>JAOYMR010000017.1:6913495-6928575 GCA_025802075.1 Tenebrosternarchus preto
TGACATAATGTGAACACATATACAGGTAACAAATTCTAGACAATTTTGCATATGCCTAATTCACCCTGTCTATATCATTCATGAACAAAACTGACAAGCAGGCAACACATCAGTCACATTTATATAAATACAAAATGTGGGAATATTAAATGCTTAAGCTCAGTTTAATACCTGGCTCACTGATTTATTCTGGTAGCTGCCAATTGTGATGCAAATTAAAATGAGGATTTTTTGTGTTTACATGCTCTTCACTCATGAGATTCATGAATTGCTAATTAATTGGGAGCAAAATAGTACTTCTAAATTAGACATGAAGAGAGTCATTATGCATTTTTCCTAAAAGAACAACTCAAAAGATTTCTAATTCTGTTAACTCATTCTGTTAACTCATTCTGTTAACTCATTCTTAATGTGTAAAACTAATTTGATGACCTCATTGTTTGGGGCATATTGTTTATATGCAATAAGTGAGATGATCAAAACTACTAGATACATCATTTAATATTCATAAAATAAACAAAACAACAACAGAACAGCTGCATATAGGTGTAAAGACAAGCTTGCTGCCAGCACTCAGGATGGTGTTTGTAAGCTGCTGTGAGAAAATATACCAACATTGACAATGACGGTTCCTTCATCTCCTTCCTTCCCAAAACCATGTATATGTACCTATCCACTAGGGGGCGCTTTCTATTACTATTCTCTAAGCCTTTGTTCATTCATGGTGAGTCCATTGAGCAGCCATGCCGAGGTAAGATGAGGTATACTGCACCACGCTAAGTTAAGTAACTTCTTAAAGAAGCAGCCGCGGTTGGTCCAAACCCCCACCCCACAGCCAGATCTGAGTCACTCCTCCAGGACTGGCCACTCCCTCTTCCTACTCACAACCAGAACTGGACAGCCAGCTGTCATCCGAGCACAGACAGTAAAAGACTCGGCTGTAATTAACAAAAGACCTTTTACACAGGAAAACACATAAATGACTGCAAACTCCCATTCCAGTGTGATCTGGTTACTCTGCTGTGAAACAAACCAACCCAAAAAAAATTTGGTCTTTTTGTAATAAACCACTAGAACTGCAGTAAACACTGAAACAGACCTTAGACCAAGCAGGGATAGCCTCTGCTTTTCTGCGGGAGGTAGCATCGCCTACCCAAAAGCACCACATGTCAGCAGATTTGTGAGTGCTGGGTCATTTGCTCTCTGTGAGCAGTGTGGTGGAGATCAATCAGAGGCCTATCCGGCCCGCCATCACCTGTGATTTGCACTAGCGTCGTCCAGCTAGTACAGCTAGTAGGTTGGGTAAGAAACAACCACTGATTGGACCCTGTGGCATCTTGGCATTGGGGAACGATTCAATTTCCTTGTGATGGATGATCAGAGAGACAGCTGGACCTGAGACACTCTGGCAGCCCCGTCCTGACCCAACAACAGCCTGGGAAACTGTAATGAGTTGTGCCATGTTTCAGGGCAGTACAGGCTGCAACACTCAATTCCTCCATAATCTTGGCGTCCCAGTGGGAGGGTTATGTGTTCCATATCTCCTCACCAGAACAAGAAAGGACGGATGCTTTACCTTTCATTTCCATACACTGAACATAATTAAAGCTGGTTAAACTACGTGCCACATAATAGTTTTACATGTACTTCAAAAGAGCAGGACTGCCAAGCTACAGGCTCTTTTCCTACCCATGAAAGTTCAAATGAAGCTCAATGCATAAATGTTCAAAATCAGTGAAGTTGTGGGAGATAAAAGCTATATATCACCCAGTGTTGAAATCACTGTACAGAAAGACCCATATAACTGTAAGACAGAACAGGAAACAGAAATGCAGACGTAGTTACCACTGTAATCAAAGAACAGTATTAAAAAATGTAGACCATTAACATCAACAAACATGGTTTTGTAAACACTTCTCCCTGTTCCGGTACTATCATAATAAGAGTGCTGCCGTTTTCAAAGCAAAACATCCATGTTTGGTGATTATCCTTCAAATTATTCAGTTCAGTCTTCAAACAAGCAAAAACCCAGACACTGGAATGGTTTTTTTTCTTATGCTCTTTTATTTTTGCCTGATAAATGGCATATTAACATTTTAATCAACCCAAAGATAAGAAGAAACAAACAATTTAGACTTTAATAAACTGACCCAAAGCATTAATCTGCTGGGCTCCTTTACACTCACAGCAACCGTATGAGTCAAAAAGGAACTGATAGTTACTTATTTATACAAATGACTAAAAACACTGTTAATCACATCAACAGGAAAATGGGTGAGCCCACCACTGAACCTCTATCAGCAGTAAACCTTCAAAATATCCACATAGATTGAGGAACACACTAAATGTATTTCTGTATGCAGCAATACGTAGAGTATACATGATTTTAGTAAAGAACTAAAACTCAAACCATTTAGATGAAAAAAAAAAAACAGGTCCAAACTGCTAGAGAGTAGTTTACTGAAAAATGGGCATTTTAGCATTTGACCTTTAAAGGAGCACTAAGGAGCAAAAACCATGTCTTGAACATCCCACACCCAGCTACTCATTTGCTCCTGGCTACAGTGCTTGCTAGTGCACAACAGTAGGAGATACAAGCCTGGCAGTCGTAGGATCCAGTACAATACATCCATGTGCACATGTAGCTTTCACTGGTATTCAGTTTGCTCCAATAATTTCTGCTTTCATTTATGCAGGTCATACAAGCTCTGAACGGGCAAAGTCGTTATTTTAACGAGACCCTAAAATGGAGATGGTGGTGCTGAAGGAAAATAAGCAACTGATAATAAATGTACATTTTATTATGGCTAATTGACGTGGGAGCCTTAAATTAGGTTTTTCATCAACCTAAAACAAAGTTTGTTCATCGTATTTTTTTTACTCCTCTGAAGAAGAAAGACTGTAGTTGTTTACACTGAATTGTATTACAGCGAATTTTTAGTAAAGACCTTAACAAACCACCGATTACTCATTACTGCGCATTCCCGACTATCGAGGGTGGACATGTAAAGCGATGATAACGCGTGGCACTTCCAGTTAGACTAGGCTCGAGGCTCCAGAGGCGGAGCATACTGTACTCGTTTCGTCAGAGGTGACGAGTTTTGAGCCTCCCCGTACGCGTGCTGCCCTTGTGGCAACTGAGTAAAAATGTTGCAAACAAAACAGTATGGATAGACTCAAAGACCGCTTCACGAAGGTACGTTATATCACTTTGCAATATACGTCAGTGGGCATGCGCCTTGCGCACACGTAAGGTTGCTCGGCCCAGCTTTAAAGCATCTTCAACTGGGAGTAAGAAAAAAACCAGATGCAACAATAAAACTTTCCAGTGGGTCTTACGAGGAAAGCGGGAGAATCGGCGACATGGATAAAGACGAAAAAAGGAGATGAATAACTTTGTGTATGCTCCCTCAACTGCGAGAAGGATCGGTATGATTACATAGGAAACATCTGTTTTGTACACGGAAAAGAGACAAAAGTTTGGTGAGTTTGGAGAAGCATGGCGCGAGAGATTGGAGAACCTGGAGTAACCAAAAGTTCCACTGCTAAAAAGCACAAAAAGAGAAAAAGCAAGAAGGAAATCAAGACGAGAATAGTACACGCAAATATTTTGTATGACCACGCCAAAGGAGGGGATAACCCTAACAGACACTATGCAAACAACAAGATAAAAACCACCAAATATACACTACTTTCTTTCATACCGAAGAATCTATTCGAGCAGTTCCACCGGTTTGCAAACGTATATTTTGTTTTCATAGCCTTGCTCAATTTTGTTCCGGTGGTCAACGCTTTTCAACCAGAGCTTGCCCTCGCTCCCGTAGTCTTTATTTTGTCAGTAACCGCTATAAAGGATTTATGGGAGGATTACAGGCGGCACAGATCAGATAAAGAAATAAATCATATGGATTGTCTGGTTTACAGTAGGTAAGTGAATGTTTCAGTGCTGGAAACTATTCACGTGTTGTGAACTTTGTAATTAATTAACTTTTGTATTACCCTGAAATTAACCACGGGAATAAGTATAGTCATGTTAATGGTATGTGATTGCTTAGGGTGACCGCTCGCGGATACTAGGCCTACTTGTTGCTCTAAACCAACTGTTGCTTCTTACTTTTAGACATTTTTCATGTTCCCGACAAGTGATGGCCACCGATGTTTATGGAAGCTTTTTCGCAGCTACTTTTGCATGAAACGATGGTGGCAAGAGTTTATACTAATGAAATTTAGGTTGAGCCTTGGACTTCATGAGGAAAGTTGTGTCCGGTGTTCAGAGGAATAATCAGATCGGCCCTGTTGATTCCAGGCCTCAGGTTGGGTCATGTGAGGCAAACAATAAACCACAGGAGGTGTAACAGCGAAGGTGGACATTTAGGAAGAATTTTCCATCTCATGTCACTGAATTCCAGCAGTTAATTGTCTGCTTAGAGTTTTAAACTTAAATGGAAGACATTCTCAATAACATGAATTGGTGACGATAACTTGCTGAGGGAGGTTTGGGTTTGTTGATGGACTGATGTTTAGACTTGTGAAGTTCTGACTTTTTCTTTAAGCAAAACATAATGTCCAATGGAAATTGTCTGCAAAGGCTTTGATTAAAGTTAGTCTGGATTTTAGAATAATTTGCTAAACATTTAAGTGTTCTGTAATAAATATTCATGATTATAAATATTCTCATTCATTTATATTTAGCTAAACTGTCTGACCAAATGTTTTAGTCAGAGGACTTCGTCAATTAATCCACGTTTACTCAGTTTACTTGAGGCTGAACCAATGACGTTAGTAACTTGCCACTGAAACATTGGCAATTACTGATTTAGTGAACACAGATTGCTGTAAGTACACTGATACAGTTAAGATATTTGAATTTTGGTAACTGGTTTTGAATTTATGTAAGCTAAACCACATGGTTGTGTGTGTCCATGCCCTCCGGACCTCTCGTACAGTGAGATATTCTAGGGCTCCCTTCAAATATGCCACAATAAAACTCTTGCTGTTAGCAAAATGGTGGAAAGAGGCTTTACTTTTAAATAGAAATATGTAAATGCCAAAGAAACATGTCACTTGGTCTGAACTGGGTAACTTCACATTCCTAATCCATTTATAAATGTTTTCTTAAGGAAAATAGAATAGATTTTAATTTAAAGCAGACATCTGAAAAGGTAACATTTTAATGCCTTTAATAATGAATCATTTGGATGTAAAGTACGTAGTTACTTTAATGGGTGTAGAGAGATGTATTCTAAAGGGCTAAACTGATTTAAAGCAGCAATTTAAATAAAATTAGTTTAAATTTTTTTTTTTATGTATCTGAATCTTGCATGTATTAAAATGTATTTTGATGCCTTTTGCGATGCCTTCAAAAGGCAAAACTACATGTTTTACAGTGGATATTTAGTGGCAGAATTTTTAATAGCTTTTTACATTTTAAAATATATTGATGGGGGAGGTAGGAGGGACTTAACATGAGCTTCCATGGATCAACATGCAAAGCTGCTTTTGGAAACACTTGCATACTGCTAGTGCAGGCATGTAGTATTCTCCAACAGTTGTACTGTTATTTCCATCTTCTGGTAAGAACAAACCAGAACACTGAAACCTGATCACTGGCCTGGGTAAATGTTACTGCTCTACACTTATTGTTGAGGGCACTGATGTGTCATTGCTTTCCACCACAGTTGATAATGAGAACTTCAGTGTGTAAACAATTTTTTAAAATGTCAAGCACACAGGAACAAGAGTTTATATGGCCAGAATACCAACTATGTAGCTTATAGGCAAATAATGATTTCATACTAAAAGATTTAGATGCATAAAGTATTTATCATCCCAACAATAACTCAAGAATGGCTAGTTTGTATGTTTTTTTTTATGAAAGCCCATTTAGAACTCAAAACATGTTGCCCCCTGGAAGCATATGAGGGGTAAGGCTTGGCAACCACACTGGAGAAATACTTTAAACCACACTATAAACAAGTGTTTGTCATCCAACTGTTCTGAAGCTGAGAGAACTCACTTTTTTCAGTTAGTGTGTTTTTGATGTTCTTAACCATTTTTGAAATGACTGTCACCCTGTTTGATGAACTGTTTTACCATTATATTTGGGGAATTTCATAATTAAAAAAAAAAAAAAACTTTCTGCTTGGATTTTACAGGGAACTAGTAGACCTTTTATACAGAGTACAGCGCATGAACAAGACCTTGTGTGCGATAGCATGCTAATTCTTTTGTACTCTACAGCTCTGTCATTGAGGCAGTGAGTAGGCGTGTGACTTTAAAATTCTGCATTGACATTTTTATCCTCTTTTGTCCTTGGTGGATAAACACAACTTTGGCAAGCAGATTGCAGGAACACACTATTCATTTGATCCCACTCCAGCTATTTAGTACCTTAGAGGCTCTGAAAAAGGCATCTAGCTCTTTACAGGAATGAAGGTTGTTCTATTAGCCGCCTCTGTTAGCGGGTCCAGCTTTTTTCCACCTTCTCCAGGATGGGTTCTGTTTGGCACTGTACTGGCTGCGCTCGTCTGTTTGGCAGGAGTCCTAGGTTCAGGCTCACTGCTCTGTTTCACCATGAAAAGCTGCTCTGTGACCATTCCTGTCGTGTCATCAAAAGCCTCAGTGTTTCTCTGCCTCCATAACCTGAGCTAGCACTGTAATATAGCTCCAGGTTCCACATGATAGAATTTTTTTGAAGTGATCTCTTCTGTGGGAAATGCTTGGCAGAATACAGTCCCAGAACTTAATTAGACTTTGAGGCTAAAGTCAGTGTTGTATGTCTAACTGTGATTTGAACTTGGAAGAGTTTAACATGCATGTTGAGGCCTGGTATTGCCCACACTTTTTTCGCCATCTAACCCTAATACATAAGATATGGTTATATATTTATTCTGTTCTACAGATATGTTTTTTTGATTTAGAGGTAGGTCATGTTTTCTGCTTGCATAACTCTTCCCAGCTCAACCTTCTTACAGAATATTTCCTTCTCCTTGCCACAACCCTAGACCAGCTTCTCACTAAAGACCTGCCCTGCACTGTTCAGGCTGGAGCTGAAGGCAGTGTCCTCTTGGTCACCTTTTATTCAAACTTCAGAGGGGAGCTTGGCACAGGTATTGATTGGTGTGTTGCGCTTTATTTTACCTCTGATCATACTCCGTTGTGACTGTTAACTTGGATTCTTCTACCTGTCTTTCTCTTGGAAGCATGACTATTATTTCAGGCCCAGAGTCCTTTGCTGAGATCTGTGGATGATTACTAGATGATACAATGACTGAATCTTGTGGTGATGAGAAATGTAGGGAGGATTAGTAGGTACATGTTGAAGATTCAAACGCACTAATTGTTGAGTAATGATTCATTATAAAATTATCAGGTGGAGAGAACGTTCACAAACTGGGTTCAGCATTAGACTGTACTAGACATTGTCAGTTGAGATTCTCAATACGGGGGTCTGATCATTTCCGTTGTAATCAGTGACTGGTCACAGCTATAGTTCTATGCAATAATTGATCACACACATGGAACTTGTCCTGCTTTGAGTGTGGAGTTGGCGTTAACCTGAGATCAGAAGCATGGTGCTCCAGCAGTCACGGAAGAGCTGGTATTTTTTTGCAAATGAACAATGGTTAATAGAGATGTTGACACCGAGTTTGTTTAATACCTACTGAATAATGGTCACTTGGCAACTTGCTCCCTTTCGTTCAGTGTTTGAGAAAGTTTAAATAAGTATGTAATCCAAGCTTGGACACTGGGGTCGCACTGTTCCAAATGTAGCTTTTGTAATTGATTAAGTTGTCATGTAGTGGAATAACCTGAGACACATGAAAGTGAAAAGAAAGAAGTGCCAAAGCAGCCGGTCTTGTGTGGTACTCTAATCTTGTGTGGTACTCTAATCTGCTTTAAAAATCATACTGGTAATAACTCGACTCAGCCACTCAACTCTCTTGACCTTTTTGAGGATGTTTAAGAACCGTGTTTATTCTTCGGTCAGTTGATGGTGGGTGTGTGGGTGGGTGTGGGGTGTGTTAATCTCTCTAGATTTATCAGTTAGGTGTGTGGGGGTGTGAATTATTAACACAGCCATCATGCTGTATTTGTGTCTGTTTTCTTCGAGGTAAGTTGGATTCTGTTTGGTTCAACTCGACTTGGTGGGCGTGGCTCAGTCTGTGGCCAGCAGCCTTTTACTCCCTCCCCTCCCCTCCTTTGGGTAGATTTTGTCACACTGGTGGATTAAAATGTCAGTTTTGCTGAAATATGTTGTTCACTTTCAATGAAATTCATTTCTCAAGGCTTGTATGAAGCTTAAACCTCTCTCTGTTTGCAGGACCTTGGCATTTTTCTCAAGCACATCGGTGATGAATGGGCACAAAGCATTTCACAGGGCCAGATGATGAATTCTTTCTTTTTAAGAGAGAGAAATTGAATCGCTTCCTTTGACTGAGTACTTTCCTCTCAAACTTTTGATGTATACTAGGAAATGAACTTTCTACCAAAGCACTTGATGGCTGTACTGTTCTGTTAACAAAAAACATAGTGCTTGTATTTATCTATCTGGTTATAATATTTCTACAGTGTGCAGGGTATAGCCGGTACCTGTTTACTCTCTGATATGTTTTTGCTGGACGTTGCCCTCTGTTTATTGAATGTCTTTTCTCTCCTTATAAATATGAAGAGAAGGCAGTCAGCACCATTTATTTTATTTAGGGATTTCATATTTGGACCTTTACCAAAGAAGCGTGATGTTCATGCTAGTGTATCTGTTTTGATTACATTCACCACAGCCACCTCTTTTGCACCCATGTAAATTATTATTGCAGGGGCTGCAGTCATTTGTTAATGTGAGAACTGCACTCCTACAGGAAATGGACTCTGGTCTGCAGAAGAAGGGATGGTACTCTAAAGACTAGGAGGGCGTACGGATGTGCATGAGGGATCATCCAGGTTTCTGAATAGCGTGTTAAATATGGGCTCAAATAAGGTGAAATTACAGTAGTTTGATGGTTTGTAAGATGATATGAGAATTGACATCAGCTCCGTCACACTCATGATAAATGAAGTCACCCAGAACTTGCGGTGTTTGTTTTACTGAACTGTCTTTTAGACATTCAGTCTGAGGACAGAAAATACTTTGTGCAGTAATGGTCTTGTAATTATTACATTCATATTGATGCACAGTATGAACTTTCATTTACTTACACCAGTCTTCTCCATTTTCTCATTGGTTTATGGGGGTTCAGTCATTTACACCATCAATGTCCTCTCATACCATGGGCTCTTAGGATTTTACAGTCACTGTTCCCTCACATCACTGGATGTTAGGACTTCACCTTGGTCATCTGTCAGTACATCTGTCATCTGAGGAACCTGACCCTTCATCTGGAGAGCAAGTTAAACAATTTATGCCATGTTCTATGATGGTGTGTTTAAAGAGTGGATGTCTGCATTAAGCAAAATTAGCTAGTTTGAGAGACTTTTATTCTGTTTGGGTTTATTTAGACAGTTGTCTCTCTGTTTACCTCTTTTTTTTTTTTTTTTGCAGGTATAATTTGGTAGCTCTTTGTTGAATCCAAGTAATAGTTAAAGAACTAACAAAAGGTTTTGGAGAACAATAGATATGAGCAGAAAGTGAGTGTTTTCTGTGTGTCCCCACCTTTCCTGTGTTCTGGTGTTGGAGGCCGAGTGGTGGTGGGTGCAAATACTGCACTATTGTGCTTTCCCTGCATTCAAAGCATTATACTATTTCAACAAAATCTGTTTACGATCCGAAGGCCTTTCCTGAGGCGTTTGATATCAATCCTTGTTTTTTTTGGCCTGAGCTTAGACGATGTACTGCTGAGAGAAGTGGGAATGCTGGGAATTTTCTTCATGCTGGTTTGGGTAGTCAACTCCTTCACAAAGTCCTGGGCTCTTCCAACTGGGAATGAGTACATTCTGTCCCAACTGCATGGATAAAGCACCAGAAGCACATGGCCTTCTGGAGTCACTGGGCCCCTTAGGGAGGTTTCTAGAACTTCATGTGCATCACTTAGTATGCACATGAAGTTTTCAGGTGCCAATTTGGCAATAACGTTTCCATAATTTTCTGGTATGCCTTGCAAAATCTTACATTTTTACTTATTATGTGAAGCATTGGTTTCATCATAGGCAGCTGTGTAATGCATAAAGGTAACATGAGGCCAGACCTTTGGGCCTGTGACACGGTAACAAACCAAGAACTTTATGTAAATGAATCTGTAAAATGCGACATGGATACCCAGTCAGAAAAGTGTTTGTGTGAACTAGGTCTTCTACAACTGCACGTATGAAACGTTGGTATTGCTCCTCAAAGATTTTGTTAATTAACGTGGTAATATTGCATGTCCAGTTTTGTACACCTTTATGATGCCTCTTTACTGACATTAGATACAGTTAACAGACGTTCTACATGGACAAAAGTCTTTAAAATGTACATCTGGTGTTGTTTTATTGAAAAATGGGTGAACAGGTACAATCCTGTTGTCCTGTCTTATGCCTTAAGGATACTGAAGCATTCATTGTATATTTATATACAACTGGTTTCTCACATTCAAGCATAAACATGTAGAGACACTTTGGGTGTGATTATCATTATGATTATAAATGTGTATGATATTTGGCACGGTTCTCTGTTCGCACCTCTTGGCGGTAAACTGGAGGAGGGCGAAGCATCAGCAGACACCGTTGAGCCTTGACCGTGCAAATCCACTCGCTCGTCTCATCTTTTCGTTGTGCATAATCAAACATCCAAAAAACGTGCTCAGAAGTCACTGTGAACTGTCAGTGTTCTACAGCACGTCCGCTCGGGCAGACGCCCACCGTGCCGTGGCCGTTGGTGGCAGTGCCGAGTTTCCCGTGCTGCTGGTTTACTAAAATTAACTTCAACCTCTTGGCTGTATCCAGGGCCGTGGTTTAATGAAGGTTCCGTCTGGGGCTCCTCCTCCCTCAACATAAGATCTCGGGACAATGTTGCACCACTGAAATAGAATCAATCCACTGATTTTTGCTAACAGCTTTTTAGATGGTGAATTAAATAACCCCATAAATCGACAGGGTGGGATTTAGTGCTGTAGTTCAAGCTCTCTTCCACAGTGTGGAGAGTTGATTATGTTGGGGATGAAAGGATTGAGGGACACATGCGGAATTGTATGTCATCAATGTCTCTCATTTTGGATGCATTGGTTCAACAGGGTCACCGTTATTCTTGTTTTTGGGGGCTCTTGGTATGTACAGTGATGATGATGATGATGATGAGTGTTGGTGTTGGTGCACGTGGGAACGGTGAGAAGGTCAAATCTCCTGATTTGTCCTGTGGTCAAAAACCCTTAATGGAAAGATATAGAAATGTGCTAAAATGAATGATATCTCAGCAGATTTACACCATGATCCTTGGACCAATAAGCAACATTTTAAATATTCGGATAATTTAAAACTGTGACGATACAAAACAAATTATTCTGTTGCTTTATCATATATTGTTAACCACCTGGTCGATTCGTGATACTTGTATATGGATTTGTATCCTGATAAGATTTTAACCACATTCCTTTATACACTGTAGTCAGAAACATCTTGGTTTAATCTCTTTGAAATCCAATTATTATTAATAATAATAATAATTATTATTATTTTTATATAGTGCTTTTCAAGAACCAATGCTTTCTCTCTATTGTCGTTTTCTGCATTTTCCTGTTATAATGTGGTCTCAAAAAAAAGAAAAAAATGTAAATGTTTGTGAGAAAATTATTCATACTACACAATTTCTGATTTTTCAACTGGCAGATGGTTTTGGAGGTCATGAAGTAAAACTCTCGGTCACAGTCAAATCTGTGTTCGTTCAGGACTTGAAACCCCGCAGGTGTGTGGGTGTGTGTGGGTTGAACAAACAGTTTGTTGAACACCTTCACACCATCAGAAGGATTCATCATTTCCAGTAGCAAAGATTGTTAATACAAAAGGGCTCTGCATTAATAACATGCGTTTGCATTGCCAGTTGTTGCTATGGCAGCACTGAAATCCGAAGATGATTCCAGGTGCGTGACTGCAGTACTGTTGTAAGATAGTAGAGATATTTAAAAATGTGGTGAAGTACATGCGATTAGAATAAAATGGAATGTTCCAGAAAGGGGTCCTTCATAAGATGTGCAAGCAGAATACCTCTGAATTTATAGAAGGAACCAGTTTATATTAAAAAAGTTTTCTACTTTCGATGCTGCCATAATAACTGGCAATGCAAACAGAGGTCATTAATTCAGAGTCCATTTGTATTTGTAATGGCTTCCACTGAACATGATAAATCCTTAACTCTGGTGTTTCGAAAGTGTTCAACAAACCAACAATCACCTGCCACTTTATTTGGTACACCCAGGTGGGAGACACTTTTTAATTTTTCTGCCAAAGTTTAAAAAAGGTGCAGGAAACGTTCCTCGGAGATTTTGGTCCTTATTGACATGATTGCATCACACAATTGCTGCAGATTTGTCGCATTGCAAATCTGGTTGAACAGGTGTTCTTAGTAAAATGAACAATCCAAGAGAAAAGGTGGGAGGTGGTGTACACAAGATCTCCAGAGATGCAGGACATTTCAGACAGAGGTCAAGAAATGTTCTTTTTATGAATGTGTGTGTGTATCTACATGAGGGTTGCGGTTGTTGCTCCCCTGGTTAAATACCTTCCCCAAGTGCAAACAGCAGAGACAGATCCTGAGAACTTCTGTCTGTTAGCAGGTTTTGCCATTGAACTTCTCTGGTAATAAAAGACCACAGTTTTACCATAGGCTCATGTTTCCGTTCATCTAAGTCATGCTGTTGTTGGGGCCATTAATGCATCTAGTTGGCTAAATCTGGGCTGAAATCACCATAGTTGTTACTTATACAAGGCTATAAACAAGCTTGATTCTGGTGCTGATGTGGTTTTCTTCTTTGTTTCTGTCATGTGATTGTAATTGCCTAATGTTATTCCATGACACAACATAATTCCATTGCTCCAGCCAGCATGCCTGTGGTAACTAGCCCTGAAGCTAGCTGTCTCTTGGTCTTGTTTGGAGATGAGTAGCTTTTGTTGTTTTCAGCTTTTTATCAAATGGGCCCAAATGCTGAGGCTGGGTTATCCAAGGGTAACCAGCACAGAAGGACATGGACTCCTGGACAAAACCTCAGTAGGAATGGCAGTACTGAGAATAAAGACCTGAGAACAAAGCCAAGAAGCCGCAGTGATGGCTGCATCAATCTCTGCTCGGCTGCAAAACGCTGCTCTTCGTTCAGGTTCATGTTGTGTTCTCTTCCCTCATCACTCTGTGGACCTTCTGGCTGTTGCGTTCTTTGAGAGCGTTTTTGTTTAACCAGGGGTCATAGTTTCCCTTCTGGCAGGAATGGCACGTTCTTAAGTAGGGAAGGGAGGGGGGAAGGAACAGAGGAAAGGTTTGTGTCCCGGTGAGTTGAACCGAAGCCCTGCCCTGCCCTGCTGTTCGCCTTGCTTTGCTTAGGTTATTTTTGCTTCTACTGGATTAGGTGGTGATTTGCTCATCATCTCCAGCCCATGCTGCACTCTCACCAGCAGACGTTCTGAGCCTGGTACAGGCGCGTGTGGGTCTCGTTTATCTGGCCCTTTTAAGGCTCTTGGTTTTGGCCTTTTGCGTTGCTGGTTTCTTAAGTGGTGTTCTCATTATTTTCAAACAAAGGTTTTCATGGTGCTGTGATCAGTTATTTAGAGAGTCTAGAGTTATATCGGCTCTATTCTACATTTTAAAATAAGATAAAGTTTAGAATTTGAAGCAGATTTTTTAAAAAAAACTAAGTGCAGGTGCCTCTCTCTCTCTCTGCAGGAGCGAGCGGCTGTATTTGGAGCGCTACTGGAAGGAGGTGCGTGTGGGCGACTTCATCCGGCTGCGCTGCAACGAGATCCTGCCTGCCGATGTGCTGCTTCTCAGCTCCAGTGATCCGGACCGCCTGTGTCACATAGAGACGGCCACGCTGGACGGAGAGACCAACCTGAAGCAGAGGCAGGTGGTTCGCAGCTTCGTAGACCTGGTGAGACTGGACGCGCAGGACACCTCCACGCTAGTCTGGCCACGCCCCTCAGAGAGGGTTTTCCGTTTGCTAAGCAGTGCCAATGATCACCATTTTATGTAGGAATGTTCCATTTCCACTGATTCCAGGAAACAATCCTGGATTGATAACGTGGTGTTTGGATGGGAATTGTTAATGTGTTGGTGTTGGTTTGTTCACTGAGTGGATTCAACTGCGCTGTGTTTGCCCAGTGAAATAACTTTGACTCATTCCAGAGTTGATACTAATCTGTGAGTTCACCTCAGTTTCCCCTTTGTGCTAAATCTTTAGTAAGTTGAACACAACTGTCAAAACTAAACAGGCCCTTACTGACCTTGAGAAATATGTAAGCATTGCTTCTTTTCACAGGATATGAACTTCTCTGTAAATAATCAGAGACCGCTGAAAAACCAACCCAATGAAATTTCAGTCTTGTAATGTAACACAATCTAGCTACATGAAGTATAGAATTTTCTGGTTCTCTCTGAAGCATCTCCAATGCATAATGTGACCCATGCTCAGTATCAAAATCAACTTTTTGACAGGATACTGAGTTCGACCCCTTGGAGTACAACAGCATAATTGAATGTGAGAAGCCCAACAATGACCTGAACCGTTTCCGTGGCTACATGTAAGTACAGCACAGTGTTCCTCCTCCTCTTCAAACTTCCTGCTGTGGCCGTAGCCCATCGCAACAAGAAAAGCTGGATTCACAAAAAGCAAGGATTGATTTCCTGTTGAATAACTCGCAGTACGTTGATGCAGATTCATTGCTGGGGAGTCTGTTGTGACTGAAGGTCAAATAGATTCTGAACCAAATGGCTGTTTGGGTGTTTGAACCTTTAATAACTTGTAATAAAATGCTCCATGAGAAATCATTATGTGGGTAACTTGTCTTCCCAGCCATACGAATAACCCTACAGCGCGCTAAAGCAGGGAGGATATAACCCTACAGCGCGCTAAAGCAGGGAGGATATAACCCTACAGCGCGCTAAAGCAGGGAGGATATAACCCTACAGC
>JAOYMR010000017.1:6928675-6949434 GCA_025802075.1 Tenebrosternarchus preto
CCCTAGCGCTCTACCGAAGCGATGATATAACCCTACAGCGCTCTCCCCCCGGGCTGATACACCCCTACAGCGCTGATGCAGGGAGGATATAACCCTACAGCGCTAAAGCAGGGAGGATATAACCCTACAGCGCTAAAGCAGGGAGGATATAACCTTACAGCGCTAAAGCAGGGAGGATATAACCTTACAGCGCTAAAGCAGGGAGGATATAACCCTACAGCGCTAAAGCAGGGAGGATTTTCTTTGAATGTGTCTCAAGACTCCAGCTTTTCTAGAAAAAGGAACACTTCAGTTCTTTGCATATATATTCTAATGAGCATTTCCTCAAGCACCTGGAAGAATGCAGCATTAAGAATGCAGTTTCTATACTTGAGATTTAAAGTAACTTTTGACGAGCTGATGGTCGAGTTCTTGTTGGAATGCAGGTATGCATTTAAAAACACACCCTTTGTAAGTTCTGCATCACGATTGTGGTGCTCTGAAAGGAAGCATCGTGTGGCCACTCCACACCATCAATGTGCCATGCAGCTACTAACATAATTATTATTAGTGCTAGTGATGAGGGCTTTGAGATCCAGTTGTCCCTTGTAGATGAACTTCAAATCCTGTGTTGCGTGTAGTAGTTCGAGTTTTATTATAAGGTCTACTTTTTATGTACCTTTACTGCCGTTGGCTCCTCCCTGCTCCCTCATCCATATGCATGGGCGGAGCAGGCTCAGAACTATGTACTGATGGTGGCAGGTGCAGCCAATCAGCTGACAGGAACTTGACCGATTATGACATTTATTCCTGCTCGGTGATGAGGAACAGACGACGCTGGCATACAGCCAGTGCTAGGTTGCCCGGCAACTCCAAAGTGCTTCCATCTGGCGGAGTTGGGCGGGGGCCGAGGGCTGTTCAGCATCACCTCACTTCTTTACTGTGCTGAGTACGGGCAGTTGTGCTCCCCTCCCCCCACCTCCACCTTCCTGGAACAGGATCAGACCAGGCACTTCTCCAAACGCTCATGAACCGGACACTGCAGGGCCAGGCGATAACCGCTCCATCCCTGGAAGCACCCTGAGGCCTGGCTGTGATTTAGTTGGAGAAAAGCTCAGCAGAAGCAGTGATGGGCTGTTTGTCGAACACAGACGCAGTCCAGCCTTTACCTGTGCGGCAGGCGTGTGTGTGGAGGACTTGGTGCATCTCCACAGGCCTTCAGCATTCTGCACACGCTCCTCATTTGCATCCCCTTTATGGCGGTGCTGATCACCAGGACCTCCTTAACCTGGCTGGGGGCCTGATTGTATGCTGCCTTTATCCATCAGACCCAAACCTCCTCCCCCCCTCTTAAAGTCCCTTTTAAAGTGGAGCTGTGGTCTGGGAGAAAGCGCTGCGTTGGCTCGATGGCCTTGGTGTTCGGCTGTAGGCCCTACCTGGGCACTTCAGGGATTTGCAGTGCTTCTCCATCAGAGATGCTTTTCTGCTGTGATAAGGGTTCTGCTGGGGTTGGAGCCATATGGTGTAGGTCATAAAGGATGGATGTGTTGAACATGCAGCCTGTGCACTGGGTTTCTGCTCTCGCTCTCTGCAGCAAGTAAAAACGCCTTTTGTTAAAAATCGAATGTGGACATTTACAAAGATCCAGGCAGCTCATGGGCAAAAAGTGAGTGGATGAACGTGTGAAACCTGTTCTGACAGAAGCCATGGCGACGGGAGACGTGACGGCCTGTACAAAGACAACCTGCTGCTCCGAGGCTGCACGGTTCGCAACACCGAGGAGGCCGTGGGCATCGTCATCTACGCAGGTACTGAAGCTGCCGTGGGCCAAATCGAACGCCACGGCGTAGAAGCAGCTTACACCTGCGGCCCAGCCGCCATCCAGGTGGCTCCGGTCGCATGGGCGGGGTCTGCAGATCACACCGCACAGAGGTTACATAATGTGAGCAGAGATGCTCTGTGGCTATGTGACATTCCAGGCTGTGTGTTTGGGCTGCGTGTGTTTGGGTTGGGTTTTCTAGGCCACGAGACCAAAGCCATGCTGAACAACAGCGGGCCGCGCTACAAACGGAGTAAGCTGGAACGCCAAATGAACGTGGATGTCTTCTGGTGTGTCATCATCCTCCTGGTCATGTGCCTGTTCTCCGCCATCGGTACGAAGCTCCCGGGTCGTTCGGTGCTTTCTGCACTGAGCTCTTACACACACAGATATCATGATGTGCGGTGTTGGTTCAACACTCGTTTTTCTCCCTCCCTGTTTCTTTTTAATCGCACGTCTGTAGGTCACGGCCTGTGGATGTTCCAGTACGGAGATAAGAGACCCGTCTTTGATGTTCTGAGTCCTGAGGGGACGGATTTATCTCCCGTGGTCTCTGCCATTTATCTCTTCCTTACTATGATCATTGTGTTCCAGGTAACTAGTGACTGTGGGTACAAATAAAGATAGCAGGTGTGTGTGTGTGTGTGTGTGTGTGTGTGTGTGTGTGTGTGCGCGCGCGTGTGTGCAACTGTAAATAAAAAAAGGGGGGCGGGGTACCACTGTACATCTTATTCAGTATCATGAAAGGTTTTCCTTTCATTTCCCACTGCACAATTATAAATGCAGAATCAGCGTTCGTATTTTATTTTAAGACAAAAAATTGTGAACTATAGTTGTGGTTTAGTTGTTACAGGTTGTTATAGATTTCTTAAACTCTGCACTTAAAGATCTTTCTTCTCATAGATGGTGGTGGTGATTTACTGCCTTTTTTCTTCTCTACTCTTGGTGTTTGTTGAATTTCTGCAGCCTGTGTGAAATGCTTTTATTTACACTGTATATATCTAAAACAATAGATGTACCACTGAAATTGATTTTGTAGGAAAATGACTGTTTCTTGGTTCAGTTTTTTTCCCTCCTTTTCTGTCTTTGTGTAGGTGCTCATCCCCATCTCCCTCTTCGTCTCCATCGAGATCGTCAAGATCTGCCAGGTGTATTTCATCCACCAGGACAGCGAGCTGTATGACGAGGAGACCGACTCCCACCTGCAGTGCCGTGCCCTCAACATCACCGAGGACCTCGGCCAGATGCAGTACATCTTCTCAGATAAAACGGGCACGCTCACCGAGAACAAGATGGTGTTCCGGCGTTGCAGTGTGGCAGGAGTGGAGTACTCTCACGACGCCAACGGTGAAGCTCTCCTCATTCCCACCCAATGATTTATAGGATGGCACCACTGAAGGATAGAACATATGATCATGAATTGATTAAAAACATTCACATCTTGATCTAACTGCTAACGGCCTGTTATGGGCGGGCCCTCAGCGAGGAGGCTGGCTATGTACCAGGAGGTGGACTCTGAGGAGGACGAGGGCATGTCTCACGGGGGCACGCTGCCCAGGAGAGAGAGCCTCGCCAGTCAGCACAGCGGGGGCAAGGTGGTGCTCCGCTCACAGAGCACCAAATCACACCGCCGCACGGGCAGCCGCGCCGAAGCCAAGCGTGCCAGCATCCTGTCCAAACACACGGCCTTCAGCAGTCCTATGGTCAGCAGCGCGCACGCACTCTCTCTCTCACACACACACACACACACTCACACACTACTTGAACACTACTCTCACCACTGAAGTGGTGAGCAAACCTCAAACCACAGAACGTGGAGGTATATCCTTTAGTGTCATTTTTTTCTTGTTAGTAAGTAGCACCACTAAACAACAATAGTTGTATATTCCAATCAAAAGTACAATATCTTCTGTTCTCTCAGCTGTGTTTAGAAAGCGGCTAGAACAGACTCTGCTTAATTGTGTGCATGTGGATGCATTCGTGTGTCCAGGAAAAAGACATCACTCCTGACCCCCAGCTGCTGGAGAAGGTGAATGACTGCAGCAGTCAGATGGAGTTCATGCGCTTCCAGAATCAGCTCCTCAGCCAGATCCCTCTCGACCTCCAGGATGTCCTCGACTTCTTCATCGCTCTCACGATCTGTAACACGGTGGTCGTGTCCTCACCCAATCAGCCTCGGCAGAAGGTAAGACACCTTCCAGTTTGCTCGGTCATGCTCGAAAGCCAGCTGTAGGTTTCGCCGTTGGACACACCCTGGAGAGGGAGCTCAGTCCTGTTACAGCACTGTGGGTTTTGCCGTTGGACACACCCTGGAGAGGGAGCTCAGTCCTGTTACAGCACTGTGGATTTTGCCGTTGTACACACCCTGGAGAGGGAGCTCAGTCTTGTTACAGCACTTTTTTGGTAGCTGTGAAACCGATTTCAAGAGCTTCCCTCCAAAAGTGCTGAATGCATACTGGGTCGTTTCCAATGGTAACAGCAGACCATCCAGATCTCTCTCTCCCTATTCCTGGGAAAATGCTTCCTCCTTGCTGTGCTTGGGAGCTTATCTCCGTTTGTAATGCGAGATCCACTCCAGCTGGGGTGTGTTTATGTATCGCTTGTATCCAGGGGTTGCAATGTTTAGCTGGTTTCCCCCCACACACACCCATCCATCCACCCACCCACCCAGTCCAGAGATGTGGAGGTAACGCCCAGGTTCTCTGGAGTTGTGCCCATGCAGTTGGGGTGGCTGGCCAGAGAAACTGTGCCCTTCCCAGGGTGGGGTAGCACCTTGGGTCTGGTGCATCCTTACTCCCTGGTGCAACCTGTCTGGAGCTGGACCAGAACTGCCCAGTGACCTGACCGTTCGTCTGCTGCCGCTGGATGTCGGCCGGTGGGGCCCAGCTGGTGTGTATTGAGATTCTCACACTTGAACAGGCTCTCCAACACCTGCCCAAACCCAACATGGGAACAGCAGAAGGACCACGCCTAGCTCCCAGTGATTCACACTGAGCAGATGGGCAGTTCAAACATAAAGCTGCCGTGAGCTTTCCATGGCAAATGAACATGGCTAACGTCTTCTACAGGCGTGTGGCTGGACATTTTGTCGTGATGATTAAGTTCACGTTCAGTCAACACCATATGCTGTCTCTCGTTCACTTGTCCACACTGTTCTTGGTAAACAGAACATACTTCCTGTTTACTAACACTCCCTCACAGCCTAGAAGCCCTCAGGGTGTGGTCAGAACTGATGAGGATGTCAAGGGTGGGCCTTTCATGTTGATTTTATTCAACAAATTTTACTCTGTTGCAACATTTGTGTGTATAATTATTCATGGGCTTGAATGAACATTTGGGTCTAAATGTTTAGAATAATTTAAAAAACGCTGGGGTTCCAAGTTGCAGTAGGAGACCAAGTGTTGTAAATCATTCTTTGGAATTTGCTTGTAAGATTATTCTTTTGGAGGCCTCCTTCTGGCTCTTGGTGTGTGACAGTATTACCAAAGGGAGTGTGATGAATAGAGCACGGAATCCGCATCACCACTGATTTATAGGATCAGTACTGCCCATTTATAGGATCAGTCCTAAAAACAGATAACGAGAACCAAATGAAACGATATTAGTCATTTGAGGGAATGTTTCTAGATGAAATTTGAGACCTGTGTTGTCTGTCAATGGGATGACAACCAGGTGTGAGTGAGCACCCCGTTTTATTTAACAAACGGTCTGATCTTCACAATGCGTTTGTGGAAGTGTATGAACAAAGGAGATTTCGGAAGACCTCAGAAGAGAAGTTGTTGATGTTCATATGGCTGGAAAAGGTTACAAAAATATCTTTAAAGAGTTTGAACTGCACCAATTCAGTCAGGCAGATTGTGTACAAATGAAGAAAATAAAAGAACATTTATTACCTTGGAGCCGTTGAGCACAAAAAATCATGGGAAGAACAAGTAATAGTGAGTGAGGTCTCAAAGGATTCCAGGTAACTTCTAAGGCCTTCCTGAAGTTCATGTTCATGAGAAGGCTTGCGAGGAGGAAGCTACTGTTCTGCAAAAAGAACGTCACTACCCATCTGCAGTTTGCTGTTCCAGTTATATTGGAACAGTGTTTTGTGGACAGATGAGACCAAAATGGTTTGTTTGTTTATTTATTTAAATGAGAAGCGTTATGTTCAGAGAGCACTGCATTCCAGTGTGAAAACCTCATCTCTTCTATGAAACACGGTGGTGGTGGTGGTGGTATCATCATGGTTTGGGCCTGTTTCACTGCATCTGGGCCAGGATGCCATGTCATCACTGGTGAAACAATGAATTATGAACTATACCAGCAAATATGAAAGGAAAATGTCAGGCCATCTGCCCGTGAGCTAAACATCAAGAGAACGTTGGTCATGAAACAAGACAAGAACCCTCAATCAAAGGTGGTCAGATGGTCCAAGGAGAAGAAAGGCTTTGGAATGTCACAGTCCTGACATTTGATCCAACAGAAGTTTTGTGGAAGTAAAGGACACGGCCTGGAGCAAGCAGGTAATGGGAGCTGAAGCTGTTTTGTACTGAGGACTGGGCTAAAATTCCACCAAGCTGATGCAGGAGATATACACCAAATACAGAAACATTTAGTTGCAGTTATTGCTGCTTTACACTACATACTTCCACTCAAATTTTGGATTATTTTCCTCAATAAATTAATGGCTAATTGTGCTTCATCTGTTTTGATTTAGTTCTCTTTAAATACTTTTAGGATTTAAAGGATATTCTTTTTCCGAAGTTTTTGAAGGTCAAATGTATGCAGAAATATAGAATCACCATTGAAAGCAGAATGTGTTTGGTATGGATAATACAGATGATGGAACACTGATCATTATTCACATGTCATTAATCATTATTCACATTATTCATAAGGGAATATGAAACATGTAGGCCTGACACTGAAGTGTTAAGTTCTTCATATCATATTTCATGTCCATCATGGTGCCATGTGATGCCAAGTTTTTACTATATCAGTGTTTCAGATATTTTTTGATAAGTGAATGGATAAATATTTCTTGAATTTCTCTCTCTAGGTGCGGCGTTTTGAGTTGAAGTCTCCTGTGAAGACCATCGAGGACTTCATCAAGCGTTTCACGCCAAGCCGCCTGACCTTGGCCTCCAGCAGCAGCAGCTCGTCCAGCCTGGCCACCAACCGCTCGTCCTCGCACCGCGCCTGCTCCAGCCTGCTGTCCTCGCCCTCGGCCGACAGCGCCCTCGCCAGGCTGGAGGAGGAGCGCGCGGCGGCCTCGGCGCTCCGGGCGGCCCGGGGGGGCGCTCCCGCCTCCCTCGAGGCTCGCGCCGCGCAGGATGAGCTGCGGTACGAGGCAGAGTCACCGGACGAGGCCGCGTTGGTGTACGCCGCCCGGGCCTACAAGTGCTCGCTGGTGGGGCGGCTGACGGACCAGGTCACGGTGGAGCTGCCGCACGTAGGCCGCCTCAGCTTCGAGCTGCTGCACACGCTCGCTTTCGACTCCACCCGGAAAAGGATGTCGGTGGTGGTGCGCCACCCGCTCACTGAGCAAATCACCGTCTACACCAAAGGAGCCGACTCCGTCATCATGGACCTCGTGGGACCCCCCCCTGCAGGTGGGGTTCGGCTGTGCCGCTCCGTAACGTTTCCAGGTGTCCGGCAGGGTGGTGCTACCTGATCCAGTGGATCATCTGGTGGGGTTAAAGTGTCAAAAGGAATTGCAGCACTTTTAAAAACCAAGGTTTCCCCTGACACAGTCCTGCTTATGAGTAGATGGTCACCCATTCTGACTAGTGAGTGTGACAACACTCGAAATTTCAGTGCATTTTGTAACTCTGCATGAAGTTTCGATTCGTGCGTGAGGGAAGTGGACGAAAGGTCGTCTTTAGATGTGCTGTTTGCTTGTGCAGCCGCTCACCCAGACAGACTGCAGACTGGCCACTCTGTGTTCCGTGTTGCAATGCTGTTGAGCCCAGACCTGGTGAACTTCTTCAAGGGTTTGTTTCTGTCTTTTTAAGTGATTTAAATACCATTGCACTGCCCATTTTCACAATTCTCCCCTGAATTCCTTGGATGATGGAAAGTTCACATTTTGTTGTGGGCACCTTAACTGTATCCTTTAATGCGTGCTGTGAAGCTGTAGAGTTTGAGTTTAAAACATTTCAAAGCATAACTAGCTGAAAACCTAGAGATCCCCACCACATCAAAGTTGTTGTCATAATGCTTAACGTACGACAAACTTTATTTTTTGTTTAAATCTTTCTACGCCCTCATCCTGAGCACGGCAGAGAGGAGGGGTGTGTCCGACTAGCTAGGGTGAGGAGGGGTGTTCCTAACAGTGCAGGGCTCGTGTGTTGGTATTCCAGGCATGTTTAGAGGTACCGTGAGACTCTTGGCTAATGCTGTGTACATAAATCCACCAGACACTACCACAAAGGAGGCCTAGCACCTTACAGCTGGAGGTCAAGTCTCGCTCCGATAGCCAAGCCTTCAGGCCATGCTTGTGTTGTGGCCCGGGGCACACTCTTAACCAGCTGGGTTAAGATGAGGCTCGTGCCCTGGCCTCGATGCTCAAGCCTTCAGGAAAACACAAACTCAGCTGAGCTTGTTGGAGTGCTGGAGGGTAAATGGTGGAGGTCTGTGTGATCTGGGACATTGTCCAGTTCAGAGGCTCAATACAACTGTCCTAAGATGGCAGCAAAACAGGGTGGTGTTTGTCTGTATGTTATTGTTAAATGGTTTACAGACAAGTGAACACAAAATCCACAAATGTGCAGTTAAATCATCCATATCCACATGACAAGTTTTTGTTTGTTTGTTTGTTTGTTTTTAGAGCTTAAACACCTTATAAATCAATTAAATTATCATTAAAATAGTGCCATGCTGTTGTAACATGAAACAGACTGTTTGTTGGCCATGAAAGACCAAAGTGTTGTGTGTAGTGAGTCTGCTTTGAGATTTTAGAAAATGGCTTTTGATGGGCTGAAGCCACCTCCCTCCCCTTTCCCGCACATAATCTCACACACGAACACAAATCAAATAAACAATGTGTAATGCCATTTGGTTCTAGCATGTGCTCCTGCTGGGTGTGGACCTCTGAAGAGCAGAGCGGTTGTTACAGTGGCTCCTCACAGAGGCAGGATCACCTGGCCTTCCAGATGATGTAACGTGACTGGCCGTGGTCACCAGGACGCTAGCGTTTTATCCACTGTATTATCAATATAGAACACTGTCGAAGGCAGGTCTCCACACCAGCATGGAAAAACACGCAGCTTATGTGAATGGAGATGGGAATGTTCTTGGGAATGTTCCAGGACAAATTCTTAATTTGCTTGGCTAGTTTTCTTTGGGCAGTTAGGAAAAGTAAATTTTGTTTTCAGGTATGTGGAGAATTTCTCATGTCCAAAAATCCTGCTGGCTTCCACAGGCCTAGGTCTGGTTCCTGTCATATCTGTACTATAAAAACTTCTTGAATAACTCAAGAGTGAGTTGCCTGTCATATCCGTGCACTACATCAATGCTTCTAGAATTCTTCCAGAATGCCTCAAGAGAGCGAGCTGCCTGTCATGTCTGTGCTCTAAAACGGTGCTCCTAGAATGGTTCTGGAGTGTGAGCTGCCTTTTCTTGTCATCTTCCAGTGGGTTACCAGGTGGTGTGGTGGTGGAGGGGGGGTGTAATTGTCTGAGTGAGTCTCCTCGGTGCAGGAAAACAAGGCTGGGCACCACAGCCTGCTGATGACTCAGTGGGTGGAGAAGGGAGCTCTGGCACTCTTGCCTGCTCTGTTTTGCGGCGCCCGGCCACATCTCGCAAGCGTCTCGCAGCACGTCACCGTCTTCCTGCCAGGAGGCAGTAGGGTGGGGGGTAGGGTTGTGGGTGCAGAGACAGGAAGCCCTGTTAACACCACTAACGTAGCACATGGCTCTCCGTCTCCTGTTAATGGAGAAGAGTGTGTAGAGACTTCAGACTGTTCATGTACAATGAAGAGCATCACTGAACCGACCCGGCGTACGTGGCCTTGGAGCCATCGTCTCCTAATGTAAACTACTCTTATGTCTTTGCACAGATGACTCCAAAGGAAAACGCCAAAGGAAGATTTTATTTAAAACCCAGAACTATCTGAACCTGTATGCCATGGATGGCCTCCGAACCCTGTGCATCGCCAAAAGGGTAAGTGTCCGTCTCGCTCTAACAGCCGAGACGTGGTGATATCACGGAACATCCTGCACAGATGGCTGCGTGAGACCTTCCTTTTGCCTGTGTTGCTCTGTGGCTCCGCCCGTCTGCCCCCCCCCCCCTCTCACACACTCCCATTCCTCTGATACTTTTGCTCGGCGTTGTGATGTTAAAGCCGTATGATGAGACCAGGTTCCGCGTGACCCGTCGGACGGCTGGTGCTGCCTTTCAGCACACGTGTGCTCTTGTTTAGGAAAAGCACGTGTTTACAACACGTTCAGGGTGAAATGCTTCTCATCAACCGTCATCATATTTAGCAGATTCACTTTTCCCATGGTCTTAATCACAGCATGTGAGATAATGCACTTACATAATCATACAGCCTTTCAAAGTCATTCATCAGGATGCATCCATATGGGAATGCTTGCAGTCAGCTGTTTGCGATTTTCTGTTTCAGGTGCTCAGTAAGGAGCAGTATGCCAACTGGCTACGGCGCCACCTAGAGGCTGAAACGGCCATCCAGGGACGAGAGGAACTGCTGTTCGAGTCTGCACTCCGACTGGAGACTGACCTCCATCTGTTGGGTGAGAGATCATCTCACTCAGCAATTTGCTAATGAATAAATTCATTAAAAGGGTTCGTCACACGTGCTGAGACGTTTCGGCGTATGGCTCTTGATTCATGGCATGCAGGGGCCAGCTCTTACAGGCTGAATTAAGGCAGCCACAAGCTGATGTTTATACCTCAGCTTACTTAAGGGTCCATTTTAGTTCCATGTGTAATTATTAAACACACTGGTACTGACATGCAAGCGCACCTCTTCATAACTCGTGTATTAAGTGATGTTGGTTTATAAGTTCAGCTTCCTTCAGCAAGTTCTTATTTAGAAATGTATTTATTTCTTAATCTTACCTTTCTGTTCCTGTTTACCCTGAGAATGAGCTTCAGCTCAGCTTCATCTGCCATCAGTATCTGGGTTATTTATGTTAATAAGCTTAGCTAGTCTCTAGATATGAACACCCACAAAGCGCATGCGTGTGCGTGCGTGCATGCAGGTGCGACGGGGATCGAGGATCGGCTGCAGGATGGCGTGCCGGAGACCATCGCCGCTCTCAGGAGAGCCGGCCTGCAGATCTGGGTGCTGACGGGCGACAAGCAGGAGACGGCCATCAACATTGCCTATGCCTGCAAACTCCTCGAACCTGAGGAGGAGATCATCACCCTCAACGCTGACTCCCAGGTTTGGCCACGCTTCTCCCTTCTCCTCTGCTTGCTCTCCATGGTTGTATAGGGTGAGGTGACTGTTCTGATTATGAACCGGTGACGAAATGGGCTTCCAATATTAAAATTCTGTTCCTCGCTCTGCATCAGTAGAGAGAATGAGTCAGAGGAAGAATGTGAAACTTATTCCACAATGACTCATGGAACCAGGAATCATATTCCCCATACCCTGCCCCTCCAATCTTTACCTAAAAATACACGAGTGTTTTGTTTCTTGGCGATGGGCAAAGCAATTTATTATTGTAATTGTCATTGACCAAACATTCCAGTGCAAGCGTCCGTGTAGCCAGGCTCGGGTTCAGCTCTCTGCACGCTCTGAGCGAAGCTGGAAGCCTTTTAGGTTTTGCAGTCTTTTTTTTTTTTCTTTTTCTTCATGCATAAAAGTGTCTGTTGTTTTTGAAGTGGAAACTTTCCTGGCCTGCATTGATTTTGAACAAGCTTTCATGATGATGGTCCACCCTTCCTTCCCCTGTGCATTACAGCCACACCAGGAGACTTGTTTAAAAACCACAGGTCATGAAACGAGTCAAAAAGCATTTGTTCCGCAGAGATTTCCAGGTGCAGAGGTGTAGGGCGAGCTCTAGCAGCCGTGTTCTCTTGCGCTTCTGCTCGTTGAAAACGTGTTTGTCATGCCTGGCTGGAAGTAGGAAGGTGTGGTGTGCATTTTAGATCGCTGATGGTTTTTATCCCATTCCTGGTCTGACTCGGCTCTCTCCATGGACGCAGTGTCTGCTGGTCAGATGTCCTGAGCACTCAGTCAGCATCTTTTGCTCTGATCTCTCTCCCTGACTCTCCTTTGTGGGTGTTCCTCAGGAGGCGTGTGCTGTATTGCTAGATGAAAGCATCCACTACATCCAGGCCAAGTTCCTCTGCAGCTCCTCTGCCAACCCCTGTACGGCCGGCCCGTTCCAGTCAGACTACGCTCCCGTCCACTTCCACGCTCCCCCAGGCGGTTCCCCGGCCTCCTCTGGCCCCGCCGGCCCAGTCTTGGTGCACCGGCTGGGCCTGGTGATCGACGGGCGCACCCTGGCCTATGCGCTGGACAAGAGCCTGGAGGACAAGTTTCTAGCGGTGGCTCGGAGCTGCCGCTCGGTCCTGTGCTGCCGCTCCACACCACTGCAGAAGAGCATGGTGGTGAAACTGGTACGCAACAAGCTCAAGGTCATGACCTTGGCCATAGGTAAGAACTTCACCACAAACACAACCATGTTGCCAGTACCTCTGCCACTTTGACAGTGAAAGTTCATGGATTCTTCATATGTACAGTGTAGAGTACATTTCAAACAGTATTCAGTAACCGTTAAGCTGCCATCATGCATGAATTAAGATGAGGTGTCTTCATCTGCTTGGTCTCCTTCTGCATTGTCTGTACGTTGTCTTGGTGGTTCTGAAGGTGTAATCTTTTCACTATTCCATGAGCTCATTTCAGTGGGACAAGCCACAATTACCATATCACATTCAAATGAAGCAAGTTTAAGGTGTGTGTGACCGTTGTCTACTGCAGCACCAGAGCAGGCCTTGCATCAGGACGACTCGAACCCTCACCAACACAACGGTTAATCCTGCCGTTCTCCAACTGGCATATTTTTCTCAGTCTTGCATACAGAGTAAAAATTGGAGATTAAAAGAACCCGATTTTTTGGCAAGTTGCTGCAGTGAGCAGACGAGCCACGTGTGTGCTGGCGTTGTTGTTGAGCTCCACGGTCCCTGAGCCTACACAGAACTCTGCTCCATTACCCTGATGACCAGCAGGGGGTGAGGGAGAGAAACTGGGCTTGGAGAAGAGAAAATGGAATAAGGGAGAAAAGATAATGCTTCTCTTCTCACCTGCAGGTGGCAAAGAGAAATTTGGCAGCACTACCGGAGATTTTGACATGGCCCACGTTTACGCCGCAACCGTTGTTCAGAATTGATGAGTATAAATGTAATTATTAACATTAGTTTAAGCAGATTGGGCTTTATGTATTATTGTGACCTTAGTTGAACCACATTTTCATGTAGTTTTAAGGAGGTAATGATGAAGTCCAGGTCATTACCAACTATTTTCTTCACAAATGCAATAAGGGTTTAATTTCTTTCGTTGAAATTGCATAAGCACATTGGTGTTGTAATATTAAAATGGTAATTTAGGAAGAGCAACAAAGGGCCCTTGGCACCAATGGCCCTCCATGGGGTGGCAAACGATTCTTCTAACTACGTCTGGGCCTTCCTCCACTTTGCCAAGCTTTTAATGGTTAATGGGCTATTTAAGACGAATGGTGTGGTGTCTTGCTCTCAAAACTCTGGGGACCAAAGGTGATCATGTTTGACTGTTATGTTGATTTAGTTTAAATTGGACTGTTATGTTACTTTTGTTTAAATGTGGTGAGAGAGAATTTGTTCTGTACCTCATGCACATTTGAGTTACTGTGTGTTGTGTCGGTCTGGGTTGGTCAGTGAAGCCCAGCTCTGAGACTTTCTCCTCATCCTGTGTGTTTGTTTTACTACGGACCTCAATTGTGAGGTTGTGGTATTTCTCATGGGGCGTTATGTAATGGTTAGCTTCAGGAGTTTGGCTGATATCATCTGCATACTTAAGATCACAAGTATGGAATCGACCATCCTTCCTGAGAATATGATTAATTCATTTATTTATTTTTATGACTATACGCGGTGCAATTAAGATTCGTACCTAAATTCATGTGCTTGGTAAATGCTTCCCCAGCGTACACTGGGTTGGTGGTTGGAACAACTTGCTGGTCATAACTAGTACGAGATCATTCATTCTTTAATGTGCCTTGTCAAGAAATGTCTGATGTCTTTGTCTTCTGAACACTGAACCATTTCCATGTTTTGCGGGACTTTATTTAAGAGGGATTTATAGATTTTTGTGGATTTTTTTTCTGATGTACAAGCAGCTGGAGCCGTTGCACCCTAATAGATCCCAGTAGATCCCAGTCGAGCCTCCCATCTCTCCAGCTTTACGTGCAGACGCTCTTCCTTTCATCAGAGCCACGACTGTTGCTATGGGAGACAGAGACCAGGGGAACGGAAGAAAGTTGTGGAGGCGTGCAGGTTATTTAGATTAACCATAGCAGAAGTTCACAAGCAGAAGACAACACCCGATTTGCTTTTGTCCAACGCTTTTAGTTCTGTAATGTATTTTAGGGAACTTGGAAAATGCAGGTGGCATTTCTGTTCTTCCTCCAATTATAAAAAAAATGACTGGTTATTTTGATTAAAGGAATCCTTGAGTAACTCTGATGTGCTATTTTAGCTCTTCATGATGGGGCTTTAGAGGCATTTAATATTGAAACCAAGAGACTCATACAGCAGTTTGCTTCCAGCACAGTGAACTAAGGGCCCAGTTCTAATGTTCTCTTGTGTGTTTAAATTATTATTTTTATTTCAATCAGCACAGCACTCTGATGGGCTTTGTTTATATTATTGTAGATTAAATTCCCTTCCCTTTGCTGTCTTGCACTTTTTCATTGTCACTCTGTTATACCCTGAGGAGTGCTCTCTCTCTCGCTCGCTCGCTCTCTCCTCACATCCCTCCCTCCCTCCTTCTCTCTCACTCTCGCTGTCTTGTTCTCTCATTAACCCTAGGTGACGGGGCTAATGATGTCAGTATGATCCAGGTGGCAGATGTAGGAGTGGGCATCTCTGGTCAGGAGGGCATGCAGGTAAGGACATTTGGTGGAGCTCAAGAGAAGGAAGTGCTCCGAGTGGAACAGAGAGGGGAGAGGAGCACGGATAAGTTCAGATGTTGAGTTCAGATGACTAGATTACTTTGCAAAGCAGAACTGCAGACACAGTACAGTAAGATGCACTGGACGTTCTTGCAGTGGTAGATACCCTTAGGTTAACGGCTGCATGTTTGTTAAAATTGATGAATTGTAGTATGATTTAATGACGAATTGCAGCCATCCATCCTTGTACTTGGTGGTTCCTCCCTGGGTGAGTGGGGTGAGCACGTGCTTTGGGCCCCAGCTGTTCAGTGTGAGCACGAGCTACAGCGTAACCCGTTCTCACCAGGTCCTAGTGAGGGGGAGTGAAATGGAGCCTAGCTGAAATAAGTGAGGCTTCATCCCTACCAAATTCCAGTTCCATCCTGGAGTCAGGTGGCATCTCCCCAACGTGGAAGCAGACATGCGTACTGTTGAAGGAACACCTCAGTTAACCTGAGAGGAAAGCAGCACAGCCAGGTGTGCTGGGAGCCCATCTGCTCAGTGCTCCGTCTTCTGCTCCCTAAATGTCTCAGGCCTGATGAATTATTTCATTAGGAACTCAGGACTCTGTGAGAATCCGTTTGTTCCTGTGGCGTCTGCATGGAGCCAGAATGCACTTAACTTCCTCCGTATCCCGTGGAGCCCAACGGACATGATTAACAAGCTTCCTCCCTGTATGAACCTGAGCTCCACTTAATCCTGTAGGCTCCAAGGTTCTCAGATCACAAAACCAAAGTTCTGGTCTTCCTGCTGTTGCACTGCAGTAAATGGTTTGGCCTGAGTGTCAGGAAAGGAACCGCCAGTGAGGGTGGAGATGGGCTGATCAACCCCATGTCTGGAGAGACTAACACACTCTGCTAACACACTCTTGACGTGTGCAGCAATCAAGACCGTGTAGTAAAATGCAAGAGAGGTGATGGATGTGTGTTCACAGTAACCTGCTCCTGGTGAGGGATGGTTTTCGGGTTTCTTTTCATGCAGTACGACTCCCTTTAACAAGCCTTTTGTCACAAGGCCGTGTGTCACATCTCATTAAACGCGGGTGTAATGCTGCAATAGGTCCTTTTGAATGTACATTTTGGTAGACCTTGAATGGAAGAGTTAGAATTTCTCATAGTAACTGCTTAATGCTGTATGGGTGTATCTCATTTACTGTGTTGCCACCCCTCCCCCTCCCCTGGGACTGTAGGCAGTGATGGCCAGTGATTTTGCCCTCCCTCGCTTCCGGTACCTGCAGAAGTTGCTGCTTGTTCATGGCCACTGGTGCTACTCTCGCCTAGCCAACATGATCCTCTACTTCTTCTACAAGAATGCAGTAAGTGAAGGTCTCTGATTGGGTTGGGTATGTTCGTGTAAGGTCCATGTAAGAAAACTGCAGTGAAATCAAACTGATTTCAGCATCTACCTTCTACCTGTACTCAATTATGGGTGCATGGTTTTAAGTGTGTACATATTAGCCATGTACATCACAGTTTTTCAGCCACCCTGTGCCACTGACTGCAGGACCACTCCTAGGCAGGACATCAGCTGGTTGCGGGACCACTTTTGATGGTGTTGAGCTGCTACGTGCTTGAGACACAGCAGAGTCGCTGGGGTTTGTGTACATGTTGTCACTTCTGTAGCCAAGTGAGCCACAGCCAACAGTTCCTGTGGTCAGACACTGATCGTTAATGAAAGGCTAGAGCATGGCTGACCCTAATTATGCATAGCAACAGATGGTCTATAAACTGTATCTCTCCAAGGCCTTTTTAATAACACAGTCTTGCTGGTGGGTAGTTAGTGGGCATATTTGGTGTGAAAGAGGCAAAAAATGATACCAACAAAAACACACCCAATAAAACAGCAGTGCTACACCCCAGGGGAACAGTCATTCCAGGGAGGAATAGCAAAGTCTGGCAGTTTATCAAGACGAGACAAATGCATCTTTCATTTATTACAACATTGCAAAAGGACACATTGCAAAAGCAGTTTTACATTCAAGTGAGAAAGTGCTGATTCTCTCCACGCGAGTGCAGAGATGGTTCAGCCAGGCTGGAAAACTCGCAGAGGTGTTTCTCATTTTTATAGCTAAAGACATCCTCTTCCCAAATAAAATAAAAAAAACTCATATTTAATGTCTGCAATATATTTGCAATACGTTATTAATAAATAAAAAAAATTTGGCAACATGAATTAAATGTATATTTCTCATTTAAAAATAAGGCAGAAGTGTTGGTATCCATCTAATGGTAGATCTATACTAAATCTGACATCAAGCCTGCTGCTTTCTTAATATTACTTCTGCCTCTCTAATTCTTGCTTGTGTCTTTAAACACATGATGGAAGACACTGTGTCATATGGACTTAATTTGTGTTGTTTTCCTTCACCCTAAGCTGTTTAAAGCGGGGAGCTCTGAACCACCAGTGTCTGATTCCTTTATGCTCCTTCATTAATGAAGATCTATTCTTGTGTGGTCCTGGGAGCAGCTCCACTTAATACAGATGCGTCATTCATAATGAGAGACCAACAGCATGTTTCGCTGCACTAGAGCTGCTGGGATTTATTTCCTGGCTGTGCTTTCTTTTGGTTTTATTTTGTTTGTATTTTTACTTCCTCTCCAGATGTTTGTGGCCCTCATCTTCTGGTATCAGTTCTACTGCGGGTTCTCCGGCTCGGCCATGATTGACCAGTGGTATCTGATCTTCTTCAACTTGATGTTCTCTGCGTTCCCCCAGCTCATCACCGGCACTCTAGACAAAGATGTGTCTGCAGAAACCCTGCAGGAACTACCTCAGCTCTATATGAATGGACAGAACTCGGAGGTACCACCCCACCTCTCGCTAACAGTGAAGCAGTAAGCAGCTGCTTGCCTGATGCCTGGAGACTGGTGTTTTTCAGCCTATGTTTAGCAAAATCCTTCTAAAGTATTATTTACATCAGTTATGATCAATAAGGTCTAAATGGCACTGTGTCTATGCAGTTTAGTAAGTCATTAAATCTTTGTGCATAAGGATGCTTTGAATATCAGCCCCATAGCCTTCGATCCAGTTATAACGGCAAGTGGGTTCCCTTCGTTTTCTCTACACGCCGTATCACAGCATGGAGAGTAGTTGCTGCAACGCTGCTGACGGAGACGCCTCCACCATGTGTGGCTCATCTGAGGGTGCAGTGCAAAATACAGGCCATTGACCACAAACACTTAGTTTGTCATCATCGAGCCATAATTCAAGTGTTATGACATTAAAACCACCTGCCTGATATTGTGTAGGTCTCCCCTTTGTGCCACCAGAACAGCTCTGACTCGTTGAGTCATAGACTTTGCAAGACGTCTGAGGTGTCCTGTGGTACCTGGTACCAAGCTGGTTGCAGCAGAGTCTTGAAGGGCCAAAGTGGGACCTTCATGGACTGAACTTGGTTTTTCCAGCACATCCCACAGATGTTTCACTAAATTATGATCTGGGGAATTTGGAGACTAAATCACCACTTTGAATTTTTGAATAACTATTCCTGAACAATGGGGGGGGGCCATCCTCTTCTGGCTCACACTGGTCACCATGACAACAAGATAAATATATCAAGAAATACAGAGAGTAGTAAATCATAAAAATATGACGCATAGTCCAGGGCTGTGCCACAGCGGGTGGGAAATCGAGGGTGTTGAGACGGGCCTCCATCCAGTTGATTAATCCTCCATCCGCGTCTGGATAAGTAGGAGGTGGTTGGTCTGGGGCAGGTAGCAGGAGAGCATCGTCAGTCCTTACGTGGTATCGGGCCGGATCGGGTTATAGCCAGTAGCTCGGTAACAGTAAACAGAGATAGTTGGTTCTCTATGGGACTAAATATGGAACATTTAAAATGTAGACATTTCAGAAGCGGTGCAGCGACTCCAGCTGTTACAGCCGAACTAAAAGGACCGAACCAGGTAACACAGACCTGGTGGGGGGGGGGACCCTGAGAGGGTGGCATCCCTGAGAGAGTGGCATCCCTGAGAGGGTGGCATCCCTCCACTCCACCGTCAACTAGTGATCGTGTGCAGTGGTGGGACGACAGCACCTCCTCCTACAACTGAATGTTCACATCCTGCCTACAATATACAGGTGCAAGTGCAAGGGGATCAGCATTCACCTCATCTGTCGGTGGTTTTAATGTTTTGGGTGATTTGTGTGTATATGCATCCCCAATGTGTTGCCAGTAATTCCTCTAACCAAAGACAGAAGCATGTGCCCCAGAAATGTCTATTAAACTCCTGACCAGAATTTTTTATGAGTCCATTTAACCTGTGGTAAATTTCAGAGAAGAAAGAAGAGCTGGAGCAGAGGGTCAGTGCTAGGGACCAGTAATCGGACTGAAGAATGTTAATGCAATCCAGTAATCGTGCACAGAAGACTGGGACAGTCCAACATGGCACAGTTGAATCAGAACTGTTGCCAACGTGCTGCTCACAGTGTACCTGCAGGGGCCCAGTCATGGTTTCATTGGCCCTGAACCCTAACACTCAACTGCCCCATTAGAAACCAGTAGTAAAGCTCTGGTGTGGAATCCTAATGAAACACGCTCTGTTCTCTGTTGTCTGAATGGTGTTTTCTTTGAGCAAAGCTTATCAACTTGCGTCTGGTACTCTTATCTTCCAGGAATATAAACCGTACATGTTCTGGATGAATATGATCGATGCCTTCTACCAAAGTCTCATCTGTTTCTTCATCCCTTATTTCGTGAGTCTGCTTCTATAGTTTCCTGCGTTTATTCTTTAGAGATGTAAGTGCACGCCTGTTTTCACGCTACATTGTGAGTTTTCCCCGGTTCCTCCCTGTCCGTCCTTGGCTGCAGGCGTATGCTGACTCTGAGGTGGACCTGTTCACCTGGGGCACGCCCATCACCACAGTCGCCCTACTCACCATCCTACTGCACCTCGGCATCGAAACCAGAACCTGGGTGAGCCACACACCCTCGCGGTCCGTCACCCACAGACGTCCTGCCTGACCTTGTTGAGATCCGTTAAATGTTCTGGTGCAGTAAATCATGTCGGTGTGAATTCATGTCTGCAGTGCAGATTCTTTTACCTTGCTTTTCTGTTTTGTTTTTCATTGTATTGCAGGGCTGATATCCTTTTTGTAATCTTTGCGCTGTCTATGATGGAGAACTGTTAGAAAGTGGTAGGAAGGTTATGTCTTTTCAGCAGTGAGGGTTCCCACCAAGGTTTGTCTGGCTGGACAGAGTAAGAAAGTAATGCTCGTCTCTCTCCAGGAAACGGAGGAGATGTTGGCTGTCATGGTGCAGGCAGCACTGCTCTTAGGATGGTAATGTGTAGAGCTGGCCTGATTGGATTGAATCGAGAGACACTGCGCCATCACGGACAATGCATCACCCTGGCAAAGAGTGCAGCCTGCTACAGCATAGCCCCCCCCCCCACCACCCGACCACACACACACACACACACACACACACACACACACACACACACTTTGTTTTTATACATGTTCCTCCAGCACACTGAACACCACCCAGCCCCCGGCTTGACTGAGTGTGATTCTCTGCCTACCTGCCTCCTGCCCCCCATGAGCCTGTCTCAGACTTTAAAGGCTGAATTGAATTAAGGTCCTTTCCATTACGCTGCGGCTGTAAATTTTACGCTGACAAGTTTTCGCGCGTGAAAAATGTCCTCTGCGGCCGAGCCAAGTTTGTGGACACGATGGCTGTTTGTGTGGGGTGGGGGCCGTTCCTCACCGGGAACAGTGCACGTTAAGAGTACACGTTTGTGCGGGGTGGGGGCCGTTCCTCACCGGGAACAGTGCACGTTAAGAGTACACGTTTGTGCGGGGTGGGGGCCGTTCCTCAC
>JAOYMR010000017.1:6952249-6963997 GCA_025802075.1 Tenebrosternarchus preto
TAAAATGTGTGTGTGTGTGTGTGTGTGTCTGTGTTTAGGTATGTATTGGTCTATATCAAGCTGAAATTAATTGCATTATTGCTGACGTTTTATTCAGTCCATTTGCAATATGGTTGGTGTTTACTTCTAAAATCACTTGTCATAAGTGATAATTATCTGCCGATTTGCTGTTTACTTTGAGCTTTTGGATGGAATGTCTTGATACATGTGCAAAGGGAGACATTATATGGAATATGCAAATTCACTCGGTTACGAAAGCCATTCTAAATCGGCCACAGTCTCTCCAGTAACATTTTTTTTTTTGCTGGCTGTCCCCCTTTCAAATATGAACATGTATAGATTATACGTTTATAGATTATACGTTTATATTGCTGACTGTCCTTGACCAAAGATGCAAAAAATGAGATCTTTAACCATTGATCATGTTACTGTAATACGAAGCTACAGCTTCCACTGAGTTCATGTCCTTCACTTCTGAGCTCCCTGCTTGGAGGTGGCTGGTTTTCCTCAACATTTGTGGTGGAACTGCTCGTCATACAGTACAAGAAGCACTATAAATGGTTGTTTGTGTTTGTAACCTCAGGAAAAAAACCCTGTAGCACTGGAATGGAGGTTTTTGTTCCAGGAACAGATTTCATTTTTGTCACTACCATATTGGCTAGTTTTGTGAGCAAGGTTATAGCAGTATGCTACGTTCTGACATTTTGAACCTGTGGCGTGTGCAGTCCTGGGTAAACCATTGGGTTCAGTGCCTGGATCGTTGACGTCTATGCAGACTGAAAGAAAAATTCTGAAATGCTGGAAAAATTAAGTGTGGGACTTCTGAAAAGTGTTAATCAGATGCTAAATGTTTTGTTTGGTAATTTATCGTTTGTCATCTCCCCCTCGTGACCTCAAGGTTTATGAAGAAAGGCAATCTTAACAAGTTATTCTATTTCTGTGACGTTTCCGTCTGGGGAGCAGGTAGCACTTGTCTAGTGTAGAGATCAGGCATCGCCAAGTGTGTTCAACCCATTGGTGTTGGCGTCAAAACTGCTAAAATGCCAGCATTTTCCCTTTCTAGTGGTCTTAAAAGATGTGCAAAGAGACCTTTGTTAGCATCCCAAAGCTGATATGTTAGATATTTTATTATATAGAGGGTGGTGGTTTCTGTTTTTACTCTGACGTTATAGTATGGCTGGTAAAGGACCATCATCTCACCCTGCAGTTTGCACAGTGTTTAAACAGCACAGGAGATTGAAGAAGAAAATGACAGGTTCCCAAGCACCTTGTCCTGTCTCAGTAAGAGCCTCGATGGATGTGCAGAGCGTTAGATGGGTGCTGTTTCTCAACGCCTTTATAAACTCCCTTCTACAATGCAAAACATCTACATGTTGTAACTGGAAATGGGTGATATTTGTGTACATGTTTTGAAGGCGTTACATAAAAATGCTCAAAACTACAGTTCCATATATTGATGTACTCGGTGGATAAGTACTTTGTGTACTATGTACTTTAAATTACGTCACATTCCTTAACACTGGAGACAACACTATTTTAGACCAGTATCTTAACAGGAAAATTGTTATACATTGTATATATAGTTATTTGACAGTTATAATGCTAACCAAGGTTTAATGAAAGCATTGTTTTAAATGGAGGAATTTAATCAACGGAGCATTTCCCTATATTTATTTTCCTTGTATGTTAGTGGGTTTTTTTTTATTTGTGGTGGATTGGTGGATTCGGACACACGTTCTCTGGTGTAAGATTTTCATTGGTTCCCTGAGCATGCCATGCTGTAGTGGACTTTACTGCCCTTTACCTTCCACGGTTGTTTCTCCCTACTGGAGGGGAGGCTTCCAGCACCAGTACTCCACCCCTTCCTCCACTCAACTCAAGTGACCACTGGCTTCGTTCAGTTCAGGTGGTCGTTGGCAGTGTCACTGCTGTGACCGTGTTCCTGGACCACTCTATTGTCATTTCTCACACTAATGTTCAAGTGTTTTTGTTGTTTTGGGTTTTTTTTTTGTTTTGTTTTGGTTTTTTTTTTTTTTTTTTTTTATTGTTCTTCGTTATACATTTTGTGTCCCCTGATCCAAAGCAGCTGTTCAGAATGGTTCTGCGTCATTGGGAATCCATCTGCCATGTGTTCGTTTCTGTTGTGGTGTTTTTTTGATAAGACCATTATTTTGTCACATTTGCAGAAATAAATTTTTTTCCATCTGCATCTTTTGTGAGTCTGTGTTTGTCTCTGAGGTCCAAAGCACAGTATGGATGGAAACCGATGGACCTCTCCCTATAATCCTTCTCTGAACTGCCCAGCCGAAGTGTTACCAGCTGCTGTGAACAGAGCCAAAGTGCTCCTGGCTGCCCTGAACACAGCTCTCTGGGCTGGGCTACTGTGTGCTGAAGCAGCTTTTTCAGCACACCCTTGTTTCTCCACGGTCACGCCGAGCCCAGCTGGGCACGTTTGCTTTCGGGGATGGTGTGACCGATCGTCCTCGCTGAGCAGCATGAGCACACGTGAACAGCTTCCTGACCCAACGCATTTACACACGACTTTGTGCGCAGTTCAACGTTTCATACAAAGGTTCACTTTACACCGAGTTTCTCCGTGCTTAGCCGTTGTGAATATGCATGACTAATAATTATGATGTAAAATCTGAAATTCAGTACCAGAGCAGGGGACATGACTTAGGAAGGAGGTGGACATTACAAAATAAGTGTCGAGTCCTTCAGAACAGGATTGTGGGAAACGGTAGAAGAATGGGTGAGGCTTGCACTTAGCATGTCTCAGCTAAAAGACCTTAAAATGCTCTACCTTTCTATTGTGCCTTTTTCAACATTTCTCCAAGAGTGAAGATCCCTGGAGACGGAACTTTGCGGCGCTTTAAACTTCGATTCTTCGTAAGACGCTGGCTGGATCTTTAAGGACGAGTATGGAAGATGGATGATCTTTGGCCCAGAATTGCTGTGGTTGGTCTTTGCATGGTGACTAGCATCTGAGGTACGTTATTAATGAACCTCCTTTACGGCGCGCTGGGGGCTGGGAGGAGGGGCGGCTGGAGCCCAGCGATGCTCTGCTGACGTGGGTCGCCACCTGCACCTCTCCACCCTCTGCCTTTGCCCGTCGGCATGGTGCTGACCACCGCTGCTGCACTTAGCGAACGCATCCCTCATCTTGACGTGGGGGTAATGACCAGCCTTTACTGATGGCTCCTCCTCCCCTCGGAGCTAAACACAATGTGCTGGATTTCCCTCCTTCCTCTATCCCCCTCTCTCCCTCCTCTTTTCCCCTCTCTCTCTTTCTCTTCCTCCCCCTCTTCCAGCTCTCCCATGAGAGCTCGGCTCCTCTGGTTCTGGGCATGTCCAGCCTGTGCTGGCTGCAGCTGTCCTGGCTTTGATGGCCTTGCAACATGTAAACACCCCCAGAGTGCAAGAAAACCAGAAGTGGAGCCTTCAGTCTAAGGTGAAAGTGCACAGCACTGCTCTAGTTGAACAGTTCAGTAAGAGTATGGAGATGCTAGGGTTTCACTGAGGTGGGGAGGCAGCATGTAGTAAGCTAGCATGGGTACACTAGTAATTATCTTTAGGGGTTCTTACAGAGATGGATATATATAAATGGACAACATAGCCAGGCATTTGGTTATTTGTTTATTAAGTAACAATCTACTTTAAATAAACAAACTACAATAAACAATGTTTCTTTACCAGGACACAGAAGGCAGCACTGAGGCAGTCAATGAAATGTAATGAGTATTTTTGCTGTGAAATGTGGGGGGTGCTAAATGGCTCCTTACTCATCACTTCTTTGAGTTAGAAATCAAAGCCATTTTAAGTTTCCCAAGAGCCGTTGAAATGCCCTCTGTGCAATACAGCAAGTCTAACAGCTACTCGGCAGAAGCACAGACTCCACTCTGAACGCCAACACAAGCAAAAGAACAGTGTACATTTCAAAATACAACACACAAACCCAACAAAATGTTACTTTTTTTGCTGAGGTTAGACAGTAATAAGCATGAAAGTTGGCTTTTAACTTTTCAAAGTATTTTCTAATTACCAAATTGTAGCTCAATTCCTTTATTTTGTTTTGTTTTTTTTCCCTCAGTATTTTTTCTGTTTTAAATAAAGGGATCTTTTTTAAGATGAGATTTAAGATGAGTGTTTTCTGTCTTCCCCCTCATCCCTTCCATACATGTGGTGTAATGAACTGGGGAAATGATGATGCATCTGATGGTTAAAGTGAACAGTCTGACCAGACGGTCCAAATGCAAGGATCAGACGTACACAGATGAGGACTTGTGAAGATCACTCCAGACACTTCCTTACTCCCCAGATCCTTTCACTCTCCTACATTTCCAGGAGCTGCACAGTTGTAATGGGGAGAGGGGGAGTTTCTCCTCTCCTACCAACAACCTTCGCTTGCCTTTGTCCTTATGGAGGTGGGGCATGATGAACTGTCATCATGAATATTCATCATCGGGGCCCACGGTTCCGTTTGTATCTGCGGTTCGTGTGTTTAATGTGCGCGCCTCCAGAGCAAGGTCAGTGCGTTGTGCAGTGTGATGGGTGATGGACATCCACACTGATGCTAATCCCAGAGTATTATAACAGGACAGATTTATGCTAGCCATCCCTCAGTGTCCCCTCAGCCTCTGTCCTTCACGCATGCTGCCACTCAAACAGCTACCCAGATAAAATCCACATGGAGAGAGGGAGAAGCCCGAGGTGAAGTCCTCCGTGTTTTAAACCAGCCCATCGGTTTTCCCCATCTGGGTTGTTTTCACGTGTGACTGAAGCAGGTAATGACTGAAACAGGATCTTGACGCTCGTGTCCAGCACGGAAAGGAAGCTTTGTCCTGTGGAGGCTGAACAGTGTTTTGATGATTCTGAAACCAAACTTCCCCAAAGGATTTTTCCTGATCTCTGACAGATCTCTGTCCTTTGTCATTGTTCTCCAGATCATTCACCACACTTACACTGCCATCTCACACCACCATTTGGTTACATTTTCAGAAGCATAAACCACTTCAGTATTACTAGTTCCACTAACAACCATTTCCAGTGCACAAGGATGCACAAGGATTCAGTAAAGACAAAAAGAAAATTCTCTCTTTTCATCTAATCAGTAATAGGAGTAATTTATAACACATTTTAAAAAGAATGCTAAAGCCTCTGACTCACACTCCTTACTCTGACCTACCTAATGGTTTATTGATGTTCTTTGGGAACGTTCTGCTCTCTAAAGGTTTGAGGCAGGTGCTTTTCATTGGTGCTGATTCAACTTGCAGAGTCATTTAAGGTCACTTAGTGCTTCTGTTCAATACCCACCATTCACACGGCAGCAAGTATTTGACAAACGCCGTGTGATAACATTTGATAATATGTGGTAACATTTGATAATATGTGGTAACATTTCTTAACAGATTGTTTCTTCAAACAGTAATTGCATGCAGTAAATCCACATATGTTTATAAAGAATTTGCTAATTGATTTTTTTTTTCTAAACAATGAAACTTATCAAAAATCAAAACCAAAGGCTGACAGGCAGTGAGCTGTTGGTTTGAAATGTATAGTTGTGAACAGGGAATCCATGCCACAGACATTTCTACACCGGTGAGATTACAGGAACATCCAGCGTTCAAGCGTGTAATAGCACAGAGGCTTCTATTGTGGCCAAAAGAATGTGGACACCTGCCAGTCACACCTATATGAGCTTATTTTATGTCGCATTTCAAAGCCATGTGCATTAATATGGAAGTGGCTCCCCTCTGTGGCAATAGCAGGTCTCCACTCTTCTGGGAAGGTTCTCTACGAGAGTTTGGAGTGCATCTTTGTGCCCGTTGAATCAGACGCGCGTTTATACGAGCAGGTAGCGATGATGGACGAGAAGGCCAGACTTGCGATTGATGTTCCAATTCATACCAAAGGTGTTTAATGGGCCAAACCCAGATTTGACAGCTGCATAGTGAAACACGATTCATCACTCCAGAGAACACTGTTCACTGCTCCAGACTCCAGTGGCGGTATAATTCACGCTTGGCATTGTGGGTAGTAATGTTGGAGTTAAGTTAAGCTCCTGATCCACGGTCCTCGTACTGATGTTGCTTGGAGAGGCAGTTCGGAGCTGAGCAGTGAGTGACGTAGTTTTCACATGCTATCCACTTCAGCCCTTAGCAGTCCCACCTTCTGGGTTTGTGTACTGTAATATTCAAGGGTGGAGCTTCTCTTGCTCCCAGATGGATTCATTTTACAGTTGACCAAAGCAAATCTAGCACAGCAGAAATTTCACAGACTGACTTGGCATCATATGATGGTTCCATGTTTAAAGATGGACCCACTCTGCTTTGAGTGTTGGTCTTTGGAAATGGCTTTGTGTTTGTGTTTATACACGTCTGTACTGAGTGTGTCTGAACTACACTGGTTTATGTCCACATGCGTTTGCCTATAGAAGGGTGATTAGTAAACACCACACACTCCAAACTGATTAGTTGGACAGCTATTTTTGTGTTCTTTCTACCAAAAAAACATTAATTAGCATGAATTAAATCAATTTAAGGTGGTGTATTTATAAACCCTATTTTATGTTCATGGTTTATTTTATTTTTTTAAACAGAGTTCATTCCTTCTGTATTGAGCAAACATGTCTGTGGGAGTCAAGGTACCAGTGCTCTGCAGTCACTAAGTTATGTATGATTCAATTATTTCTTTTGTTGAGAGACAGACAGACAGACAGACAGACAGATTGATAAAGTGACTGAAATCCCTCTGCCACAAATGGCAAATGACAGCTGCCTAAACCAAACGTCTTGTTAAATGTATGACTCCCATTTCTGTTTGGTAGCCTCCGCATGCAGCATAATAACACAACTGAAACTGCAAAAAAAATAAATAAATAAAAAATCTGCTGACATCATGCATTATTTAAGGAGATCTCTCTCAGAGCCAGATTCTACAATGTTATATATGACTATGTGTAGAGAAATGTGAATCTAAGCACGGTTCAAATTTTAAAGTTAAGGGCTTACATGAGCACACAGAAGCAAGAATGCCAGAACGGTCTATGTGTGAACCTTACTGCATGCCTGTGAATTGAAATTCCACATTAGGAAAGTGTATAAAAGTCCACTTTAAGATCCTCTCAGTATTTGCTGACCAGCCGACTTGCTAGATCGTTCCACCAAATATCCTGATGAAATCAGCAAAGCCTGTTATGAGTATTTAAGCAGAGTAAGCTTTTATGAAAGCTCAGGCTTTGTTGGGAAGGGATATCTGCTGAAGAACCATTTAAAGTTCACAGCAGCTCCTGAGGGATGACTCTTCTAATTCTTCAAGACGTGTGACAGGAGTATTTTGTCTAAACATGCAAAAAGCATAGTGCGATTCATCAGGTCCATGTACAGATGTTTGCCCGTTAGGATTTGACTCTTGATAGCTGAGTCTGGTGGCTCCTCTCCAGACTTGAAATGAAATGCGAGGAGACAGCCTGGTTGATTGATAAGCACCTGGTTGTCAGTGCCATTTAAGCAGATTCTAAAGCCGATGGAAAGGAAAACACTGAGCGATGAGTCGTCATACGAGGGGGCCGATCGCAGGCGGCGGGCGAGCCCAGGCTCTCCTGTGCACACCAGACCGACCTTGTAGTGCAACTGAAGATAAGAACGAGACTGACACCCTGTGCTGATCAGGATCACGGTGTCGGGCTGTTTGCAGACTCCTGTCTATGTGCATTCTGAGCCCAGAAGAGTGCGTGGCAACATCAGCTGCTGAAAAAGACGGTGGGTGCACTTAAGATGGAGTAGAGGCTTTTAAACGATGCTTTTGAGGATCATTTTTGTCCTGTTTACCATGACATCAGTTATGGTCCTTGGCTGTAGTTGTGTCTGTTGTTTATATTTTGGTGCTACTGAAAGGGTGTGGAATGCCACCTTCTTTTGTGTTTTGGCAAAGAATCACAGATCAGAAGACGACTTGTGAAATTGAGAAAGACTTTGAGCAAGCTAAGGAGCACCAACTCCTCTCCTGCATTCTCTCAAGCCACGTTCCACAGGCAAGGTTTCTGCAACAGAAGAGTCATCCAGTAAAGAGCATTTACTCGACTCACTCAGAAATGGAGAAGAGCCCCTTGTAATCTCTGAAGGGTTTGAAGAACATCAGTGGAAAACGGGTCTTAATGAGTTTGAACTTGCGTAAAGGCACATTTTCTCATAACAGAACCGAGAAGTTTATAACCGTACATGACACTTCTGGTTCATTTCAGTACCAAACATCAATTAAATGTTTCCATCTTCTGAAGCTTATTGATATTGCTTTACCGTTTGGGATGAGGACATTGGCTTTGCATGTAAATTTCACAATCCTAGAGTTTTTGTTATCCAGAGCAGAATAAGAAACCTCATCTCTCACTTCCTGTAAGCACAAGGTAGCATTTTTACTTAGCATTACTATTACAGCATACAGAACACGGTTCTCTCTCATTACTATGAGTTATGCCAACCTTGTGCCTTCTTGATGGCCAATATTATTTGTATTTGCAGCTATGCTGTGTCAGGTCATTGTTTACTGCAGTTGGAAGAGAGGCAATGAGAAAGTTTACTTTCTTTTTAGTATGGTCTTGCATCTTCTGGTAAAAATCAACACAAGCTTGTAATTTTTTTGTCTCAAGTTCATTCTTTTAATGTATGCACACTTCAGTCTTCTCTAATGGCTACAGTAATTGCACTGCTGAATACTGTGTTAAACAGCCTGGTTAAAAAGGTCATTTAAAGTAGGACACCATGGCAGACAGCTATATGATTAATATAAATAAAGCCTGTTCTTGCTTCCTAAGAGGTCAATGGCAATAAATTCAAACTCCTTTTGTTAATCATAAAGAGAAGACTGAGTTCTAAAAATGCCTTTTAAACTGATTTGCTGTTTGGAAGTCTTTACTGCCCAGTGTGCTCTCTTTAATTGATACAGTTGTGTGCTCTTTAATCTATATTTTTGACATGCCTATTCTCTCCAGTCTCATACATTATGTGTGAAGTGGAGTGCATATCCCATCGATCAGGTCTGGAATAACAGCCAGATTCATCCATGATCAAGTTCCTGTCTGCTACAGTCAATGAGACAAATGGAGTTGTCTGATTAGGTCTGCTTCTAAAGCAGGGCAAATCACAGGCGTAAGGATCTGAGTGACTACAATAAGAGTTTAATTGTGATGTCTAGATGAATCGGTCACACAGCAGGTCTTCTATGGTCTATCTGGTGGTAACACATCTCCAACACAGCAGGTCTTCTATGGTCTATCTGGTGGTAAGGTAAGTAATGGTTAGTACCTTCCAAAAGCGCTCCAGGGAAGGACAACTGGTGAACAGTGTCATGGGTGCCCAAGGCTCAGTGATGCAGCAGGGTACTTGGCCATACTCCAAGTATTACTGAGGAATGGTTTGAGGAACATGACAAAGAGTTCAAAGTGTAGACAGAACTCATCAGGCATCTGTAAAATGTGCTGTAGAAAAAAATCCAACCCATGTAAATTGCTTTATTAGCAAGTAACTTACAACATATAGCTCAACATAGCATTCACTGGGTATAACATGGGCCACTGTAAATATGTTGTGGCTCATTAATTGGTTTTTAGGAGCCACAGTGTGAGCCTTTTAAAATAATGTCTGCTACAAGAGCATTTGTATTGTATCTCTGCAGAACAGACTGTCTGGTTTGAAGTCCAATAGCTTCTTGGCAGTCCTTTTTTTTTGTTCTTCCCTAGCAACAGTGCCTATTTTTGTGGTGAGCACAATAAATCTTCACTGATAAATTCTTACTGCTGGTATGATGGCTCAGAAATTATTGCATTATATGTCAGCTTTCGGATCAGCAGCATCATTCACAACAACAGCAAAAGAACATGTTTTAGCATTTTTCCATCTCCAGGCTGCTATAAACTTTTGCCTCTTGTAAAAGTCCAGTTTAGCTGCATGTTGCAACTACAAAAACCAAATCATTGCAATAAAATATTTGAGAGGTGATGGAATGAAAAGTGAATCATGATGCTGGGAGACAAATTCACAGTGTTCATTTCATCTCAGTCTCCAGGCATGACCTTCTGTCTATGGAGTCCTCTGCCGAAAAGTGATTGTGTGTGGATCATTTGGATTGTTTAAACCAATTCCTACTAAAATCCTTATATATCATTTTTATTCTATTATTCTGCTATATAAAGTCTTTAAAGGAAGTCCTTATAAGCTGCCATTTATTTCTATTTTATAAATAATTGTAAAAATTGTTACAGTATAAATAAGTAATGTAGCCATTTCAGTTTTCATCTACATTTGAAGAAATGCTAGTTTGTCTGTATATGCATATTTTGCCATAAATCTTCAACTGATAATTGATTGTGTGTTGAGTTTCTCACTTACTCTCCAAACATTCATGGCTTTAGTCAAGCTGAATCTTGCTGAGTGAGGTGTGGTAGTTCCCTTGGCCGTGTGTTTGTGTTTCCTGTTGTACTGATCTCTTTGCTATGCCATGAATGGGAGAGAACAATATGTGTGTATGCCATGCTGCGGTCGTCTCCTTGTGCCTCCTCTGCTGGCGATGTCAGCAGGGTGCTCACTCCTTACAGTAGGGTCAAACCTGAACAGAATGGCCTGAGGCTTCCTGAGGATACATCTATCAACCACGGGCTTCTGTCTGTCATCAAACCAGGCAGTGGGCACTGTGGGAAAACTGCCTTTGGCTTTGTCCTCTAAAGACCCTGCTGTTACTAACTCAATCCAACCATACAAGTTCTACAGTGCTGTCTCTGTAGCAGACACAGTCCTCAAAAATGTGGCAGATGCCCCAAACTATCAAATCAGTGCTGAAATGTAATGTTACCAGTGTTAATGTGGAAAAGTACATTGCTAACCTTACCTATAATGTCTGCCTATTGAGAGAAATTGTGTCCACAAAAGTGTAACAATAAATGTGGCACAAAATAAATTCTACATGAAACACACGTTTAAATAGCCTATTTAAGTGTTTGGTGACCATGCTCTAGCATACGTTGTGATGATTCATGCACTGATTGTGAACCTGTCGTTTGATGGTTAACATTCTGTTGTCCCTCAAAAGGATCTTCCACAAATTGGCTAACTGACTGACTGAAGGAATAAATAAACAGGTTGAGGTTTGCCTGTTTGTAGAATCATCCTCAATTTGAATATTGTTAAAATTAAATGTTACTGTAGGCTTAAACTTGTTTAAGGTAAAGTTTGCACAACAATTGCTGTATTTGAGTTAACTGAACCTCTCCCAACACCTAAAAAGATTTGTAAGAGTGGACTTTAATCTCAAATCTTGTTGACTCTGAGCTAAACAGCAGTCTGTATTCATGAGAACCAGATTCTTCATTGCTGTATCATCCTAAACATAGATGACTTTTCCATTATTCAGCTCTACATGTCATCATTGGCTGCAACAGAATAAAACAACCATATATTAACAATAAAAACAACCTCCATACATCTCTAAAAAATTATCTCATCTGAGGAAGTGTGTCTCAGACTCTGTGCCATATACACCAATATTGTTTTATATCTGTTTTTGTTGAAAGTCAGAAATAGTGGAAAGTTATAAGTGTTCTCTGAGTTAACTGAGTTAATGTCATGAACTTTGTGAGCAGGTGTTATAAACACGAGGGTACATGTTTATTATATAGTACATGCTTATTATATAGTACATGCTTATTATATAGTACATGTTTATTATATAGTACATGCTTATTATATAGTACATGTT
>JAOYMR010000017.1:6964188-6977997 GCA_025802075.1 Tenebrosternarchus preto
TGTCATGAACTTTGTGAGCAGGTGTTATAAACACGAGGGTACATGTTTATTATATAGTACATGCTTATTATATAGTATATGCTTATTATATAGTACATGCTTATTATATAGTACATGTTTATTATATAGTACATGCTTATTATATAGTACATGTTTATTATATAGTACATGTTTATTATCCTGGAATGGAAGGAAGGTAAATCTTTAGGACAAAATTATAACTACTGTGGCCAAGAAATTATGTGAAGAAATTAACACTAACAGACATTAAAAATAGCCAGGCAAACCAAAGATTATTTCAGCATCAGAAGTGACCTTAGAATAAGTTTACAAGAAAATAAAGACCCAAAATTTATGTCAAAGATCTGCCAGAAAAGCAACTGACGTAACCTACAGAGTTCATGTTTTCTCCTATGATTTGTTTAAGTACATTGTTTTAAAGCTGTTGTTAATGCAAACTATGGATATTCCTGCATTTTCAAACGAAAAATATTTGTTTATTGCATTAACATTCCTATTATTTTGCGATTATTTAGTCTAAGATCTGCGAATTTTTTTTAAAAAATCGATTATTCGATCTCTTATTCGGATTATGCCATCTGGTGATATCTGCTGTTACTGCAAGAGGTTTTACTCCCAAACTAAGTAATAATGTTGGATAAAAACAAAACCAGCTAAGGTACGTATTAAATCCTAATGCATGGACGTCGTCAAAACGTTTCAAATAATTAATATGCTGCCCTTCTAAAGTGTCAACGATATATTTAATGCAGCTTTTCAGGCTACAATAATGGTCATGAAATATCTATGGTTCTTAAGATTTCATGTTGCATCTTGGGATACGTTCCGTGTTTGCCTCAGCTATCAAGATGGCCGAGAATATTTTGTTGAGGGATTGGAGTTGAATAGAAAACTGAATTGGAGCGATTGTGATGTTGAGTGGCAGGATTTATTCGCCCACAACAGAACATCTTCAGAAGTAAGCTGTCAAAATGTTACTTTTGCTTTTTTGCGTAAAAAATGCACACAGGCAAAGCATTAGTACGTGCTTTCAGGTCAGTGACCAGCTAGTGGGTTAGCTAGCAAGCTAGATGAGCTAGCTGAATTGCTAACCAGCGAGCTTGCTAGCTAAAAAGGGGGGGGGGGTCCGTGGAGGAACAGGGTTTGTCGTAAACAAGCATATCCACCAAAATGATGTAATAGCGAGGGCTTATCTTATCTTTACCTTGTCGAATCTTTTATTCAACACATAAAAAGGAAAGCCTGGAGAACCTCCGTAATTGCTATGAAAATCCGAAATGCTTAGCGCCTAACAAACTAGCCAGCTAGCTCGAAGGCTATCTGTAGCTGGCTATCTGTAGAAAGCTAGTTTGGCGCTAGTGAGCTTTTCCGCCGTCAAATCCCGTTGACAGTTGCAGCAAGGTTACTTGGGCTGTTGTTGTGTATGGAATCGGTGTGCTTTACGAGCATCGAATTTGTAGTGAGTTAATTTGTTTGGGCGATGTTTAGCCTTGCAGTTGGCCTTAAGGTTTGTATTTGTGGCTCCGAATCAGACCCCCAAAATGACGCCGTTGGTGGCGTAGCTAAACGTTCAAACCGTGTTTGTGCACAGTCATACCCCCTAACCCTCGGCGGCCTGTTCGCCACTGGGTATGACTTTACAAGCAACTGTTTACCTTGACACGACATACTATTCATTACAACCATGTGCATGTGTAAAGATCTCTTCAGTGCGTTTTTTATTAGAGCATTATGGTATGTTTATTGGATTAGAACAGTTATGCTTTGTTTTTTGTACTTCCCACGTATGGAACCTGTCAGTTCCAGTTTGCTTAGGTTGTAAATACATGATCATGTTAGTTCAAAGCGCTTTTTTGCCACAGTCTTATCGTTCTTCTAAATTTTTTGTGTTTTAACATTGGGATCACATTGAGTTTATTGTTCTTCTATGCTGCTGTTTTACCCATTTAAGCTCATTTCACTGAGAATGCAACTTGAGAATTAAGTTTTGTCTGTTTAGCCAAGAGCTAATCCATTCTCTTCTCATCTAACTTACAGGATTGTTTCTTGACCACGTTTTGTTCTCTCTAGAGTTCAAAGCATAGACGAATCCAGCATTGGAAACTTTAAGCAAGTCTAATGTAAGTATATGTTATATTTTAAGTATTTACTTTATTGCCAGTATCATTCTCTTGATATACAGTGTATACTTGTAGCATGACAAATACTATTTAATGTGCAAAAAAACATAACAAGAAGTGAAAGTCAGCATTTGCTTTTCACTTTGGCATTTGTGTTGGTTTACCTTCATTCTGATGGCCTCGTTATGGATGCTGTCAGTTCTTGAAAATGACAAACCGGTGTCAGGATCAGCATGCATCCTGAATGCAGGATGTGCTTTTTAAAAATAGTTTTTAGAGCCTAGAATATAGCATGAAATGTTTCTAGCAAAAAAAAGTGGTGTTGCATGAGCATTTGCACTTGATGAGCCTTTGTTGCATTTTTCATTCTCTCCATCAGTCCTTTTCAATATGTTTTAGACATGGATTCTGATCTTGTGATGAATATTATTATATTCATCCTTGATTTTCTTTGGTTATATATTTTACAACTTTTTTCTTTACATTTGTACAAATAAATGGATGGGTTTGTACTGTATGTGTGCTCTCTACTTTATAAGGATGGTTTATCTTTGCCCTTCATCATGTTTGCCCCGTGTACAGTAATATGCATTAAAGCACTTTAGGGAATGAACCTTACTAATCCTTTGCTGTCTTGTTTGAATGTCTGATGCAGGAAGCGAGCAGCTGCAAAACATCTAATTGAGCGCTACTACCACCAGTTAACTGAGGGCTGTGGAAATGAGGCCTGCACGAACGAGGCTTGTGGTTCCTCTCCGGGTTTCCGACGCATGGATAACAATGCAGCGGCCATTAAGGCCCTGGAGCTGTATAAGAATAACGCCAAACTGTGTGATCCTCACCCCTCCAAGAAAGGCGCTAGCTCGGCGTTCCCTGAGAACAGTGCCAAAGGAGCCCACAATTTCTCTGCTTGCAGCAACGGAAAGATGAACCACAAGGACCTGCCTCCCACCAGGGAAGACTTTAGAGGTAAGCATGACATTGTGTTCCTTTTTTTTTGCCTGTTGGGTTTCAAATTAAACTCATTCGTCTCAGGTGTTTTAATTGACATTTTTAATCATCTCAAATGTGTGTTTTCAGATTTGAATTATTTGACAGAGGAGAAGGTTTATGAAATCCTAGCAGTATGTGGAGATACTGAAGACTTCTCCCCTCTGATCCGTGTCATTGGGAGGGTCTTCTCCAGCGCAGAGAGCCTGGTGCAAAGCTTCCGTAAGGCCAAACAACACACCAAGGAGGAGTTGAAGTCACTGCAGGCCAAGGATGAGGACAAAGACGAAGATGAGAAAGAGACGGCCTCGGGTTCAGCCACCGCCATGGAGGTGGAACCAGATGCTGCTGCTTCTGGTGGAGAAGGAGCCTCTCATGACGGCAACAACATTCAAAAAGTGGGACCGGTTGAAGTGTCTGTGGACATCGAGGCAGTGAGAAGAGTTTACGACAGACTCTTGTCCAACGAGAAGATTGAGGCTGCATTCCTTAATGCTCTCGTGTACCTGTCGCCCAATGTGGAGTGCGACCTCACCTACCACAACGTGTACGCTGCCGACCCCAACTATTTGAACGTCTTCATTATTGTCATGGAGAACAGCAACCTGCATAGCCCAGAGTATCTGGAGATCGCCCTTCCGCAGTTCTGCAAGGCTATGAGCAAGCTACCCCTGCCGGCTCTGGCCAAACTGTCACGTTTGTGGTCACAGTACGGAGCCGACCAGATCCGCCGCCTGGTGGAGACCTTCCAGCAGCTCATCACCTATACTGTCATCAGCAACGAGTTCAACAACGATAACCTTGTGAACGAGGATGATGGCGTCGTCGCAGCCACCAAGTGCTTGAAAATCGTCTACTATGCAAATGTGCTGGGCGGCGACCTGGACACAGACCACAACGAGGAGGAGGACGACGAGCCGATTCCCGAGTCGAGCGAGCTGACTCTCCAGGAGCTGCTGGGTGAGGAGCGGCGTAACAAGAAAGGGCCACGCGTAGACCCGCTGGAGACGGAGCTGGGCATCCGCACGTCCGACTGCCGCAAGCCCCTCATCCCCTTCGAGGAGTTTATCAATGAGCCACTAAATGATGTGCTGGAGATGGACAAGGACTACACGTTCTTCAAAGTGGAGACCGAGAGCAAGTTCTCCTTCATGACCTGTCCGTTCATCCTCAACGCCGTGACGAAGAACCTGGGCCTCTACTACGACAACCGGATCCGTATGTACAGCGAACGAAGGATCACCGCTCTCTACAGCCTGGTGCAAGGACAGCAGCTCAACCCCTACCTGCGCCTCAAAGTGCGCAGGGACCACATCATAGATGATGCTCTCGTCAGGGTGAGTGTGGAGCACATGTTTGGAGCCATCAGAAAATGGGTGATGCATTACTTTAGCTTTCATCAACGTTCTCGTAGCCGTTCTGAATTTCTGCATTTACAGAATTTCTGCATGGGCAATTTCTGCTTTAAAAAAAAAAACCCTGCTAATCTAGAAGTGTTGCTGCATGCAGATGTGTTCTATAGCTGGTTGTAAGACAGACCTGTTTTATCGGGTGTGATTTCAGCTGGAGATGATTGCCATGGAGAACCCAGCAGACCTAAAGAAGCAGTTGTATGTGGAGTTTGAAGGCGAGCAGGGTGTGGATGAAGGAGGAGTTTCCAAAGAGTTTTTTCAGCTGGTAGTAGAAGAGATCTTCAACCCAGATATAGGTAATCATGATTAAAGCCTGTTCTCAGTCTCTAGGTGGAATATGCACACACAGACCTTTCACACACTAATCACACTGCCAACATAGACATGTGCTTTTTTTTTCCCCACAGTACTTTTGTAGCTACTTTATGAAATGTCTTTGATTGCCTTGTTTGTGTTGCTTAATGAATTATAGCTTTAAATATTTTTTTTTCATCACTTTTACGTCTCATTTAAAAGATGAAAACACAATTTAACATCTTTCCTAGGTATTATTTGCATTCATATTGTTTTTATAATGTTCTATCTGCCTATAAAGATTAATTGGAGTTTTTGTTGAGAAGCAAATATTTCCACACCACTGTTGTGTATACAGTTCAAAATAACTAAAAATGACTATAAAAATGTTAAATATTTCTTGAAGACGCTGTGGAAAACAATGTTGGGGCTTTAATATGAGACCAAATCTAAAAAGGAATCACTGTAACTATGATTTATCATCTTCCTTTAAGCCTTGTTAGTACATAGTCACACCTGCTTTACGTCTGTTCTCTCAACACTCTGCAGGCATGTTCACGTACGATGAAAGCACAAAGCTCTTCTGGTTCAATCCCTCCTCGTTTGAGAATGAAGGCCAGTTTACTCTGATAGGCATTGTCCTGGGCCTAGCTATCTACAACAACTGCATTCTGGATGTGCATTTCCCCATGGTGGTTTACAGAAAGCTAATGGGAAAGAAAGGAACCTTCCGAGACCTTGCAGATTCCCGCCCGGTAATAATCTGTTTAGTTTGTTTTCCTAAGCGTTTCTCATTTGTCCCATTTTGACGACCAAGTCTTCCTGCAGAGCTTTAGTCTACTAGTGTGCACTAATTTCACACTAATTGTTTTACTTACAACTTAAGTGATAAAGATCAAAAAGAAAAATAGAATATATAAAGCCAATAACTTAAGTGTTTTTAAATGTTTTATTATGATTGGGGGATTATTTATAGGGGGAAATATTAACTGATACATTATATTATACAGTTACCTATTATCTATGTAATGAGAAATTTTGCCAAATTACTATTGTTTTGTTTGCTTTTACATGCTAAAAATGAATTTTATTCCAAATATTTGAATATGCAATTGCAACTGTTTGCACAGTACTGTATGTGTGTGTTATTCTGTGTGTATTAAACTGATGCAAATTTAAGAAAATGTAACCGTAGGCTATATAATATACACACACACCTGAATCAGAGCTGGCTTGACACATTAAGGAGCGCAGTTTCTAAAACACGGTACATCAGTTCACATAGTTGTAAATAAGCAGGGCCAGCGGCACTAGTGCCTGAACGAGGGCAGCTAACCAACCTGTAACAGCTGCCTCGTGGTGACTGTACGGCTTCCTCAGATGTGGGCTTCTGTTTGGGGCAGGTTCTGTATCAGAGTTTGAAGGAGTTGTTGGAGTATGAGGGAAACGTGGAGGAGGACATGATGATCACCTTCCAGATATCACAGACGGACCTGTTTGGAAACCCCCTCATGTATGACTTAAGGGAAGGTGGAGACAAAATCCCCGTCACCAACGATAACAGGAAGGTCAGTTGCCCTTTAGAGCCAGAAATGATAATAACTTCACAGTAGTTTCAGTGCAAATGTGCATCGTGTGTGTGTGTGTGTGTGTGTGTGTGCGTGCGTGCGCGCAGGAGTTTGTAGCACTCTATGCAGAATACATGCTGAATAAAAGTGTGGAAAAGCAGTTCAAGGCGTTCCGAAGAGGCTTCCATATGGTTACTAACGAGTCTCCGCTGAAATATCTGTTTCGACCCGAGGAGATTGAGTTGCTTATATGTGGAAGCAGAGTAAGTGAACACCACTCCAGCTTGCAGTCATCTAATGCCACTTGCACCATCTATACACCATGTGGTTTGGATAATGCCCACATCTGTTGATCTTCTTCAGAATCTTGACTTTCAAGCACTTGAGGAGACTACAGAATATGATGGTGGTTACAACAGGGATTGTCGCATTATTAAGTATGTGGAAACCCTTACCACTAGATATACTTTTGTTCATACAAATGTAATTTGTATTTAGACAGTATTTTTTTTTTATTTACATCCTGTTATTATGATGCTTGTTCTGGAAAGCATGTACTGAATTCCTACATTAGACACTGATGCTGTAGGTGGAGGTGGTTGTAGTGATGGGAATGTGGATGTGTTTGACCGCAGGGACTTCTGGGAGACTGTGCACTCATTTGGTCAGGAGCAGAAGAGGCTGTTTCTGCAGTTCACCACAGGCACAGATAGAGCACCAGTCGGTGGCCTGGGCAAACTGAAGATGATCATTGCCAAAAACGGGCCAGACTCAGACAGGTAACGGCACTATAGTATGTAAAGTCAGGCTTTAGAATAGCTACATTTTTCCACACCTTCTTTGCTCTATATTTGCATACAAAATAAAAATGTTGTGTTTGTTTAAATTATTCTCTCTCTCCCTCTCTCTCTCCCCTGCTCCCTCCCTCCCTCTCACACTCACTCATATCAGGTTACCAACCTCTCACACCTGTTTCAATGTGCTGCTCCTCCCAGAATACTCCACCAAGGAGAAACTAAGAGAGAGACTCCTCAAAGCCATCACTTACGCCAAAGGCTTCGGCATGCTCTGAGCCACAAGGAGCCCCAAAAGAACTTGCTCAACGTCAGAGTTTTCATGTTTTCGTCAAAGGCGAATCAGCTACGCCGACCACAAAAAGTTAAATATCAAGTTTAAATGTAAAGGCAGGATATGAAACGGGCTAAAAACGGGAAAGTTCTGGTGACCGAGTGCCTGTGCCTAAATAATAGATAAAACCACACTGGACTCTTGGCTCTCTCCCTCTAATGTAAGTGTTAAGTTTCCCTTTTTGTATGCACTGAGATATAGCACTATTTATTTTAAGGGATAAAGTCTGTTCATTCATGTCTGCCTGGAATACAGCTCACGTTTTCATTTCTTGTGCGGTAAAAGGACGGATGGTTGGTCATTTCCAGCAGCATCAGGACTGATCACCACATGAACCAAAAGAAAAAATAAATAATAATAATAATAATAATAATAAAAAAGAACAAAAAAGTCAAAGGGAGGAGGAAGTCATTGTCGTACTATGGTTGAACTGTGAAAGTGCACTTAACTCAATCTTCAGAATGTCTGCTAGTTTCTGTCAACCACTCGTTGACACTTCGTGCTCATGGTTCATAGGTCTTCCCCAGTCAGTCCGCGCTCGCCAGCGATGCTTTCTGAGGTCCAGAGCAGCTTCAGCCCCATCCTCGTCATCAGCAGGCTGTATTTACTGAGGAACTGCGTTGTCTCTCATGCCGTGTTGGCAGGGTTTGCTGCTTTTGCTCATGGTCAGTGATCTGTTTTTAGCTGCAGAGTCTGGTTCTTCGTCTTACTTCATTATGAATGACGTGATTAGCCGAATAGCAGTCTGCTCACGTGGTGATTCCTGGAAAAGAAGAAGATATGAATAGAGGAGTAAAAGAGAAAGAAAACCACCTCTCCTTTACAATGTTTGTGAAGTCCTTATTTGGAGAGGTTTATTTGTTTAACAGTCTTGTTTTAATTCAAGAAGGCAGACTTTTAAGCTAATTACAATATACCCGTATCAGTTCTCCACTGAAGTAAGCTGTGTTCATATTTTAGTGACTTATATTTTGCTCTGCACATCGTCTGGCCCAGATACTGTTGAATGAGGGGATATTGGCACAAGCTGTACCACTATAGAGTTGTGCCAAACATGTATGCTGAGAACCAACCCTCAGGTTTACGCAAGAATAGCTGGAAACCCACTTTGGTGATGCCCTGGACCCACTGATAGTTTCTTTTGCTTATCATTTTGCTCCTCCTCCTCCATTTAAAATATGTCTGTGGTTTGTTCCACTGCTGATGGCGCTCACATTAAAGGGGTAACAGAACTTGATATCGAGAATGAAAGCATTTGATTGTTTGTTTCAAGTTATTCTTAAATAAATTAAAAATTGAAAAACAAAGACTTTAATGTGTAAACATGAAGAAAGCTTAGCAACTTGTTTTTAATTCTGTGATGGAATAAAATCTGGAGACTGAAACCAGCCCTTGTGGCTGAAGAGCCTTGAAGGTCGTGCATCAAAAGGGCTGTTTTTTGTTTTGGTGATTTTTTTTGTTTGTTTGTTTGTCATCTTTTGAAGGTTAATGTCTGGGGAAAGTGAGTTTCGGATATCAAGATTCTGTGATTTTAAAACTCCTGCTGATCCTGAGATTTGCTTTGCTGTGGGACTGACTGAGGTAGTTTCAGACAGGTATCACAGTTCCCAGTCAACTCGAAGCAGTCTCGTAATACAGGGCTAACGGTTAGTAAAGCAAGGAGCTGCTGTGTTTTTACTTTGTAAATACTGGTACTGTTGAAACATCAGAAAAATAACTGTTTAGACAATGAAAAGTTATCTTTTAGAATACATACACTACAGGCAAAATGTTTGGAAACCACCTTCACTTCATTAAAACAAGCACATGAACGTTTAATCAGGATGGGGAGTTTTAGCTGTAACGACACCCTGACCTGTTTATGGCCTCATTTCACAAGCACATATGTTGCTGATATGCCATTCCAAACCTTCAGAAGTACTTTTAGAAACCAAACCATTCTGACGTATTTGAAAAGTCCTGAGTTCTGAACATGCTTTGGATCATTGAGCGTTTCCGTAGGAAAGTTCTGTTCAACTGTTCTCAGTTTAGAAACACCGCTTGCTTCCACTCCATTGGCCTGTAGTATATGTACCATAAAGTGAAAAATTCTTTGCAGTTTTAATAGAATTACGTAATGAATCTAATTTGCTAAGAGTTCATATTCTGAAGTAACGACGCAGATGTGCTAAAAGCATAAAAGAACCTAAAATTCACAATGTACAAATGAGTCCATATGTTTGTTGTTTGCAAGGCATGACACACTTGTTAAACCTGATCATAACCTTGTTAAAACTGGTATAACATTCATTGACATTAAGCCACTTTCTTCCAAGTGACAAGCTTGCCCCATAAAACCTGTTCCTTTCCCAAGGTCTATACAGTTCTTGTTTGTGTGGCATTACACTGCAGTCTAGTTTAGCACCCTTTTGCATGGTGACTCATCCAGCTGTTGTAAGGGCCAGTGTTCAGCAAAGTCCATTTCTTTCTCCTAAAGACTGTCCTGATCTTGTTGCTGCTCAGGCTGAGGGTCCGAGAGCATGCAGGTCCAGTGATCATCTATAGTGCATAATCACTGTGGTCTAGGATCCCATAATCTGTTTAAATGGCAGTCACAGTAACAATTTAAGATGTTGAGTTTGAGTCATGTTCCCTAACCTGCCTTTCTGCCAGACCTCCCAAGAACAACATGGCTTATGGTGATCATTCAGCACTTAGAGCACTGAGTGGAGGCTGTGTGGCTGTAAATAGCTGGAAAAGAGGTAATAAATTCAGGTGAATGTGTCCTAACAATGTGAAGCTTTGTTACAAGGGAAATCTTGCATTGCATTTCCTTAATAAAAGCTCCTTTCATCACACCAGTATTATAAGATGTATCACACTGAATAGTTCAGTAGTTAAAATGTTCAGTAGTAAAATGTTGAAGCATTGCCAGCATTAACCTAAAGCTCCTCTATACCTTAAGTGATGCCTACAGATGACCTTCCACTTGCCTGTAGTGATCATATTGTTGAAATGTTTCACAGCAAGCTCAGCATTCCTGCTATACAGTTTCTTTGAATTGTTTAAAACACGTATGTTTGTTCAGAAAGATTTCTATTATGGTTCATTCAGAGTTGACCTACTTCCTTTATGTTCCTACAAGCACACCAGACAGAAACTGTAATGAAAGAATAAAATCAGTAACAAAAAAAACTCAGTAAATTTAACACAGATTACCAATCCAAAAGGCAGAAATTTAAGTGTTAAAATCACCATAGACTGGGACTCACAGCACAGTTTCATATTAAAACCTAAAGAAAACATCTTAAATACAGCTGAAGAGTTCTAATAGAGATTTTGAAAAACACTTCATCATTGCATTAACTCTGAGGCTTTTGGAAAAGAGTGTACAGACAGTGACACCGTTCTTATTCTGTCTACAAACCTGCAACACTTCCATTCATGCTCTCATCAACTTCATCTACATCTGCTTACGTGTGAGTTCAGGACTGCAGTGGAGAGAGTGTGCTTGTGCACTGTTGTCTGACCACACATTCCTTCATACAAATTAATGAGAGTGAATGGAATTTATTCAGCATTTGTTAAATACTATATTAAGATCGCTATCTTTGACACCCCTAGGGACACTGCGTATTTAAACAAATGCTGATTATAAGCACTGTCTTTGTCAGAGTTCAGTTTCAGCCACACTTTCAAAGCGTGTTGGGAGAGCAGCACGATCACACTGAAATGCTGGTCATTAATCACTAGAGCATGTGTACAAGCAAAATGCATGTTGAGCTTCTTTTAGGATTATTCTTGTTAAGTTAGTGCTTTGATATGTTCAACACTTTGCAGCAGTCAGCAAATTACCTCCCATGGCTTCAGTACTTCAGCACTCCGTTCTGAAATAGAAGCGTTTTCTATTTCTATTTTCTATTCTTGTGCACAATCAGTAGACCACAGGAAACATTTACACTGCTGTGAAGTGTGAGCATGTGAAGTTCAAACACCTCGATGGTTTATTATACATAAATAGTAATGTACGCTCACATTTTCAGAGCATACAAACTGAAAGTAGTCTTCTGCCTATATATTCAAAAACTCTACATTGATAGGTGAAAAGAACCCTTGATCCCATGTCTGTGTGCATTCACACGGTGTCAATTTTAGTTTATCTTTTGTCTTCAACCACCTCAGACAGATGCTCTGAATGTAGACTCTTTACTGTATTTTCCATGTTAGTGAGTCTCTGCTTGATCTTGCTCTGGTATGACGTGTACTCAGCCATAAGTCTGGCGAACTTGGTGGTCATGACATCAAGGTTGTTCTCCAACCGCAAAATCTTTTCCTCCATATCTTTGGGGTCAGCTCCCGCATTGGCCACTGTCTCATCAATCAAGTTATCTTTCATCAAGATGGCCTTGCCTTTCTCCTCCAGGACCTTCTTCGCTTCAGGATACTCTGTAAGTGCTTCCATCAGGTCATCTTTCGACAGGGCAAAAAGATCAGAGTAACCTACACTCCGGATGTTGGCTGTTCTCCTGTTTCCAGCTTTACTGCCTTTGATGCCAAGGATGCTGATTTCTCCAAAGTAAGCGCCGTCACTGAGTACCACAAATTGCGTGACCCCATCATCCGCCACCACAGCAAGCTTTCCTTCCTTGATAATGTACATTTCTCTCCCAATGTCACCCTTCTTACAGATGTAGTCTCCAGGGCTGAACACCTGAGGCTGCAGTTTGAGCACCAGCTCGATAAGCAATCCAGCCTCACAATCTTGGAAGATTCGCACCTTCTTTAGAGTGTCCAGGTGGACGTTAATAGCGATCTCAGCCCGGAGCTTGTCTGGGAGATTTTTTAACACCTCTTTTTCATCACATGTCTTTTTTTCTGTCCAGAGGTAGTCAAACCATTTGATGACTCTGGCCTCCAGGTCCTTGGTGACTTTACGGAACTGCATGTATTGTTTGATGGAGTCAATCTTGGCCTGGAACTCAGCACGGGAGGCATTCATGTTGGAGATCATGGCCCCAACGTTACCAACGATGGTAGCGAAAATCAGCACTCCAATAAGAAAATCGGTAACAACAAACAGATATTCAACATCTCTGACTGGAGGAGGAGTTTCTCCAATGGTGGTAAGTGTGAGAGTGGACCAGTACAGACAGTAGATGTATTTTCTAGCTAACCGTCCGTATTCGGGATGGCTAATGTTGGGGTACACCCATGTGTCGGTGCCAAAGCCAATGGTTTTGGAAATGGCAAAGAAGATGCAGGCGTTCCAGTGAATAATCACCAGAATGTAAAGTACCAGGTTGCTGATGCGGAAGATGTTGGGATAGTTGGTTCTGGTCTCCGTCCGATCACAGAATTCGAAGAGCCGTCCCATTCTAAAGAGCCGGTTGAAGCGCAGCTCTGGGTTGTTGTATCCCACCTTCAGCATTACAATGTCGGTTGGAATCAATGACACAATGTCATATTTAAACTGTGGGTTTTTCCTGTAATGGTTCAGTAACTTCTTGGTGTCTTTAACTAGGAGGCCTTGCTCCAGGAATCCTGAAAATAATGGTTAGAAAGTCATGTTATAACCTAATGAGTTCCATACTTATTGATTAGTGATTTCTACATTTTGATAGATACATCACTTTATTGATCCCTAGGTAAATTCAAGTATCCAAATTAAATGATTAAGACAGAGACCTGTCAATACCTGTTCTTGATCTTACATATGTGTCTATGTAGTACAGAGCATCAGACGTATAGTCCAGAATAACCCACAGGATTGTGTACATGTCTTGAAGTTCATTGAAACAGGCTCTGTAGAAATAAGAATAACACCACAGTAACGTAAGCAAAACCACTCCAACCCTCCCCCTGCCAAGTTCATTCACAGATTATTACAGATGTTCACATGCAGACCTTGTTATGAGCATCATCAGGTTATAAAAGACTGGCACTGCTATTACTGAGAGCCATCGATAGTAGTTATCAGTGGAGGGATCCAGAACCCATGGGTCTTTCCTGTGGAGGCGAAGTGAAAGGGATTTGATCCATTTTCAGTGTACATTTTACTTCCAAAAGGGACATAATGTCCACCATTTTAAAAGCACTATGTGAAATTGTATTTGCAAAAACAAAAGACAAAGCATCAGTCCTATCTGTTGAAACATAGTGTTTCTTAGGCTTTGGTCCAAATGCTGTACTTTCATCTGTAGTGGTTATTAGGTTTAATCCAGCAGGCTGAATGCTACACGTGTTATCAGTACTTACAGCAGTGGTTATTAGGTTTAATCCAGCAGGCTGAATGCTACA
>JAOYMR010000017.1:6997676-7009362 GCA_025802075.1 Tenebrosternarchus preto
TTCATCTTCTGCTCACAACTATGAAACCTCTCGCTCACTGAGAAGCACTGTGATGCTCCTCTTCCAGGCCTGCTCCTATTCTTCCAGGCCTGCTCCTCCTCTTCCAGACCTGTTCCGTCACCCTCGCTCTGACGCTGTGGGAATGTTTCGCTCTCTTAATGACACTGGGGTTCAGATCATTTGGCCAAAATCACACATGTTGAGTGGATTATACATGTAATTTCTTTGTTTGTCTTATTTTAATAAACTATAAATACCAAAACACTTCTTGTTATTAATTTTCTGTTTGAACAGTGAAGAAATGTAAATACGAGTGTAATACTTTTTTTTATTGCATCTAATCCAAGATAAAGTATTTTTGATCTTTAATTTATTAATAAAGTAGAGAAGAAACTGCAAACTATGTGAGACCCAAGCAAGACTGAACCCTGATTAAAGTGCTTTGAAAACGGTCCTCGGCTCCAGCATGTTCATGTACCCGCTGGCTGGATCAGGCAATCACACAGAGCAAAGAGGATAACGTGTTCCTGTACACAAGCACCTACCCACCCAAACCTGCTAACCACCTTCAGCCATAACCCTGGTGCCTGAATTCAGACTTCCAAATGAAAGTGGGTTTTATGAATCTCACCTTTTGAGAAACGAGGAAAAGGAGCTGGTTGCACGTGGAGAAGGGAAGTAGGCCTCCAGCCTGCTGTGTGTGTGTGTGTGTGTGTGTGTGTGTGTGTGTGTGTGTGTGGAGGGGGGGGGATGCTTTGTACTCAGTAACCCTGACGGATGAGGGAAAACTTAGCGTCACTATGGCCGTACCTGTATCCTGTGTGCCTGCAGAGTGTTTGCAGTTTCACCAGATAAACTCCATTCCAACAGCTACTCATATTACAGCATGTTGTCCAGGAGTTTGAGACATTTATCCATATGTATACAAAAATAGATGCCTTTCGGTACTTAAAAATGATGCTATAAATTACAACATCCAACCATGAACATGGAACCACCATCAGTTGGGGACGGACATGCCCTCCCTTAACAGCAGGGGACTTCAAAACGAGGAGGTACAAAAGACGTCATTTTAAGAGCATATTTTATATCCCATATACAGACTTTCAAAACGAACCATCAATGAAATATCTAAGGAAACTCCAGGTGAGTTTCTTTGCGGCTCCACTGGGCATGGAAAGAGAAAGGACAAAAATGCTGAGAGAAGACAGAAGTCTGAGAGACATGAGGCCCTCAGGTCATGCATAATAAACGCTGTGTGTTCATCTAATTATCCATTCAGTGTGCTCCATTCCTATTGGTTATGCTGCTCAAATTAATTCATGGCAATTTAGATCACATCTCTTGTCTAATGGTTTTAATAAACTGTCTTGTAGATCTTTTTTTTCCTAATTATGAACAATTAAATGTCTTCGTGACAGCATGTGCTTTTTGATTATAACTAATAACATATAATGCACTGATGTTTACAGTAAATTAGAAGTTGTGACTGATTTTGTAATATAAGTGCTTCTGCAGGCTGAAGAGTGGCTAGGCTTGCATGTGCAATAGCCTCATTTGACAGAGAGGCTGGGAGTGTGGGAGAGAACACATGCACCTTGTAACATGAGTACACCACATCCTCCATCCTCCAGGCACCTACCCATTGCCCTGTTGACTGTATTACAGCTTTATGTTCAGTTTCTGTCCAGGACATCACCCCATTATTCCATGTCTGAAACACCATTCCATCCCCCCACTTTTGTCAGATTAAAATGATCCCAGAACAGTTGCTTAAGCAAAATGTTTTAACAGTATAAGCAACTATGGGAATATGTTTTGGAATAAGTAAATATTTCTGAAGTGAACCAGTTAAGACTCTAAAAGTAGATTGTTTTGTCTCTAAAATAGATTGTTTTGTTAGATTAAGAGGAACCTGTTTTGTGAATGTGTGTGACAAGACTGTGAAAGTGTAGACAAAGAGCTCATCCCTCACTACAAACAAACAAATAACATAGCAGCAGACTACAGCCCTTGACCCCAAAACTGTCCTCTACCATAGTGGACAGAGTAAAGTTGCTTTTCAAATATTTTTTTATGCCTAATAACCATCTAAATTGTATGGCTTGTTAATAAGATGAATTATCCCAAATGTCACTGAAGGTAAGACATGTGTTTTAATTTTACAAGCTTACAATATATTCTTTAGCTGGTACATGTTACTACTGCTGCTACTACTAAACCAGCTGCAATATATGAGCACCATTACCCATCGTTCTGGCCTTTATCAGAGAGCAGTGGGCAGACCATCTCCTTTCAGTGCCCACGATGGGCAATGCTGCTGGGACACCTGTCTCCATATTTCCTCTGATCAAGGCACTTACACCAACTCCCTCAGGGGTGTGTGTGTAATCTTTGAGCTCACTGAGAGTATTGTAGGAGATGAGCACTGGTGGTGTTCGAACTGGCTGGGGATTAAATATCGTCATCAACTCTGACTGGCTCTGCCCACAACAACACTGACCTGGTCGAACAGGTCTAAACTTAGTCGGTCCAGCCAGGATCCTCGGCCAGTCTGAGGCTACACATTTAAGCTACATTAGCCAACCATGCTAATGCCAAGCATGCTGACTTCACTACTATGCAGAGTACTATGTTTGTATAGAGTACTAAAGGTTTGTACAGCAACTATAAATCCAGCATATATTTAATCTATTTTAGTATCTAAGCATCTTGTTAGTCTGGTTTCACTGCTGTTCTGTCCCTGTTGATAATTAAAACTAGAACTAAAGTTGACATTTGATTAAAAATGTATGTCAGCAATGTTACATTTTATTAACATACTTTAAAATGGATGTTTCACTAGAAATAAGTCATATTAAGCACAAATGCATCAAAGGACTAAAACATAGATGCAAAAATGGTGATTAATGCTCTTCCATGTAAATAAAAACATGAATGTAAAAATAGTGATTATTACTCTTCCATGTAAATAAAAACATGAATGTAAAAATAGTGATTATTACTCTTCCATGTAAATAAAAACATGCGATTAATTGAAAATGAAGAGAAAGCTGAGCTGATCTGAACAAAAATGTCTTCCTGCATCCATGGAATAAAACTTTATATTTATAGAAAACATCATAGCATTCTATGAAATATTATTAAATAGCACATTTCTGACATATGCTTACATTAAAAAATCTAAATTATTTTCGTGGGTTGAAGAGGCAGCGTAGTATTAAAAACACTGCCAACACTGCCCACTAGTGGTGAAGCTGTAGCACTGTTAATAAAACTAGCCCTTAGTCTTGATTCATTCATTTTCAATAAACCACTGTCTGCTTCCCATAATGAGTCATAAGTGTGTATAATATACCTCACACAAATGGGCACTTGCAGTGTTGAAGTGCACAGTGGGGAGCGAATTATTCAAAAGAAGAATGTGAGCTTGCAGTGTCTTCAAAGGGAGGTTAAGTTCCTTCAATCTGCAATTATGTTATTGTTATTTACATCAGCCAGCAGGTAATCGAATAAACTTCACCTTTAAACGGAGGACAAGATTCCTCCAGTTTCAATTAATATATTGTGATATGACGTGTGTATTTACGTAAGTAGACAGCCATTTAAAATGTAAAAATGGATATTTTTGTTTCAATAAAATGTTCATTCCAAATCTGAGTGTTTTTATCTCTCAATGAATGAACATGTTACTTAGTTAATCTTTAATCTTTGATATTGTAGTAGATGGAGGATATTCTAAATGGTCTGTAATTAAAACCAAAGGCCACCAAATGATTTAAAAGAAATATCACTTATGAGAGTCAGACAAGGTCAGGTAGGCCAAAGGTAGGTCAGGTAGATCCTCTACTGAGCAAGAGTTTGTTCGAGTCAGTGAAAGAAGCAATGAAGTGTTCTTAAACGACAGGCACTTGAAATGATTCAACCTCAACTGTTCTTTGGAGATCTGCCTCCAGTTGTACTGACTGGAACAACAGCTACAATTGTTACCAACAAAGGACCCATTGTTGCAAGTATAGGATATCAAACAAGAGGCGCACATGGGCTACAAGAACAAAGAAATCAGACAGGAGGAAGTTGGTCTTATTTGAATGAATTTTATCTTTTATATTCACATGTACATCTATTTGCTAACTAAGTTTGGAAAAGTCAGTCATGGTCTAGAGTTTACTGGCTGATACCAAATGAGCTTTACCATATCATACATCTCTGGGACGTTGTGCAGGAAGTTTGTCATGTGATTTCCTGCTGTATGTAATTAATGTTAACAGTTAATGTGCATATTCATGCTTACTAGGTAAATACTTTCTAATTAAGGCAATTCCTTGAAAACTGTTTACTCATTTTATGTATATTGTCATTTTTCTTTCAGAACATTGTCAATTATGAAAAACCCTCACAAATACACTGGTAAGTGTATTACTCCTTTTAGTTTACCTGAATATTTGCATGAATGGCTTGTAAAATCGAGATAATAATAATATTTAATAATAATGTATCAATAATTAATTGCTAATATTAAAAAAGACAAATCTTCTTAAACAAAAGAAGTCATGTTTATGAAATAAAGACTATAAGACTATCTTCTAGTAGCATTCCAGCTTTGAGTACAAGAATTCGGGTCTATCTGAGCTACACTAGATATTCCAAGTATCACTAAGCACTTTGTAAGTCGCTCTGGATAAGAGCGTCTGCCAAATGCCGTAAATGTAAATGTAAATAACACATGACATTTTACATTGCAATATCCTTATTAAATAAATAGTTTAAACATTATTTTCTGGAGAAAAAAAACATCTTCATCTAAAGAAATTTCTGATGACCTTTCAGTAAATGTTAACTAAAGTTCTCTTGCACCTGAATGTTCTTCAGCACTAGCAACTTTGTGTTTTGTGAGAGAAAAGCTGACCTTTAGTAAAAGAACACAATGTTAGCGCTGAAGGAGACATAACAGCGTATACCAACACCAAAATCTCACCCCAAGTGTGAGACACAGGAGAAGAAGTTTAATGTTACTGCTCTGATTTCTCAGAAGCAAATTAAAAGACTGGTTCAAAGAAAAGAAATTAACAGACTCAAAAAGAGAAGAAATTCTGTCATTTAGAATTTTGTTTTCGAGTCCTAGTTCCAACTACACTGAAATGCATTACATGAAGCAGCACTTTTAGGCAACACATCCTCAAAATAAACATGAACTGACATAGTTTTTATAAAACAATATTCAATAACTTCCAACCACCATGCAGGACTGATTAGGAAATATCTTAGACTACTACCTCAGATAAAGAAGGTTCTTCTAATTACTAAATATGAAAATTCACTTGCTTGTTCATTGAATGGTCTGATTTAATCATTATATATATTGCAATGCACAATTTGTCCGTTTCTGACCACTATTTTCCATTTCAGTAGCACACTGTTCTCCACACACTGACAAGCTTACATGGTTTTATTATGTGAGAATAGTCCGCCCACCAGCAGCATCAAGCTCACAGATGGCCTTGGTCAGAAACAGCACTGATGAAGAACTGGAGGATGTCTAACACTAACTGCGCATAGCAACAGAAAGCTGTAGGCTCCTACTGCATGTCTAACGTTTTGAAAAGTAAACCTTTCTAACAAGTGGGTGGATAGTGGGAGGGGAAATAAGCTGTCGTAATGTTTAGGCTGGGTGCGGGGCTGTACTTTACTACAGGCAGCAAAAATTCGTGCAATTGTCAAAATAAGGAAAACACTGTGAAATCGTAAATATTATATAAATGCCAGGGACAGTAACAGGCCTGCCACACTCAGTAATTACTGCCTATGTACTGTCATGGGATACACCCATGTGCAGCAAGTTCAGTTCAGTTTAAGTGCCACTTTTACGTTTAAACATGACAGTATGTTTGCGAAGACGCTTCACGCTCCAGCTCTGCGAGCGCCCATAAACTAGCTTTGGGGAATAAATGAACGTAGCACTGTCACTATCTACATCAGATCTCTGGTATTGTTTAGATGAAAATCAGATGAAAAGCAGCTATATTTCATAGTTCGGCTTTTCCTGATTACTGCAGACGTAAAGTGCGCAACTCGTCAGGTCTGTAAGCCTGTAAACCAGCAGACACGTTGGAACATGAACGCATGTTATACTCTTACTTAATTTGCCTAGCGGTATGTTGTAACACAACAGCTACGACTCTGACTATACCTAGTCTGCCTTCAGAACTCACTGTGTCGTCTCACCCCGCCCATGCTGGCGTTGGAAGGAAGTAAGAAGAGCTAACACATAAAAAGGAAACAAAGAGTCATCGGGAGAAAGTTTGTGCTTGAGTTTTGATAAGAGCAAGGCGAGATGGCTGAGAGCAAGCTTGGTGCCAACATTGGGGGCAACATAGGCGCTGGGGCTGGCATCCTGGCCAAACGTTTTCAGAAATCAATGAACAGGGCTCAAGAGAAGGTATGTGATTGGTTTTAGGTTATTAGAAATCAACTTAAACATGCTGTGCTCTCTCGCTGGCTGTGTATCTCTGTGATCACTGGTTTTTCCAAAATTAACTCGTTTTAGTCATGAACACTGTTACTCAAGGCTATACCTAGGTATAATGTATATAGTAATTTATGTTCTTTGTGGTTATCAGCTGCTGAAGTTGGATTGAATGCAAAGAATACTATTTCCTGCCATGACTTCCTTCTCTCTCTCTCTCTCTCTCTTTCTCTCTCTTGCTTGCTCTCTTGCTCTTTCTCTCATCTCTCTCTCTCTCTCTCTCTCTCTCTCTCTCTCTCTCTCTCTCTCTCTCTCTCTCTTTAAATACAGTACTAGTGTCCACAAGCTCTAAAATAATAATAATAATTATTATTATTGTAACGGCCCATTATTTTTAACAATACCAACTACAGTTTGATATTGATAAGATAGAAGAAGGCAACAAAAACAAAATAATGCACTGGACATGTACAGAGCTTCTGTGAAAAGGGTAGAGTTAAGAACATTTGTGATTGGGCCTAAGAAACACGTTTCACAAGAGTAGCTACATTCTGCCCTTGTCCTTGATGTTTAACTGCAAAAAAAGTTTCCCAACACAAGAAGACTAAGCAAGTCTCTGTTGTTATGCTTCAGCCTGAGAGTGATCTGTGTTTGAGGTTGTTATGCTTCAGCCTGAGTGTGATCTGTGTTTGAGGTTGTTATGCTTCAGCCTGAGTGTGATCTGTGTTTGAGGTTGTTATGCTTCAGCCTGAGTGTGATCTGTGTTTGAGGTTGTTATGCTTCAGCTTGAGTGTGATCTGTGTTTGTTTTTGTGGCAAAGGTCCTGCAGAAACTTGGGAAAGCCATGGAAACGAAAGATGAGCAGTTTGAGCAGTGTGCAGCCAATCTGAACAAGCAACAGGTGAAGTTTGTGTTTGCATGCATGTTTGTGTGTGTTTGAACATGGGTGTGAACATGTGTATATATATGTGTGTGTGTGTGTGTGTGTATATATAAACACATTACCATTCGGAATTCTTACTGAAAATGAGCATGATGTGTCCACCAGCATTCATGTGTTGCTTCTACTCATGTTGTGTTTTTTTTATGATTGGATTCAAATGAAGCAGCTGTTCATCTTTAGGTATCTTGTGAGATTCATCACTGTGCCATAAACATATTTTCTCTCTTTAAATTGATGCCTTACATGCTCTAAAAACCCAATGGCTCTTTCTGTAAAAATGAGTAGGACGTTTTAGTGAATTGTGCATTGTTTCAACCAACTGTACAATGCAAGTAACTTAGTAAATGTCATATTTGATTATAGTACTTGTGAATGTATAACAGGAAACTGCTCCACCCAGACTTAGTCAGAATATACTTTGGCAGATTCTATACTTTTGTTTTGTGGGTGATAATGTTCTTGCCTTTGCAGTTGATTGATTGAAGCCCAATAGATTGTTACAGTTTTATCTTCTTGTTCTTTACAGTATCGAAAGCCTAGCTGAAAAAATACTGGTACAAGAAATTGCCAAAATATGCATCAGTGTAGCAAAAGTATTGAGACAAATGTAGTTTTGTTGCTGGTCAAAATAGTTATGCTGGCTCCATCAGTATCTTTATACATTTATGTTGGGTAGTCATGTATTCCAACAATTAATATCTCTCAATGTAAATCTCATGCTTGAGCAGCACCTATAAATTCTCAGCTAGATTTTAATCAGGTGAAGAAGGGTGAAGGCCATTCACTGGTCTTCATATCATTTAGTAGCTATCCAGGAAGTGGAGTGTTTACATGCATGTGATGGAGCCTGGTCCTTCAGAAATATCTTGGTCTTCTTTACTGCATTTAACCTCTTCCGGTAGCACTGTTTGAACTTACAACTATTTCATCATTAATAATCACTGCCCACACCATCTTAATGGAGAATGACTCAAACTGGTACCTTCACTGGTTGTTTCCAGCCATTGTTTACCTATGTGTAAGTTTCTTAGTAATTATGCACACTGCAATACAAGATATTTTTCACGTTCATTCACACCCTCTATACACACACACACACACACACAGCTGACTTGAGTATGGCTTCCTGATGTAAACACACTCATGAACCACTTTACTAGACACCCATTTGAGGTACCCAGGTACACCACTTTAACTGTGACATGCTTCACTGTCATGAACCCATGAACCATGTTTGTGTATATAAGCAGAAGAATTGCAATAAATGTCATTTTTGTTGATTCTAGCTTTGAGGCTTTTGCACTTTACATGTGTGTATGTAAAAAGCGTGTGTGTGTGTGTGTGTGTGTGGCAGTGGTATTCTGACCATATGGTGGCTGTTATTATTTTGTGTCTTGGGTGGTGGTCCACTCAGCTCCTCACTGACACTGCTGTGTAAAACCCCCAGTAGCACTGCTGAGCCCAACACTATTACACCCCTAACCTTTTCACTTGCTCTGTGGTGCTGATGCTGTGGTGAGAGTGGTCCGTCATCCACATACACTGGCAGGATTCCTGAGGTCAGCAGTGGTCCTGGGCAACTGACCAGTGATGGACAGTGTAGAGGGTGGTGGTTAAATTGTTCATGGTGACATATAGACTACAATCTGAAATTATACACCTAAAAATGTGTATGAGCTGATTATAATATTAATTATTGTAATATTAATAATAAAATAGTTTCTATTGTCTATCAGATGGATGGTACCAGGCTATACAAGGATGTGAAGGCCTACTACAGTGCTGTGAAAGGTACTGTCCCTTTTCTAAAGGAACTGAAATGTTTAAGATCCCAACTGCTGTTACTAATGAATAAATGGATTAAATTAGACTATAATTAATAACTGCTAGGTAAGGTTACCATATTCACTGATCATTGTGTGCTAGCAAGCTGTATTTTTTAAATGTTTCCTTTCTTGGAATTCTTCTCTATTTAAAGGTATATTTCACTTTCAGCCATTCTCACGTTTCCCACCAAATGCTGTTTCAAATGTGCATATGTTCAGTGGATAAATCATGAGAGTGGCACTTGAGAGGGTGGCTTTAAGGAGAAGGAACCTCAGCGGTGCTTTACACACACACCTGCTGCCTGCTGTAGTTTCAGTCTCCACTGCTGAGTGTTTGGTTTGTGTTTTCAGCTGGGCAGGAAAGTGAAAAAATTAGTGTGTCTTGGTATTAGGGGAGGGGACTGGAAAACACAGCACTGGTGGTGTTTCTCCTTTTTGGCTCTGGCTAATGTTAATGTGGAAGTGAATGTTGGCTATCAATAGTACCCTCAGAACGCTCGTTGTGAAATCCTGTCTTTGCCAGTTTATCTGTGTGAGCACTCTCTCAGTATAAACTCCTGGCCATTCTGTATGTAAAATGCAACAGCTTATTTGATGGTGAAAAGGAGATTTTACATGTTTTTAAATATTTTTGCAGCAGGTTGATGTCTAGGTAGGAAACCTCTTCTTTTGGATCCTTCGGCTGTAGGTGTAGTTTTCATGCCGAACGGATGAAAAATTCTATTCAGAGTTGAGTATACAGATAATTTACATTATTAAGTGCTACATTATACCTAACTGACAACGTCATCATCTGGAACTGTTTTGATCTCTATTATTTACTAAAGCATTAAAGGCCAAGCCTGATCGTCTTAGCTGCAATGTGTTTAGAATAGTGTGTGTGTGTGTGTGTGTGTGTGTGTGTGTGTGTGTGTGTGTGTGTGTGTCCCTGTGTGTGTATTTACACGTGTGTGTTACTGTTCCTGCATTCTAGCAATGCATGAGACATCTAAACGTCTGTCTCAGACTCTGAAAGATATCTATGAGCCTGACTGGCAGGGTGTGGAAGACCTGTCTGCCATTAAGGAGGTGAGTCACTTGTCAAGTAATATATCTGTATATTTTTCAGTCATTCATGAAATTAATCTTCGTACTTCCTCTCCCTCTCAGAGTGAGGACTTGCTGTGGAATGATTATGAAGAGAAGTTAAGTGACCAGATCATTCGCACAATGGAGAACTATACCGGCCAGTTCCCTGAAGTCAAAGTGAGTTATTTGAGCTATAATGGCTTCTATTTAGTGTCAAATTATTTTTGAGTGTTACAAAATTACACAAAGACGAGATGATTTATTGGTGCTGTTCATCATATTTTTATATTTAATCACACACAGAAATTGATTGCTGAGAGTTTGCTTTTATTAAAATAATGTTTGTGTACAGTAAATTGACCGAATATGAAGTACATATTCTCCAGGTTCTTGTAAGAGTTTACAAAGGAAGGGATCTGTTGAAAGAGGAGCATTTGCCTCCTGATCTTCTCCTGTGTGCTTCCAGGAGCGAGTGGCTAAACGTGGACGCAAACTGGTCGATTACGATTCTGCTCGCCACCATCTGGAGGCGCTGCAAAATGCCAAGAAGAAGGACGAAGCCAAAGTAGCTAAAGTGAGGGATTGTCTGAAATCTTCTCCCTGTGTAAAGCACTACAGGATGAAGGGGTTTTTGATAACTGGATTATTTGGATGCAATAACTGTTGCTCTTCCTCAGGCAGAGGAGGAGTTCAACAAAGTGCAAAGTGTGTTTGAGGAGATAAATAAGGAACTGCGAGAGGAGCTGCCCGTCCTCCATCAAAGGTCAGGAACGCAGAAGACAGAAAGACGAGACGCACAACCCAACGTGGTCACAGACACTACAACAGCAGCCTTTTGTCATGGTTTACAAAAAAACAGAGATAATTGATAGTTATGTTTACCATATATAAGTATATTCTAGGATGGTGGTTATAGGATACATGTTAGATATCCATCCAGCAGCATCCAGTGGTAGTTTATACATTCAGAGCCTCTATAGAATAAGTTCTGATGATTTAACCTCACAACGTCTCTGACCCAGAACATTCAGTCCTAATCCAATGACGTGAATGTTGTCATAACGGTTGAATAATGTAACTGTTGTTACAGTCATGACCTTGCGCACACACACTCGCGCACACATCCCAACACATTCACAAGTTCTTATCAGTAGCTACATATGTGTTTAGTCTTGCAGTGTGAATGGTCCTATCACAGTGTAAGTGATTGTGGTTAGTTTTTTTTTTTATTTTTTTTTTTTAAAGTGCGACAGCTTTGTAAAAAATCCACGAAACTGTACTATAGTAAGATGATGTGTAGTACTGGACTATAGTAAGATGATGTGTAGTACTGGACTATAGTAAGATGATGTGTAGTACTGGACTATAGTAAGATGATGTGTA
>JAOYMR010000017.1:7009462-7020777 GCA_025802075.1 Tenebrosternarchus preto
GTACTGTGCAGTACTTTAATCATTGGCATTAGTGCGTGAATGTGTAATTTGTGTGTGTGTGTGTGTGATGTTTGTTCATCTGTTGTGTTTTTAGTCGCATTGGCTGCTACGTTACGGTGTTTCAGAACATCTCAAATCTGCGGGATGTCTTCTACAAAGAAATGAGTGTGGTAAGATAGTGTGTGTGTGTGTGTGTGTGTGTGTGTGTGTGTGTGTGTGTGTGTGTGTGTGTGTGTGCACGTGCGTGTACTTATATCTAAGCCATGTCAATAAATAATGACTAAGATCTACAGTAACATCCCCCACGATGTTGGCCGTCTTTATACAACAGTTGCTTTAAGTCTTTTGAGAGCCCATGTCATTTTTAAAATGTATCTGCTTTTCCTCTTGATTCCCTCTAGATTTAGTTGTTTTTTTATTCTAAACATGCTCGTTTAGTTATCATCACTTAAACATGCTTAACATGAGCTGTTAATTGAGTGCATATGAGTTGTATTGTTTCTTTTCCAGTTAAACCATGATCTATATAATGTAATGATGAAACTTGAAACCCAGCACTCCACCAAAACATTCATCATCAAGGGCCTCAACAGGTACAACTCTATATCTTCAATAGCATCTTCTGCTAGAAGAAATCTCTGAATTATTTAAATTCTCTCCAGACTCTGTATAACCCCTCTGCACATTCTTTTGTCTGTTTCTTTTTCCAGCGCCAAGTCTAAGAAGAGGAAATCTCTTACTATATCTGCACCAATTCCCTGTAACACTGCCTTTCCTGCCGATCACCCAGCGGTGAGCAAGCTCAGCGTTCCTCATGAACTCTCAGGCTCCCACTCTACTCCAGCAAACACTGAACACTCAGTGCCTGAAATGTCAGATTCAGATGACCTCAGCTCCACTGACAGTGGTCCCAGCACAACCAATAGACAGTCGGTGTGCTCAGAGGAGGAGGGCATTAAGCCTGAGGCAGCCAGTGGGAGCGCAACAGAAACGGCTGCAGACGAATCGATGCAATCGACTGGTACGGATCCCCCTGAAAGCTCGTCTGAGTGTGAGCAAGACGAAGAGGAGCAGAGTGAGAACGCTTTGCCACGTGGGTTCGAGGACACAGATGTATTGACATCAGAGGACACGCAGACACAGCACCTGTGTGCAGGTGGTGGTGTTGAGCCTGAGCCTCCGCTGAATGAGAGAGGCGAAGCAACCCCACAACCGGCTCCTCGTCTGTTGGAATCCACCAGCTCTCCGAAAAAAAGTGGGAAAGAGGTGGGCAAGGCAGGAGAAACGGAGATGGAAGACTGTGGAAAAGAGAACCAAACAGAAAAGTTAAAGAGAGAAGAAGATGTGCTTGCTAGCAAAATGACCGACGGTTCAACTCCTCCTGGGTTTCTCTACAAGGTACAAAGTTTCCATTTTAGAATTAAGGTTATGAATTTTAGTGGTTTAGATTATTAGAATGACTTTGTTTATCCAGGCTGTTGCTTTGGAGAACCAGGAGTCGGATGAAGGTGTTCTTCTGCTCTTCACTAAAGGAGATGTGCTCCACATATTTGTGGACAATGAAGAAGAAAAGGTGAGTATTTGAGCACAGTATTGTTGCCATAGCGATGTGTTGAAAGACTGTATGTTGCATTGGGATTCTTTGTTAACTTTTTTTAACCACTTTTTTAAATTCACATCTTAAATGACCATTTATAATGCATTTATAATACATTTATAATGCATTGACATAAATCCGTAAGATAAGCACTGCATTTGGTCTTTGCTCCAGTAGAGTACAGAAAGAATCTTTCGAAACTTCAGCCATGTATAACAGACCCCTGTAGGATTGAACACAGACCGAACAACACAGTTGCCTTCCCTTCCCACTGATTTATTTTTGAGACCTGGGTTATCATGTTCACTGAACCTCGTAGGGGAACTATGTAGAAAATGTTTTATGTATGTTGTGTGAATGCTCTGTTGCAGCCAGAGGGCTGTGTTTGGGGAGTGAGGGAACAAGACTGGATCCAGTATAAAGACCTCACACTTCTCTCTGGTATCGTCGCCGAAACCATGATCCAGCGCCTGGACTCTGACTAGACCAAAACGACAACTATGGGGGTCACTTTTTTTTTTTTTTATTTCAACATATCGGGGACCCTGCCCCTTTCATACTGCCTCATTTCAGTCATCAGATTCACTTCCTCATCCAGCTCTTTTCCACAGGACCTTTGTGTTCGTTTCAGGGTTTATGGAAAACATGCTGCTTTGACTGGAATCTTCCAGTTATCTTTACTAAAATAGAAAGTTAATATGAATAGAAAATAGAAAAACATTTTTTATCCACAGTATTTTGCCAAGAATCATATATACTGACGATGATAATTCCATGTCTCTCTTATATCCATGTTTCGGAGGGGAATTAAAATTATATTTAAAATACAGCCATATTGTATTTCTAAAGCGATATGCTTGTTTACCAATGACAATGTGTTACTGAAAGAGCTGGAGCTCTTTGTCTCTCTCCTCAGATATACTCGGGTATATTCATTCTCTCTCTCACAGTATTTAAGCAGGCATATTAAAGATACTGTTCTCCATATGCTCCCTGTGATATCTTGGAAACGTTTGCTGACTGGTAATATCTGTTGAAGATAAGTGATGTGTATATATAGTTTGTGTGTGCGTGTGTGTGTGTGTGCGCGTGTACAATACATCTTTCCAAGATGTTTTAGAATGAGTACTTCTTGTTTTGTGTTAAATAAAGGTTAAGAGAAAACAGTAGAGTCAGTTGTGATATGGTTTGTCAGTTTATTGCTACTTATTTGGGCCTTGCCAAAAATTAATTGTCTTCATCACACATTGTTCAAAATTCCAGTTCCAATCAAAACAAAATTCCAAGATGATTAGTATGGATTGTTTCCTGGTGTGCTAAAGAACTGCTGTTAACATCTGTATCTTTTTTTCCTTGAAGAAATACTACTATATTTTATTAAAGGGGAAGTATACCTTTTTTTTCCATGTTGGACGATTTCTAGTCACCTGTTTTTGTGTCGGTATGATTTTTTTTTTCTTAACAAATAATTGTTTTCCAAATCAGATTATAATTAGGTTAATTAGGTGAATTTAAGATTACATAATCTAACTGAGTAGTTGATATATTTTATATATGTATAAACAAAACTGGACAAAAAGTGTGTCCAAGATTCAGATCACGAAGAGAAAAAGTGATGGATAAGTAATTTTAGTAAGTTCTGACTGCTACATTTCATTTCATAATGTTCACAAGGAAACAAAATAAAGCAATACTTTCAAAAACATTGTACAATCTATAGTTTCAAGGTTAAGTCCTTGAAGATGAGGCCTTAGATTTGACAATTATTTCAAGACCTTTGGGAAAAGCACTGCTACATTTACCTTAAACATAACTGAGGTTGTGCAAAGTGCTGTACAGGTCAATACTGGCATAAAAATGATCATAAAGTAAAATAGATACAACAATAAACGATTTTCTAAAGCCATAACACAATAAAACTGTTATAATCACAGCACCACTCAATCAGACTATGGATTAATATACATAGATGCAATACATTGACTAATCCTTTAACTGATGTAACTCTTAAAGAATCATTGGCACAAATCTCCATTTCTGTTGACGAAATGGCTGCGGACCTTTCTGTCGAGAAGGGATGGCTTTATTTTAATTCGATCTTAGAAATAATTCGAACAATTGGTTAAAAAACAACTATCCGATGTGTCTATACATCATCTTATACGTGTTTAGATTAAATGTGAGAAAATGTGAATTTCCCCTTTAATTAACCTTAGAAACGCAACAATAGATGTGCCGTAGTCACACATTAGTTGCAATGTGTCTTCCAAGTCAGTTGGTGTCGCTGTTTCATCTAAATTTGATAACGGATTCACCGAAAATTCCCTTGGCTGCGAATTGCATAATAAACAAAGGTTATTGTAGCTATTAATTACCATGAACCGAGCTGTCAAAGGAAGACGACGGGTCGTTTAAAACCGACGTCCTAATAGTGGCGATCCGTCCGCATAGCTTTTTCGTTTCTTGCATTTTTTATGGTAGAACTACATCAGTTCTAGATACTTAAATCGAGCTGCAGGTTCGGTTAGCAGGTAGCTAGAGGTGGAGCGGTAATTTTAATAGTTTTTAGTGATATGCAAAGTTGATCTTTTTATACATTTTTCTTGTTAGTATTAACACCCTAAGCATCGGAATTTGTCTTGACACAAGCCTGATGGCTATCAATAAGACGTATATTAGCTTGGCGTATGCATCTGTGGGTGTATTATTGGGGTTTTCCGCTTTCTTCGTATGGAACGTCGCCTACTACCAGCCGTGGACCGCTGCGATGGGGGGACTATCAGGTACATTGATCATTACCCGGAGTGTGTTGTCTGTAAGAGAGATTATCTAGATTTTCTGTGCTCCGTTTTATAGCGTAAAATATGTTTTCACTAAATTGTTGCACCCATACGTTTCTGTTGGACCTCAAGCACTGCACTTGTAATGTTTTCTCTGTTCAGTTACACCTGGTGCAACTCAGCAGTCCAGTTGTGCTTTGAAAACCACGATCTAAATTAATCATCCCTTTAGCTTAATGTACAATAATGTGTACGGTAATTAATTATAAATAGGTACATTTAATCCGTTATATTACATATTTGTGATTTATAGTTTTAATAGCCTGAAATATTGCTGTGTCAAGTATCCTGTTGCACTAGACCCAGTGATTAGCCCTTATACATCTGCTTGGGTTTTAGTCTGGTTTCTGCTAGAATCTTAAGATAATTGTCAATTTAATTCAATTTGATTCGAGTAATTTTGTTTTTCCAGTTTGATTGTCCAGTTTAAACATCTAAAAGTCTAGTTATGTGTACAAGGTTGCTTCTGCTGAGTGTTTACATGGATGATAAGTTGGTAGGTGCTTGTGTATTTGAGTGTGTTTACATGTGTGTTGTGTGGCTCTTCCTGCATGAGTCTGTGTGCACTATTTATGGCTCTGTCACATTATTTTATTAAACAGCACTCTTGGGGAAACTAAGCACATTTTTTCACAAGGTTGGAAATCGCAAAGTCATGAACACCAGACAGGAACTCTGTGCATGTGTGTGTTCACATGTTTGTGTGTGAGAATGACACTGCAAAACTGACTGCTGACGCACAAACGAGAAGTAGGCCTTTGCTCTTTGTCCTAAGCTAGGAGCTGTTGCATGTGCTCATACTGACTGTGGCCAATGGCACTGTACCTCTGTGTCTGCACAGGCGTTCTGGCGTTGTGGACGCTGGTCACTCACGTCATGTACCTGCAGGACTACTGGAGAACATGGCTGAAGGGACTGAAGTTCTTCTTGGTGATGGGTGTCTTTTTTTCCCTCCTCTCAATCATCGCTTTCATCACTTTCCTGAGCGTTGCTGTCTCTCGCAAAGAGTGTAAGTGGAACTTGCCTCCGAAGATCAGTAGGGTGTCGTCTGCACTTGGCTGATATTTTTAACTGCACCTTTCCTCGGTTCCCTGCTGTGATAAGAATGTAGTTACATATGGTAGATCAGGGAGGCCCCACTGGGGACCCAATGTGGTCCTTCCACCACTTCTAGACTTAATTTTACAAAATAGGCCTAATCCTCACCTTCTGAGGATAGGGTTGTATTTTAGCAAACACCATTACCTTAACTCTGTGTGTGTGTGTGTGTGTGTGCGTGTGTGTGTGCGCAGCTCTGTTAGATCCTCACAGCCTGTTCCTGTCATGTGTGTGGAGCTTTATGACTTTGAAGTGGTCGTTCATGCTGGCTCTGTACTCCCACCGATACCGCAAAGAGTTTGCTGACATCTCCATCCTCAGCGACTTCTGAGGCCACTTACACAAACACACGCACATTTCAAACACTTAGACAGATCATCACATGTCTACTAAGGTGATAACATGTTTGGAGTTGTGCTTTTAATGGACACATGACACTTGAGAAGAGACGAGGTCTGATATCATGAGTGTCCAAGAGGAGACCAGGAATTGATGACCCAGTTAACAGCTGAAAATGACACCAGTGTCTTGTTTGTTTGGAAGAAAACCAGTTCTTACACATTTTTCTTTTCACCTTCACCCCTGGTTTTCACTCTTTTTTTCTGTCAAAATATGGAGGCAATGAAGGACATGGATGGTGGTCGTTTGTGGCCTCATATCTAAATGGGCATTTTTATGTTTTTATTTTATGTTTGAGTCTCTTCTGATCAGCACTATTAGGTGCTTAAATAGTATTTTTAGATGAAGGTATGGTTTAAAATAAGGATTTCTCAGCATTTTGGCATTTTTATTGTGGCAGATGTGTGCAATTTTGACTTTTTAGCTTTTGTGAAAACAGTTGTTGAAGGATGAGTAGTTAGCTCTGTTTTGAGTTTTGCTCTGTTCTCATAACATAAGGAACATGAAACAGCACTCTGTACCCAGATATGACCCGAAAAACATTCTCCTTATACGTTTATATGTGTGTTTGTCCTGTTCTGAAGACTCTGGTTTTACCCATTTAAAAAGTACCCCATAGGGCAAGCAATGCAGATACATGACTGGAAGGACTCTGGATTTTTGAATGAGCACTTTATTATCAGTTACAGCTAAGCCTGAGGATCAGTGATCAGTAGTGAATGGTTCAGTGTGCTGAGGATCAGTGATCAGTAGTGATTGGTTCAGTGTGCTGAGGATCAGTGATCAGTAGTGATTGGTTCAGTGTGCTGAGGATCAGTGATCAGTAGTGAGTGATTGGTGCTGTTGCCAATCACGGATGTTTTTTGGGCTTAAAAGTACAGTCGAATTAGTCAGATTGTTTGCTGACTATGTTTGTCATGGTTTTTAAAAATGTTTATATATTTTTAATATATTTTGGGTAAACTTTATTACATGTAGCCTTTTTTTCTTTGTGAATTTTAATGATGATCTGAAGCATAAGGGAAATGGGGGAGAAGAGTTTCTTTGTGGTTTGGCGGTTCCCATCTAATGGGCCTAATTCATGATGGAGGCTTAGCTGGGCTAACAGTCCATTCACATGCATGTACAAAACTTTTACTATACGCACCTTTCCTTTTTATTCACAAAAAGCAGGTGATGTGAAAACAAGTCTTTTACAGCATTTATCTTTCAAGGCATTTTATAAATGTATCCATAATACTGTAATGTAAAGATTTATCTTATGAATGAGTGTCTGTATGTACTGGTATGTGTGGACACCACATTAATAAACTAAAATAAGTTTTTTAATTCATCACATACTCATGACTGTATATATACATGTCAGGTATTTCCTTCTCATGTCATAATGTGGATGATTACAATTTTGCAACAGACATTTTGACCTGCACCATGTTTGTAAATGACTATAAAAATGCATTAAAAGTCATTTTTAGAAAAAAAAGGAGTGGCATGTCATCGACTACATAATTTGCTGTTCAAACATGTTTTAAAAGTCTTATTTTTTTAAAACCGTACACAACATGCCGTAACGTGGGGGGTACAGGAAAAGCCCACGTCTCATTAATGCAACACATTTTTATTCTGTATCAAAGAAGAAATGAAACATCACAGAACTGCAGTGTCCTGGAGAATCTTAAAAGCTCCCGAAACAGTTCAGCGTGTTTCCGTTTTCGTAACAACACATGATCTAATCACGTCTAGATGTTTTGAGGAAGCTTGTGTGGTGTATTTTTAATGAAAAAACCAAAGCTGTGTGGCCTGCAGTCATGTTCCTAGTCTCTATATCGCGTTCGAAAAATGCCTGTGGCTTGAGCACTCGTTTGTAAAGTAATATCATTTACTTACAGTTTCCCTCAGTTTCTTTGTCATATTGAGGAAATTGTGCCATGTTAGTTTGATCAATATTCCACTCATATTTCTCATCATACACTGAAGATAAGCAAGCTGATAACATTTTAGGCGTGAAGCACTTACAGAAATGTACTTTGGTTTGGATAAGCCTAATACTGTACTAATCTATATAAACATAGTGGGAGGGTGTTTTACAGAGCTGTGTTCAACAACAACAAACGTGTTGTTTTCTGGTTTCAGGCAGTCGTCTCCTCCTCCTTCTGTAAGTCAGGTGACAGTCTTATTCTCATCATGCTCCACTGGCTGATTCTGATCATGGCAGCACCAGAACAGGCAGCTCTCACCTTGGTCTTGGTAGCTATTACAGAAGTTTGGACAAGAAGCTCTATTGGACACTATATCCTAGACTGTGTATCTGAAGTCCTCTTATTGTCACAAGTAGACATAGTGGTGTGTGGATACTGGAAGATCTGTCCAAAATGTAGACTAGTATAAAGTGGAACATTATAATAATATTTTCATAACAATAATGTCAATGCCATAAGTAGACTGGGAAGTCAGTGCCTTTAAAGCTGGGTTGAACTGACGTGATTATTATGGCGGTTATTTTCCGAGAAGAAGTGGTTTTACCTGGTGGTGTTCGGGTCAGCCACGCTGAGAGAGGCTGAGCGCGTCCAGGTCGCCAGCCTGTTCACCACAGCCTTCACCGAGCACCAGTACTTACCTGGGAAAGAGAGAAGGAGGTTCGGCACACACTCGCAAGGGTAAGAGAAAGGGTGTGGAGTGGGGGAGGTGAACCCGGGCGAGCTGCACCCCACTCACTCTGGATGTGGAGCACTTTCTCCAAGGACTGCACAGCTTCAGCACACAGCCTGTCCATGACTGCATCTTCAGACTGGGATGCGACCTGGGTACAAACACACACACAGGCAATTTTGAGCAGTTCTATTTGATGCAGTGGTGCTAGTGGAGGACCCTCTTGAAGCGATAAAGGGTCACACCTCCTTGTCCAGCAGGGCGGCGATGCACACCTCACAGGCGTCTGCTATCGTCTGGAGTTTGTGATCGCCCTCCAACACCAGGACCACATGACCCCCCGACACCTCCATCAGTTGCTGCGTCAGCGTTCCAAAACCTAAAACACACACAAGCACCAAACACCAGTGGAAACACATAGAACTCACACATAAACACATAGAACTCACACATAGAACTCACACATAGAACTCACACAAACACATAGAACTCGCACATAAACACATAGAACTCACATAGAACTCACACATAAACGCATAGAACTCGCACATAAACACATAGAACTCACATAGAACTCACACATAAACACATAGAACTCACACAAACACATAGAACTCGCACATAAACACAGAACTCGCACATAAACACAGAACTCACATAGAACTCACACATAAACACATAGAACTCACACATAGAACTCGCACATAAACACATAGAACTCACATAGAACTCACACAAACACATAGAACTCGCACATAAACACATAGAACTCACATAGAACTCACACATAAATACATAGAACTCACACAAACACAGAACTCACACATAGAACTCACACATAAACACATAGAACTCGCACATAAACACATAGAACTCACACATAGAACTCACACATAAACACATAGAACTCGCACATAAACACATAGAACTCACACATAGAATTCACACATAAACACACAGAACTCGCACATAAACACATAGAACTCACACATAGAACTCACACATAAACACATAGAACTCACACAAACATAGAACTCACACATAGAACTCACACATAAACACATAGAACTCGCACATAAACACATAGAACTCACACATAAACACTCACAGATTGACACGCAGTGGACACAACATACTGAATCATGGTTAAAATATGCATGAGTTGGTAAAATGCACAGGTCCTGTAGATCTGCATTATCCTGACACTGAACCTTTCACTTCTCATTTTCAGTGACTTTTTTGTGGAAAGAACAAGTAGTTTTTGCCTTGTGTTGCTTTAATGGAACAGCATGTGAGTGCTTAGTCATATACAGTGTCATATTCATGATCCATGTACCAGCTATACTGAACAAACATGTGAAATAGGAACTGCACTGTCTGCTATCACAGATGGAGAACACGTGGAAAAGAGAGAAGCAAATTCAAGTCTCCAACTGAAAAGCTGAATAAAAATCAAAAGGAAACGTGAACAAACAATCAGAGAAAGCCGACGTAACATTAATTACCGAGAACCAGACGTCCAAACACAAAGCGCCTGTAAAGATAGAACATAACGACCCACAGGTGACGCGTCAAACGAGGCTCAGCACCTGTGTGTGGATACAACCAACACATGAACCCGAGAAGAAGAGCAAACGTCTAAATATATCTTAACGTAAATCATACTGTTACACTGGCTCAATGCCAAAGTCTGTACCAGTCGTGATGCACAAAATATTTCCTTTTGTTCTAAACAAAAGAGATTGTGTCTCTGTTCAAGCCTTCCACACCTTGTCACAGCTGCAGACACATTAAACAAACCCCAGGTCTAGTTTGGCTCTAGAAGCCTGAAAGGGAGTAAAGCTCAGCACAGCAGAGTCACAGACAGAGATCTTTGCTTTTTGAATGTACTGAGCTTAACACTGGAGATTATTTGTGTTGTGTTGTTGACACTAAATAAAAAAAAGTGGTACCTTATCTCTCTCAGACAGATACAGTGATATATATACAGTATATATACACACACAATAAACTGTTTTTTGGTGTGTGAAAGCGACACTATTTATCCAACTTTCTTTCGATGCAGTGATGACACCCTCCGTCCATACAGATGTTTGGTACATACATTTTGCAGACACGCTGTGTCCTCCCAGGGATGTGGGATGGCCTTCGATGGCAGTAAACTCAGAGGACACCAGCACGACATCAGGGCAAAACTCCCGAGCGACAGGCACGACCACAGTCCTGCACACAGTCAGAGGAAGCTCAGCGCATTGCTCAGTGCTGCTCGTGCACAGCTGAGGGCCGACCGTGATGTCATACCTAAATGCATACAAGTATTCTGCATCTCCAAGAGGACGAGACAGTTGACCAGACCATGCCACGTTAATATTGTAGCCCTCTCCTTGGCCCGAGCCAACCTACAGTACACAGAAAACCAGCACACACATGATCCACTGTACACACATGATCCACTCTACACTCTACACACATGATCCACTGTACACACATGATCCACTCTACACAATACACAAATCTGAGACAACACAAATAAAAATCAACACACAGATACACAATTGTACACAACACATATGCATTCAAACTCTAAAGCGGCCAAACCAAAATGCATCATTTATAAGGTCTCTCTCTCTCCCTCTTTCTCTCTCTCGCTCTGCTTCTGTCTCTCTCTCTCTCTCTCTCTCTCTCTCTCTCTCACACACACACACACACACACACACACACACACACACACA
>JAOYMR010000017.1:7029395-7041255 GCA_025802075.1 Tenebrosternarchus preto
CCCCCCCCCCCCCCCCCCCCCCCCCCCCCCCCCCCCCCCCCCCCCCCCCCCCCCCCCCCCCCCCCGAGAGAGAGAGATGCAGAGGTGAATCAGCAACACAGACCCACCTTTCTTGAACGTTCGTAGGGGTTCAGACAGATCGCCTAGGCACACAGGCAAAGGAAGAAAAGAGAGAAAGATTTGCACAGGGGAAAAAAAGAAAAGAGAGAAAGAGAGAGAAACCCAGGTGAGCAGAGGAACAGTCGGGTGAACAAGCTGTGGACCACAACGGAAAAAGGAGAGGAGTTCCTGGAAAACCTCCAGCACAAAACACAAGAAACCCAAGAGCAGAAGAGGGTGGGGTTTAAATTAGGCTGGTGGTAGAAATACAATCCAGGGGGCAAATATTTTGGTTTCATATTTGTATGTGTTTTTTTCCAGTTGTTGTAATTTGTAGAGCAATTTCCCCTGGTATCTGGCTCTCTAGGTTACACTGAGCTTTAAGGATTGATCGCCTGGGGGTCTGGCAGACGAGGGTTTCTCTGAGCACCTCAGTGACCCTGCAGTACCAGACTCTTACCTCACAGCCTACACTATATTACAGAACCTGCTCAACAGCGCCCCCCAGCGATAGGGGAATTGTATGCTGCTTTAAATTGCTATTTCCATTAACAGAACCCAGCTTGGTGAAGGTACCCCATTTAAAGTACACCGATTCAGACGTGACGGAAATGGTGAAAAATAGCGTCAACATGATTGTGAGAAAAGACATGTGCACCAAGGACCCAGTAACCTCTGTCTCTCTCTACCATCCCTAAAATCTGTCACTGCACTGTGAAATTAATCACAGGGCCAGAAGGGGGCGATGTTTGGTGCTCACCCTCAGGTTCAGGCCGTGAGCCTAGGGAGGTAACCTGGAATGGGCGGAAGGGTTTGCCCTCAAACGTGGGAACCTCCACACTTTCCTCAGAGGAGACGGTAACGTCTGGCTGAGACTCAGAGATTGAGGACAGGAACTGGTCCATGTCTGCTTTTTGTTCCTGGAGAAGATCATCTGAGAGTGACAGAGAGAGAGAGAGAGACAGAGAGAGGGAGGGGGAGAGAGAGAGAGAGAGAGAGAGAGAGAGAATAAAGCAAAACTCAGCAAGACAAAAAAGACAGGAGCAGTAAGACAGAATGAGGGTAACAGGGATATTATAGAGGAGTTTTCCTTCATACAGTTACTGTAGGTGAAAGAACTGTAACTGAGGTGAACTAAACCCAGTGAAACCGTCACCACCGTCACCACCGTCATTAACAGTCACAGGAGATGGAAAGGTGGAATTTGTTGAAAGGCAAATGGCTCCTGCTACCAGACTGTGGGTACACTGCAGGACACTGTCAGTTTAATGTCAGCGCAGTTTCTGTGGCTAAAATCCACAAAGGCTCGAACCATTTAAACTCAAAAGAAAAGAAAAAAGAATAGAAAAGAGCAAAAGACAGATAGAAAGAAAGAGACAGGAAGGGAGGGGGGGAGAGAGAGACGGAGAGAGAGACGGAGAGAGAGACGGAGAGAGAGACGGAGAGAGAGAGAGAGGGAGGGTAGAAGTGGTATTCAGGCGTGTTAGCTGTGCCAGCACTCTAATCTCTTTAAAGCAGATGTAATCATGGCTGTGGGAGGGTGTTGCTCTGTACAGCAGGACGCGAGTCTCACAGCTCTGATGGGCTCTTGTTCATCCCCATGGACGAGGCACCGGAGGCCAGACTCACACAGCTACAGCATAATGACGTCTCAGTGCCTCTACTGGAGACTCGACTCCACCGAACCTCCACCTGCGTCTGCATGCTGGCCTCCATCTTTGGTCTCCCACGCTCGTTTAATGACACACTACCTACGCCTTTGCACACACGTCTAACAACACACTCCCTCCTGCACATCAGCCAACAATCCTTCCTTCATTTTGCATTCCAGTGCAGACCAAGCCCCCATCCACACACACTCACATAAACACACACACACCCACCCACCCACACACTCACCAATCTCATCTTGGATCTCATCTGCGATGTAGGGCACCTTGTACAGCAGAGACAGGCTCTGATTCAGCCTCTCCTCAATCACACGCAGGTGGGTCATCACCTAGGCAACACATGCACAGACACTTCACCTTCAAGCAAAAGAAGATCAACAAACCATGCACAATGTAGTCCTGAAGGCCTGGACTCCCCCAGACTCCCCCAGACTCCCTGTCCTCTCAGTGGTGTCGTTCTTACGATCTGTGAGGTGCCTGGTCCAATATTAGTCGTTTACTGCACACACAGATCCGGACGACAAAGAGTTATGTGAGTATAGACCACTGTGTGTGTGTGTGAGAGAGAGAGAGAGAGTGAAAGAGTGTGTGTGTGTGTGTTAGGGAGAGAGAGAGAGTGTGTGTGTGTTAGGGAGAGAGAGAGAGAGTGTGTTAGGGAGAGAGAGAGAGAGAGAGTGTGTGTGTGTGTGTGTGTGTGTGTGTGTGTGTGCGCACACATGGTAAGACTCATATCCTCCTTTCAACCCAGAAATCTTTTCAAACTGGCTAAATAAGACCTTTATCCCACCCCATGGTTAAAGGTCACTGTAGATGGAAGCTCTAGTTGTGACATACCCATCAGTGGGAGGACGGTCCAGCCAATGAGGATGCGAATTACACCCTTGGACAACACCCACAAACAGCAGTCAAGTGCAAATCCCCACCCAGCATCTCAATGACTGAGGAAGTGCTTTCATGACTGCTGTATTGTCTGGTTAGTTTATCATTGCTCAAGTTTATGGTAGACTAGTCTGCCTTCTGACCTTTGAACTACATGCTGAGGGGAAAAGGGGGGGTAAGGGGTGGGGTTGGAGGAAATCCTACTGGAAGGCACCATTATTGTGTGTGTGTGCGCGTGTGTGTGTGTGTTGAAAACCACGCCTGTTCCTTTGTTGTAATATTTGCATGCAATGATAATAATCCAACAGCAGATGGCAGAGAAGAGCCTCTGTAAAATGGGAAGAAAAGAAAAAAGAAAAAAAAGAACAACCCAAACCACACCAGATCCTCCCCAGATCACCTGAGACACACCAGATCCTCCCCAGATCACCTGAGACACACCAGATCCTCCCCAGATCACCTGAGACACACAGCGCTTCACCAACCCCCTTTATACTCAAGTCTGTTTCTCATTGGCTGTGAAAATCACTAGCAAGCATTGAGAGTATCAAACAGACCTCCCTCTCAAGTCCACACACACACACACACACACACACACACGTGAAGCAAACACAGGGTTACACCCCAAATCTCTTGATAGTCTGCTGGGTATTTTTACTGTTCAAGTTTCCCCCAAACACACACTAAACCTGCCACACTAACCCAGAACAGCGAGACACAAACCTCCCTGAAGACACAGTAATACAGACATGGTCGTTCTGTTAAATCACAACCAAAGCAGAGAAATGAAGCTATAAACTTAAACTATAAACTAGCTATAAAAACTATAAATCTAAGCTTCAACTGTCGTATCCCACGGCAACACTCCACAAAGACTGAGGTTAATTTAGAACTCTGTTATTTCTGTCCTATAATTGAATCTTTAAAAACAGCAAAGCTAAGTGAAACATTGTAGAAGAACACACACACACACACACACACACACACACACACACACACACACACACACACACACACACACAGTTTTATTTTAACTCTCTGGAGCTGAAACACTCCCATACAAATCTAACTAAACCACTGTGACTTCATTTCTAGTATCCAAATTTCTAACAAAAACACCCAAACTGTGTGAACAGGCTTTCTTGGTGTGTAAGAGACGGACACTCTGTCAGGAAATGTGTTTGAGGGTGTGTGTGTGTACGTGTGTGTGTGTGTGTGTGTGTGTGTGTGTGTGTTACCTGGGACTTCATCTGTGTGGCCTTCTCCGGGTCTACAGACAGCACGTGCTGGTAGTGGCGGATGGTGTGTTGACGGTCCTTATTCTCCGCTCGCACATAACGTCTCAGAGCCTGTAGTATCCGGTAGGGCTGGAGAGAGAGAGAGAGAGAGAGAGAGGGGGGGGGAGAGGGAGAGAGAGAGAGAGAGAGAGAGAGAGGGAGGAGAGGCTAAGCAGGTTAGTGTTTGAAATGTTTGAACACACGCATCAAACTACCCCACAGAGGCAACATTAGTCCAGACTATAGTGGATTTAATGGCTTTAAATTTTTTTTTTTTTTAAAAAACATAGAATGAAAAAGGTGCAGTAAAATGATCAGAGCCGCAATAACATCAATGCACTGGGTTTAGATACAGCTGTGTGTGTGTGTGTGTGTGTGTGTGTGTGTGTGTGCGCGTGCATGAGGGTGTGTGCAAAATCTGTTGTTCATTAGTGTGTTTTTCTTGAGAGGTTAAACCTGTTTAGATGGAAGGAACCTACTTTATACAAGGAAGAGATATTCTACCTAATTAGAACACAGACCAACACACAAAGTGTGTGTGTGTGTTTGTTTATGTGTGTGTGTTTGTGTGTGTTGTTGAAAATGTACAATGCAAACACCCTCTTGCAGACCCTCTTTACACTTTATTTTAAAGAATCTACTGTTACGTTACACACCCAACAAAAATAAACAAACACTTAAAATAATGACCTAACCAAAAGATCCCAGCAGGGGCTGGGGGAGATCGCTCTGCTCAGAGAAGCTCCATGCTGTTGCCACTAGCTGACAATGGAGCACTTCCTGGTATTTTAGGTGTGCTTGGCTTTCCAAGCATGCGTGTGTCTCCCAGCCCCCTCGTACACAACTACTGTCTGAGTCCGCATGTAGGTCACAAGAGGAACGAGCAAGATTCTGCTTTTTATGAAACTGTTTTCTGTGGAAATCAAGGAATGATGCGTCAACTCAGCACTTACAAATCAGTGGTGAGTAGAAACAAAAGAAACTGCCCTGTTCAAATGAGACCGTGTGCTAAAGGCACATCCATGCTTCAGGATGTTTGCACTGCGATGCTCTTGCGTGTGCATGAACATATGTGTGTGTGTGTGTGTGTGTGTGTGTGAGAGAGAGAGAGAGTGTGTGTTACCAGGAGAGTGGCTGAAGGAGTCAGAGGAAGCGTCTGAGAGCGAATGCAGAGAAGCTGCGCGACTAGCGCTGCGTGTTACAGGACCATTTCTTACAGGAGGCTGCAACACACACACACACACACACACACACACACACACGGGCACACACGGGCGCACACACACTTGTGAGAAAAGCTTCTTGAGCAACAAACAGTTACAAGCAAAGTGAGCAGGGATGTAGGATTACTCTGAATCGTGTAAAATCGGAGTAGGATTCATCATAGGTTTTATGGTGAGCCTCCACCAGTGTGGCGATGACCTCACGCTGCTCCTCGGTGAGGTGAGGCTTCCGCGCCTCCCTCTGTGCCTCCTCCTCCTTCCTCCTCTGGATCAGATCTTTCTTCCTTTGCACCTCCTCGTCTGTCAGGATAACTAACAGGGACGACTCATCATTGTCGAGTGCAAAGAGCAGCGTAAATAAACAAGTTTAACAAGACATCAGAGTAAAATAGCAGAACACAGTAAAGACATCAGAGTAAAATAGCAGAACACGAATGAAACCAAGATGTCTGGAGTTTCTGGAGAGACTGCACCGTTGCAGGGTGTGAAAAGCATGTAATTACTCACACTCCTTCATCATGCCAATATCCAGACAGCGTTTGAGCCTACAGGCCTGGCAGTGACGGCGGTTATCTTTAGTGATGGTGCAGTTTCCACTGAATGGGCACGTGAAACTGGCTTTGCGTTTCATACTGCGTCTGCCACACACACACAGAGTCACACTTTAGCACCGGCAATTTGACGTTTGCCTTCATCAGGTAGCGAGGGCTTAATCTCTCTCTCTCTGTGTGTGTGTGTGTGTGTGTACCTGAAGAAGCCCTTGCAACCCTCACAGGTCATGGCATTGAAGTGGAAGCCAGTAGCTTTGTCTCCACAAACACCACAGATTCGTGGAACGTTCCGGTCAAATTCATCAGGCCCCTGTGTGGATGTGCTTACTGAGGACTCCATCACTATAGAGGGGAGAGAGAGAGAGAAAGAGAGAGAGAAATTTACTGACCCAGACTGAGGGGGTGGATTTGAGGAGGAGAGATCGACTGTGTGTAATAGGTAATGCAGCTGAAAATCTCACTGTTCCTTAACACTGACCAATATCAAAACAGAATCACAAATCATAACTGACAAGCTTTAGCACAATGTTGAATAATTAAGAATACTTTAATAGAGTTGTAAATCAACTGAACAGCGACACACTCTCGGGTAAAACAGTCTACAAACTGAGAAAACGTCCAATGCCAAGGAAAAGGTTCTTTGCGAAAACAGCGCTAATGGATGCACATGCAAAATGAACATCCAAAGCCAAGGTGGAGTATCGAGGAGCTTCGTTTCAAAAAGAAAGAGAGTAATCCTAGACAAGGAGCATGTTTCATTGATCGCAGCGATATTTAGGAGCACAGTGCTTAGATTTTCATTATTAGCTGATTATATTTACTGAGTACTGGGGAGAGTACTGGGTATAGACCTCACCTGGAGATGAGCAGGTGTCTCCATCAAACCACTGAAACTGGTCACCACAGATCATTTTTGCACCATTCCAGCGTCTAGCACAACAGGACCAAGAACAATGGCTACGTGCTACACTTGTGCTGACACAGAGCAAAACTGTGGTCTGTCTGTGAATCCCAGAGGACTGGGATGGTAAACACTGATCTGCAAGATACTGTAACGACCATGTTTTAAGGTCTTCCAGCGAGCGAGAAGAACACCCAGAGTGACAGGCCTGTGTTCTGCAGGCCTTAGAGGGATATATGGCTGGCTGGCAGCCTCAGGCCTGGTGTTCTTCCGAGGGGGGGGGGCTTGAGGGGGGCCTGCTCCGCCCCTTGCTCCGCCCCTTGCCTGTGTGATCAGAGACGTGGTACAGCGGAAGCTCCCGCAACTCGTGATCCGCAAACAGGAACGGCACTGCCTAAGCAAACACACCCGGCACGAGCAGTTATGTCACCAGATTCCAGGTTCTGAGGAAATTCCATTTATCGGGGGGGGGGGTGTGGTTTCAGGGGGGTTTATATCTTCCGTTGCGTAATGCTGAGGGGACCATGGTGCTCCTTTTACAGTGTCACTATAGAAACTCTACTGCAGGTTCCCAAGCATGCACACAAATTCCTTACATACAAAAGGTCTTGAAAACTGCAATCACCTACATGCATACATGCACGTACACACACACACACACACATGCGCACACTTCAATATCAATCCGTAACACCAAAGAAATCAAGTCATTTGGCTCGATTACAGGTCTCTGACAGACTGACCCACACGTTCAGCAGCCTGTGGGAAACGTCTTAAATAATTAACCTACCTAATATGACCAAAGGTGCAATACACACACCAACCCAAAGCTTTTGTTAGACATTAGTAATAAAAAAAATAAAATCCTTGGTCAGAATGAACAGATTTGGGGCCCTGGTAATAATTTATATTTCCCACCCAAACTCTGGCAATAGTATTGTTGATATTACAGATTTGTTATATTTATGCGCAAAACACAAGATGGGGGGGGGGGAAACTACAAAGAAAACTTCCTAAACACCTGCTATGACATCACTGAACATATTATTTTTCTTTCTTTGGTTCTGCTATTGTAGAACATTTGTTTGGATTATAACTAAAGGTAAACCAAACGTTCCTGTTATTGTTCCTAAAGCCCACACTGCTTTGTCATAAAATACTCTGAAGCATGGATGGACAATACACCGCTTGCTAACTGTTATCCTAATAATACTCCCAGAAAGACCAGTAAGATGGCAAAACATGTTATAAAATACAAAAAAACTTCATCGTTCATTGTCTGCTATAATCATTCCTAATGCACTGCACATGTTCCTGGTGGGTGTGCGAAATCATTTAATGATTTAAATCACATGGTTCAAAGTTACTCACTAAGCATTTCCAACTGCCTTCTATAACAATAAGAAGTGCAACATGGACTTTTGTCCATATCATGCAACCCTCAGGAAGAACGTGTTCCACTATACTGCCCCAGGCACACCGAGCACAGAACTCGTTCAAACCTGTTTACCGTCACATGTTCATCTTGCAGGATCATCGTCAACAACAACTCCATCATCAAAACATACTTTAACACAGCCAATTAGTTTACCATTAGTTTACCATGCTGACTGACAGAGAAACAAATTCCACTTACACAACTGACGACGTTTGAGTTTCGCTATGAACACGTGGAAAACATTTCAGCACATGGGAAACCTGCATGACTCACTACTGCACTAAATATGACAATCAGCATTCATTAAGACAGTATGGAGTTAACCACACAAGTGCATGAGCTTCACTGTACTGTACTACAAAAACAGTCCCAGTCTCCTTCTGCACTTCGACCCCATTCACAGTGAAGCAGCCTACAGTGTCATACTTTCACACTTCACACCCTAAAATTATTTGTGTGTGTTGTAGTGGAGAATCCAAAATGAGAGAGACACCAGTGTTTTGCTATGTTTTGTGTCTCCGTCACTGTGATGAACACTTTGAGCACACTGTGGCTTTAACACCATGTCTCTAGCCTCCCTCAGTTTATTAGACCAGGCCATAAAGGAGATTAGATGGAAACTCAGAAAAACAATGTGAAAGGTCAATGCTCCTTGTAGTCATTTGGTGTGAAAGAGTAATTGCAGATTCATAACATAAATGTTGCTAAACTTTGGCCATAGTCCACATCAGACTATCACAACATTAAACCACGATAGACTGTAATTAAATGACTGACATTTACCATGCTGTGTCAAACAAGGGGGAAAACAACACACAAACAACTGCAAAAGCGCTAAACAATTCAAACATCAATGACTTGGATGTCTTAACGAAGTGGTAAGAGGGAAGCAGAAGCCATAACAGAATCTCTGACTGAGGAAACATCACACACACACTTAGTTCAACATATTCACTTTAAATTTACTTCATTGTTACTCATTCAAGACCTCAAAAGGTCCTCAGGCCTGATTTACTCACTACAGCCTATTCTCATGGTCCTGGGTGCATGAGCATACAATCTCATGTACCCACAAGCTATTACAATCGTCAGGACACCAGTTTCCTCAGTGTTCACATCAGCAAAGCCTGTCACAGACTCGTTACATTTAGACCTGCTTTTCTGGAAGGCAAGACAGTATCTGCATCTCCTGCAGCAGCTGAGGAGGAGCCCTTTAATGCCATGACTTCACTAAGGATATCACCTCCTGGTAGGGGAAGTGTAGTGCTGGTGGTAGTGAAAGTTACCAAACAAACCCTCAGCTCAGCACTGCCTAGCACAACAGGAGAAAGGTCAAAAGGTCGCACACACCCTGACAACGGCCAGACTGGGTGCGATCTGGAAAGCATCTCCACAACCATGTGGTCAGGACTGAGAGGCAAAGGAGAAGCTTCTTTCCCAAAGCCATCAGATCCCAGAACCAATGATCTCACCCTTCAGCTCCACTGCACAACACTATGTAAACACACACACACACACACACACACACACACCACTCCTGACGCATCTGCACAGGACACTTTGGTGTACGTACATATGTACATTCATGCATATTTTATGTGTGTATTTCTGTACGCTCTTGTTTTGTTTTACACAACCGCTCACCATATATCTCACCACTGTTCTATCGTCCGCACTGCCTTTACTGGCAGTCGTCTGTTCACTGTTGTGCTATGCAGTCTTCAGGAATAGCTGTATTTCACTAACCCCTTCTTACCTGCAATGAACGTGACAAATATTTGAACTGAATTTAATTTCATTTAAATGGAATGAACTGTAAACCTTTATTCAATAGAACTTTTATTGTGCCCATATTTTAACAACTTCCTATAAATATTAATTTCTGCTTAAAATCACTATGCATCTTCCAGAGTGCTGATTCTAAAAAATACAAGCACAGACATTCAAAGATTTGTAGCTAGTGGAATGATAGCACTGGCATGGTGAAAGCACAGCTAACAGTCACACATGTGCACACAGCCCTAAAACCACTGCAGCAATGATTAGAAGATCCATAAAGCACTACAATCAGGAGGAGGTACGGAGACAGTGGAGGACACACAGCCTGCTCCATTCCTTCACAGTACAACAGTCACTTGATCGCCTCCAGTTCCACTTCCACTGCCCAGCACACCAAAGCGATGTTTGTATGTGTGTAATACTCACAGCCAGTTGGGTCAGTTCAGATCCAGAACACATAAAATTTCTGTGTCCTCAAACGAACCCTGCAACTAAGACACAGCCAGACACACACACACACACACACTCTAGAAGCCTCTCTCTGCCTTTCTCCCCCTCTCTCTATAACACACGCAAAAACACAGCAATTCCACAAATTTAGGTCTATGCTAAGCAACACTGTGGAAGGATATTTTCCAGCAAACGTCTTGATTTTTCCTAGAACTTAGCATTGGCAAAACTATCTTATACGACACACACTGAACTAAAGCCTAGCATCTGAGACATGTGTTTCAACACTGTCAGAACTGTCCATCAACTGTTGGAATCCCCTCTCCCTTTACCATTCTTCTCTTTAATTCTGTTCGTGTTGAGAATGCGACATCTCCAGTTCGAGTTAGCATTAGGACATTAGCATGAGAAGGTCCATGTTTAGGTACGTACGTGCGTAGGGTTAGGGTTCGTATTATTGCATTTGTATTACTGTGTACCATATGGGGGAAAAAACCAACAATCACACATGCCATACATTTAGAACTTGGATACTGTGTCTGCCTACACCACTAGGAGGCTCACATCCACTTCCAGGATGAACATTCAGGTCATCTGTTCAGCTTGATCCTGATATTTCACCAACAAACCCATGTTCACACTCGATGGAAGAAAATCAGACAAGCATGGCAGGCTGTTTATTGATGAATACTTCAAAAAAAATTATTAAATAACATACTTTTGAGTTTTCCCAGATGAATTAATGAGATTCGACAAGCAAATCGATTTTCCACATTTTACCAAACTTTAATAAAAAGATTTATTAAAAAAAACTGTTTGAATTACATTTACTTGACTTACTTGCATTTACCAGTAAAGGTCTGAGGACAAGGAGGGGAAAAATGAGGTAAATAAATGCGGTGCTATCAGGTAGGGTTAGCTGCTAGAAAACCACACCGTTAGAGCAATAAGACCTACCACGAAAAATGTATTCCAATTTTTAGAAATGTTTTTTTTTTTTTTTTTTTAAAACTGGAAAGAACGACGATTTATCACAGTGCAGACGGTCAGAGGAAAAGTTCTCACTAGTGGTTGACCAAAATGTGTTTTTATGGCCAATATTTACAGAGAAGGGCGATATTTAGAGAGCAGGGAGACCGGTGGCCAATATATAATGCTGATGTCACATGTAGTTCTTTTTTGAAACTGATAAAATAGAACTAAATAATAAAATATTAATAGTAATAGCTTATAAAGTGATTACATTAAGATAGTAAATCTTAATCATAAGTAGTAAGATACATAAGAGTTATTGTAGAGGGCCCTAACTAACACATTTTTTCACCTTTCCAAAAGTGTCCTAAAACATATTTTTGTATGATTAGGTTAGAAGCCAAACCGACATTCTAAGCAATCAAACACATAAAAAAACAATAACGTTGTTTGCACAGCCTGTTCATATCTAACAAGTGACTAGAGGTGCTAGTATAACAGACTGGAGATCTGTCCCATGTATAGTTATGCTAACTATTCCAGAGGGACACACACACACACACACACACACACACACACACACACACACACACACACACACACACACACACACACACACAC
>JAOYMR010000017.1:7041355-7060075 GCA_025802075.1 Tenebrosternarchus preto
CACACACACACACACACACACACACACACACACACACACACACACACACACACACACACACACACACACACATTCACTCCACAAAACACTGTTGGCAAGCTTGTATTAACAGTAACCTACCTATCAGACTCTCGTTAAAATAAACAACTGACTGTAACTAATGGTGGGCATCTTTTTATCAACTGCTTATGATGGATGATTATTTTAGTTGTTACAAGAAAAACATTTTTTCAAGCCCTGTAAGCTAAACGAAGCTAAGCCAAGCTACCGTAAGCTAGTTTGGCTGCTGAAAAGGTTTGCCATCTTGACAGTTCCTAAATAATATTATTTGCATTTACTCACTAAATGACCGAAAGCAATCTAATTATACAGATAGTAAACTGTGTATATGTCATTAAGAGCAAATAAATATACTGAGCTTTGAAAGATGGGAATTAAAGTCTTAGGAAATGTTACATCCAGAATTGGCTCACAATATTTCAGAGCACCTACTGACGTATCACAGAGTGGTGATGTGGGCATCACTCCACAGCAGCCAGACTGACTGCATTGTGCCTACAGGTATTTTGATGATCAGCCCTGCAAACACAATACTGATTATCTCAAAATGGCATTAATCGACCTGATCAGTCCAGCTCTACTAGTTCTTACCCCCCAGGCAATGCAGTGAAGGCAGAGTCCTTCCAAACCGCTGACCCTAGCTGCAAAATATGGGCAGTAAAAACCCAGTGACTGATAAACAGAGTATGCACACTCAACACTAACAGTCTATGAATAGTCTATAGTCAATGGATGACTACACAGTTTACTATTATATAATGAGTTTTGGACTTTAATCTTAAAATGAGCTCCTCTCTATTTCAAGTGACTGAAGTTATATCATTTTGCATGAGCTGTCCAAACCTCACCTGTGCAATCTATTAGTCTCACCTGAGTTACTTACAATGGCCTAACATAAAAGTAACTCATGTAACATGAACATTTCAAAGCAAAGCTCACTACATTACATGTGTCACTTTGAAATGACAAGAGGCAAAGGGCTGGTGTTTTACTGCATACCATAATCCATTTCAGGAATACGCCTTAAACAGCGAAGCTCTCAGTACCTTCAGCACAGTGTGCTGATCAAAACATGCACACACTCACACATGACAAGAAAGAGTGACCGACTCCTCCTGCCTGTTTCCTCCCTTTCCGTATGGGGGTCCCTCAATCCCGTGTCCAATCCCAGCGGTCTGCACGCAAACACACACACACACACACACACACACACACACACACACTCGGGCGGCCACCCCTTCGACGGGCCTCTGTGCAGGGCTGCAGTCAAGGGTGCACAGCTTCTTTCTAGAGTTACAGAAACTGCATACAGACACACACATTCCAGCTCTTCAAATGAACATGACTACAACAATCAAAACATATGGTCAAAATCCACATTCCACGACGAGCTCTTCATCAGGAAAATATGTCAACAAATCCATACAAACACAAATTCCGACTTCATCGCCATAGTTAGATTTCACAGTGAGAAGGGGAAGTGACACCGTCACACCAAGGGTGCACGTGGGGCTTGGACTCTTCAGAGAGCTAGAAAGTAAAACTAAAACAGTCCAGCTTGCTAACTCTTTCTGAGGTGAAACTGGAACTGATGCTCAGTATATCACAACAAGAGAAAAAAAGTTGTGTGTGTCTGTGTATAAGAAAAAGAGATGGCAAACCAAAATATGATTGTCTCATAGTTCATTTTGTTATACGATTGTCTCATAGTTCATTTTGTTATACGATTGTCTCATAGTTCATTTTGTTATACGATTGTCTCATAGTTCATTTTGTTATATGATTGTCTCATAGTTCATTTTGTTATATGATTGTCTCATATTATGCTCCTTCACAGCAAATAAGCAAAATCACTGTCCAGTGTTACAACAGAGCAGTAGTCAGAAGTCAACTCACTCACTCACTCACCTGCACACACAAACAGACACACACACATACACACACTCCTGCACACAAAAACACACACTCCCATACACACAGAGACACCCATCCACACTCCCGCACACACACACTCCCTCATTCTGTCAATGTTTTCAGTCAACACAACTGCAGCAGCTCCAGAGCCTGACAACTCACACAGAATAGCTGCAATCATCACTGAGCTAATGCCACAACATGTGCTTGTGTGGTCAGGCACATTGGGTCTAACTCTCCCACTGTTTGAGTCAATGCTTGAAACTGTTTAACATCCACTGAGCTCCAAGAGGTTGTCCCAGACACGTTGAACAAGCTATATGTACTAACAAGCAGGGCCACTAAAACATCTGTACCACAGTGCTCAACATTTACAAGAAAACCCTGCAATAAAATGACTGATAAAAGAAAGCTTAAGTAACAACTGTATTACCCGTCAATAACTGCAAAACTTCCCGTATGAGCATAATCAAAAGATTGAGAAAATGTACCAAAAGTGACGAAAATATAGAAAACAACAGCATTGGGACTTCGTGCCAACAAGTTTTGAAAGATCTATTCACTGTTATTGTTCAAGCTACATCGGTAGATCTGCAGTGCCCCTGAAATTGTTGCACTTTCATCTGCAAAACGTGTTTACATTTCAAGACCAGCCAGTTAAAATGCACGTCTATATTCTTTATGAAAAGATCTGAATTAGCTCTTATTTTGACGATCTTCAAAACAGAAAAGGAAAGTAAGCACAACACGAGCATTTAAGCTATTCATTCATTCGCCAGTGCTTTTACGAGAAGGCGGTTAATTATATCAGAATTATTGCAGAAAACTTTATTCATATTATTGCAGAAATGCATATGTCGGCACATATTATGCATCAAAATAAAAATAACTATCTAAAGTTACCCGCAAGAAGGGAAGTAACTTGCAGTTTCAAGTGTCGTTCTATATGATGTCGCAGTTGCAAATGGCTGCAAGGAGGCAACTTGTGAGGAGGATGTAACGTTTAGTGTTAACAGAAACATAGTTAAAACATTATATATCCTTACCTGAGCTTTTTGCATGCCTTTGACTTAATTATTCTTTCTTGTAATGAATTTGCCGTCGGGGGGGTGTTTCTTCTTGAAGCGTAACCAAGTTTTTCACGTTACCTAAATCAATTCAGTCTATATTAACACGTAAGCTACAATCAGTGCATTAGGACATTTTAGATTTGAAAACAAAAAGTATCATATACAGAAATAAAGACAAAAAACCGCTGTTCGTAAATTACAAATTTATCCAGCACATCTAGCTGGCCAAGTCTCGTGTGCCAAGTTCGTGCGTACAAAAGCGCAGTCACTTGAGCAGGTTACCTAACATTAGCGGACAAACGCTAGCAGCTTTTGTTTTGAGTTGCCTCGGCTAATATATAGTGTTCGCGTGACTTTGATCGCAATCTCGGTATAGTAAAATGGTAGATCCGTACCTGCCTATAACTTTTCCGATCAAGTGCGACGGGACTTTCGCTTGCTCCTGTTGCCCTTAACTTGTAAATCTCTTTTTATGCCGAGAAGTTGGCGCCAGCTCACATGCTAGCACGCCAAGGCACGGAGAAAACACGCCCACCGTCTCAGCAGCGAAACCCGCAGAGGGTCGCCTCGCTGCGCGTCAAACAGCACCGTAGCACCGAACGCTCGCAAATGGGTAGCTAGCTAAAGTGATGCTAACGTGTTATTGCAGCAGGCTACGGAGCTTCGTAACACACCCCATGCTGATTTATTGCATCTATGTTGATATATCGCTGTCACAGACCAAACGATGATCGTATCAAGCTCTCTTTCAGCGCAGGCAGTGATATCCCGTCATGGCTTTCCGGAGGCAAAACAAACTTTGAACCCACGTTAGTCAGGACTGCAACAATGTTGAACTTAGACCTAAATAAATGGGGCTCGCTGGAATTACGCCCCGCCTAAGCGCTACCCTCCATGGCCTCCAATAAAAAAGCCCCGCTATACGTCCGACGTTTTTGGTTGATGTGATATCCACTGCCACGCGCGCACTGTTTGGTCAGGTTCGACGCTTGTAACGCGCGTGGGGACAACTCCCACATTCCATCTACACACACGTACGCACGCGCGCACGCACGCACACAAGGGGTGTGTCATGACGTCACAAGACAAAGAGGTAAACAAGTGAGTCCACGTGAGCGACGGCGAAAACGACATAATTTTCATTTTTAAATCATAAGCAGGTCGGCACTAAGCATGTCTGCACTGTTAACGATGACCGAGGCTGACTTGATATTTTGCTCTGTGGCTTCGTAATAAGCCGAAAGGACACGTACACTAGACGTCTGGATGCTAGATGTTTTGAATGGTGATATGGGTCATTGCGCAGAAGGGTTTATATTTCACTTGGGTGTGTCTGTGTCTGTGCAATAATGCAGTCGTAGTTGTATGCATGCACTGAAGGGACTAAAATGCCTTTGTGTGTGTGTGACAGTGTGTGTAAGTGAGACAGGAAGAAAGAAAAAGAAAGGGAATACTCGTGATAGTGTGAATGTCCATTTCTTAGAGAGAATCCAGCCCTGTGGCTCTTGGGAGATGGGAGAGGGTGCTTATATGTGTACATGCCTGCATGCATGTGTGTGTGTGTGTGTGTGTGTGTGTGTGTGTGTGTGTGTAAGACAGGGTTATGCTAAGGGCACATAGCTGCTCATCTGGTGTGAGTGACAAAGGAAGAGGGGACAGGAAAAAATAGCTGATTTGGAGGAATGAGAGGAAGAGTCTATAGTACCTACACGTTGTATTGTGTGGCTTGTGTGTTTAATTACAGTTGAATCAATAAAGTATCTATCTATCTATCTATCTATCTATCTATCTATCTGTGACTATTTTAATTTTTCAGTTCAGTTCAAAGGAGTTTTATGGTCATGACTACATTAAGTAGCATGTTAAACATAAATCTGTCAAACGTCTCTGTTCTTCAGCCAAACATTTACAAAATCTTATCTAAACATATATTAACATCGTTTTACATATCTAGATTATATTACAAATACGTCCTGTGTATTATATCATGAGTGTACCTACACTTTCTCTGCATTTATGACATTCTTGGTCTTATTGACCAGCCGAACAGCATTATGCCCTTCTTAAGTTTTCCACACAAGAAGGGCAAAATACAGGGATGCCTTTTTTTAAATCAACAAAGTATTTATGTTGGATGTGTTTAGATCTTTATCAATAAAGAAGAAAGTGCCTCTGTCTCCACCTTGCCTTTCTGGCAGTGACACATAACCGTACGTCTCTGCCTCACTTTTCTGTCTGCCCCTCTTTATGACCAGGTTGTGACCATTTACTTCGGGTGCGCCTCTGCAATCTCTAGCGTTGAATAGATAAAGGACTAATGTGCAATTTTGTCTCAAGGTTCAGCAACAATTTAATTCGTTTTGCCGTTCTGTTGTATTGTACCAAAGTTCCAGAGGTCTGTCTTGGCACCACTAAGATCTCTTACGTCTCTCCCCTACTTCCTTGAGGGAGATAGTGTTTTACATTAAAACATTCTGTTTTGTATCAACAATCACAGTGCACATGTGTACAACTCAGCATGATGACATGGTTAGTAGAGCCCCTGTCATTCTGATATTGCCTTGTCAGTTCCTTTCACATTTACTTCCATTGTGACTCAAAGTAAATTTGTTATATATGTTGATATTGCACCAAAAACATAATCAGATGTATTTAATCGAGTGCTATGATGCATGGAGCGAGCAAAAATGCCCTTGTACTGAATTAGTGTGGATTGTAACTAAATGATCCAAATTTATTTTTCTGTGGTCTGACGCAACTACATATTAGCTTCAACTATACAGCATTAAATTAAGTACACTAGTCTTTAGTCAGGAAGATATTTAAAACTTAAAAACGTATTTTTGTTACCTTTTTTAATTACAGTGACCTTCCAAGCGGTTACCGTGGAGACTGTCATACAGTTAACTTTTCTGTATCTATTTTGCTGTTTCTTAATAATTTCCATGATGGAGACAAGCATTAACTCACGATTCTTAATGAACTGAAATCCTGTAAAGTAACTGTTTCTAAAATTACTGAAATAACATTTAGCTTTCTCTATAAGAAACTAGAATTTTTTGTAGGTCTTGCCACAGCACGCCTTAGTTTAGCAAAACTATTTTAGCTAGTTAACGTACCGAGGAAAGCTTGCAAAGATAGTTCTCCGGATAGCTACAGCAATCTGTCTAGAATGCTAACTAGCTAAATGTGTGTGTGTGTGTGTGTGTGTGTGTGTGTGTGTGTGTGTGTGTGTGTGTGTGTGTGTATATATATATATATATATATATATATATACATATATATACACGTCTGTATACATTTTAGTATTTCTTTGTATGCATATATAGGTGGTAATGCATACACATAGCTCGTTAAAAATATCAGAATACTTTATCGCTAAATCGATAAAATGCATTATTAGTATAGCAGAAAATGGCTCTTGCCGGACTGTAAATTCGGAAATGGATGACAACGTTAGCTAGCCAGCTAGTTTGCTAGCTTTTGGTTTCCTGTCATTGCTCATGTAAAGCTATCCTAACTTTCACTGGAGCTCGAATGTACGATTCCTCGGTGGCTGTTCCATATGATAGCTAAGTCATACAGCCTTTGAAATTAGTTCACTTATAGAAACTTTCTTACAGTGCCTATATTCATTATGTATTTTTCATATACGTCCTGTGGTAGCATGGTACGTGTGGTCCCATGGTGTAATGGTTAGCACTCTGGACTTTGAATCCAGCGATCCGAGTTCAAATCTCGGTGGGACCTCGTCCTTTTGAGAGTTGTACGAGGTGCATTGAGTTAGTAAAATAAATAAAACGGAAGAACGCATGCGATACTACGTTACTTTACGTACGCTTTACGGCACGCTTTTATCTTAATCCGCCACAAATGCTTCACATTTCATTTTAGGACAGTATACAGTCTGTGCATTGGAAATAACACATGCTTAGTTATACGAGTATCTTGTTATTTATTTAGTTGTACATCAACTGATTTACACCTAGACTTTACATTGCAATAAGCCTTACTATAAACATAAGTCCACTTTATGTTCATGGTTATTAGGTCTGAAAAAAATGATAAGCTGCCTAAGGATCTAGGCCTACTTCCTGCTTGGCCCAAACTTTTGAATTTGTATATTTCGTACTAAGTATTACAATGTAAACGTAGGCCACTGCTGACTCGACATTTATTTGGCTAGTATCCAATTCTCAGAACAGCATTCACACTCACATGGTTATGGCATGACTGTTGGTGTTGAGCTGGGCACAAATTTATTAAGCACATCTTTGTTTGCTGAGGTTTCTACACGTGTCAGAATCTGACCAATCATAAGGGGAAGAGGATGGCTAATACAAATTGTGTGACAGATGGGCTATAGATTCTGATGATGCCCATAAGGTCCACTGGTGGCTGTTGAAAGGATGGGGGCTGGTACATGTGTGGTGTAATAGGATCATGCAAAGAGAAATGCAAACAACAAGTGAAAAAATTCCATGCAACAATTAAAAGCTAATAGCCAGCAATCAGATTTATGCAACATTACTCTGTCTTTGGTATTTTACTGCTTTTAGCTAGATGATTCCAAACTCCATTGATGAACATTTATAATTGTTTTAAAAGCCACTGTAGTAAAATAATAATAAACAATCACTTAAAGTTGTATTTATTGTAGAAGTAGATCGCCAGCACTGCAATCCCAAACAATTCACTTGGATTTGATCACATGTTGCTGCGTGGGCTGATGGCTGAATGTGTGAGAGAAAGCCTTTCCAGAGTTTTCATCTCTGGAAAGCAGAGTCATCTTAATAACTCCAGTTCCTCCTTAAAAGATCTGGCTTTTGAGAGTGGAGTGTGACCTCAGGAGTAAACAGGGGTTTATGTGACAATGTGCGCTACCTATATGGTAACGTATTTATCTAGCAAACAGAGAAAGAGCACTTCTCCGAAAATATTTAAGTTCAGTTCAGGGTCAGTACAGCTGAGTGATTCTCTGTAGTACTGTTTTTTTGACAGTGAGTCTAATTTATAATTCTGTCTGAAAAATGTGTTGCATTCAATTCAGAACACTTGCATACAAACCCTGGCCAATGCAAGGACAAATGCAATAGGAAATACTATTTACTGATTTGACTTATAACTGATGGTTGTGTAGAAGCCTTGTAACTGCGTGTTAGTACAGTGTGATGAACATGACCAGAAATTCCCCTCAGACTAAAGGCATTTACTTCATATTAATCTTTTACATCATATTAATTTTGTCATCTTTTAGAAAGTATGATTTAAAGAACATTCATTATTTTGAACAAAATGTCAAGTCAAAAATCATGTAAAAAAAAATCAATATTCTTTGATATATTCAGTGACTTTTGAATGCATTTAGAATCTGAAACTTTATTAAACACATCTTGATATTAATAAAAAAAAAACAAGACTAAAGAGTTTAATTCATAAAATAACAAAGTCATTTTTTCACTCTTAAAATGAAATTACATGGGTCCGCTATGAATGACATTTCAAATAAAACTTAATCACAAACCACATCAACTGCACTCATACCTGTAAGTGGGTATTCACCACTGTAGTTCATGTTATGTGTATATTAGTTAAATGTATGAATAACAAACATCATATAACAAAAAAGGCACACAGGAAGGAAAAAAGCATACAGTTACAACACACACACACACACACACACACACACACACACGCATATGCAACAACTAGCTTGTATTATCAAGAACACTTAAAAGAAGGGACCTCAAAGTTTTGATAGATTGGGTAGTTTTTACCACAACAACTTAAAAACATAAAAAATTATATCTGGCATGTTTAATTTTTTTTATATCTTTTTGGTCTGAAGATTGCAGCTTAATAATAAAATAACAATCATTTATTTGAAAGCATGTGAAATCACTATGCACCAAAATATTGTTAGAGACTGGCAGGCCCCAGTCCTCCTGCATTATATCTGCAAAATATAGTTAGAGACTGGCAGGCCCCAGTCCTCCTGCATTATATCTGCAAAATATAGTTAGAGACTGGCAGGCCCCAGTCCTCCTGCATTATATCCTCCACGGTGCATTGCATTGTTGAAGAAGCTTATACCCAAAATGTCTTGATAAGGGAAAAACAATTTCTAATTTTTCTGTTTCCTTTGTGCCAAGTTGAAATGCTCCATGGAATCTCCTCACAGCATCTTCTATACAGTTTCTACTAGGCATCCTCTGGTTTTCATCTCCTACAAGGCCCATGTGAAGAGCTCTGAACTATTAAGAGTGTGGAAGCAAAAACTTAATTGTCCATTTGTTATTGTACAGTATTTATTCATTTCAATGTGTGCTTTAAAACAGACCCACTTCTTCAGTTTCTGGAGATATGAAACTGATGAAAATCTGTAATCTTTTGTTTAAATCTGCATGGTTTGCAAAAAAGCAGAATATATTTTTTATTGTTGCATAAAAAAGTCTAAAATGTATTCAGAGAATAATTTCTGAATCCAGATGTACGTACATTTGGGGGAAATGGAGTTGTTGCACCAGGTTTCACCCATGACATTTGTGTACCAATAAGGAGACAGTTTTATTCCTCTTTGCTAACATTTGGCAGACCAATCACAGATTTATCACACTGACCTGAATTCTCCTTCCCTCCCAACAGGTCACCTCACTGTTTCTTATTTGCTATGGAAGAGGCTTCACTCCTCTTCTCTCTATGGTGAAACCTTCATCTCCTGTCCTTGCTGGATCCTTGCGTGGCTACTAGCCTTTGTCATAAGGTTTTAACAAATACGAGTTAAACAAATATTAACCAAATATATAGTTTTTAAACAGATACTATCAAATATATTTTTGTGTGAGGAATCTAACTGATGTTTTTTTTTCATTTTGTTTATTAATCTGATACAGATTTGCAAAAGCAAACTTAACTACAAGCACGAGTGGAATTCAAATGAAAAGTGTCCCTCTTCTCTTCCCCTCTCACGTCCGCAGCTGTTGCGGCCCCAGCATGACTTTATTGATGAAATTGACAATAGCAGTGGCAGGCTGTTCGGGATCAAGCTCTGCAAACAGGTGACACACATTTCCTGAACCACCACTGCGCCGTGCTACAAAAGCAAACATCCTGGAGAACAACAAAAAGAGAAATCTTGAAAAATGACGTTAAATAAAAGTGTGATATGTTATTCAGTAAAGAGTTTGTCTTTAGTAAGACTTTGGGAAGATGGTAGAGACGTTTATGGGAAATCACCCCAAACATATTGCTCAATGCAATGTACACTATACACGATACTCAGATACACAGATACACATAGACATACAAGCATAAATGTAAACATATACACACAAACACACATGCATGCACAAAAGCCACATGTGTCACATCCTGGGTGGAGGTGTTATCGTAGTCCACCTGGCACACACATGTGAAGACACATACAGGAGCACACAAACACATATACAGTGCTACCTCTCTGAAATCTGCTAGCCTGTACAATCATTGAAATGGACCATTTGTGGCAATGTAGGCATTCATTTTACAGCTAACATATTTACCTCGCATTGCAATATCTATTCATGTAGTTTGTACAGAAGTAATGTTCAAGAAAGAAAAGTACATGAACTATAGTGCAGAAGTTCACATTTATTTCCAGTGTTCTCACTGCTTCAGGACCATGAAATCAAGAATAAGGTTTTTACCTCTGACTTTGTGGATCCACACTGCTGAATGTAACACTGTGGACAGGGTAATGTCTCCTGAAGAACAGCCTGAATGGGGTGGCATAGAGAAACAGATGGACATATGTTGCTGACTATAGTCATTTTTTTCTGTTTTTTTATAGTCTCACATTTGGCCAGCCTCAAGGGCAAGCTCCTAACTATCTAATTAGAACCAAAAATGTCAGCCTGCGTGTGTGTGTTTGTGTGTGTGTGTGTGTCCGCACGTGCCTGTGCATGTGCATGTATGTGCTTGCGTGTCAGTGTCGGTGTGTGCATTTGTGTGTGTGCGTGTGTGTGTGCGCACATGTGTGTGTACCTGCGCTGATTGTCTGTAAGCGTGATACCCTGTGTGGATACTTTGAAGTGAACAACTGTTGCTGAAGGGCTGGGCTCCTGGATCAGGGTGCACTGTATTGCCTTGGAGATAGCTTGAGGACCAGTCAAGGACTCAGTGTCCACAGAGTTTAGATATAGGACATTACAGGCTGTATTGGAGATGAGGGACAGGGAAACAAAGAAATGGACAGATAGACAAACAAAGATTGCCATTAAAGTGTGCATTAAAAGCAGACTGGTAACACTACATACACACACCTCATGGAATTGTAGCCTGGAGAATCTAAAAGAGATCATATAATTTGGGAGATAATATTGTTGGAGAATTGTGCAGCTGAATTTCAAAGAAACATCATTAAAAGTTGAAGGTATCACTAGGACTACTAGGACGACTATGTACTGTATAAGTGAACTGCACCTGTTGATCAGTGTGTTGCAGGAACACTCACCAGCTCCCTGTCTGAGCAGGTATGCAGCTGTGCTGGTGTTGCTGCCACTGTGCAACTCTTGCATTTCTCCTACAAGATCTGGTATCCACAGACCAACGTACATAAACCCACTGTTAGCACAAAATCATCTAAACTATCCTCTGCGCTCAAATAATGCTGTAGTCAGTCATGCTCAAGTCAGCATTGAGTGCATAATTGTTAAAGGAGTGAGAAAACCTTTATCTGGGATGCGTAGTTTACAGGGTAGAGAGACAGGATTGACAGAGTGGTGATACACCAGACCAGATAGAGAGCCTACAGAGAAACAAGCAAAGAGCACCTATGTCAGAAACAGACCAAAAAAGATGCTGATGTGGATGTAAATGTGAATATAGCTATGTTTTCTCACCAAAGTATGTTTCATTCTGACAGCCTTTGATTTTCACTCCTTTTGCTCCACTCTCGATCAGGAAGTGCCTGACCAGCTGCTCCTGTGAGGTATGACCATTGCCATGGTTTCTGGTATGTGGTGGGGGTGTAGCCACTTTGAGAGCCAATCCATATGCACCCTGGAATGAGCTGCTGTCCCTTATTAGGAAACAGCCTGGCTCCTTATTCTTCAGAACTGCAATTGCTACAAAGCATCAACCAAAACACCACAAAATGAATTGCATTTTTAATTGGATACTTTATTAAAGAATGTTTACTTTTAAATGTAATGATTTATTTAAGAATGTGTAATTTATGTGCTGGTCTCCCTTGCACTGGTCTTCCTCTTACCTTGGTCTCGTGAGATGCCAGGCCTGTACCAGAACTTGGAACTATCCTGCACAAATTTGGCGCTGGTACGGTTCTCCAGCTCCTCCGGTCCTCTAGAGGGTGCTGTTCCATGCCTAGCTGGGGTAGGCAGTTCCTCTGATGTGGGTGAAAAGGACACCTGTGGTGGGGGAGGAGAAATGGAAGGTCCTGTAGAAGCTGTGACCAAGGACGTACGAGAGGGGTAGTCCTGGAGAGGAGAGACGCACTGTTTTTCAGGGAGAGGAGGCTGTGGAGAGGAGGTTGGAATAGTAACAGCAGTGTATCCTGTGTATGGAACGTGAGGTACAGCCAGGAGAGGGTAGCTGGGTGAGGCTAAAGGGAATGAGGGTGTGACATAACCATCAGGCACTGGGGAAGAAGCTCTCAGATCATTACTACTGCCCTCTTCATTGGACAAAGCCCCATCGGTCGCAGGGGTCAATCTCAGCAGAGGAAACTCAGAGGAGGAGCTTCTTTCTGAAGGACAAGAGGATGGCCCAGGAGTGTTGGAGACGGATTTGGTGAACAGACACACATCCTTGTTCTGTTCCATCTCCTGGCAGCTGCCTGTTGACGGCACTGATGTGTTCTCTTGTGGCTTCTCCACCAGTGTAGGCGATTCCACCTCCAGTGATGAGTGCGGTGGATCCAAGCTTTGATTTGGCTCACTGGAGAGAGTTATGGTGGACGTGGTGTTGACAGCTTCATCCTTCATCTCAGAGGTCTGTGGCTCTGGGGAGAGCACAGTCTCCAGAGCAGCAGTGTCTCCAGCAGAGTGATGCAGAGGAAGAGGCTCCTCTTGGGACACTTCACTCTGGGCTGGACTCCCTGGCTCCATCGGTGGCCTTTCACTGGAAAACCCAAACCCAACTCTGTGAAGTACTGAACACTGGCCTGAGCATACAAGCCCATCTATTTATGTATATCCTGACTTTCACTATAAAATACATATACACATTAAAGCTGGCATAACAGCAAGATGTATATGTCAAGGTGAAAGTAATCAATACAGTAAATACCTGTCTCGGGGTTGCAGAGAGACAGCCTCAATGCAATTTGTTTCCAAGCCATTGCAGATTTTTTTTTCTTCTGAATCATTCCTGGGGTCTAATGTGAAGCAAGAGTGAGTAGGTTACGATATGTGGGGTTGTGTTGTTATAAGTTGTTATAAGTTGTTATATAGTAGCTGATGACAAAGTTTGAAGTCAAGGTAAAGACTAAATATTGAAATTGCAACAAAACCAAGAATGTTTAAAACCTCCCAAGTTTGCAGTCAGTGTCTCGCACTGGACTAAGACCTGACTATCTAGAGACTAGTACCTGACTATGGAACCTCCAGCGCATCTGTGATGTAGCTGTTATGCTGCCACATACCTCTGTGTCTGTGGCTGGGCTGCCCTGCAGCAGATGGAGGGCTGTGGGAGCGAGGCTGGCTAACACTCTCTCCCGTTGGGGTAGGAGTGAAAGCCAGTGGAGACAGGTTGAGAGACTGGCTCATGGAAGCATAACGAGGAGTCTGTCGAACCTGAGAAGGGGAGCAGGAGCAGGGGCCTTGGGGGCTGTGGTAACCACTGCTGTGTGGACTTGGACTCGAGGGAGAGTCTGGTATGGGGTCTGATAAATACACAGGGGTGTCTTGTTTACTGACAGAATGGCAGTGTCCATGTCCATAAGATGATGTCAGCTGTGGTGGCATCACTGATCTGTGGCTCCAGTACTCTGGCCCATGAGCTCTGTTGCAGTGAGACTCCATCCTTCCGTCTCTAGACCAGTGCACAGGCTCCTCCCTCCTACATCCAAACCCCACCTGTGGAGGCCAGGGGAGGCGCTCAAACTGGTTGACTCTGAGGGAGTGGAGGGCAAGGTCTTCCCGAAGGTGCGAGCAGTCCTTGCAGGAACACGAAGTAGGCGGAGTTGAGCTGAAACGTAACTCACAGTATGGACTGGGGGGCAGTGACTGGTGGGAGGGTAAGGGAGGTGGGATGTGGGTGTGGCTGTGGGAGTGGGCGGAGTAGTGGAAGAGGGGACAAGGTTCCTCGGAGCCGAACAGACGGGCCTGTGCGGGCAGCGTGCGTGCTTGAGCCGGGCGTGCAAGGGGCAAGTGGGAGTGCGTTTCCTGCGAGGGGTAAGCGTAAAGGGGTCGGCCTGCCTGAGTGCAGAGGTGGTGCTGACAGCGCCCTCTCTCCCACAGAAGCTCCACCTGCCGGGTGGATGGCGGAGAGGTGCGACCGCAGGGGAGCGTGTGGTGTTTGGGATGGAGCGCTTGGGGCCGTGCGTTCAGGGCGTCAGGCCCACAACATGTTTGAGGGCGGGAGTGTGGCCGGGAGTAGGAGGGTCGCTCTACCCGGAAAGGAGAACAGTCACCATCGCCCAATAGAGCTGTTTCCCTGTCCCTCTCTATCTCACTCTGCTTCTCTCTGTCTCTCTCACTAACATCTCGTTGAGGGTGAGGATTGGGCAGAGGTGGGGGCAACTCCTCTAAAAGGTCAGAGGGGGTGGAGGAGAGGCCTGAGTCGGAGCTGGGAGAGAGGGTCTGGAAGGCCTGTATGGGGGTGGATGTGAAGCGGGAGCCGGGTGGAGGGCAGCTGTTGGAGCCAGAGAGGGGGGCACGTCGCTTCTTCACCTGAGCATACAGGCTACCGTCGAGCGGACCCCGCGTGTGACAGATATCTGCAAGACACACAGGGATACGGCGTGATTGATCAGCAGGGCGTGATTGATCAGGGTACACATGGTGTGTTTTTTGGACTAGATTGTGTGTTGTGTGTGTTCTTGTGTGTACACATACCCTCTGTGCTGTCCTGATGGTGAAGATTAAAGTTTTCATATGAGTCCCAGCGCATTACTGGATCTGTGCAGCTGAAACTCACTTTCCCTCCAGGGTCATTTTTCTCTACCTCCCTACCTGAATGAGCACACGCACACACACACACACACACACACACACACACACACACACACACACACACACAGACACAGACTTCCATTATGACCACACTTCAGAAGGTGATTGTAGATCGCAGTGATGGACAGAAAGCTATTAGATGTTCAAAATAAAGAACAGAGCACCACCTCTCATCTGCTCTGCACCAATGGAAAACACCAGCTCTACTGTGGCATCGTCTGGATAACGGTCATCTAGAACAACCCACAAGAAGAACGACGTCATACGTTACCAAGAAATGGCCATTTATCTCATTAATTTTCAATTACAATGTAATAGTTGATGGCTCTCTCATAGTGTGTGGGTGGGTTTATACCTGTGTGTGTATACAAGTGTGTGTGTGTGTGTTTATACCTGTGCATGCATGGTCCAGTTCCCTCTTCCCAAACCAAAGCTGACCTCCGTGAATTGTGCAGGTATGGAACTGCACTCGAAATACACACTCTCTCTCACACACACCTGAACGGCGGTGATAGCACTTCACCTGGAAAAACAGAGGCAAGGGACAAAGCCAAAGCTGGATCAGGTTGAGAACATCACAGATGATGTTGGACCTGCTCCTATACAGCACATGTACAGCCACTGGAGGGTGAGTGAGATGAACACATAAGGTCAAGGGATGTTTCGTACCATAATGTCTCCCTTCAGCTGTACAGCCGGTTCTATCCGGATACAGAGAGTTCTGTTTCTGGACCCGTTAATATTGCTGCAGAATACATACAAACAGGCATACAAACAGCACACATACACACAAACATACATACACAAACACACATACACACAAACATACATACACAAACACACATGCACACAGTTAAGATGTGAGACATTTGCTGCATCTGCACACAGCGTTCATATATACTGAGATCAGTGGGACTCACTATATGCCTGAGGTGTACACCAACTTCAGAGATTGATAGATCTTCAGGAAAGGAGCATAACCTGAGAGAGGAGAGAGAGAGAGAGAGAGAGAGAGAGAGAAGGAGGAAGAGGGAGAATTAGAGCACATTTTACACAGTTACACGAACTACATTTTACACTTTTACAGAGCAAGAATATCACTGCTGTAGTGTTGTTTGCCATTGTCCCATGGAGAGTTCGTATGTGTACCTCCTCCAGCCTGGAAGCTGGGCAGCGCAGGAATATGAACCTGATGCAGGAGCAAAGGAGAGCTGTTTATCTTGATGGTGCCTGATAGAAGCCCAGCAAAATAATAAATGTACCTGTGTGGAGGGGAAACGCTTGAATCATAAGTGTGCCACACACTTATGATGCAATTATGATGTCACAGGCTCACAGAGCGGTGGCAGGGAACCTGCCTGTTTTGAGATGGCTGTAGAGAGGCAGAGATTTTCTCTTCACAGAACTTTCTCATGGCAACAGTGGTAAGAGCTTGGTCTGCCCTGAAACCATGGAAATTTGCCAATCATTAATATGAGTGTGTTGTGAGCACACAGAGGATTTATGAGCGTGTGTAAGCATTTACCCTGCTGATATCTTGCTGTAGTGCATATAAGCTGCTGTTATCACTCCTGTTTTTCCTCTGTTCCCCTGACAAAAATAAGTTAATATGAGTTATTAATAAACTGAACAAATTATCTGTGGTTGTTTGCTAAGGCTCATGTTTGACTTTGACCTCTGACCTTGCAGTGAAGCACAACAACATTGTGGGGGTCAGAGTTCATCCAGCGCTCCATGGCTTTGCACACAGAGCATATCTTTTCCAGAGGTGGGGCGTGTAGGTCAGGCCAACCAAACTCCTCAACCTGAAAGAGAGGGATGTTCTGCAGTAAAGCAAAGACTCAGGAGAGTAAAACCTTTAAGATCCTCTAAGAACCTTGAAGACCTCTGAGCAAGCTTTCAGTGAGCCTCTTTCAGTGAGTGTATGGAATACCTTTGTAATCTTACCTTGGGGTTTAATCTGCAAATGTCATGACGCTTCTCAGACAGATTTATGACCTGAAAGATTGTTTAATTACATTTACATTTATGGTATTTAACAGATACTCTTATCCAGAGCAACTTACAAGACAAACAGGTACAAAAATACTCTTAACCATCACATTGCCAATATCAAATGTCACAGCTGAAATCTAGAATGAGGGATACAGTATAATACAACGCTATAGAATACAGCACAATCAAGAGCATTTACTAAACAACAATGTCAAATGTAGATATATGATATATGTAGATAAATGTAGATACTCTTATAGTGCTTGATTTGGTTTAAATTACAGTGTATCTGTAGAAGAGAGGAACTCTCCTAAAATAAACAAAGACGTTTTAACTACTCTTGCTGACTATTATGTTACAAATTACAAATGGACAAGGATAAAAATAGCTTACCAGAAACTTATCCTGATGCTTAGATTTCAACATGGCTGCTACGTCCCTCAGGTTGTTGCGATACCGGCGTTCTTCCAGGTCGGGCAGGAAGAAGAGCGAGATAATCCTCTCAGTGATGTAGATGAGGTCAAAGTCATAATGGCTCTCCATTACTCTCTCCATCACACGCTCCACGCTCTCACACCTTCACATTGAGCACACTGGTTACTGTCCCACACAAGCCTTTTGTGTGCATTAAAACAACCGCCTTTAATCAGCCATCATTTTTTTCTCCATACCTGGAAGCAGGTTTCCTCTGGTTTTGTAATGACTGAAAAAGAAGGACAGAGAAAGAGAGAGGGAGAGACAGGTAAGAGACTAATCTCTTAAATCACAGATCAGCTCTGCATATCTGCCTCTCAGCTACTGATGTAGAGTACTGCTGAGAACAAGGCTGCTGGCTCCTCACAGGACCAGCAGCACTAGGGCTGGGGATGGAGATCTGAGAGAGACATACAGAGACAGATAGAGAGACAATCAGAGAAAGACTAACTCCTTCATCTGCATGTTTTTGACACTTCTGTTCCAGTGAGTCTGTTAAACAATTTCTAAACATTAGAGATGATGGCACCTAGAACAATGTTGCCCTATGTATCAGTGAAACTTGGAGTCAGTGAAACATAGCATGTTTAGTCCATCAGCCATTCAGGTAGAAGAAAACTATGTGATAGTAGGAAATCAGTAGCTGCACTGACTTACACGGAGAGAAAAACTGCTGCTGAGCAAAGAAAAACTTGCCATTCAGTCATGTGCGTAAAACAAGAAGGACAAGAGAGTAGCACAGAATAACATAGTCAGGATGAAGTTATTCAGTCAGATATTCATCACCACAGTCTGCAAAATGTGGTCAGGGTGAAAAATCATAACATTCATCACCAAGTCTGATTCTCCACTTCTATTTGTTTATTTGTACACTCTTCTGAATATCTGGCCAGAAAAAACTGAAAGATCACATCTCCCTGCCAGTTACATTGGTTTCTCCTGTGCACTCATAAACCACTTTACACACACACACACACACACACACACACACACACACACACACACACACACACACACACACACACACACACACA
>JAOYMR010000017.1:7082648-7099470 GCA_025802075.1 Tenebrosternarchus preto
TGCCCTCATGAACAACTACAGATATACACCGTGTGCCCTCATGAACAACTACAGATATACACCGTGTGCCCTCATGAACAACTACAGATATACACCGTGTGCCCTCATGAGTGACCAAAGACAGACAAAAATTCATCCATGATACATTCTTGTAACCCAAAGTGTGTGTGTGTGTGTGTGCGCGTGTGTGTGTGTAGTGGATTTGCCTTATCCTGGTATATTGCAGGAAGCAGCGGTGCCTATTATTGACAGAAAGCAGTGTGAAAATCTCCTGGGAGCTGGACGAATTACCAAGAACATGATTTGCGCTGGCTTCCTGAGGGGAGGAAAAGATGCCTGTCAGGTACACAGACGGAAACACGAGTGTACCATCAACAAATATAAATATAGACTCTCGCATAATTTTTGTAACCTCCACTAAGCGGTTAAGTACACCGAGACTGGACATGATAAACCAGTGACATGTATTGTTCACTCTCCAGTTTTAACTATCAATTTCTTCCACAGACATTTAAAGTCTGGTTGTTTCTCTCTCTCTCTCTTATTCTAGGGGGACTCCGGAGGTCCAATGGTGAACAAGAAGGGTTTAATCTGGATTCAGTCTGGTATCACTAGCTGGGGTGAAGGCTGTGCCCAGCCCCGATCACCTGGCGTGTATACTCAGGTTTCACAGTACCAGAACTGGATATCCAGTACTCTAAAAAAAAATCCTCCTGGCTTCATCCGATTTAACCCTGCAGCTTAAGACAAGGTACCAATACAGTTACACGCAAATTTGGATGAAACCTGGAATTTATGTTAATGGCCTTAATATTGTGAGATGCCAACATGAAGAGCAACATTTGTTAAGTGGAATGCAGATGCAAATGAAAATATAAGAATTCAGCTCATCTAGGGATTAGAAACAACTAGACAGGTTTAATACGTCAAACAGGAATGTACAAGAAGACAACAGTACTGGGCTGAGGGAGGACATCGCATGAGGCACTGTAGAGATATTCAATGAGCACTACACAATGACCCAAAGAACTGATGAGATATAACACAGGAACAGGGCACTTAGAAACCAAACTGGAATCATAAAATAAACAGTGGAAACATTAAGAGGAAACAAGGACATATAAAAGGGTACAGCATGTAATAAACCAAGACTTGGAACACAACCAGAGACACAAGCACAAACTTAGGAGAAGAACAAACCAGAAAAGGGTAACAAATCAGACAACGAAGCAGGATGATCAGCAGGAGGGGGCCAAACACCTAACGCTAGGAAACCCAGAAACATGAAATCTCAGGATCATTAGTGCACAAACATCAGAACATAAAACCACAGAACATAGAGCCAAGAACAGTGCAGGCATAAACAAGACAACACAGGACCTGAATATCAAACAATAACCAGCAACTAAAGACCAAACTAGGGAACCCTTAACTAGAAGAGGTAAGGAAGAGGAATAGGAACCAGGTGAGAGAAGGGAAAACAGGAGCAAAAGCAAAAACCAGGAAAGGAACATAAATGGGAAGGAAAACCAGACATGGACTACAGATCATTGACAGTAACGGGGGTTTCCCTGGTTGCACAGCAGGTCAAGCAAAGCCCAGTAGATTTGCTCAAAGTGCTGATGATGATTTATTACACTGTTAGCATCTGGATATGAAGAGGAAAAAATGACCCAAACCACACAACAGATCTCTAATTCTCTGTCTTCGACATTTTGTGATGTGTGCCTGTGTCTTGGCAGGTGCTCCCACTACAGAGGAAGCATGGAGACTGGTGTTTCTCACTTTATTTTAATGTAACAGTACTTATTTGACACATATTACACCAAATACACTCACTAGCTCGTTTTACCTTGAAGGGAACTTTGTGGCTGCTTCTTTGTAGTTAGCTGGGCATAGAAACATGTCTCTTGGAAGTTCCTGACTGCTAACAAGACCAACTTGTTTGCAATAATTCTTTATTTGTCAGGCAGCTTTTTCTAGGTTATTTGGAATTAGCAAAAGAGGTGACCTCAATCCTAGATATAGCTCAGTGTATTTTAGTTACTTGTAATGTAGCTAGCTACATTTCTTTGAAGGATAGCTTTAATATAGCAGAACTACATGTTTAGTGTTACTACTAAGTAGCTACTTGTGGCTTAGCTATTATAGTGTAGGTTAGCTGTTAAATATATGTTGGCATGCAGTTATAGGATGTTAAATTTCAGCAAATGGTAGAAAATGGTTGTGTTGCTCTTTGCTCTGGAGATGTAAGTAGTTATTTTGAGGTACACTGACAGGTCTGCTATGACAATGACGTGTGACATAATAATCATTCTTATGGGATACAAACTGTAATGGTACTGTATGTATTGCACATTAAAGTTCTTTTTTTGCTGCAATGTTATGATTAAACTCTACACACTTGCATGGGCCTCTTTTGCCAAGTCATCATTCAGTTATATATGCACCATTTCTGGCCCCACATGAACAAACAGGTACCAATTACATCCGCTTCAGCTGTATGGACAGAACTTAGAAATAGTTCAGCTTTTAAACAACACGTCATGAATTAAATTCATCACCTGAAAGCTGCTTAACTAAAAGTGCTTATAGACTTAACTATAAGTCTATAAAGTCTATAAAGACTTATAAAGACTATAACCCAAACTTGCTGGAGATCTATTATGTTGGAGTACGGTATGGTAGAATATTTTATGAATGTTCTGTTTAATAAAACATCACACAATTCAAGCCATTATTCAATTCAGTGAACAACATGCCCAGAAACAATTCTCTATAGGCAGTACTTATTAAAATATGGCACAATTACCATACAAAACCTACCACTAAATGACAGTGTGAGAACAAGTAAACAGCTTTGGTGCTACTAAATACATTCTGAATAGATTCCAGTTTTGTTTGTTTTACCAACTCTCAGTCTAATGAGCAAGTATCGTTAATCAAATTATTTCAGAATACAATAATGAAGCCAGCAATCGTGGATTATAATTTACAAGTGAAATATATGACAGCCTATGCAAATAACTCACTTAACAATAAAGAAATTTAAAAAAAATCAGATTTCCACATCTATAAAATGTAATTCTGTATATCTGTTTATCATCCAAAACAACCACAACCATATATATTTGATTTACTTTATAAATGATCTTAATGAAACATACTTTGTGTTTATTCAGTCTGTTCAAGTTGCCCCACAGATGCCCTCTAGTGGTGTTCAACCCCAATAACATCAAAGACTTTGCACAGTCATCCCAAATCACAAGATACTCATCACATGCAAATCACCAACTGGCAAACAATTGGTTTCAGTAGAGGCACATGGAAAAAAAATAACTATTTGCAAAACCGAGTAAGATTTACTTTAATTAAACACATCCATCAGGTCGCGTTTGCAGTTCTGTCGTGCCCCAGGTAAACATCACCATTACAGAGGCACACAGGAGTCTAAGGGTTCTGCACATACAGACATCACTCTCTGTCCCAAAACTCTTTCTTTGCTTCTCTATACTCATGTTTCCCCCAGTACATATACAGATTACAATCGTAAATCATACGACATGTTCATTATCCTTTTAATGACCACATCCATCTCTGCTCAACAATCCATATCCATCCAGACCTTTATTCAGTAGAGAACGTACCTGTAGCATGGAATGGTCGGGTTTTAATGGGTGAGACTTTGCGTTTATATCCATCGTACAGTCCATTCTTACTCAGTTCCAGTGGCAATTGTTGTGGTAGTGAGAGAGATTTAATCCTTTCTATGATCTGAACCCTACTTCCAGCCCTACGCTCCTATTATGCAGATCACATCATCATTAATGGAGTTCATTGTGAAGTGTTGCCTTCAGGGTCATTCACTCCTTCCAGGAGCCTGTCCTATTCTCTCCCCTTATATGGACCGTGTTACTGTCAGTTACTGCAAGGCTGAAGTCTCACTGTGAAATGCCTCCAAAGGAAGATTAGATATCAAATTACACACTTATATTTACAGCATTTAGCAGACAGTCTTGTCCAGAGCGACTGATAAAAGTGTTTTGGATGACAAAGTGGATACAGATGTTGTACACATTATATAGAGGCAGAATATTGGAGATATTTTCCTTGTAGTCTATTTCTCTGAAGTGAATTAAAGATATCCCTAGAAGCAGTTTACTTTGTTAATGGATAATCTTGGCCAGGAGCATATATTCTGTCAGAATATTTGTGCAGAAATTACACAGTGGTAATCTGTGGTATGTGGTAATGAATGGCTGTGTGGTATACATGCGTAATACGTGAGTCATGAATGAGATATGTAAGGAAGGGGAAGAAAAATTTATAGCTGTGGCAGTAATGTCTCTAAAAACTTTCCAACTTCTCCATCTGCTCAAATCATGTGGCCAAAGTCTTTAACCTCACTGAACTTAGCAATGGCTGCAGGAAGCAAAATAAATAAATAAATACATTTAACCCTCTAATGGTTTGTGTAACATTTGTAATGTATGTACTTTTTAAAAATTCTTCACTCATAAAACACAACAAAGCAAATATTTTGGAAAAACAGGAAGTGATTTAGTGATTTGGTTATTTATACACAGGATTTCCTTATTTCCTCATTTCCTTTCACCATGTTGACTAAGTTTAAATACTTGTCAGTGGTTATGAACGTTTATAAACCACTTACAACACATGGATGACACTGCTTATTATGACTCATACCTTATACTTAATAAATCAGATGTCATATAATTTATTATCTGATAAATATGGAAATGTGTTACCAAAGAAAACATTAAAAACTGTACTAAATTGAACCTTTCTTCTGAATATTTAATCTACGGTGATCTAAGGTTTTAATCTACAAGTCAGGAAAGGAGCAGAGATACTACACAAAACAGAACTCAAAGGACAATCATTCACTCTCTTATGTGTAGAGCAGAGACACTACACAAAACAGAACTCAAAGGACAATCATTCACACTCATGTGGATTTCACACTTGCTAAATGCTAAATTAATAACCACTACAACACAACACTGTAATATATGCACTTCAGAAACTAGGATAACTCTCAGACGTCTCATTTACACATAACATATAGAACACTTCTTCCTTACAAATACCAAAACACCAGTTACTTTACCAGTTAGGGCAGGGTGCCAACTTGCAGACAGACAAATGAGCACCTCTTGGTGCGCCATATATCTGGTCAGAAATCCTAACAAGACTGTCAATCTCTATAGTTTCCCTAAGTCCAAAGTAATGTGCTTATGTTTTCGCACATTCTCCCATGCACTGAACAGGTGTTTAATGCTTTTGAAAGGGTTTGATATACTTCTGTAAAATTCTGGAAGAAAAAGTGCTCAAACGTCTTTATTGGAGGCTCAGGTCAAACAAACGGAACTGTACAGATCAGACAACGAAAACACCTCAGATTCAGTAAGACTTTTATAGTGATATAAAAGTGTTAAACAAAATGCTAGATACAATCAGCTTCAAAGATAGGACTCATACTGGAATAAAGTCAAGAATAAGACCAAACTACAAACTACGAATGCAGCAATTGGGTGACGTGTGAACTTTGGAAGGTCGTAGACTAGTCGTGCTGCTGCCATTACTGGGAACTAGTGGTAATCACCACAATCACTATTAAAGGCCTTTGTTATAGGTTCAGGGAGGGAGAGAAAGTGCATGTGTGGGGTCTTTATTCTCCATTTGCAAAGTAAACCAAGAGAATCACAGTGGGAAGCTGATCAAAAACAGGAACAAAAACAAACGGAAAATAATCTATATTATAGTCTTAGTTTCTTTTGGTGCTACACAAATTTGCATCACTGAAGATATTTAGAAATAATGTTGCTGTTAGTCCCCAAATTTACCACTTAAACAATTTTGTGTTACCAGGCAAGCTGTGTAGAAATAGAGGTCATCTTCCGCATCATACTGGGAAATCCAGTCACGCATACGACTTCCAGAGTTGAGAAACACACAGACACACTTGTCATAAGAGAAGTGTGGGCACACAGATCTGCTCATTTGATCAGCTAGAACAAGCTGTGGAACCAAGGCTGGGAGTAGCAGTTCAAGGTGCTTCATGGGCAGAGGCAAAACGAGAGTGAGAGCCCAATTTCTCTAAATAGAAGTGGATAAAGAGGAAAAGTGTGACAAACTACATAATACTGGAGACATTCGCTTTAAGGTAAAAAAAAAAAAAATTAATAATAATTTAAATAAAAAAACATTTCTAATCTTAATTTACTTCTGTCTGAAACAACTCCCTCCAAGAGACAAAGAACATAGTTGAGAGAAATAAAGGGCAGGTTTGGCAGTGTATAAAAGTACAATTGAAAGAACTGCACCTATAAACATTAGTTATGATCTGAAAGACTAGTAAGTCATGAAATAAGTAAAGGAGCTGAAATAGGATTCCATGTTTATTTCTGCATGTGGAATTTACAGTTACACAAACACGGGGTTTGTGGTGCTGGTGCACGTAGCCACAGAGATAATGTTTCTGCTTAAAGCAAGGTTTTAAAAAAAATATACTGTCTGCCCACTCACTGGGTGTTGTGTAGCGTAACGAGTAGCATCTTTAGCTATCTATTCATTTTTTCAGGTATGTACACTTTGTGTATACTTGTCTCATGCTTAGATGAGCAGGACAAAACAGGACCTCTGTATGAGTGTATAAGTCTTCTCTATAAAATATTAGCATAATCACAACATATTTGGAATCTGACTTGTGGACTCATTTAGCATTTTCAGGAGCAGTTACTATATACCTAATATACACTTAGGGTCTCCATTGCAATATGGATTCGATTGACTCATTAAATATTAATATTTCATGCATAATGTTGGTACAGACTGCATACCAACTTACACCTGACTTCCATTTATGGATATGATGCACTATATTCCACAAACGTTTGTGACCAGTGGTCCATACCAGCCAGGCTAGAACCCCTTTTAGAACCTGGTTCTTTCATTCAGATGAGAATTCTTGAGAATAAGATTGAAAAACTGAAAAGCCCATCATAGACTAAAATGCCTGAGTAAGGGTTACTAATTTGTATCTCATTTTAAACACCTAATGTAATTCTATATTTTAAGCAAAATATGAAAAAAGTTGAAAATAAGGTTGAAAAAATAACAAATTCATGTTTCATTTTGCTTATCATGAGTCTAATGTTACATTTTCTTGTGTACCTGCAGGATGTTGCTGAATGACACATACCTGAATGGCAGCAGCTCTTTTTCCTGTGCCTCTCCTTCAGTGGAAGGCTACCGGTATTTTGGTGTGCTGTGGGGCTGTGTAGTGACTGTGGTCGGAACAGTGGGCAACGTTCTGACCGTGCTAGCTTTCGCCACAGACACACGTCTGCGAACGCGCTTCAACGTACTCATTGTAAACCTGGCTGTGGCTGACATCCTGTACTGCACCATTCTACAGCCCGTCAGCGTGGATTCCTACCTCCATCTACGCTGGAGGGGCGGGGCCACTTGGTGTCAAATGTTCGGGCTCCTCCTCTTCCTGTCCAACAGCGTGTCTATCATCACACTGTGTCTCATCGCGGTGAGCCGCTACCTGGTGGTCGCCCACCGCACGACGAGGGTGGCGCGCGTGTTGCTGTCTCCCCAAGGCGTGGCCGTGCTGGTGGCCAGCTCCTGGGCCCTGGGTCTGGCCAGCTTCGGCCCTCTTTGGCCCGTTTACGTGTTCGCCCCACAGGTGTGCACCTGCAGTTTCCACCGCACCAAGGGCCGCCCTTATACCACAGTGCTACTCTTCTTCTACTTCTTCCTTGGGCTGGGCTTTGTGGGACTCTTCTACCTTCTGATCTACCGGAAGGTGAGCATAGCAGCTAAGGCACTGATCAAGTACAGGCCAAGCCGGCGATCATCGAGGCGAAAGCGGGTTGAGGCCGAAGGGACGGATGGTGATGATAGTGGGATCAGCGCAGGAACCACGGCAACACAAAGCTCTGTGATCAGTGACCAAACAGCAGAGGCACATCACACCAACAGCAACGTGACCACACAACCTGGGACGACCCCCGGCACAACCTCAAGCACTCAGCACACCACATGCCCAGTTAAGGAGGCTTCAACTGGGGCAAAGCAATCACCTCAAGTCCCTGCTCCACCTTTAACTCAGGCTCCAGTGACATCCTCCACCCCAGGAGAGGACAGCGAGTTTAAACGTGTAACCAGGATGTGTTTCACCGTATTCTTGTGTTTTGTAGGCTGCTTCGCGCCTTTCCTGCTCGTGAACATTGCTGACAAGAACAACCGTGCTCCACAGGTGCTTCACATGTTCTGCGCTAACCTGACATGGCTTAACAGCTGTATCAACCCACTACTGTATGCAGCAATGAACCGCCAGTTTAACCAGGCCTACCAAGACCTGCTGTCCAAAGCTGCAAGTCCCTTAACACGGTTATGGAGAAGGCAGTGAAGAACATCTAGTTAATGCTGATTCACTTCATAATATACAGTACGTGTGTGTGTGTGTGTGCACCTGTTCATATACATAATCAGGCGCACATGGCTACACACAGAGCTAATGCTGTAGGTAATTCCATTATTACACAAGTGGAAACATGCAGTGTAGTATTGCAATCTGCCAAGGCTTTTTATGGTGTAACACAGGAAGAACCATAGCCTGAGGTACACAGACACAACGTTAAAAACAAGTCTTGGCCTTGTTGCAATTTCCTACAAGGTTCAAACATTTGCTGAGCTCTGACACTCAACTGACATTTCCCTTCATGGAAGCAACTCTGATGAGTACAAGAACAGACCACCATGTATATTCAGAATTGAATAATTTAGGTGATTTTCTAAAAATGCTAATAAAATCTATTCAAATTTAATTGATTGTTCTATTTATTGTCTACTTTTCCAAAGACCATTTTAATAAACTGTTTCAACTAAATGATTCTTTTTCCATTACATTAGAACAACAAAAAAAGAAACCGTACTAGATAATTATTGAGACCCCACCCATATAACTAAGAAAATAAGACCAGCTACAGTTACTCACCTGGAATCATCTTCAGCTTCGATTGCACAGCTGATGAAAGACCCCCCACACACACACACATATATATATACACACTGGAGATCAAAATTAGAGAACAATGTATGAACACGATTTTTTCAGAAATAATGTAATCTACATTGATCAACATTTGAAGGATTTGTAAGGGCGACACCATGTCACAAGGACAGTGTTTTTAAAAATAACCAAAATATATCTACATTACTACATTACTACATACTACATTTTGCATTTATTTAGCAAAAAACACGATCATAATTAGAGAACAGCAATGACTGAAGCACAGAGAAAGATTACAAAAACATTTTCTGAAGGTTACAAGAGTCAGAAAACAGTAATCAGTAAGAAGTGGGGGAAATTTCAAGAATTTCCCCCCGGGGATCAATAAAGTATCTATCTATCTATCTATCTATCTAAGTGTACAGGCCTTTGCTTTGAATGACTTCAGCACGTCTGCGACCACAGGACATCACTAGTCTCTCACACAGCTCTGGTGTGATTTTGGTTCACTCTTCTTCCAGTCTCTACCACAGTTCTGTGACTGTTGTGGGTTTCTTGGCCATAACTTTGTCACCAAGGATTTTCTATTGGGTTTAGATCAGGACTCTGGGCTGGGTCATTTCATTGTTTCAACGTTTTCAGTTTCAAGGCACTGCTTTACCCGTTTTGCTGTGTGACAGGGGGAATTGTGCTGCATGAAAATTGCTGGCTAATTGAGTGATGAACCCAAGGAAGGAACCACGTGGTGTTGAAGATTCTGATACACACTTGCATTCACTCTTCCATGTAGCTGTATGAGAGGTCCAACTCCTGCTGCCGAAAACATTCCCCAAACCATGACACTTCCTTCTCCACCTTCTTTACACACTTTGGGTTCAGTCTTTCCCCAGTTTGTCAGTGAACATAATGTTTCCCATTAAACCCAAATAAATTACATTTTCTTTCATCACCAACATGAACTCTGGACCACTTCTCCTCTGTCCACACAACATGCTCCTTTTGATCAGTGGTCTTTTTCAATTACATCATTTAAGTTTTTATGCTCTTTAGAATATATACAATTTATGAAAGAAGCTTAAAATACTGGTATGTATTATATATATATAAAGCAAATATCAAACCATCATTAACCCAAACACTGATTTAACAGATTTCTGTGTTTTTATAGTAAAATGGTTGGTTCATTAGGGGGGAAAGAACAGTTCAGGCAAGTTAAGCAGCATTATTAACTTTGCATTCTATCTGTTAAAGGTCAACAGACCTACAATAATAGTACGTGTATTAATTATAGTATGTGTATTAATTATAGTACGTGTATTAATTATGCAGTTTCAATACAATCCTTAACATTTTAAAACCAGTAGGGTTCTTACATCCCAGAACATAAACACAGTTACGTTTTTAAAACCTTTTAAGGATGAGCTTATTTATTACTTACATTTAAAATCTGAAACGATGGCGATCTGTGTGCAACAGAGACCATTTACACAACAGGGAGCGTCTGAGATGTCTTCGACTTTTGCACATTACTTTTGATTAATAAATTAAAAGTCCTTAAAATTCAAAATTTCAAAGTTCCTACATTTCAACTTCACTGATGGTTTTGGTGCAGAACTACAAATAAGTTAATGTTTTGTTTTTTTTGTGGTGTTTTGAGAAGTTACTTAAAATATATTTACAAAATCATTACTTCACCTTAGATTAAATACAGATCTTTCACAAGAAATAAACTGGCATTCAGCACTGTATGGTTAAGTTACTTACTTAAGTTTGTATTTAGTTGATTGCTTTGATGTCTAGATGCTTTGTAATCAGGTTTCAGGCTTTTTGAGCTTAACTGGCCCTCATTATGAACTGTTTCTTAAACTTGGAAAAATTCATCCTTAATGTCCCTGTCAAAACCAACTAGTGAGCTAAGATTTAAAGGGACTCAGCATATCTCCACATATGCAAATTGAACTTTTGCGTAAATTAAAAAAAAAAAAAAAAAAAAAAGTAAATAAAGGAAAAGCTGAAACGATAAATGATAGATGCACCAAAAAAGGTTCATGCACGGCTAGTCAAATCACGTATTAGCATTTATCACTGAGCTCTATGTTCAGAAACATTCTAGGTTTAAATGAAGGTCTTCATGTGAATCAACAAAAAAAAAAGTACAAGGTCTCATCATTTTGGCTATAGAGAGACTTTTGTCTGTTGCTCTGTACATTGGTGGGTATTTCATGTTCTGAACCTGCAATAGCCACCTCTGGCAAAGAAGCTCTGGGTCTGAACTAGAGGCTTGTAGTCACAGTGGTTAGAGACAACAATAATCATTCGGTGTTCAGAACACAGCATGTAGGTGACAACAGGATGAAAGACCAATTCTGAAAGCTGAATCAGCAGAGGTGGCAGGAGTCAATAATACAGCAGGACATGAAGTAAAACATGAAGGCTCATATTCCATGTCTACATGGTTATGTCTGGGGGTTAAATCTTCACACTTTAGGTCACAACTGCATATATACAATGCATCATGTTCCACTGTTTTGCTTAAAAGTTTGAGCTTGGTTTGCTAGCCGTCACCCAAGCTAAAAGTAGCAATACACAAATGTGTTATGACCCACGTCAATCCATATGTGAATTGTTTAAAATTCCACTGAAGTGCACTATTTGACATTTATGAATTATGCTAATGAGAATTACCTAAACATCTGATATAAAGTGATATAGTAGCGACTAAAAGCCCCAATTGCCCCAGTATATGTTGTTAACCATGAATCTGCATTTATATGAATACATGATACATTGGTGCTGCAATAAATGTAACTGAGTTGAATTTTTAATCTAACTTTAACAATGCACAATTACCGTACTAGAAATACCAATACTAGGTGAACAAAATTTGACTTCAAAAGTCTCAAAACATTTTTGCAATACTAAGCACATGTTTTGCTCCAAACCTTGCATGCTATATTCCAGAAGATCAACTGTTGGGTAGCATATATGACAGCTGCTAGGAAATATTAGTGACAGAGGTCAGGAAGTCAAAGATCAAGGCGTCAGTGGCTGGCTCATAGAAATATTAAACTCTTACAGGGGTGTCACGAAGTCCAGATCATGGAAAAACTCTTGCACCAAAGAAATATTAGGGGAGATTTGGAGATCCTCTGGGGACAAGGCACTCGAAAGGATGTCTGAGAAGATATCTGACAAATCATTTGGGTATCTTTCTGAAAATTCATTGGGTGAACCAGGACTGCTGATACTGCTGGAAAGCATTGGTGAGTTCTCCAAACCTCCAGGAATGACATCTTCATTCACCTCAGAAGAGACTTGGAGACAGAAAGAAAAACGTATTCGATTTTTGTATGACTTACACGCTAGATGCATGCACAACAAAAAGTACAATGTACACTCAAACATCAGGGTGAGCACTGCAATGGGAAATGAGTGAAAAACACTTGACACCAATAAAAAACACCAATGTGGCAAACCAGTATAGCAAGTGTGTAAAAGAAATACAAAAGGTAAGAAACAATTAAAACAGCATTGATACATGGAACAGACCCGCCTAAAATTACAATATATGAGAAAGTACAGCACAATACGGTCTTATCAGCCAGACGCTGAGATGGGATGGGGCTGATCTGTCTGGTTATAAAGCTAGGAAGCAGGACTCACCATTGTGCTGCTCATACAGATCAGGAGCTGCCTCCTCAGGCGCTGCCTCCAGCACCATGCTTGCATTCTGGTGTACGCTTGAACACCCATTCCTGTTGCAATCAAGCACACAGCATCCATCACTATAGCAACCACATAACCACTGGCAAGGCTAATGTCAAACAGTAACTACTTTGCAAAGGCAGAACATGCCTTCAGTTATTTAGGTGTGGTTAGAGTAGTGAATGCAAAAATGTGGAAGGAAAAAGGGGACTGAACCTGGCCTGGAGCTTTAAATGGTTATGCAGGATGCAATTTCATTACAGAGTAGAAATTGGGTAGCGAATATATTATGAGAGAAAGGAGTTTGTATAGGACTGTTTCTAGCCTAGAAGAGTGTAGCAACTCAATGTGGCATCGGTTCCTTACGTTGGGTGGATGTGCAGGCCACATTATTTGATGGAACTCTCTAGAATGTTCCTTGAACCATTGAACTTGGGCCTGACGGCACAATGCATTATTTTCCTGGAATATTCTGCAAATGCAGTTACATGTAGTGGATGCGGGTCAATGTTGTGTTAAGGTGGACCAGTGGATCCAATGTAAGCCATGAAAACACACCGCACACCAGTATAAAACCACCACCATCCTCCAAAGAGCCTTGTTGGCAATTGGGGTCAATGGCTTCATGGGGTCTGCACCATACAGGAACCCTTCCATCAGCCAAAACAACGGACACTAACAATTCCAGGTACACGTGACGCATCGAACAGAGGAATGTAAAATGCCCACACAACGGAACGGTCCATCTATCTGGAACCCAATATCATGTCTTGTTCGAACTGGTGATTGCCTGATTTCACTCACAACGTTACACCTCACAGCTTACACAGGTGGTGAAGAAGGTAGCTGTCCACCGAGGCACCACCACTTCATAATCCGCTTATATACAGCTATCCCATAACATTTGGTACATCAATTTAAATGCAATCAGAGCACAGTAACAATCAGAGTACAGTAACAATCAGAGTACAGTAACAATTAGAGTACAGTGAAACAAAGCCCGATCTACAGAAAACACACCAGCGGATGATGGAGAATCTTTCCACTCATAAGTCAAGAGTATAAATAGCTGAAAACGTTCCATTTCTGAGCTACTCTGGGGCCTCTGCACCCCCATGCCTGATTCCTATTGTAGTGACAAATGGGCTTCAAGAGCCACTCACACAAAATGAGTGTACAGAACTTCAATAACTGTGAACAACACTAGCATTTGTTTCCCCATTCCTTTAGTAATACAAGTAATAATTTGATACACTTTGGTTTTCTGATCTATGAAAGCAGGAAAGTTGTTGTTTTAACCTTAGACTGCGTTATTTACAAGAATGAGTTTCTTCTCATTCTTAATGTTCAGGCTGGAGAATCATGCAACATGTTCAGCCTTTGCCCAGTAGATCTCAAAGCCGAGAGCAATTCTCTTCAGTTAGTTTAAAAACACATGGTTTCATGTATGGTTTCATGTATATATAACTAAAATTAAGTGGGTTTGGACAGTGTTAGGGTTTTAATCTTTTAATTCATTATAAAAACAAGGTTCAACTTACGGTACACATGTACGTATTGGAAAATATAGATTGAGAGTAAATACTTACTCTTTTGAAACAAAGACCAGTTTGGTTTTAATGTACTCAAAGAAAGGACTGTCCTCTGAAATACAGACACATACAAGGATGATTAGTCATACTTTGTAATCAAAGGTTAAATCAAATACAACTCGCATTATACTGTAGAAAGTTCAGTGACTAATAATTTGTTGTACAAATTGTTATGAATGCTGGATTGTTATGTTATTAAACCCACTGAATAACTACTATATAACACAAGATGGCAGATGCAATCTGTTTACATGTTCATATCTGTTGGATAAGATTACGGGCAGTGAGAGAACAAACGAGCAACTCTGGAGCCATGAATGTACAGACCCTTATACACTCAGACACATACAAAGAAATACACAGACACATACACAAACACACACAGTGAGAGAGAGAGAGACAGACAGACAGGCAGACAGACAGACAGAGGCACACACAGACATGCACAGATGCTCACCTCCTGTCTTTTCACTGTAGTACTTGCCAAATGCCTGATCCTTGGGGGTGTTTGGGTACAGGAACTGGAGTGGGTACACTGGAGCGTTCTCTGTCTCCATGATTTGAAAATTGCGAAGGATCTCTGGGAAAGTAATCTGCTTCAGGTCCAGGCAGGTGAACGGCCGCACAGTTTTAACGTTGGCCTCACCTGCACTCACAACAAACAGATACCTGGAGGTGAGGGGAAAAGCTACACAGAATCACAGCACTCGTGTGTGTGTGTGTGTGTGTGTGCAGGATGTATACCATAATTAGAATACTCCACCCAGCTGAATGTAATTCCTCCATCTTTTATGCTTTCACTAAAGCGCAGGAGAAAAGTGCCATGCTGCTTCTGTTTCAGCAAAGCTTTCTCTTTTCCCTTGCTAATGAAACCCATGATAGAGCTGTACACACACAAGAAAACACACACACACACACACACACACACACACACACACACACACACATATAAATGGTTGTTAGGGAGATTACAGGTTATTGTATATTATTGTATATTTCTTTCTTTGGTTTTTTGATTAGGATGTTAGCTGGATTTTGTTTAAAGGACCTGGTTTATTATTTTGCCTATATCAGCTCCTATATCAGCATATTTTCCCACTACTAATAAACACTTGATCTTACCCCACTTTCACTTACTCCTGTCATTTCTCTGTTGTGCCCTAGGAGCTTAGGCTGGGCCATAACACACACACACACAGGCATGCGCACACACAGGCACGCGCACACACAGGCACGTGCACACACAGGCACGCGCACACACAGGCATGCGCACACTTACCCATCATGCCACAAATCTGCAAGGTAAAGTTTAACCAAGTTCAGAATGCCATCCATCCACACCCAGAGAGTGAAGTTTGTGTCACAGATATTTTCCTGAATGCACAGGCATACACACACACATGCACACACAAAAAGTTATTTCACTGCTTTTTTGTAATTCCTCAAAAGTTTTTGATTTTATTTTATTAGAAGGCTGGCTTTGGTTTCTCCTTACCTTGCTGAACTTGGTCCAGGATATTTTACAGTTGTCATAGTTCTGTAGTTGTTTATCTAGTATAAATAATTAAACAGAGCATTAAAAACACTGCAAAAGTTAACATGAAGAAACCACATTAAATAAATACTTGTTTAGTGAGAAACTCAATATAAACAGTAATATAAAGATAATAAATCTAGTTATTAACACAGGTAATATACTTGAAAACAATGCATGATCAAACCACATAAAATGAGTTTAACATGGGAAATATGGCCTGCAGTTTACAGTTATATAGCACCACTGTATACCCAGAGCATCTTTCCTGATAAATCTGTAGTGGCTACACCAGCAGAGCAGTGTGCAAGTGGTGCGACTCACTGAAGATCTTCTGAGCAAGAGTAACAAGCTGGTCTGAGGACAGGCCACGTTTCGCGCATGACAAAAACTGCCAGCTCAACATCTCTCTGAGCTGACTCCAGGACGCCGTGGGCGAGTTTGCAAAGAACAGCAGATTCTACCCAAGGACAAAGACAATGGTGGTCAGGTCAGTGATGAACAGCAGAGTTCTTTAATGGAGTATATGGGCATGTAAAAATAACCTGTCTGTGATATACTCTGACCTTGGAGTCAGCACGGAGCATGTTGAACCAAAGGACTGCTGCCCATGCACTCTGCTGCTGGCTGGAGTTAGAAATCACCACTACAGGGAGAGTGGAGGTCTAAAAGAAAGAGAGGAAGAGAGAGGAGGGAGGAGCCAAAAGAGACACACAAATGAAACGTAGAAGATGAGAGCAAAAGCTATCATGTATATGGCAGGCTAAGTGAGTGGTCTCACCTCAAGAGAGACAGACAGGTCTTGCAGCTCATACTGTGTCTCAAGGTGAATAACATGAAGTTCTTCAGTCACGCTTAGTGACAGCTGGATATACATGTACACACATATTACGGCGATACAAAATGTTCACGAACATATAAGCTGACAAACCACACGTAATA
>JAOYMR010000017.1:7105685-7132995 GCA_025802075.1 Tenebrosternarchus preto
GCATATAGGCGCAATCCGATTTAAAGCGCGGATGACTTGACCGTGAATCGCTAAAGCGCGGATAGCTTGACCGCGGTAAACAACCGGCCCTAAATGATCCTAGCTACAAAATACATATACTATTTTTGTTTACATGTTGATTTTGTCTTTATTTTTACTCATTTATTTATTTAGGAGTGGTACTCACCAGTCTTGGTCCTCTAACCACTGTGCGAGATACTCTCTCACATCCATGGGGAATTGTTCTGAACTATACAAATCATCCAGCTTCTGCAAGGATACCGAGTCGAGCTGCTTCAAACGCTCCCACCGAGACATTCTGCACTGGCACACAACCACAAGAGATAACAGAAATATCTAAATCATAATCTAAATCCCTGGGCTTCATGAACAAAAGGTAGCTCTCAGTCTTAACGCTTCGTATCTAACTAGCATTAATAAATACATGCAAAATACATTAGCGTGTATTTCTAACTAACTAGTCTGACAGCTGTCTAGCATTGCTCGGAAATTATGCTTCAAGAAACTCTTCCTTTACCTGAGAATAGTTTGCACACGAGATCTTGCTAACTACGATGTACTGGTCTGATCAACGCTCTAAAAAAACATGGCTCCAGAAAATGTAAACGTTGTAACTTATTAAAATCTCCGAAACAAATGATCAGACTAGCTTCTTAATCATATCAGGTTTGTTGTAGAAGGAAGTTACTACAAACAACAATATCCCGTTCTGGCCGAGTTCCTAACTGAAAGCTGATTGGTTAATCTGCGTTTTTGTTTCCACCTCATTGGCCCTTCTTATTTCTGATCCCGCCTCATCAGAAGAATTTTATACAAGGGCAATGTATTTTGTGTATGCTTTGTTTATAAGATACAAACACCAATAAAATAACAACAGACCTATAATGTTTACTGAATATTTTACGCCATTTCTGACTGTGCCACGTTGGCGAAAATTAATTTCTTAGGAAATATGTGATGCGTATGATCACAGCAATTGGCTGAAAACCACAGTCAATCAAATTGATGAGGCCGAAAAACAAGGAAGAGCAAGAACGAAACTTAAGGTTCGAGAGGAGTCCTTTCCAAGAAATGACGAAATGAAAGTTAAACCATTTTTGTTGCAGTAGCGCGGTATTTAAAACCGTTTACACTGCTAAATTAAAAAAGCAGTAGACATTTTTTAACATTTATTTAATTATCTGTACGTTCCGACAAAAACCTGTCATTTACTCTGCATATAATAATAATAATAATAATAATAATAATAATAATAATAATGTTCGATGTAAATATGTCAAATGTAAATATGGTTTTTGAAATCAATATATTTAGGAAAGACATTTTTTTAAATGCTGTCACTCTTCCAATCATACCTTTTTGCTCACCCTTGGGCTTTCTACCAGAGGTCTGGGAGCGTGTGGGTGCATGGCGGTATTTTTGCTGTTTCTAGGATTGCCCTCTTCTGGATACTGTCATGGTCAAAGCCCCAAGTGCCCCTGTCAGCACTGGGACAACCTTGGTGTTAAACTTTCACATTCTCTCTACTTCTTCTTTCAGTCCTTGGTATTTTTGTGTATCTCCTTGGTATATACCACACTGGTCTTCATGCAGGGCTAGACATTTGGCTATCCAGGTGTGTGGCACTCAATTTTACGCTTTCTTGCAATCAGTCCACGTCTGTCTGGTCTTGGAATCCTGGTGGATCTGTCAGTGAGTGCTGCTTTGAGCGTCAAGTGATGCTACCAGTCTCCCCCTAGTCAGTGCTTATGTACTTGCACATACAGCATGCTTATTCAGCTTGGTGGCTATTACTCCTGATGAGACCTTCCAAGCACGTTATTGATCTGTAGTTGAATGCTGTTTGGCTCTAGTTGGGGTTGTTAGTAGTTGAGTAATACTGTGTTGCCTCCTGCAGGTGGTTTATTTGTTCTGCTATCCAGCCACACAGAGCTGTTCATTTCTTTAGTCAGCAGACATGGGTCATGTCAGGGCAATGTGCTACCCAGTCTGTGGCAGCTTATTTTAATGTTCCTGTGTGATTATGTGCTTCGTGGTGGAGTAAGATATAAGAGGAAAAATTTATATAGAAATGTAAAGACCTAGTTACTTATTTTAAGTTATGAATATATATAAATAAAAGCAACACAAAATGAGTGTACACAGTTTACTTCAAGATGTATTAGGCTACACGTTGCATGAATACATAGACTATTGATTTTACAACATTTATGCCAAATATGTAGTCATGGTATGGAAAACAGCAAGTCAAGTGTGAAGTTATGCTAGCTGTGCAAGTAAAAACCTATTAAATACCTATAAATTATATATATTAAATACCTATAATTATATAATTGCTTGCTTTCATAGACAGATAAAAACTGTAATATTTATGCGGGAAATATATACATACTTATTTTTTATGAATGATACATTCTTACTACTTTGTTATAATGCTATTTCTGTTAGGGGTACAACAAACATAGGTGTAGATTATACAGTAAAAAGAGAGAGAAAAATCCTACCGTGATGAAAGAGCTTTGTGCTCATTCATGAGTGTTTGATGAGCGTGTTCATGAGTGTTTCATGAGCGTGTTCATGAGCGTTTCATGAGCGTTTCATGAGCATGTTCATGAGTGTTTCATGAGTAGCTCTATGGCAGGAACAGCCATAATAATAAACAGCATAATACACACCATATAGTAGAATTGTTGTAACGACAGAGTTTATATTTATTTTTCTGTTATTGTTCCTGTAAATCATTGGTTATACAATTAATATTCTTGTTGTGAACTTTAATCTAGATTACAACTGCTGTTAAATGACTTTTAGTCAGTCTTTTTCATTGTTTTCTCTCTATTGCCAAATATTGAACTAAATAACATTGTGCTGATTTTCCCAATCTGCTCAGCTCTGCAATCATTCTCAATGAACTAAAGAACTGTACTGTAGCCTAAATGTCAAATCTGAAATTTGGGTGTTTGTTTATTACAATTCCAGAGCAGACGAACATGGTTGGTGGTATAGACTTGTGTGTCCAGTTGTTATAACAGAACATATGACCAACAATGTAAATAATGCAAAATTATTTCAACAGCAGATACTAGAAGTGAATTAGATGGTTCATATCTTATAGAAACTTCTTTTATTGCACGAGTTCATATCATCAGCTCCATGGTAACATTTTGTTAGTCACCACTGATTGTTCCACTCTCCCAGCTGTCCTGGTTCATTAGTAGGTCATGTTCCTGGTTCATGCTGTTAAGCAAGTATTTTATTCCTGCCTTCACACTAGTTTTAAGCCCAGCCCCGACTGCATATCCAGCCACACCAACAGTGCCTCCGGTAACAGCTATGAGGGCATCAGTGCCCAGATCCACAGCGCCGAGGATGGCTCTCTCTTTTGCTGTGCTCGAGCAGTTAACAGATACATAGTAAACAGCAGTGCCCAGGTTATAGAGGGTGGAGACAGCAGGGATCCACTCCACTACATTATACACACGCTTCTCATTCTCATTCATACAGCCAGTCTGAGGGAGTGCATTTCTGCGTGAGCGCATGGGTCCCGCCTCACAACTCTGAATCCAGCTCTCTGATTGGGCAGGAGAAGCAGCGGGCACTATTCGGCTGCCAGACCTCAGAATGACGTGGTACAGCGTACCTTTGTGAGTCACACCTGCACAGTCAATCCCAAGCCTTTTACAAACCTTCTTGGCCTGTTTTAGGTATAGCTGCTCTCCGTGATTGGCTGTCAGCCCCAGTAATTGAGTGCCCTTCACCCTCAGCCAGCCTTGGCAATATTTTTCCTGCTTAGAGTGTAACAATACACCCACCTTCTGACCTGCCTCCGCCAACTGATGGATGTTAAACATTACTGCCTGCAGGTGGCAGTGTGACTGTGCTTTCAGTGTGGGGGGAGTGGAAAAAGTGTGTAAAGGTATCTCTCTGCCATGTCTCATCAGCGCAACTACATCCTCCAGAAGCTCTTGTGTGTCGTCCTCCCCGAGTAGTGTGTAGAGCTTTAGAACCAGCAACTGGGCTTCAAGTGCACACCCTCCAGATACCAGCACAGGCACCATCACCAAACCCAGCAGCACCTGTGAAAAGCTTGAGCCACCCCAAGGCCCTGCAACTAGTTCTGTACAGCTCAAATTTCCATGTAGGTGTACCTGACCGTGTAGAGAGGCCATGAGTGAAGAGATTAGGTGGTGCGCAGAGTCAGTGTTGGGTTCTTCCTCCCAATGTCCTATATGTTTATGTTTGAGCTTCTCCTCTTGTTCCTGCTCTGACTCTTGGTTTATGGTCATCAGTTGTAAAGGTATTGGAAGTGAAGTGACGCTGACAGCAGAGGTGATTGGCCCTCGGCTGTTTTTGAGGCTTGGAAAAGGTGGAGATTGGGCATGAACTTTGTCAGACAGCAGGAAGTGAACCAGAAGAAGCCACTTGAGTTTGGAGCCCCACATCATGGCAATATTGACAAATGGTGCAGAACCAGTCAAAAAGTTTTCTGCAAGAAAAACAGAGGCTAGGGTAAAGGTGATGGCTACAACTGGAATGTTGCTCAAAGAGATTATGAGCAAATAGAACCCGTGTGTTTATATGTTTACACACATGCACATATATCCAGCAGATTATGTACGCAGCTGTGATTTGCTTGAACTCTTAAATAGTTTTTGCTGCATTAGCAGGAATGCACAATTGCAATCTTTTGGGCTAAATCAATCTCAATAAGTAACACTGCAGCTTCAGTTGATATGCAACTCCAGCTCACTATTTTAATATGACTGTGATTTAATATGACTGTGACACAGCCCTACCATATGCATTTGATTATTGAGTATCACCTTTGACTGCAAATGTAAGTGCCAATGGATGGACACAGAGGGACACAGAGGCATCCAGTGCTTGGCATGATGCCAATCTTTCTGTGGACATTCTCTGTTTCTCCTCCAATTGCACCATGTTTTCTTTAAAGCACAAAATTCCAAGAAACTGTTTAATTCCAGAGTAATAGATTTTGTGCCCCAAGCTTTTCTGGTTTATATCTGATTTATTTCAATGTTCCATAATTAGCAATACCTCCTCACTTACTAATGCATCTATATGAATTCTTTCATAATCACAACCTAAATGAATGTACAAACAAAATTTACTGCACCAGATGAATTCAGAGTATTGATTTTCAAATTTGACTAAAAGTATTGCATAATATTTTAATTCAAATTTGAGTTCAGATTTATAAGCATGTTTCAAAGCATTAACAAGTCATTTAATTGTCATATGTCAATGCTTTTAAATGTTCTAATAATAAAAATAACTTGGGATCCTACCTTATTGTCCTCTGGACTAAAGTGTGTGACAGCTTTTCTCTCTCTTGCTCTCTCTATCTCCCTCGTCTCTATCTTCCTCTCCCTCTCTCTCTCTCTCTCTCTCTCTCTCTCTCTCTCTCTCTCTCTCTATCTATCTATCTCTCTCTATCTCACTGGATTTGGTCCCTTCTCTCAGTGGGGAATACTGGCTCACGTGGAGAGGGTCCATGTTTTCTAAAGGCATATTGTTTCCTTCTCCTCATGTCCTCTCTTCACCTCTTTCTCTTCTCTTTTCCTTCTCTCCCTTGCAGCACAGATAGTGGGAAACCTTTGTTTCTAACCTAGATATTTATAACCTACAGCATTTTTCTTTCGTGGCTGACAGGTTTAGTGTGTGTACATATAAATGTGCAGACATATGGTGTGTGGGTGTGTGAGAGGGACGGGGAAGCAGAGATGCCTTATGCCTTTTAAAACTTCCCAACAACTTGGAAGTAGCTGTACATGAGATATGAGGATAAAGGAGGATAAATACTCTAGTATGTAGTTTGAACTTTTAGGTAATTTTATCAAGTGAATTGTGTCCCCCATTGGCAGATCTGTTATATAATTTTCTAACAGATTTTCCCCCTTTTTCAAAGGCCTAATTTGTGTTGAAGATACCTGAACAAATGTTGAAGATAAATGAACAGAACTAGAAATGCTTGTGTTTGCTTGTGTTTATGTTCTGTTTGTATTTAGCCCTTCTTTCACTCTTGTTTCTCCTCTTGCATTTTTCTAACACAAGGGAAAAGGTTGTTCCTTTGCAAATCCACCAATCCAAACCTGTGCACACAGTAGTTCCAACACTCCCTCCCTGCACACTGTGACTAGTAGCACTGAAGGAGGAGGACACAAACAGGAACACACAAACAGCTATTCATACCGGTCCAGAAACCTTCTTGTAATTAATATAACATTTAGCAAGTAACAGCAGCTACCAGAGGGTGCTGTAGCACAGGAAATGAGAAATGTGCATTTCACCATAACGTTTCATCATGAACTGTGTTTCTTCCCGCTGTAAAAGGAGAAAATATTTAAATGATTAGGCAGAGTCATCCCAAGTGTGACAGTCTCTGTGCCTGTGACATAAATCCCCTCACTGATGCTCACATAAGCACATTTGCAATACGTTAATAGGTATATTGACATTTGATTTTGTTGCCTCAATGGGAAACTCAATCTCAATAATTCATTCGAGTAATGAATGTCAGGTAGAAATTATACTTCATAGATGTTAGACAACTCTCTCTGGAATGTAAACAGTAGCAACCCCCTAAACAGTGACTAGTGTTACCCAGCTAAACTAAAAGAGCTTTTACACATCGAAAAGAGAAGAGGCACAGGACTAGACTGAGCCAGGAGAGACATCAACATATACAGTGAAGCTGGCACATAAATATCAGCTCTTGAGAGATCAAAAACATCAGGATATACATGGTAAGATTTGCCCTTTGTGTTCAGTTCTTTGATGTGACCTGACCTCTAATATTTTGAGAAGAACACAGACAGTGTTTACTTGGACTGTCCAAACACAAACATTGGTCACTCGGTCGGTCGATAGTGACCTTAAAACAGTAAATGATACTGGGTGACTAAACTCAGACAGAGAGAAAGAAGCAACTTTGTCCTAATCGTCACCATGGTGACAAATGTCTGTTGAGGTTGGGCTAGAAAAGTACTGAAAAGTATGATAAATACTTTACACACACACACACACACACACACACACACACACACATTCACTGGCCCAAAGCACAGTGGCACTCTGACAGATATGAGGCACACATGTGAGAACACAAGCACACAGTGATCCATTATGGTGAGAAATACACAACAGAAAAGGACACATCATGGCTTGATTAAGAGGTGTGTGTGTGTGTGTGTGCATGTGTGTGTTGGTGTGTGTGTGTATGTGTAAATGCATTCTTTCTAACTGGAGGGTCACACTCCATGTGTTGTATTAATAACTGGGAGGTCATGCTACACGTGCTAATGCTAAGCTATAAAATCTGTTTCTTCCCCAAGTCAACAAAATATAAAACAATTATAACTCATCACCAACATCAAAACCCATCACAACCCTAAAACCAAACTCTATCATGCAGATTAGGCACAAAGATACACCCTGTATTCATACTGCTGACAGACATTTGTTAAAGTGCTCTTTATGTATTGCCTATGCCTACAACAGGCCCAGTCTGAATTTGTAGAGAATTACCACTTTGTAATGTCTTCTGTGTTTGTAAGGCGTTAGCAGTAATATCCCATAATGAATGGTGATGATTGAAGCTAAACATGCTAATTGGTGCTCATTGCTTGGTGCGCCGGTGCTGGAGTAGCATAAATGCTAGTGTGCTACTGTCTAACATGCTGTAGAACAAGTTAAAATATACAGATACGTTTGCTGTTAATTTTGTGTAACACATAGTATTACTTTCCAAATTATAGGAAGATCCTGGCCAAGTGGTAAGAATCTATTTTATTTATTTATTAATTTTCAGCATTTTTTTCGATATAACAGGAAGATATCAGACAATATGTGAGTACAAACCAACATCAGTTATAAGGAGGTGGGCAGTTTTGAGGGGTTGTGTGTATAATTAGTGAGTGACTAGCTGTATTAACATTATTTATAAGCACTATACAGTATAATCATGATTCTAAAAACAAGGCTCCAGTGCGGCTTGATAGGTCTTATTCACTGGGTAGTTACAGATTGTTTGATGATGTCTCAGCATATAATATCCCTGTGACAAACTAACTTTGCAACCTGATCAAATTTATCTCAAAGTACCAACTCCAGCTTCACATCCCCGTTCACTAAAGTTTTGGGGTATTGAAAGAACATAACATGCAGCACCAGTGATAAATCTCACCTGACCTTGGGTCCAAAACCAAGTCTCACCAGCCTTTCACTTCTCAGCTCCCTTCACCTACTAATTTATTTTTTCTTGAACATCTGCTGCTACATGCTTGGCTTCCTCCTCATGCTCTCATCACCTCTCTTGGATCAAGGTCAGAGCACTTCATCTTTGTCCTTAGGTAAAACCTTCTTGAATAGAGGACGCGTCCTTGAACAGACTGATGTTTGGTTGCGAGCTTCCACTGTCATGCTGAAAATAACTGAAAATAACAAGGAAGGGAGAGTATGGTGTGAGGTAGTGCTTTGAAAACTGAAGATGCTGAAGAAAGTTTTGGACCAGAGCAGATCGGTGGAAAATACATTGTTCCAGATGACAGTGAACCTCATCTGCTTTGCACCCATATGGTCTCCTGCTGTGATAATGACAGGAGGTCTGTATAAAAATGCGAGTATGTGGGCCACGTGATTGTAACACACATTCAAAATAACTTTACGAGCACTGATGTTTCTCCCTCTTCTTACTTTTATCATCTATAAAGAAAAAAATTGTGTGGAATTGCCTTAGCATTAATTTGCAAAACTTTCTGATCAATAGATAACATTGTGATCAATAGATAACATTGTGCAGTTCAGTATAAGCCTGCTGTACATTTCCATGCAAACAGTTCCTGAGAAAAAAGGTTCACAGTGTTGAAGTACACTGCTTACCTGTATTCATGCCTCAGGTCTTTTACTCTGATGATGGTGAAGTAGTTTCACCTGAATGCGATGCTATTAAAGGATTTGTCACAGCGTTGACGGAGAGACCTGATGTATACTATTGAAAACTGCTAGGAAATATACAAAATGTGGCCATTGTCAAGCACAGACACTATTAGCAGCATTTCACCTCTGTCACTAGGTAACTGTTAGTTGAGGTGGAAGAATGGGTTCACAAAGAGAGAGAGAGACTGAGACAGAGAGAGAGATAGAGAAATAGAGAAAGAGTGAGAAAGAGAGATGGACCTCTGCTATCTCTGGACATTTGGTGTTTGTACATGTGTGTGTATGAGCAATAGATATGAGCAATAGAGCGTACAGTAAGTTCCATCACTACTGAAAGAAGACACCACACACACACACACACACCTCCACCTCCAGTGGGATGTCTCAGCACAACCGAGACAGTATTTACATATCTGTGTTATCAAGACTCATTTTTCATCGTTATCTATTAAAGTACAGTTTACAACAACCACATCTACCGCATACAATATATGCAGTGGTTTCCCAGTCACACTGCAGCACACAGATGTTCTCTGTAAATGTAAACTTATTAAACATCTTGGGTTTCTTCCCACACTGCTGCAAAACAGAATTTCCAGAGGCATCTGCAGCAATTAGATAAACCTGTCCAATTAAGGACTAATATGCTTAAGGTCTCTGAACACAATGTAATTTGTAAATCTCACAGAAGCCAAATGCAATCAAGCTGCAAGTAAAACCCATTAAGGGAGAAAGAGCTTTACATTCTTGATAAGGAAGAGAAAGTCAGGCAATTAGATTTTTTATTGCTTACACACATTTCAGGAAATAGTATCTCTGGTCTAAAATGCCTGAACACATTTCTCAAAACCTTGCACGCATTTTGCAAATCATTATATACTGCGAGCAATAAAACATGAATTTCAATATCATGAATGTCCTCCTATAAAAAATCACGCTTACACTTAGCATATGATTTACTACAACATCTTTCATACGGCATCGATAAACACATTTGTAATAATGTAGTCATTGTTGCATTCTTAGACTAGATGTAATTATTTAATGGAAGATTTATGGAAGTAGCATGACTTCTTAGTGTTGAATAAAGTTTAAATGTATTGCCCTGTGTATTTATCTGAGTAGGCCTAAGCGTGTGGTCTGGTGCTCTAGGTATACTGGCTGTGAGGGCAATAGTGTCCTACCAGGGTGGATACCTGTACAGTAAATCTATCAGTATATACCAGTATCAGGGCTGGTACATACAATTAAGTTCAAATAAGATCATTCATAAATATCACACACTGTCTTCATTGTTTTACAGTACATTAAAGACAGAGAGGGATGTACATTATAAACCTTTATGTGAGAGAGAAAAATGATTATTATTTGAGATTATGATGTGCACATATAATTATTAATTAATTAAAGGATTATGATGTGCACATATAATAAAAAAAATATTATTTTATATTACAGTTGTATTTTCCTCATTTGCTCATTCAAACATAGACATTTTTTGTTTTACTTTCTTTCTCTCTTTCTCTCACACACACACGAAATCTTTTTCATACTCTGTCATTTACACACCTATATTTTTTTTTCAAGACAGCAATAATTGAGATATCAATCACTGAGATAGCAATCACTGAGATATCAAATGTTGAGATCAAAATTATTCTGTAAAATACCAAATCCCCTCTAATTACCAACATGAATACTTCACAACCATATTTTTATCAACATTTTTTTATTTGCATTTAATATTTTTGGACTTTTTCTTTTGAATTCATATACAGATACACTGATATATAATGTTTAGATTTGTAGTTTGTTGCAGAGTATTTTACAAACATACTGTATAAAACAATGAAATGTTAAAATAGAAACATGAAATGGGAACAATACATTCTCAAAGCGTGTTACATTATTACACGAGTGGTGTTACATTATTACATGAGTGGTGTTACATTATTACATGAGTGGTGTTACATTATTACATGCGAGTCTTATTGTACTGGATGAATATTCAGCAAAGAAGAAAATAGTAGCCCAGCATGTCTGCCACTAACATGAAACACAAAAATCCCACCTAAAGATTAAGGACTTCTGTCACTCTAGATATTAGCTTTTGGACATGTGAGTGATGCTGATGCGTCACTCATTCCAAGATCGTCAACATCTTTTGTTCATTAACAACCCCACCCACGTGAGGTAGGCAGATTTCACAAATAGGGGCAGTGTGCGCTTGCATAGCATTCATACCTTTAACACTGACAAAGGCAGTAAGATTAATAAGCTTAGGTTCAACCTGTTTGTTTTACCAATTTAGCAAAGGTTCGTAAGTGAAAGTTGTGCAACCTGTTCTTATCAATTAGCGGGTCTAAATGCACGGATTCTGCATAGTTTAAAATTATTTTATAAGCTCTTCAGGCTATTCGTTTAACTTTGGTTTGTTACTTCTAAAATTATCCGTGTCGAGTCATTTGTAATTTAGTTCTGCGCTTTTAATGTGAAATAAGTAGTTTGGTAACACTTAATTGAGTGAAGTAACGCAAGGAGAAGGCTCGTGGGAAAAAGCGGAGCAGAACGTAAGGATGGGTGCCGGCTGGTGTCTCGCGCTGCCGTCGATACTGCTGATCCTGCTGTCGCGCGCCGAGAGCGCGAGGTCTGCGCTGGAATTCTTAGCAGACGAGGTAGGAGCCTTTACGTCATTACCGCATTAGCCTTTTGTCTGGTATATTTCTAAACGTAACACGTATTATTTTGTGCTTTTGTTTTGATATTTGATGTTTGTTTTGATGTAGTAATAAGCATATATTATCTCTTAAAATCTAAGCATTTGTTATCTATTATAATAGCACACAAAATTAATATTAAAAATATTACACAGTACTTTTAGGCAAATTTGAAAATCTCTGAATTCATTTGGTACAGTAAATTTTGTTTGTAGATTCATTTAGGAGAGAGAGAGAGAGAGAGAGAGAGAGAGAGAGAGAGAGAGAGAGGGAGAGAGAGGGAGGGAGGGCGTTTTTTAATCAACAGGCTTTCCTGAATACTTTAACTAATTTGCAATCACTTGGGCTCACTTGTTCCTGCATACAGATCAAAGAAACGTCCTAAAACGACAACGGTAGCAAAATGCAGCAGGTTCTGGGCCGCAATAAAACCTGATAATAATGAGAGTATTTTTCAAATATAGTCGAACTGTATTTAACAGTGGGTGAACCACTCACTACTTTATTCCTTTGTTTATGGTAAAGCACAACTAGTTCAATCAGCTCTTCTCAAAACAACATCACAGATGCTGGGACTCTTTGAAACTGCTGTTACATCAGTCATCATTCTTTGTTTTGCTTCTTTAAGATTGTATTTTCTCATTCTCCAAAGCCTGAGTCATAACAACCTCTCATAATGTATTAGTGAATATGTTATCTCAGTGTCTCAATGTGGACAATGCATTCAGAAGTGGTAAAAAGATCTTTGAAATTAAAGAATGTTTGAACAGAGCAAGTTACAATTCACTTTGAAATATTGAAGTGAAACTAATTTTGCACTATATTATTGCTAGTCACCTTTTTCAGATTTCATAATTTAGGAATAGATAACAGTCATATTCCCTATCCAACATAGCACTCTGTCCCATTAGCAATCTCAGATCATCAGTAATACAATACTGCAAAATTATGTTTTGATACTGGGTAAGCAATGTTCTTCACGATTTGTGTGTTCTAAAGGGGATCTGGATGATCAGTTTCAACTGTCTCTCAGTATGTATTTGTTATGCCCAGGACAACGGTGGGGATTTGTCTAGACGGGTCATGAGGCAGTACGATGATGTAGATTATGACAGCTTCGTTGGACTGATGGGTAGAAGAAGAAGTCCAGGTGAGAAAGCCATGGTAATTAATAAATACTGAGTCTGCAGCTGCTGGAAAGAAAAATAGTGACCTTTTCTAGGAACACATTTCTCACCATTACACCACCTGCAGTACATCACACCACCTGCAGACTTCCCAGGTTACCTTTCAGTAACTTTGTAGTCTGATTGATTGTCTTTGTTTTACAGACACAGATGCAGTGCCTCCATTCAGACGTAAGTGTTTTCTCCTTATGTTGTAATTTCGTAAGTATTTTAATTGACAAATGGTAAAAACAGGAACTGTGGCCCTTTCCTTTACTGTAGGGAATTTGGATATAGATGATATCTTTGTTGGATTGTTGGGCCGTCGAAGTTCAGACTCTGGTGAGTTGGGGTATGTGTGTGTAAATAAGGGGAGAGGGTTGGGATAAAGCAAAACTGAGTGTAAAGGAAAAAAACTGACCTCTAGTGGGCATGTTAGAAAGCAGCAGTACTTACACCTTACTTTGTTAATCTAGATACATCTCCCTGGAAAGGCGAGAGAAGACCCAAGTTTATCATGAAGAACGGGAAGTTCAGGTGATGATGGGAATGTCCAAGATGCCTTAATGCAAAGGAACATGATCCTGGAAGTATCTCATTTAGTTAATCATGACATACTTCAACTTGTGGTAGCATTTACCCGGACCTAATTGGACCTTTAGCGAACTCAAGAGGCGTGTCTCATAAGACTCCAGCCAATAGTGGATATGATGAGCAGTGATGTGTATATATTATTTAGTATGCATCAATTGTTATGTTTTCCTATGGCTGTTTTGTTTGTATTTTTTAATGTGTGTGTGCATTCTCATAGACCTCAACGTGGCATGTGAAGTTCTGTCTCATCTGCTGAAAATGCACATCAAACGCACTCAAACAAACTGAAGAGGAACATACGATGAAGGGTCTCCAGACGAAACTCCTCCTGATACTTAGATTACTGTATATGTTTAATGATAAAGACTGGTCATCTCTCTCATAAATAAAAGTCTTAAAGGTTTTATAGTGCCAAAATCACCATTTTGCAAAAGTTATTTTGTTGCATTAAAGGACATTTACACCTGAAAACCAGTTTTAGTAGTTGTATAGTGAAATGCTCACAAAGGGACTAATCTATTAATCAGTGTACTGTATTAAATCAGTCTCTTGCTTTAAATCAAGAGAATAAATACTCACCATCCTACTTTATCATACAGAAGGTTTCAAATAACCCAACATTCCTTTTCATAGGACCACAGTTAAAAAGTCAATTTACTTGTAGTTAAGCACAAACTTTAAAAGCAATTTAGAGCAAAATAAGTCTTTATTAAATATGCTGGTCATTGTACACCACTCATTTGATTCCCGGTTTTCTTTTCTGAAATGTTGCCATGAGGCATACTTCTATAAATAAAGACTGAAGGTAAATGACTATACATAATCCCCTTTACCCACTGCAGACGAGGAAGGGACCTCTGTAGCTTTGGATTAGACAGCAGAAACACATACATGAGAATCATCATTCAGAACTAAAAGCATTAGAAGCACTGTGGGTCTACGTATTCTCACAACAGGCATGACACACTGCTCATCAGAGAAAAAGGGATCTATGAAAACATCACTCTAATTCCCTCACTGGAAGTCATATAGAGGGTGTTGAGAGCTGAGGACCCCTGAACACACACATGCTCCTCAGAATCAAACCCTTAAATATTTTTTCTTGATCAATAAAAATGATTGGCTGCACCTAAAACAATAAATACAAAAAAAGGTATTTGGATTTACCCCGTCAATGTTACACTGTAATGCCCAAACACTGGAAATGTGTCAGTAGTCTGTGTGTGGTGCGAGCCCTTGCTTCCAACACAGTGGGAGGGAGCTGCAGGGAATTAGTGTCACAGTGCTGAGAGGGTCAGTGTGCACACGCCCACTGCACCAAGAGCAGGTCCAGGTCAAGTACAGAACAGTCCCGCAACATTGAGGAACTGGGCCACCCCATAGAAATCTTCAGCAATCAGTACCTTCATGTACAAATCGTACAAATCATCTAGAGCATTCGGGGGGGAGGGGGCATCGAAATCTTCATTTCATGAATTCCAAAAATAAGTATATATAAAAAAAACCAACAAAAAAACCCAACAACAATTAACAAAAAGCAGTCACAACATATCCAGCATAAGCCATAAGTGTGATAGCATATCAGAACACAGATTTGGTTTAGGTAAAAAACAAAACAAAACAAACAACAAACAACTTCACTTTAAGGTTAAACCATCTTCATTCTGACAGTTCATTATCTGCTCCATCCCCACAAAGTGCCCTGGTGCCTGGGCTGACAGCACTTCAGTGGTTACACATTAACTCTTCAAACAGCCAAATACAACACATCATCAGAATAACAGACAAAAGTAATACCAGGCAGTCAGAGACAAAACGCTGTCCAGTGTTACCTTGATACTAATGATGCAGTAACAGTTTTTGAGACTTGATTTAATAAACCCTTCTGGTTGTTTCTACTGGTTTCGAGGAATACGTTGTTTTATTACACTCTTTGAATAAAGTGACGGCAGTTGGCTGATAATGGGAGTTCACCCATAAGGAACAATACAGATCAGCACAGGGAGAGCATGGGCAAGCACACGCAGCACAGGGAGAGCATGGGCAAGCACACGCAGCACAGGGAGAGCATGGGCAAGCACACGCAGCACAGCGAGAGCATGGGCAAGCACACGCAGCACAGGGAGAGCATGGGTAAGCACACGCAGCACAGGGAGGGCATGGGCAAGCACACGCAGCACAGGGAGAGCATGGGCAAGCACACGCAGCACAGGGAGGGCATGGGCAAGCACACGCAGCACAGGGAGAGCATGGGTAAGCACACGCAGCACAGGGAGGGCATGGGTAAGCACACGCAGCACAGGGACGGCATGGGTAAGCACACGCAGCACAGCGAGGGCATGGGTAAGCACACGCATGAAGACCAACTCTTACACCAAGGAGCACGCTAGGAGGAACCATTACTCACTCATATTCCTTTAACCTCTTCGCAAGGAGCTTTTTTTCTGGCATGTTTTGCATAGTCCAGCCTTCCCTCCTCTGAACCATCACTCAGCACAGTTATATTGCTAAACTGTCGAACTAAAGTAACAGTAAGGTGCATAAAATCTGGATAATGAGTTCAGGTGAAAAGGCACAAACTGCAGTATGTTTTTTTTTTTTTTAATAAAGAAAAATGAGTAAACTAATGAAAACAAAGAGAAGGGCCTCCATTTCATTGGGTCATAACAAACACTTGCACTATTACGGCAGTGAATGTCTCACCTGCTGAACAGAGAGGAGCAGAAAGCACCATCAGGAAGGACAGGTTCTACAGGCTCCGGATCATTCCAACTCACATTGTCCTGCCTCTTATCTTTACCGTTTGGGAGGGATTGAAAACCCCGTTGAGAAAGCAGGAGACATCATCATCGCAATACTGTGAGCAGCACAAGTCACACTGCCATATAAAAGAAGTAAAAACACCCCCCCAGAAGTCTTTAACACATTTTAACATATATTCTCTTATATTGTGTTCTCTATTCAGAAAACTATATCAGAGATTTACGAATCCCTCCATGATATAGAGCTGTAATTAAAGTGGCTACTGAAAATAACCAGGAAAAACTTGAGTAACGCATGATTTCTCTCTTATGCCCAGCTGAGGTTAAAAGCACACACACAGGAGGATGAATACGTGACGTATCAGTCTTCCTAGCCACCCTAGCAGTAGTGAGGTGGAGGTGTTTCACTAGTTTCCCTTATAGCCAATAAGACTCAGGCACTGGCAGAGGAAAATACATCAGTGAAATCTCTCAGTTGAGGATCTGCCTGTATGTGATCGACAGGTACAAACTGTCTGTAGAGATGCCCGGTGGCCATTACAGCTCAGTTTTTGAGCAACATGCGTGACAGAAATGTCTCCACGCTCCAAAACAACACTGCCTTTCACCCACTGGACAAATGTTACTGGAATGAACAAAGGTGTGCTGCTCGTTTTGTCTAGGCATTTATAATCATTCTCGTCACAAGTGACACAAATGAGTACATTACTAAGGCATCAGATATGAGTCCAATCACACCCTGAACCTGGAAACGCACACACACTTATGCACACACATAGTGAGGCACTGGAAATCTGTAAGCCTTCATTCAACTGACTGTGCTCAGGTTAATACACAGTCATATACCAACAGTCCATAGGAAAACACCCTCGATCAGCATATAATGAAGAATCTTTTACAAATGCTCAAGTACGTACATACACAGATCCACACAACACACCCAATTCAGGAGAAGATATTCAACACAAGTGCTTAAAAACTCCACACACAAAATAGATCTGTGGTCCATGTTCGGTCCATTTTTCAGATATCTATCATATCAAAGTTCCAGGCGTCCCACCACCCAAGCAAAAGGCTGCTATAGCTTCTTATGATCATGGAAGGGAGCTTCATCTCCTTCTTCCTGAAGTCCTCCTTCCTGTTTTGGGTCCTTATGTAGAGGCTCTGCCCCCTTGTCTGCCATCTTGCTGAGGGCGTCCTGAAGGACAGCAGGCTCTGGGGGTTGGTAACGGTGGCGGTAACCAAAGGCACGCAGGTGATAGGTGTAGTATTCCAACAGGTACATCATCGAAGAATCCACATAGTGGAAAGAGACGGCCAGGTCTGAGCAACACTGTGGTCCCTGAAACACAAAAAGGAACAGGCCGTCAAGGACTTCTGGCTTCGGATCAGAAACAGTTGTTCAGGTCTTTTGTGAGCACTGATTCAACTAGATCCTTAACTATTCAGACCGTCATGTAGCATAGAGTAAAAGGCATGATGAAACAGCACAGAGCATCTTAAAACTGGTACGAAAAGCCTCTACTGCTAGACTGTCCTATCTGAGCTACACTAGTTATTCCAAGTATCCCTAAGCACTTTGCAAGTCGCTCTGGATAAGAGCGTCTGCCAAATGCCAGAAATGTAAATGTAAATGTTGACTGACTGCACAAAGCAGGAAGACAGATCGCAGTGTGTACAGAGCCATTTCCTCGTCAGAGGAACAGGATTTTGAAAGTGTGTTAAAACAATAATTATGACATTTGTTTTGCCTACCATAACACTGGAGAACGCCCGAGGAAAAAGTTACACCAGTCGCACAATTACTCTGTAACGAAGCGGAGGGTTTATCATCTACATTACAATCTTTGTGTGTTATTGTGGTATGTGGTGTCCATTGGTACAGAACTGTTTATGGTCCTAATTTGGTAAAATATACAAACGTTTTCTGAGGTGTTTAGACCAGTTTTCTATGATAATACTCTAGTGAAGAAGCACAGGTCTTCTCCAGAACACACAACTGTATGCCACACCTGCAGTGAATCTAGTGCAATAATCCAAACATGAAGTTTGTATAAGAGAAATGTAACTTCAATGGGCTTCAAATACATCAAGCACTAATCACTCAAAAATGGAGGGACAAATGTCAGGTGCTTAACTAGAACAGCAACATACCTATTCAGAGGAAAAGTGCATAAAGGAATTAACTTGTCAGAGCTTAGAGTGAAATATATCATATCAATTAGCCCCTTCTCACCTCAACAATGGGGTAGAAGCAATAGTTCCAATACCAGAAGCTTTTGGGAAACTTGCCAGTGAGGTGTTGCTCTGGTACAAATGGATGAAAGGTCTCCCTGTTCACCGTGTCCCTGGAGTCCCCAGCCAGGACGCCCATCTTCTCCATACACTGTCCCATAGCCAGGTCCTCCACTGACGTCGTGTGTGTACATGCTTTGGTGCGGAACCCTTCCACAAACCTCTTCAGGGCCTCCCTGCTAAGCACGTAGCCTGCGCCGCCACTCATGTAGCCCTGTTTGGTGTAGGGTTTGAAGCGCCGGCCGAAATACACGGGCTCGTCTGGCGAGTGATCGGCCAGCACCCACCGCAGGTTGTCCACCACCACGTACGTGTCGTCGTCAGCCTTCAGGAACCAGTCCGCCTCATCACCGTGCTTCTCCAGGGCGTAGTGGAACGCACGGATGGTCTTCCAGTACAGCTGGTCACGACCCTCCTTCGTGTTGAGGCCCACCGCTGGGAAGTCTGGGTCATCCACAGAGCTCATGAACACGACTATGTTGCAGTGCCGACTCCAAGTGGCCTTCACGTGCCGGGCTTTTTTCTGCAGGTTGTCGGGACCGGTCATGACCCAACAGAGGATGCGCACCTGTTTGTAAAGGGCGTCTGCCACTGTACTGTCCTCATCTACACAGCAAAATAGTAAGAAATTGGAGAAAGAAAAGAAAAGATCAATTGAACAAACAATGCTTCTGCAGCCCACTCTATGGAGTGAAAGCTATGGTTTGGTCCATGTGCTGCTGAGAATGTGTAAGAAACATATAAGCAAAGTTATCGCACCATGACATGTATCAGTATGACAGAGCATATAATACTGGTAGCAGAAAAACGGGATTACTGTGTAAACTTCAGGAGGGGTGACTAAAGCCATTACAGGGACCAAAGAGATCAAAGTTCTGTTGACTGACAAACATGCTCAAAAGTTCCATCACACCAGCGCACTTCTTAACAGGATGTTGGTACAGGAATTGAATAGCTGCTACAATTAGACAACACTTAAAAATATGTTAAATATGTTTAAAAATTTAATATGAGAAACTATCACAGATTATCGCAGTGTTTTATACACTGTGGCAGTAAGGGTTAATTTCTTGGTACACAATGTTGCCATACAATCTACTCCAGGATGTTGATCTTTAGTGTATCGCCTGTATGTATTACCAGTGTGGTGGGGGTGGTTGAGGTTGAAGAGAGCTGATCTCTCTTTCTTCCAGTTCTTGTCTTCTTCCACAAACTGTTTAATCTCATCCATGGTTTTCTGATGAGAGAAGTTTCTGGCAAACCACACTTCATGTAGGAACACATATAGGGTGAACGTGCCGACAAAAAACCCGATGTAGAATGAGGACCTTGGGCCGAGAGCCTTCATGTTGATCATCTGTTACCTGTAACTCTTTCCTCACAGTAACTGTACATGAAAAGATTGGAGAAGAGAGAACGTAAGCAGTACATAGCGTCTATACCTAGAGGAAGGGTTTCCTTGGTTTCCTGATAAACGAAACCATGCTTACACACAGAATAAGGAAGGTAACCACCAGATAAGAGTCTTTGACGTCTTTGTCAGCGTGAATAGTCTCATGACCTGTTTGCTTCCAAGCTAACGATCTTAAGTCGTTGACAGGAAATCAGACCTTAGTTAAATGCTATCTACCCATACGCGTAAATTTTGAGTAAGAAAAACAAGGCACAAACGATGAATTGGCACATAACTAACCAGCTGCAGTCTTACCGGGGCTCTGGATCTTAAACTTGTAGATCAATCCTAGAATATATATTCGATGTGGCTTCCGTGCTGGCGACATTTAGCTAACAGTTAACCAACATCGTATAACAGCGAGAGTAAACTGCTCTATGACCATAAATACCTCACTGACAACGACCAAGTTAAGAGTTAGTTAACCTGGCTAGTTATCCAACTACTTGTTTATCATCTTGTCCAGTCGTTGGTTAGGAATCGGTAGGGGATTAGCTAGTCTACCTTAGCTAAATACTCAGAGCTAGCCAGCTAGATCACATTACACAAACATATCATGGTAGCTATATAGATAGAGCACATAAACACAAACATATCATGATATGTATATAGACTTGTTATAACCAACTAGTTAGCTAGACATGATCTTACCATATCATGGATCTCAGTCAAACTTAGCAGCTTACGTCAATCATGCTGCAGGTCTCGACTGCAAGTAAATCCCAGTCATCGGCCTGGCAAAGTGGGCTACAGGACCTCCAAACATGACCGAAACAATAATTAGTTGATTAGCAAATTAATTAAAAATTTCGCTGATCCGTCTATATCTTGTAATGGCTCGCTAATGTTCATTTGTTCGCGAATGAGCGCATCTAATTCGTTGGCTAGCTGGCTAACATGAAACCAGATAACTTAGGATGTAGCTAAACGGCATACTCTAAATACAGCAAAGTCTCTTTTGTGATGTTTTTTCATTACAAGAATATGAAAGCTAACAAGAAAGCTAAGGAAGACTGTCGTAAAAATAGCCAGATAACTAAAATACTATTGTCGACATAACTTCTACCTATGACAGCAAGGTCTGTAGCTACACTTTTGAGTGCAACTAGAGGATTTTACAGGAAGCACCACGTCAGAGAAAGAGAGAGAGAGAGAGAGAGAGAGAGAGAGAAAAAGAGAGAGAGGGAGAACAAGACTATCCAGTAAAGATGTACTGGCACCTTGGTTAGAGCATAATGTAGATGTTGGTTTAGTGCAGGATATTGTAAAATGGTTGGACTTGCATTTTAATGTTAAATATTATATTAGTCATTTCACATTTTATTACTATTTTTAATAGAGAGTCAGAGCTAAGCTTATCAAAGTGTATACGCTAAGCACATCTTCACAGATAATTTTATTGTGCTCTTTAGTACCAAAGCATGTTTTTCAGTTAGAAAATGAAAATTAAAAGTAGTCGGAATGGCATATATTGAAGCCTTATGGGGTTTTATGTGCCATATCATTAACTCAGTGCTTCAACACCTAGTAGTAGCTTTATATCTTAACAACAGATTTAGCCTAATGATAGCTTCAAAGGTTTTGGGAAATGCACCTGAGATTGTTCTTATGAGGATATTGTCCATGATAATGCTTTAATAAATGAAAGTGCATGATAAAGCCAAGATCATGAACTTAACTTACTTTCGAGCCAAAGAGTAGTAATCAAGATTAAAAACATTTATGTCAAGAACTTCCCTATATTGCATTAAGTATATAATAAATAAATGCACCCTTTTGTCCTTTTTCTTTTTTGGTGCACTGAATTAAATTCACAATGTCAAACTAACTTCTGACAGCAAGAATGAATGGCATTTAACTGCTGATATAATTTAAAACCACGTAATTCTTAAAGCCATTTTGTAAACCTGGAGTTCCTCTAAAACACTTTGAGTGCTCAAAAATGTTCTTACCGCATTATAAGCCACCAGACTGCATTTTAAAAATGCTACTGTTTTTAGCTAATTGGTTTCTGCATTTAATTTTTTTTTTAAGATATTACCTCAAAGGAACACATTTAACAATATATTTCAGTTTTGTCATGAACCAAAAACCTAACTTTATGTTTTGTTACTATAAAACCACAAATTTCATACTTCATACAAAATCTACCCACTCAAATAACTCCAAGCCACACGGTGATGAAACGTGATTGAGTTTCTTACCCTTGAAACTATACATTATGCTAGTACAGGCAAGCAATTCAGATGCTCCAGCAAAATTACATAAACAATCAAAACCACCAAAGAGCTGGTCACATTTCCATTAAGAGAGCCCTTACTTGTTGGCAGCATCTGAGCAGAAGACATACAAAAAAATCTGCAGACATATTTTATGTACAGGCTGTGTGGCTGTTCAGACAAAACATGTTGGTTCAGAAATGTTGGACTGTTATGCAGGACAACCTGCTTATTACTCAAGTCCAGTATCTCTGCAGGACTGTTTCCAAGAATGGTTTATATTGTCTGCAGAGCATACATTTAGATTTAATAAACTACTTTAAAGCTCTAAAACAGATAAATTGTCTGAAAAAGCAGCAGTAAATGCTACAATTTTAAGCCATCTGAAACCCAATATTACAAACTGAGTTCACCAAGAAAGACTTCAAAACCAAAGACTCATGAACACCACTCAACCATGAGTACTGAGTTAACATCTCAGTACCTTTGCCTAACAATCATTAAGACAAGTACTGGGTCATGGTTCTAATGTGCTGTTTGAGTTCTTCTCGTTCTTTATCTTATCATGTAAAGTTTGTAGTATTTTGTGGTGCCATGGAGCAGCACTATGTTTCTCCAAATCCCACTTCAAAGACTCTCACTGTACTCATCCTTAAGTTTTTAGATGTATTCTGGTTGGTTGGTGCCTCCACGATTAACATTCCAAACAGTGCTTGTTTATTTAAAGTGCTATAAACTCACCAAGGTTTCTTCAAAACACAATTATCTTACAGTACATCTGACCCTCAGTGGTTGACTTAAAACACAACATTTCTTATTCAGTAAACATTGTGTGATCATGCTCTATAAACCAGAGAAAGTCTGCTGCAAGATATAGAAGGGTAGCCAAAACACAGAAAAAAACCCTTCACTGTTAATTAGAACATCTGTGCAGGCTATCTTAAAGCCATGTGAATCTTGAAAGACACATTTTTAACAGTCTGGAATCAATCAACATAAGCCACACAGACTCACATACAAATATAAATAGCATTGCTAAGATGCTTGGTTTTAGATAGGCAGCATCAACTAGAAACAGCAAAGAGGGATTTCTGTTCCATAACAGTGGCATCTGGATTAAATGTCTGTCACTGGATATTCATAAGAAAATGTAATCCAAGAGGCACGTTATTTACAAATGTTTTGACTATGAAGATCCTCCTAGACTTTGACAGGCATGTAATGAAAGTTTTAATACCCCTCAAGTTTAGCAACTTGGTCATCCAGGGGACAGTTTGATTAAGCCACTTTCACATAAATTCTCACAACATGAGGGGAAAAAAAAAAAAAAAGACAAAACACAGTGTTCGTGAAAAAACATAGTCCAAGCAAGGGCTAACCAGCCTTGAAAGAGTTCCAAGTCCTTTTGTATTTTAGAAATACCGTTTCTCTCTTCTACCTCTCTGAGGTTAAGTACATATGAAGTGAAAGCTTTTCAGAAGTCTAGTTCATCAGATTCACTGGTTCCTGCAGATTTGCTCTCATCTTGTTTCTCTCCCCACACAAATCTATAGTTGTTCTCCAGTTCCTGCTGTCTCTTCTGCTCCTTATATACTTCTTCTGTCCCTCCAGTCTACACAAACAGCAACACGATGATGTAAAAGAAAACGAAGACAGAAATAAAAACGAAATGAGAAACAATAATGATCAACTTATTCAGGAAACCTATTCATTATACCAAAACCACAATATATAGTACATATCAATACAGAATAACCACATAATTACACCTCCCCAATAGATTACTCAAATTTTACTGACAGTGAATTCTCGCAGTCATTAAACACTGTGGATTCAAGATTCATTAAAACTATACAACCATCAAAAAAAAAAAAAAAAAAAAAAGGTTTCATAACACTGCCAAATTTGCTGCTGTAAAATGGCTAAAATGGAGTTATTTAGCAAAAATCTGGTACCAGGTACAGCAAAACAGTGCAAAAAAATGCACCTGCTGGTGCATTTGATATTATTCTATTGCATATTTGGCCATGATGAAGATTAGATGTGAATTCATACCAATAAGTTGATGAGTAGTTCTCTGAAAGATTTGGTATCTTCCTCACTCAGCCACTGGTCTCCAGCCTCCTCTGCTGTTTTGCGGGTCAAAATCTTCACTTCTATCTTGCCTGAAATAGATAAAACACAAGTAACTAATGTATTACCAGCGTATACAGATATACCATGCAATTACCACCTTTGCCACAACTCTGCTGTACCCGATATATGCAGACCAAGTTATTATATGAAACACCCCAAAAACATTTGCACGTCATTTATTGCCTTGCCCACATAAATGGCAAATGTTTGCATATGCAGAAGAGAACAGAAAAGAGAAAATGCATGCAAGGGATAGATAATGGAGACAGATGATATTGGAGATGGAATGAATGGAATATCTAACAATGCTCCTCATGACCTTTCAATATATCCTTTGTTATTTGCTATTGTAATGTCTGCCTTTTCAGTACCGATACTGCTGAAGGTTTAAATATGCAAATGTAACCAACAAATCACACACAAACGAATCTTTAACTCCCTCATATTGAGGGTTCACCATTATAAATACAGTGTATTGCAAGGCTTCACTTAAGTGCATGTACATATAATGCAGCCCCAATACCTACAGAGATAATAAAGTTACATGCAGGAATAAGATTAATTTCACACTAATAAAATTGCATCCTTCTGAATAGAATACACTGAATTCCATAAAATTTCCTCTAATTAATTTTTATTTTGAAGAAATAATCTGCCTATTGAATGCCTTGGAATATTAGGGATGAGATGCAGCATATTATGATTTAAAGTAGGTATTTATTACAAAGCAAACAAAAAGTCCCTGATACATTAAAAATACCACAGATCTCTCAATGCAAACACCAGTCAAAAAGACTAATCTGAATGCTGCAAGATTCAAGAGAAAAGAATTCAGGAGAAAATATGCAGAAGTGCAGATCAGGACCACTCCAAAGGAAAGCTGAGGATGGTCAGGGAAAAAGCCAAAAGGACAGCCAAGGGCTCAAGCTAAACTGCATAAACACACACAGGTGGACAGTACTTGGTGTGTGCGCGCTCTGGCCTACCTTCGGCTTTGATGCCAGCTCTTTCTAGCTGCTCTTTGACCACTTCCTGAATCTGCTGCCACTGGGGGTCACTTTCGCCCAGCTCTCGCACCTTCACACCCCCCTCACGACCGTCGCCCCCAGCAACAGCTCCTGAGGCCTCGTCTGCACCCACCTTATACTTAGTCACCCTGATCTTTACCTGCTCTCCACTGCCAAGCTCCCGCGCTGAGGTGACAAGAGACAGAGAGGGGGAGGGAGGGGTACGTTACCCGAGCGACAGTGGAAAATTCACCCTCCCTATATTCGCGTTTACGGTTTAGCATTCTCTCAAAGGTGCCGTCGTCATGCAACCCTTGCTTAGGTGAAGTGCGATGTTATTTTAGCATTTCTAGACATGATGATGTATTAGTGCTTGACCGCAGCATAACCTTATCAAGCAAACAAAGGGGCAAGGTGAGAAACAGTGAACACTGAACATGAAGATGAAGTGTATCCATCTACATATGTACACACACACACACACACACACACACACACACACACACACACACACACGTAGATGATGTGAATACGTAAAGTATAAAATCAGGATTATGAGCAGTGTCGACAGCACATTTCTACCTATTCCCACATCAACTTGCATCACCTATGCATTTCCATTAACCATAACACATTTTTACACATGACATCATAGTTATTCATCCAATACCATCATTTCATCCATTCCCAAACCAGTCCATTTACCTGGAGTTTTAGGCGCGAGGCCGTGGCCCCCACGGGCAGCGCCGTCCCCCTTCTCGGCTGGACTGTGGATGTTTTCGTGCACGTTTGGGTGCGATTCTGTGTCCGAGTCGGTATCCTGTGCGGTCTTATCCTCGAGACGATCCAGCAGTTTGCCCAGAGTGTTCTCCAAAGTCTGAGTGGCCTGGGAGCGATCAAACTCCCCTTTCAGCCCTTCAGTCTCTAACTCTTGCTGAGCCTGAAAACCCCAAATATCAACCAACAAAGTTTGTTACACATATACAATGGACTAGATATATGTTTTATAAATGGTATCAGTATTTTTTGATCCATGTATTTGATCCATGTACTACAGGTTTTTTGGTACTTTTATTAGTGCCGTTCATTGAAAATGTTAAATAAACTACATTTTTAACATGAATTCCTGATCATAAAAACAATACTAAACATTATAAAATAATGACATTTATTCATTTATACATTAATATAGCTACTTCTGAAGTTATATTTCATTCTTGGGAGCGACATATGTATGCTGTATGATGCTTTAAACATCATACATATGAAGTGAGTTGATTGGTACGTTGTTGAGCAGACCATTTTATCCAAACATCACCATTATGACAAAGTTTCAATTATTCAGGTTAACCATGTATGCTAAAATGAGGTCGTGTGTGTGCCAGGTTGGCTCGCGCCAGAACATTTGAAATGGATTAGTTTTCAAAACACACAGATTCCCAGAGATCCCCTGAGTAACCTATAGCTTAGGTACCAAACAGCAGAGATAATGGGGCCATGGTTGACAGTACTATTGCTGATATGATGTAGTTGATGCCTTTTGAGAACCCAGTTTTGGTACCCAGACCACCTGTGTTTATAGGTTTTATCAACCTTGACTGAAATTTGCATAGAGAACAGTAACAGGAACCCATACCTCCTCAATAATGTTGTCAAATTCTTTCTGCATCTCTTCTTTAATCTCCTCTATCTTTGAGGGAGGCACAGAAATATCAGCCATTTCTTCTTCAAACTCTTTAAGCAGTTGTTCATCTTCATCTCCTTCTTCTTTGCCTTCCTCGTTTCCTTCTCTCTTTTTCTCTTCCGTTTCTCTGTTCTCTGAAGACTGGCTTTGCTCATGTTTGAGCTGTTCCCTTTTATACTACAGGGGCACAGAATGCAAGAGAAAAGAATGAATTTTGAGATATAATGCATATAAATGTAATTGTGGGGGGGGGTGGGGGGGGGTCCACATAGAGGGAGCAAATCTAGAAAAAGATCAA
>JAOYMR010000017.1:7143423-7154678 GCA_025802075.1 Tenebrosternarchus preto
GGCAGTCTGGATGTCAGGTATATTCTCTCATGGCAGGTAGGCAGTCTGGATGTCAGGTATATTCTCTCATGGCAGGTAGGCAGTCTGGATGTCAGGGTGTTCTTGGAAGTGTTGATGCAGGAATTTACCAAGTTTTTGGTGACTTGGCTATTGCCCTGCATATGATGCCCAGACATAAGGTTCACTGTTATGATGAGCTTGTTCAGGACTTTCCTCCACACTCATGATGTAAACTATACCCCTCAGTCAGAGATGATGTCCTCCAGGCAGTCCAAACTTGGGCAGGAAGTGCTGGAACAGCAGGTCGACCAGAGCTATAGTGAGAGCTGGAAATAAAGTGCAGTACATTAAAAAAACTGTTGAGAATAGTGGTATTACCTTCTGAAACTGGGAAACCAGTGATGAATTGAACTGCAGTGTGGGACAAGGGCCTCTCTGCAGTGGGCAGGGGGGAGCAGTTTGTGAGCTGGTCACCAGGTCACGAGCTGCCAGCAGTTGTTCGGTACATGTTGAGCTTTCCAGCCAATACCTCTACTCCTCAAAAGTCCGTTTAATGGCCTCTCCCCTGCTATAGGTTCTCTCTGTTGGGGACAACCTCCTGGAACAAAAGTTAACATATCCCACAAAAGTACTGCAGGTTGTGGTGCGTTTGGGACCTCTGCCCCAACAACTACTCTGTCTCTGATGTAGGTGGTGACAAATTTACCTAGGAGCTCCCAGAGTTTTCATTAATGGATGCCTGAAATCAGAGGGTGCTGTACTGTAGACAGGCCATGCAGCAGAATGAGGGCCTTGTGTTGAAGCATTGCTGAACATGGTCTTCCATTTTTTTAACTTCTTTGACCCTGATCAGGTTGAAGGTACTGTGTAGATTTAATTTAGTGTAGTTTTCAGTACTCTTGAACTGCTATAGGGGACTATATGGGGACTAAAAGCAGAGGAATTTAAGTCAGTGGTCTATGCAAGGCTTCAAGCCTGCCTTTCTTTAAGAAGATACTGGTTGTGGCAGATGAGATGGAGAGCTTCTGCAGCCCTGTGCTAGGGCGTCCTAAATATGCCACTCCTTCACTCCATCAGGGAGAACAGGCCTTGTCTATCATGAGAGTTGCATGCAGGCTAACAGCTGCTGTGAAGGACGTCTCACTTGCTGTGTTCCGTTCTTTGGACTTTGTAGGAGGTTCATATAAAGCACTTGGAATCTGCTCCTGTGGGCAGATATATGGAAAGGTAAATTAAGGAACAGGTGATGGTAACAATCAATAAATGGGCGATTGGGAACGGGGAGTGATTGGGCGCTGGATATAACAATAATTTTCATTCATACTTCTTGCTTATCCTTTACTAAGTTAATACAATTCTTGAAATATTTAAACAACAAAAAAGGAGGTTTGTGCACATGATCATACAGATATGGTTTTAGCAAAAATTCTTTTGATTTTTCCAATTAGCCTGAGAGTTATTTGCCTGTAAACCTTATCATTGTTTGTACTAAAAGCATTTATCCTTACAACTGCTGAAGCCAAAAATATTGATCTCTTGGGGGAAAAAACAAATAGTTTTTCTATCATTCTTTGCTATGATTGCATAACACTTTTCTTATCATTACTGTTTTTACACTAAAAACTAAAAATTTTATTTTTATTATTTTTTTTAGATTTAAGAAAATCAGTGATGGTATTAAAGCAGTAAGATTACACATACATGATTATGCTGTGTTTCCTATGTTCTTATATAAGCCACTCTTGAAATCTTCTCTTAACCCTCTTTAGGAATCCACCACCTATGTTACACCACCCATATTAGTCAGAAATAGTTCAGTGCCTATAGAAATCATTCCACATCACTCCTCATTTTTAAGTCACTGCAAAAATAAAATCTGTGAGTGCGGTTCAAGGCTTCTCTATACAGTGATCACGAGAGTGTGGGAGAAATTCAAGATAAGTTGTGTTTTTATTATATGAATAAAAATGTCTCCCTTTCAATGACCTTTTAGATGTATGAAATGACAAAATGATGTCCAACATAGTGTCCACGAACCAATAAAAATGTATAATGTCATAATGAATTGTTTTCATTTAGGATTTTTCAAGGAATATTAAGGGATAACCTAATATTTGTTCAGCACAGCCTTAGTAAATTGTATGTTATCACTGACAAAACTATCAGTGCTTTACTGTGCACTTAGAGCAGAGTTTGAAAATTAATTACTTAATTACTTGTTTATTATTAGAGGTGTGCATGGTAGGACCAAAGGGAGGAAGGAATAGTATCTGTACCTAAAAGATGAGACTTAAAATATTAAAATCACATCTGTGAGATCTGCTATGAGAGAATCTCTCACCGTTTGTATGAAGCTATCTATCAATTCTTCCACCTGGAAAAGTAGTCCCAGCAAGTAGTCCCAGCAAGTAGTCCCACACATGCATCAAAGAGTGTATAAAAGTCATACAACGGTAACTGTTCTCAGTTCTAACTTTAAGATGATTGCAGATGACGTGATAGTGTTAATTATGTATGGACCAAAAGAAGGTGAAGATTTTTACAGATTGATTGAACATTATAGAAAAGGCTTTATATTTTATCAACAGATGGGGAAAGTCCTCCACCAGCACCATTCACTCCTGTCAGCCATTTGTGGATTCTACCAATCAGTGCCAAGGATCTTTGGGAGCAGCCATGGCATCGTGTACCTCTCACACTGACTGGATAGAGTAAGTTCCTTCTGTAGCATCATGGTCAGATAAGTGGTCATATAGTGGACACATGTAAAGGACTTTCTCTGCAGTTCTTCAAGATTTCTTCAAGATTTTGGAGTGTGTCTGTGGGGGGTTTGTGCCCGTTCTTTAAAAAGAACATTTGTGAGGTCAGACACTGATTTTGAACAAGAAGGCATGACTCACGGTTGACATTCCAAATAATCCCAAAGGTGTTGACTGATTCTGAGGTCTGACTTCTGTGCAGGCAACTAGAGCCTCTCCACACCAACCTAATTAAAGCATGTGTTTATGGATCTTGGCTTGTGTACTGGAGAATAATCAAGCTTGAACAGGAAAGGTCCTTCCCCAAACTGTTACCACAAAGTAGGAAGGATATAACTGTGTGAATTGTCTTCGTATTGTGTAGCAATATTATGCATTAGTGGAACTAAATTGGCCGAGCCCAGACTCTGGAAAACCTTTATGCCTTCTGCACCACACATCTGGTGACTCTCTTAGGTCACATTCTCCTGGCATCCCCTGGCATTTATCTGTAAAATTCATCACTCAAGAGAACAGGTTTCCAGTGCTCCACATTCCATTGGTGGTGTGCTTTACACTATTCTGGCCAATGCTTGGCATTGTGCATAGTAGTAGTGGGCTTTTGAGCAGCTGCATAGCCATGAAATACCTTTTATGAAGCCAGTTCTTGTGCTGAGGCTATTGGAATTCCGTAGTGAGTGATGCAACAGAGGACAGATGTAGGCTCCGCCCCCCTGAGCACTTGGCGTCCCTGCTCTGTGGGTTTGTGCCATCTGGTGCTTCATGACTGGGCTGTTGTTGCCCATAGACACTTCTGTTTCACAATAATGGCACTTACAGTTGAGCAGAAACTTCATAAACTGACCTTGTGGCAAACATAACATCCATTGACAGTCCCATGTTTAAAGTTACTGACGTATTTAGTATTTAGTATGACCCAACAATGTCTTGTTGTTGCTTGTGTAAGGAGGTATTAGATTTAGACCTGAACATAAATAGTATATAAAGGAATAAGGAAAATAAGAAATTAGGAGAAAAGCAGAGACACACAGAGGAGATTAAGCCACAACACATGGAAGTGTGGGTGTAGGAGCTATTTTGTTTATTTTAACACAAGCCACCAGTCTTGGTGATACTGTGAACCTGTTTCACTGAGAGCTGACAGGAATCTGGGTGGTGCCAAAAAAAGACAAAAAAACAACAAATCCTAACAAACAACTACTCTAACGAAAACGGGGAAAAAAATTTGTCTCCAACAAATACAGGGAAATACTAAATGCGGCATTAGCCCTCTTCCCTAGCGTAACTAACAAACCATGCTATGCCTGGTGCAGTATACAGGTAACACCCAATGTGTTTCATGCATTGTAATATGGAAACAGTTACATTATTGAAAACATGTATCATTAAATCTTTGTGTCAGAGTGTGTGTTAGTGTTTGTGTTGGTGCAGCTGCCACACACTCACTGCACCGTTACAGCCTCCCATATCTTTCAAGCTCCTCCTTCAGTCACACATCTGAATTGTCATGTGTTACGACCCTCGTCGTCGACTGGGTACGTAACACATGGGTGTGCTGAAGTAACACTCTTCTTCTTCTGTATCTCTGGAAATCAGTTAGAGGAAAGACAAAAAAAAAAAAAAACTAACACACCCAAGGGAACACGTAAAATGTGTCAGTGGAGACTGCATGGCGATGTACTCGATTTTATACATCCCTTATCAATGGATGTGTGTGAAACACATGGACTCAATTACTAGAAGGTGTGACCATACTTTTGGCCTTACAGAAAAATTTGATCCAGACTCATCATTTAAGATTTTGTCCAGCAGTATCACAAGTTCTTCTGCACATAGGAAGCCCAGGAACACTTTTTAGATTTATGTTGTTGGATCATGTAGTGAAAGGTGCAAGTTCAAATGAATCAAGAATTAGATCAAGTTGTCCTCCTCAAACCCTATTCTAACACAGGCATCATAGACACTGAATATATGTGTTGTTGCTAGGGTAACTGCACCAGCATGCAGTGGTTTTGCTCACTCATGCAAGCATGTTTCTGCTCTGCACTTAGTGTCAGTGTGGGTGTCGTTAATGTTTTTCTGTGGAGCTGAGTTGAACTCTGGCACCGCGTCAAAACACAGAGTTCACCATATAACCCTAAAAAGACTTCTTAAAGCAGACAGTGTTCCAAAACAAATGTAGTGCGTTTGCATCTGTCTCATGACTCTCACAGTTCAGCTCCTCCAGAATATTCTGGGTGTGAATATATCACTGGGGTCTGAGTTACAGCACATGCATAAGTGCATAGTTTCAGACATCACTAGGAATACTATAAAAGAAAACTCACACCTTTACCTTTAATATGAGAGATGAAGAAGCACCAAAAGATCTTTCTTCATGAAAACTGTTTGATTATAAAATTGGCCATCGTTTTGTTTTTTATATATTTTGACTTGTTGGCATATGTTGGTGCAACCCGCTCATGTTATTGGACAGAGGGACCTATGTATTATGTGATATTTACTGCTTGGCCAGCTTTCTTTTATAATCTAGAACTATGGATGTCTGTGTACACTACTAGGACAAGATTATTCAATGCTGAATGGGAGATCATATTCCATGTAGGTCTAGTGTCACTTCAGGCTTTCATTTCAGCCAGGCATGGTCACACCTGATACAACTGATCAATTGTTTGAATACTGAGCTCAATTTATTAAACAAGTGGAAAGTGATGTCTTTCTTGTCTGAAATTAAAAACTGCAACCACACCAGCGAATAAGTTGCATAGTTGGTTCTCTACGCCTGATCCATGTTTTACTGTAGGTCTGGGTTCCTGGAAATGCTCCCTTAGGGTCCTGTTGGCTATTGTAAAATCAAGGTCTGGCCTGAGGCTGAGAAAAAGCCATTTGCAATGTTAGCTTCTGAGAATCATTGATGTAGAGCATTAAAGTTCTTGTCTGCCACCAAAAAGGGTTATCAGTGTGTTAATTTGCTGTTTTGTTATCAGTGGTCGCCATATTGTAGATGCAGTGACTTTTTAAAAATGCCTTTTCTAGAAAGTTTTCCAGGGAGTGTGTGACTGGTAGAATGTAAAGATGCCCACAGCCAGCCTTATCTTTTGACCATGTAGCTTTATCTCTTAATCGTGATCATTGGTTTGGTTTTGTATAGCCTCATAGCTTGCTGAGATAGTCGAAGCAGGGAATTGTATGACATCTATCCATAGTTGGACTTCTTCAGCACTTTTGAACAACACTGGCTCGGTCCCTGGCTTAGACGTGAGGCTATAGAGTTAGTGATATAAATCAGCCTTTGACATTGGCTCCGCTTTTGTCATCTGTATATTCTAAGTTTGACCTTTCTATACTCGGCTTGATCATTTCCAGGTGTGACAAAAAAGTTCCAGTGTCTTGGCTGTTTCCCCAGTCCTCTTACAGGAGACCTTTGATCTTTAATCATGTTCTTCCACTTCATTCTTCAGTGTGAAGAATGACAGTAGTTTCTGAAACAGGTTTTAGATTTATTTGTAATAAGTAAGGAACAACATTGATTTTGTTATTACACTTTTAAAGATGTAATAACAAGGAATAATGAGCTGTGGGACTGACAAAGCTGAGGGAGCATTAGTGAGAGGGAGTCCGACTGTTTCTCACATAGTAGTCTTGTGAGCTCTCACGCTACAGTCCTGTGAGCTAGTGAGTTCTTTTTGAGCTCATAAAGGCCCCTCCAGGCTATTTTAGGTAATTAGCAGCAAATTGGCATTTCAGATTTTTTGAATACATGTTTGCAACTCATATGTTTCTTGTCTGACTCTCTGTTTGTGTTAGTTTGTAGGATGCGTTCTTTGCATAAGACGGTGTTGCTAGCTCTGGTAGCTTCGGTGGTACTGGTTTTGGCAGTGCTACACTCCTGGCCCACTCGGGCCTACAGCACCGTTGATGTCCGCCAGAGACCAGGGCCTGGAGTAGAGAGGTTGCTGGCAGAGAGACTTCCAGAGCCGGACCCCAGTGCTGGCACCATCCCATACCGTGTGAGGGAAACTGTAGCTGGGTCAGTATCTAATCACAAGAAATTTTTGTTTTCAAATGAATTATTTGTGCAAATATTTAAATATTGCTCTTGCAGGTTGTGCAAGTCTTTGCACTTCTGAGCATAGAGTAGCTTATTGTCGCTTTGCAAACTATGCATATCCCATGGATATTTCTAATCTTAAGAAGCATCCAGGAGCTAGTTTTCTCGCTTATTTGAGAGACGAGCTGCTGGCCCTAAAAACAATGGGAGGAGCTGGGATACAACATCTCATCCTTGCGGAGCTGATGAGATGACCCAGGGACTCTAAGGCCGGGGCTAAGATAAAGGCTAAGCTTAAGGCTAAGCTAGCGGACAAAATGTGGCACTGTAAACCATCCATTCCCTCAGTTATCATGGGAAATGTGAACTCACTGCCAAACAAGATCGACGAGCTGTCAGCACTGAACAACCAGGGGATTCACTCGTACCAGGTTGTGGACTGTCCAACAAGAAACAACAGGACAATTGACTTGCTGTATGCTAATGTGAGGGAGGTATACAGAGTCACACCCCTCCCCCCACTAGGGAAGTCTGATCACAATCTGGTTCATCTGCAACCGAAGTACACCCCCCTGGTGCAAAGGTTGCTAGCTCCATCAGGAGGTGGTCCTCGAAAATGGAAGAGGCTCTCAGAGACTGCTATGATACCACAGACTGGGATGTGATGTTTAGCCCAGCAAGGACATAGAGGAGTTGACACACTGTCTGACGGATTATCTCAATTTCTGTGCAGACATGTTCTCCCCCCATTAGGACTGTATGATGTTACCCTAACAACAAGCCCTGGGTAACACAGGAAGTCAAAGCTGTCCTCAACAGGAAGAAGGCTGCCTTACGGAGCAAGAACAGGGAGGTGATGAAAGCAGTGCAGCTGGAGGTGAAGCGCTGTGTGAGGGAAGCTAAGGACAGCTACAGGAGAACAGTAGAGCACAAGCTGAAAGAAAACAACACGAGGGAGTTCTGGGAAGGTGTGAAAACTATCACAGTCCACAACACAAAGACCAGAGTCGTAGGGGTGGACAGTGGAGAACGCAAACAAGATGAACGACTTCTTCAACCGGTTTAACCAGTCCACCAACCCCCCACTCTCTCCCTCACTGCAGCCATCTCTCCTTCTTCCCTCAACACATCTTTCTCCAACCCCTGCAGCAGCTCTTTCCACCCACCCACATCTCTCCCCCATCCTCAACACAGTTTTCTCCATACATCACTGTGGACCAGGTCAGATGCCAACTGAGGAAGATCTGATTGAGGGAGTTGAGAAGGAAGCTTTGGATTCCTACAAGTGCCTCTGACTGGCTGGACAGCAAGCTGGACTGGACTTGTAGCACTGAACACCTGGACAGGAAGGGACAGAGCAGGTTCTACTTCCTGAGTAGGCTGTACTTCCTGAGGAGGCTGTACTTCCTGAGGAGGCTGTACTTCCTGAGGAGGCGGTACTTCCTGAGTAGGCTGTACTTCCTGAGTAGGCTGTGGTCCTTAACATCTGCAGGAAACTCCTGTGGATGTTTTAGCAGTCCATGCTTGCCAGTGTCCTTTTTGGTGTACTGGGTGGGCAGTACATCCAAGAAGGACACATCCAGGCTGGACAAACTGATCAGTCAGACTGGTTCTCTGGTTGGCATGAAGCTGGTCTCTCTGGTGACAGTGACAGAGAAGAGGAATATGGACAAACTACTGGACATTATGGAAGATGGCAGTCACCCTCAAGCAGAGGAGTCTGTTCAGTGACAGACTGCTCCTTCCCAAGTGCTGGACCAACATACTACCAAACCCCTTTCTCCCTCACGCCATCACATCAGACTGTACAACTCCTCTCGGCAGGGGTGGGGTTTAACTTCGGACTCCTGTCTGTGGGCGGGGGACGGGGGGCGGGGTTAGGGGTAGGATTACAGAGGACGGGAAGTAGCAGTAGCCTGACCACCTCAACACAAAAAAGACTATGTGCAATAGTAATATAAATATGCCAGACTTTTATATATTCTTTAGGTTATGTATTCTTTATTTTTTCTGTCTCTTATTAGTATTTCTTTCTCCCTCTTCTATTCTCTGCTGATACTGCAATGATGCTCCTGGAATCTTATTTCCCTGAGGGAACCTCCCAAAGGGATCAATAAATATCTACCTGTCTGTCTATCTGTCTGTCTGTCTTTCTATCTTTCTATCTGTCTGTCTTTCTATCTATCTATCTATCTATCTATCTATCTATCTATCTATCTATCTATCTATCTATCTATCTATCTATCTATAACTGTTACAAATACACACCAAACACAAACGTAATTTGATAGAAGCTCCTAAATGGGCTGCTGTAGACATAACAGCACTTCTCTTTCATAGGCTTCTTGCACATAATGGCTGTGTGTGTGAGGGAGAGAGGGTGGGTGTGAACTTGCCATTCGCCCAGCTGTTGTTTCCACGAGTGTCAGCACACCCTCTGCACACAGCCTTCCAGCCCTCGCAGCTGGATGAGATGAAGAGGCGCCGTGCCAAAGAGTACCAGGGCTTCCAGATGAGGTTTGGACCTCAGTACTACTGCATGTAGCACAGCAGTCCAACTAGATCCAAAGTATAGAGTTCACCAGCACCTGTAGGTTATTTAATATCAATTAATATCAAACTTATTTTTTGCTCACTTGCATAATGCCAGCAGGCAGTAATATTATCAGGAGAAAAGCTCTTCACGCACGTGAACCACACGATGAGAGCTTGAGAGAAGTTGGTGATGTGGCTACAGTGGGAGCAAGAAGAAAACAAAATGAAGTGGCTGGCATAAATCCAGGGCTGGGCAAGGAAAATATGAGCTAAATAAAGCACATGGCTGATAATGCTGTATACCATGAAGATTAGGTGATTTGTGTTCTACTGTTCTACATTTACAAATTCTATTCAGTTACCTTCCTATTTGTGTGTGTTTGCTTGTGTGTATGTGTGTGTGTGTGTGTGTGTGTTTAGGTCACAGACTCCTGCAGATTTGCTGATTGTAACTGAAGCTAATAGCCCGTTGCAGTACCCAACACAAGGTGTTGAGGTGCGGCCACTTAAGACGATCCTCATACCAGGTGGATATTTCATTAGTTCCTTATAGTCTGTAGAATATTTAACATGGAAAGAACATTTAATCTCACAATTTGCATACCTCTGAGAGAGAGAGAGAGAGAGGGAGGGATGGATGGATGGATGGATAGATAGATGGGGGAAATTACAGAATGTGCAAACAATGCGAGACTATTAGCTTTTATACCTGACAGGGAAGCAGTTCCAGACTGTGCTCAGCAACATCTGTACCACATAATGTCCATGTGTTTGGAATCCAGAATTTCAGTTATAGTTACTGATTGCTCTTCATACTGTTTGCTGTTCTGTGTTTCAGGCTTGGCCTTAAAAGATCTCCCCAGAGACATTTACACTGTAAGTTTTATACTTCCATACTAAGCAAAAACTAGTGCTGTAAAAGCAATTAAAGTGTGTAAAGAGCATTAAAGAATTAAAGTACGTTCTTGTCTTATTCATGTTTCGTGAGCAAATGACAAAGCACTTTTGTGAGTCGTCCTGGATAAGAGTGTCTGTTAAATGCCTAAAATGTTTCTTATTTCCCTATCTCTCTTTACTTTACTACTCTTTACTCTCTGCTTCTAGCTAAATTTCTCAGCATCTCTGGGCACATTTAATGTGGCAGCAGAGGTAGAGGGGGTAAAGGTCATAGGTGATGGGGAGATGCACATGACCCTAAGCAGCTGTATCTTACCCAACCTGAACCGTCAGCTTCAGTTCATCACTTACACTAATACACTGTTCCACCCCAGCACTGCAGACACAGGTATTCACACGTGCACACACTCAAACACACCACACATGCACACACCTCCTACACACACACACACATACACACACACACACACACAATGCCATTAACACTGCATGTTGAAAAGTAATGGCTACACTTTATCTGCATTTGATAAGTATGTTTGTACATGTGATAAGTATGTTTGTACATGTGATAAGTATGTTTGTACATTTGATAAGTATGTTTGTACATTTGATAAGTATGTTTGTACATTTGCATTTCAGTGCAGTTAGAAACAGAAGGCCATCAAGCTCTTTTCACCATCAAAATTCGCCATGGAGTGACACCCAGACTCTACAACACTGGTGCAGATGCAGAGAAAGGTTCATCAGCACAACACAGAACACAGCACAGCACAGCACACTCTCAATAGAGGATCACACAGAACACAGCACAGCACAGCACACTCTCAATAGAGGATCACACAGAACACAGCACAGCACAGCACACTCTCAATAGAGGATCACACAGAACACAGCACAGCACAGCACACTCTCAATAGAGGATCACACAGAACACAGCACAGCACAGCACACTCTCAATAGAGGATCACACAGAACACAGCACAGCACAGCACACTCTCAATAGAGGATCACAC
>JAOYMR010000017.1:7154778-7165349 GCA_025802075.1 Tenebrosternarchus preto
CAGCACAGCACACTCTCAATAGAGGATCACACAGAACACAGCACAGCACAGCACACTCTCAATAGAGGATCACACAGGATATAACACAGCACACTTTCAATACAACACCACACAGGATATAACACAGCACAGCACACTACAAAGGCAGGGAGCTTTGTAGCATTATGTAACACAACATTAACCAGCACAGCTATGCCCTTCTCAAACAAATGAAACATTTCTACTCTATGTTGTGTTTCTTTTTCTTTCCTTCCATTTGTTATTGCTGGTGATTCTTTCTTGTGGAGCAGCATAAAAAGCATTTATAGCCCAACTGATGACCAGCAATAGTAATGCAAAATGATCTAACAGACAGCACTACAGTTTCAACAACAAAAAACATTCATCAGTGTCATTTGTTTTACACGTGTGTGTGTGTGTGTGTGTGTGTGTGAGAACGTTTTTCCTCTGCAGTATCTGATCTGAAGTGTAAGAATAACTGCACCTCTTTTTCTTCCTAGAATACAACATCAGTGCGCTTGTTACCATTGCAACCAAAACCTTTCTGCGCTATAACAAGCTACAGGATCTGATTGACAGCATACGACGATACTACCCAACGGTTACCATAGTAATAGCAGATGACAGCGAAAATCCCAAAATGGTGTCTGGGCCATACATAGAGCATTACGTCATGCCTTTTGGAAAGGTAGAGGCCCATATTTAACAGGGCTCTTTAGAGTTCATCACACTGTTTTAAAGATTAATGTCATATCTATGCCTCTTCACATTGATCCATCTGTCAGTTGGTGTATGTGTTATACTGTGTGTGTGTGTGTGTGTGTGTGTGTGTGTGTGTGATGGGTGCATGCCAGGGTTGGTTTGCAGGTCGTAATCTGGCTGTGTCACAGGTCATCACTAAGTATGTGCTGTGGGTGGATGATGATTTTATCTTTACTGCCAACACCAAACTGGAGAAACTGGTGGACGTCCTGGAGAAAACCACCCTTGACCTTGTAAGACATTCCCACCTTACTTAGACGTAGGAGCTTGGCTGGGACGTGGATGAAGAGGGGCCTGAAAGGGGGCCTTCTGCTCGCACTGTGTGGGTCCTGCTTGCAGTAGCGATGAAGGAGAATAGGGAGTCTCTTAGAACTCTGTAGTTGTCTGATGAGAATTTCAGACAAAAAGCCACAGTACTGCCAGAGCCTACGGGGTCTTATTCATAGCTCATGCACACAACTGAAATGTCAGCTCCAGTTCATGACCTGCAGTAACTGCAGAAGCAGCTGTGTGGCATGTGGACATGCTCTCTGCAGAAAAAGGCCTTCCTTTGCTTTCCTTTGGTGGTCCTTCTTTTGTTTTTATGGATTGATTGCACGTCTGATCTAAGCCTGTACGTATGTGCATGTACACGTGTGTGTGTGTGTGTGTGTGTGTGTGTGCAGGTGGGTGGTGCCGTGCGAGAAGCTACAGGCTACACTGCCACATACAGGCAGACCATTTCCATCGAGGCAGGAGAGGAGGAAGGCGACTGTCTCCACATGAGACGCGGCTTCCATCACGTCATTGATGGCTTCCCCAACTGCGTGGTCACCGATGGTGTCATCAACTTCTTTCTGGCCCGGACAGACAAAGTGCAGCAGGTGGGCTTCGACCCACGGCTGGCTCGCGTAGCACACATGGGTGAGTCCCGGGTTGGGGGGGGGCGGGAGCACACAGTACACACATTCATACAATATAAGTTACATGAATATACACTGGAGATCATAATTAGAGAACAATGTATGAACACTTGATTTTTTCAGAATTAATGTAATCTACGCATGGAAGGAACCACCTGTTGTTGATGAAGGTTCTGATACACACTTGCATTCACTCTTCCATGTATCTGTATGAGAGGTCCAACTCCTGCTGCCGAAAACACTCCCCAAACCATGACACTTCCTCCTCCACCCTTCACTGACGTCTTTACACACTTTGGGTTCAGTCTTTCCCCAGTTTGTTGATGAACATAATGTTTCCCATCAAATAAATTAAACTTGCTTTTATCACTAAAATGAACTCTGGACCACATCTTCTCATTCCACACAACATGCTCCTCACCAAATGTGAGTCTAGCTTTTTGATTCTTTCTACTAATGAGAGGTTTGGTCACTGCAGAGTAGGCCAGTTAAATAGGGTTTGTCAGATAATTAAGGAAATTAGCACCAGGTGCCAGATTAACACCAGTAACTTGCAGGTATCTGAAAGTGTTCTCTAATTTTGATCAGTTTTTCAGTGATATCATTTAAGTTTTTTATGCTGCGCTTTAGACTATATACAGTTTATGAAATAATCTTAAAATACTGCTATTTCACTCCTGTTAGGATCATTTCACATAGAACTACACAATGACCTTGACATTTAGGAAATTGTGTGTTGTTCTCTAATTTTGATCTCCAGTGTATGTACCCACAGGATGAAAACACAAACACGCAAATGTGTATTGACCTTTATTTCGTTGCTGTTTATCATGTCTGTTTATTTTTTTCTTTTTAAATCATCCCTTTTACCTGTTTGGGTTCTGTAGAGTTTTTCATCGATGGACTGGGCGCACTGCATGTGGGCTCATGCGATGATGTCATCGTAAACCACGCCACCAAGATCAAGCTTCCGTGGGGCCAGTCGGAAAGTGACAAGACCTACGCCAAATTCCGTTACCCTCCGGCATCTTCTGACGCTACACATACCAAAAATGGCCTCCTGTACTTCAAAAACCGCTTCCAGTGTCTCACACGCAACTGAACACATTCTTTCACTGCACCCTTTCTGCTTCTTTTTGTCTTCCTCTTTTTGAAAGACTTTCTCTTTTCCCAAGTAGCTAAAGAGAGCCTTCGGGGGACATGGGGTGTTATGTGTGTGTACGGTCTGAAATATAGTCCTTTCCCCCATTTTAGTGTGGGAATGTTGAAACACTGTGCCCCCTTTTGGAGGGGCCATGAACATCATTAATTGTGACTGACAGATGAGAGATAAGAGCTGATTGTTTTGTGTTGATGTTGTTGTTGTTGTTGTTGTTGTTGTTGTTGTTATTTTTGATATGTAAATAACTGAGAGCCTATTTTTGAGTCCTGTTTTGCTTAACCTTATTTTTGTTTAAGAGAATTGATTAGACACAGATCATTCCTTATATCAATTGATTAGACAAAGATCATTCCTTATATCAACTGACTGCATCAGGATTTCTCTTCTGCCAGTCATAGTTAAAGATCATTCTGTTAGACATTTTTAAGGGAAATTTGCAATTTTTCTCATGATAAGTAATATAACAGAAAATAAAAATAGAACTCTTTGTTTGAAACAGACACGTGAAGAGCTAAGGACAGACGTCTGGGTGCTGGACAACAGAACACGGATGGAGAGGCTTTGTCTTTGTTTTTTTTACAAAGTGAAGACATCCTCAAGGGCATTCCATTGATGGACTGCTATATCAGTGTGTTCAGCTCTTTCCTGGAGAATGGATTGTGTGTGTGTGTGTGTGTGTGTGTGTGTACACGTGTGTAACGGTCCTCTCTCTGTACGTTTGCACTAAAACAAATGGACTCACTGGAGAGATTAGACCCTGGGCTTAACAGAGAGGTCAGAGAACTAGGGTAAACATAACAAGTTGACAGTCTGCAGTGTATTTCCCCCCCAGCCCCCCTCCCCAGTATTCCTTTCTATCCCCAAACAAACAACACATTCAAAAATCCGCACACTCCAATCTCACAGAAACAGATGGAGGATCTGTAGAAGGAAACTAACTCAAGCCCTGATTGTTCAGTGTCATGTGGCCAAAACCTTATTCACTGTCCTGGTTCCAATCCTTATTTGTGTTCATTTGTTTGTCCTCACACATCAAGAGTCTTTTTCAGAACGCAGCTTTTTCTCACATGATTGAAACACGCAGCCTAGTTTCTATAGCAACAAGACTCTTGTCTGCTCTCTGGTGTAACAGTGTGATGCCCTGTCTGTGTCCCAGGGCAGCCATTATGCAGAATGACTGAATGTTCCACCTTTCCACTGTACCAAGAAACCTGTTATCACCATTAGCAGATTTGTTGGCCAAATATAACAAATGCTTGAATGTTTAACATTTATTTAAAAATCCTCTAGTTATGCTATATCAACCGTGGTAAAAGTGGATCTGTATGAATATGAGCTAATGTTAATTCCTTCATGAGAATGCATGGATCATGGTCTCAGGTGTAACAGAGTAGGATAAGGTATGTAAACATATCATCTGAAAATGACTTTTTAAATGAAAAAGAGCTCTGTTCTAATGCCCTAACCATAAACTGACCCTTTCTAACCAAAACTATTCCCCAAACATGAAGTCATTGTCTTATTTTCTCATTTCAGCATCCTGACCTATCGTTGGTGGTTTTCATGTGAACGTGTGTGTGTGTGTGTTAGTGAGGAGAGCCGTGGACCAAGGGATGGTTTCCCTGGATGCTCATATTTACCTGCATGCTCACATGAGCTGAAATGTTCCCTGTGACACCTGCTGTCAGATTGCTTTGTTCTTCTGGGTTGTTGTTAATGGTGTAGTGAGGTACATCATTTGCAATTTGCCCATTAAGATCTCAAAAAATAAGAGACCGATGACAATCGGGTGGGTGATGGTGTGTGTGAGTGAGTGTGTGTGTGTGTGTGTGTGTGTGTGTGTGTGCGCGCGCGTCTGCCCTATGTGCTTGTTAAATATTTTGGCTGAAGATTGAGCTGCATGTCTACTACACGTGGGGGATTATCAGGAGGGAAAACTGAAGATTTGCACGAGTTGGTCAGATGGAAATCACATGGTTTGGTTTCACATCTATCATTTTATTAGCTGAGGTTGTAGTGAACTTGTTGTTTAGTAGTTTGTCCACCAGGTGACTCCCTCATCTGTAAACATCCAAACTAGAAAAAAATAACAGAAAATAAATTGTTTGGTATTCCAAAACTGAAACATGTCAGTTATAAATTTTGCCATTTAAACCGTGCCAGTTATGAAGTTTATGTTTGGATGCATGAACGGCTTCTCCTGGGGAAATCTCTGAATACGAGGACCTGGGGAAGCAGGGAGAGAGCCTGAAAGACTGAAACAGAAAGGGTATGTGCTGGGATTTCAGAATCCCTTGGTCACTTCAGTCCAGGAGAGTTATGACTAACGTCTAACGCAGCCTCTAACTGTGAAGGACCTAAAATGGTTTTAAACTGGCCAAAGATGAGGGAAGGAGTTTTGTGTGGAAGCTTTGGTAGTTGATGCTCTGTGTCGTGGTTTTGATTTGGTTTCCTCTGTGTTGTCCCTGCTTGGCCCTCTTTGCTCACTGCACTTCCTCATACTGCACTGACTGTGTCTCTACTCCACTGGCTTTTTCACTGCGTCTGCATGGAACACAAGGATTTTTAAAAATTCTGTTGCTAATTTGTATCTCCACCACTGGGTGGCAACCCTGTGTCCATAAACAAAATGTTGCATTACTTAATACACATTTCTAAAGAAAAACACATAACATGTGAACACCCAAAACATCAGAAAGAAAAAAAATGTAACTTGTCCCTTTTTTTTGTATGTATGGGAGTATCTGGAACTGTGAGGAATGGAATGAGATAAAGTTTTGAGAATAAGAATTTGAATGTCTCCTTTTTTATGTATTACAGTGTATTATGATAAAAAAGTGTGTGTGTGTGTGTGTGTGTGTGTGTGTGTGTGTGTGTGTATGCATGCATATGTGTGCTTTTCAGCCCATAATTAGATTTGATAACAAATTTGCATGGTGACCTCCTAAAGACAAGTACAAAAGTACAAACTGTGTTTATTTTGTCAGGCAATCACATACCAGAACCTGCTGGTTTAAACTTTTGCTTCAGGATGGTTTCAGGGAAGCAACAAAACTGAAACTGTCATTAAAAAAACAGGAAACAAAAGCAATGAAAACATGTCAACTCTGCATGTTCTGACAATCCAACAAGTGACTTCTTCTCTCTCACATCATATAATCCAAAACCCCTGTTTAATATATTCTTTCTGATGTTTAATATATATAGATAGGTAGATAGATATAGATATAAAATTACATAATAATTTTTTAATGAATATATTAATATATATTTAAAATAAATTAATACATACCTCTAAGCCTGCATATGAATGATGAATGTTAAATAATGTCAATAATCTGTATTAACCGCAAATAAAAAGAAACAACAATACATGTATTGTTAAGATACATGATGTGTATTGTGAAGTAGCTGCAGAATTTTGCACGATTCGTAGCCGTCTTTGTAAAGTTCTCACAATTTAATGTTCTTGTTTTGAGGGAGAATTCAGGTTACGTCTGGTTGAATAAATATGATGGATGGATGGTTGATGGGTAGAGAAATGGCTGTGTTGTGCTGCATGTCTTACCAGTTCCTTCAAACTTACCCAGCTGTCTGTCAAACTTAATAAATTACTGTAAAAGTCCATTACGATGAAATATAATACATTTGCCATGTAGCCTTACAGTGATCAGAGAGTCAGGTAAACATAAAGGTCATAATGCATAAACAGGTTTGTACTTCTTCACCCCAGAATGATACAAAGTCTACATGTTGACTCAAAATTAGGTCTAAGAAAGTATAGATATTTAATCAAATCTCATTGAATATGGCAAGAGCTTCATGTTCTCAAGGAGATGATTTGGGGTCTGGAGCTTAAAAATCTGGGTTTTAAAATAAAAAATGCCATTAAAACTGAATCATTCTTGAAATGGAACTGATTTCCAGAAGGAGCTCGGAGATGCAGGAGTGGGGAGAGAGGGGAGAGGGAGGAGGGGAGAGAGAGAGGGGAGAGAGAGAGGGGAGAGGGAGGAGGGGAGAGAGAGAGGGGAGAGGGAGGAGGGGAGAGAGAGAGGGAACGGGGAGAGGGAGGGAGAGGGGACAGAGACAGGAGAGGAGAGTGAGAGGGGACAGGGGAAGGAGGGGAGAGGGAGAGGAGACAGAGAGATGAGGGGAGAGGGAGGAGGGGAGAGAGAGGGGAGAGGGAGGAGGGGAGAGGGAGGAGGGAGAGGGAGAGGAGACAGCCTGGGCAGCAAGGCAGGAAAGGATTAGAGAGGGAACTCAGCATGTTGGAGTGAAGAGTTACAGGACAGCAAAAAAAAAACCAAAAAACAGAAGAGTGGTTGCATTTTCTGAGGAGACTTAGAGTGCAATTAGGTGAATCCCTTTTTATTACTGTATAGAGAGTATTTTAATTTACTGTGTTTCAGTAAGTATAGTATAGTACTATACTTACAGTATAGTATGGTTGCACTTAAACACATCACCTCGATTGCTCTCTAAGGTAAAAACACACAGAAGGATCAATATTTTTATATATAGCATCTGTGCATGAAAATTGGCCTAATTGGCTTTAGCCTTTATGATGTTCTGTTTTCTAACATCTAGGTCTTCTGTGTATTTTCCTGATTTTATTGTAATAATTCAAAAAGTCCTGCACACAAACACACACAAATACAAGCCATTGCTTTTTACTGTACATTGGTAAAAACAGTGCTGCATATGTAAACAGCATCATATGCACCTTGAGCAGAAGCTGTTACTTCATTATCCTCTGAACAGGTTTAATACGCAAGTCAATCACAACCTGTGGCCCAGCTGTTGCTTCAGGTCCTTTCAAAGCACAAAGGACAAGAACAGTTAACACAGTTAATGTGTCATCTCTCTCTCTCTCTCTCTCACACACACACACACACACACACACACACTGTATTGGCAATAACATTCACCTCAAAATAAGCATCTATGTATTCTGAGATGATGTGATCTGACTGGGGCTTGTTCTGACAGTACGCCACATACATTTGAAGCCTCCGCTCCTGTAAAACACACAGGCACATACCTGTACAAGGAACAAAACTTGTACCATTATTTGCTCTGACAACCTGTGGTTGAATAATTGAATGTGGTTGTGAAATAAAAAAATGGTGCTTAGCTTTTATTCTCCGCCACCACAATACGCAGAATTTCTCTACTGCATTAATAGTCAAATAAACAAAACGTTAAAGCAATTATTTTCAATCCTGTTAATTATGAGTTATGCTTAAAGCCAAAGATGACATGCTGTTGAGCCATCTCACCTGCTGTGAACTCTTCTGTCTGATTTTATTCTTTAGTTCCCCACAGTCTCTCTCTTTCTCTCTCTCTCTCTCTCTGTTTTACACTTACAAGTTTGATAAAGAGCTGTCCCAGCTGTTCTGGATTAGACACACACTCCTTCAACTTTTTGAGGAAGTAGCTAAAATATAATACCAGATTAATTGGTAACCCTTATATGATCCCTGCTATAATTGAACTACGGTATATATATCATTTGACACTCTTTACTCTGTACTTACTCAGTTTTAATTTATGTTAGGACAGATTATTAATGTGTTGTTGTGTATTTGTTATGTTAGGACAGATTATTAATGTGTTGTTGTGTATTTGTTATGTTAGGACATATCAATGTGTTTCAATTTCAATCAATTTGGAAAACTAGGGCACTCTAATGCGCTTCTATTCAAATATTCGCAGAATAACTGCTCAGAAATATCATATAGATGTCGATCATGTTAATGCAAATGATGTGTGTGATGTCATAACATGCCGTACATGACATCATGACATACATGCTTTTTTCTTCTTCACTGCTGAACTTCTCTGCTGTCACTGTGCAACTGTCTCCATCACTGAACCTGTGGCAGGGATGACAGTGCTGAAAATAAAATCATTAATGAAGCACACAAGCTACGAAAAACTGGTGTTATTCATATTAAATCACCTTCTCCAAGACCAAGTCTGTTTACCTCTAAGAAATGTAAGTAACTGGGATACACAGAGCTGTCAGCTCCTTTGACTTCTAATATCTGTTGATTTGAGTCCTACAGACACAGGGAAGGTTAAATATTATGATATCATGATTATGCACAGCATCAGCCATTAACTTCAGAAGGGAAAACAGGAAGTGTGCTGACTAGATACATACCACCGGTCTTCTGTTGGAGACCTGCACTGGACTCCCTCCCTGACTCACTGCAGAGAGGGAACATGCAATTCGCTGATGGTTATTTTTGACATGCCATCTGACCTTTGCCCTCTCGTCCCAGGTCCATCCTACAGAAGGGACTGCTGAGCCAATGAGTCAGAGTGTGGGTGGCATGCAGGGGAGGGGACTGTGGTGGGCCGCTGGAGCTGATTGGCTGGGACTTGCCGGTACAGATGTGTGATTGGTCATCAGGGTAAACAGTGCTGCTGGAAGAGTGCCAAGGCTCGGAGGCATCAGTGAGTCCTGTTACTGAGTTAGAATCTGCAGACAGAAAGAGAGTGTGTGTGAGAGAGTGTGTGTGTGTGAGAGAGAGAGAGAGAGAGTGTGTGTGTTGTGTGTGTGTGAGAGAGAGAGAGTGTGTATGTGAGAGAGTGGGACAGTGAGAACAAGACTATCTGATACATATTTCTCTGTTCAAATATCCACACTCTCCACCCACAATCAAGCACAGCTATAATGAATGTTAAGCACAATCATCCTACTTGCAGCAAACCCCTACTACCAGTCATATAATACAGTTCTGTAAAAACCAATAGTCAATTGCTTGTCACAAATACGACACTCTGCCCACATTAAACCCAACTCTGAACTTGTTTCTATGCGTGTGTGTGGGCTCTGTATATATAAATGAATATGTGTGTGTTTGATTCTGTGTATGTGGATACATCTGCTTGTATTACTGCGCTGTTGTACTAATAGTGAGAGCTGGTATTGTTTGGTTCATGTCATCAGAGCTGGTCACTGCACTGAACTGTAGGATCAATAGACATGTGGGTACATACTGGCTGGCATATTCTAAACTTCCCGTGGAAAAGTTCAGTCGTGCAGCTCCTGGTGGTGTCGGTCCCAGATGGGACTGATTTAGAAAACCATCCTGTAACATTTTTCATGTTGCTATTTCTGCACGAAGATATTTCATATCGCATTGAAATATAGCTGGAGATCTGTGGTGCAGATCTTGCCTTATAAGTCCATGAAATCAGAATGATAGGATACAAAGTGTCAGGGCTTCCAGGAGCAATGATCACTATAAGGACATTAATCAGCTGGAACCAACACAGAATCGTAATCCTCTACTAACCTACAAAACCAACACACACACACACACACACACACACACACACACACACACCATTCACTGCCAATAGCAAACCAAATGCAATCACATTATTTTGTATTCGCAGTAAATGTTATGAACAAAACAAAACCAATGTATATAACTGTTACACATGGCTCAAGTAAGAGCTGGGTAATCTTTTTACAGAGTGTATGGGTTTAATCATCCATATGAAAAAATGTTTGTATGCGTTTGCTCTGTTCCCCAATATTATAAAAATACACACAAACATGCACATTCACACTTAGCCTTAATGCACAAGAATCAGGTTTTCAGAATCAGAATCGCCTTTATTGTCATCATAATTTACATTACAATGAAATTGGAGTTGCTCCTCCAAGGGTGCTTTGTTTCGACATAGTAGAAAGTTAAAATATAATAGATAAAAATTTACAGTATACA
>JAOYMR010000017.1:7181584-7196980 GCA_025802075.1 Tenebrosternarchus preto
TCTATATTTTATTCTATTTTTCTTATATGCGCTCTCACACACACACACACACACACACACACACACACACACACACACACAAACACACACACACACACCTTGATTGCACTGTAGGTGCAGAGCAGTTCAACATTAATTAAGGACAGACTGATTAGAAGGTTTTTCTCCCTGTTAAGCTTAACGATTTGTGGTTAAATGAACGAGATGATTAAAGTCAGCCAAGACAGAGAGAAAGAAAAAAGTAATAAAAGGGAAGGGAAGAGAAAAATGACTGTGAGATGAAAGACGAGAAGAAGAGATGAACAAAAAGGCCACGAGGTAATGGGTGAGGGGCGGTTTCCCTGCGAGAAACACCAGAGGAGATGGAAAGAAATGCTACGCTGGAGCTTTCCAATATGCACCTTTACAGCCGGCTAATTACATTAACGATCCCTCTAACAAAACCCTCGACTCACTTGTGTGTGCGTGTGTGTGTGTGTGTGTGTACGTGGAGGATACTCATCAGATCTACTGTACTTTGTTCAATGAGCCACCATGAAATAAAGGAAACAGTGATGCTAAAGGAGAAGGTCCAGTCGTAGCCTCGTTGTAGATCCTCATGCACTCTTGCTGTCTCTCACATGGTTACACCAGGCTCTCCCAAGGTGATCTATCTCAAAGCCACACACTGGTGCTTAACTCTTACCTCGGGAACTACGCCGTTACAGAACACAGTAATGAGACGCAACATCCCATAATCCTCAAGTTACTCTTGCATAATGTACCTGATGTAGTTACACTGCCTAGTTTCAAAGGACAAGGTAATGTTCACACGTTGTCATTTGTCAGTGTGTTAGCTTTTCTGCACTCTGAAAGACATCATTCCAATGTCCCAGAAACCCTCAAGTGTTGCTGTTTGTGAACGTGTGCCTGTGTGTGTGTGTGTGTGTGTGTGTGTGTGTGTGTGTGTGTGTGTGTGTGTTTGTGTGTATGTGAGTAAGTGTGTTAGCATGCAGTCTGACAGAGATTAATGGACCGTGAGCATATGGGCTTGAACTGGGATGTGTGTTTGACATAAATGCCCCTGACTTTATGACCCCCCGCCCCCCTCCAAAAAAATAAAACAGATCCCAGCGCTTTCACATTAACACTCCTACCTTCACCCTCATCACACTAAGACCACTGCAGTCCTCTACTAACTGTGTGTGTGAAGACGATGTCCATGTGTATGTGTTCTCTGTGTGTGTGTCTGCATAAATGCAGTTTTGAGAAAAGGGGAAAATGAACTACACTGAAGCAAAGCTCAGTTACCTCAGAGAAAATCTGGTTGAAGCAAAAAATATTCCCTTAGTAAACTATTAGAGTAAGAGTAGAGTTGAAAGTGTGTGTGCTTGTTAAGATAATATATCTGTAGCTGTTTTCCCTGTGTTCTCTTTCTATGACAGTCCTGCTGTATACCAGTACAGGGTTCAGAGATTTCTCTGTTGTTAATAAAGGAGTACAGAGTGAGAAAGCATCGAGACTAAGGGAGAAATATGGAGACACAGAGAGAGAACAAAATAGGATAAGCCTGGAAGCAGCTATGAAACAGAGAGTCATTGAGAGAGAGAGAGAGAGAGAGAGAGAGAGAGAGAGAGAGAGAGAGAGAGAGAGAAAGAGAGGGAGAGAGAGAGAGAGAGAGATCTATTTTCAGAAATTCTTTGTATAGGCTCCTCACATTTCCTTTAACCTCTGTGTGTTAACACTGTTGACTTTCATGTTATATAGCTCACACTTATATTTCAATGGCTACTCAACAGTGTACAGTTTTAGGATTAGAGACATGTCGTGTTCAGCCATTCACTGTGAAAACGTTCACGCAGTCCAGCTGCCGTAGCTCATGTGCTGAGAAAGATTAGCTTGTTACCCTGTTTGGAGAAAGTCTCCTGTGGGAGAAATATACTGAAACTTTCTGAGAGGTTGGATGTAGTTATGTAAGATTGAGAGGGACACCTTAAAAGGACAAAAACTAAGAGAAAGTGAAGGACCCTCAGCTATAGTCACCAGTCTTCTACTGAAAAGTTTGATCAGTCCTTAAATTAGTTTTTTCTATTTGTCAATCAGTTTTAATATGAATGTTAGTTTGGAAAGATAGCGAACAGTCAAGCAAGTTAGACCAACCTTTTTTTCTGTGTTGACATCAAAGATTTAAATAGATTTAAATTTACACACAAAAGTAATATAGAGAGCAGATGTCTTGTCCTATGTTTGTATGTGTGACTAGGGGTGTGTGTGTGTGTGTGTGTGTGTGTGTGTGTGTGTGTGAGAGAGAGAGAGAGAGAGAGAAATGAAAGGAAACCAGGCAGACAATGCCAAAGAGAGAGTGAGTTCACTCACTCCTCAGAGAGGGAGGAAGTTAAAAAGTTGAGTAGGGAGGGTGGGCATATAATATGGGCGGGGCAACTAGAGGAAGGCAGCAAAAAAAAAAAAATGTGGGAAGGGTCCTAGCTGGCCAGAGTGTGGAGGGCCAGGATCACTGAGTGCAGTATAAAAGTCTGGCACCACCCACCCCACAGCTCTCAAGTCCTTCATTCCTCCAGATCGCACTCATTTTTTACTCTACCGTCTCTCGCATCCCTCTATCACCATGAGCTACTACATGCCTCAGGCCTCTCACACCTCCTTTAGCCGCTCCGTGCCTGTGTCCTATCGTGCTCTCAGCACATACGGTGGAGCTGGAGGGCATGGCACCAGGATCTCCTCTGCGTCTGTGTACGGCGGCCTGCGCTCTGCTCCGCCAGGCACTTCCATCTCATCCTCCTCGGCCTTTAAGGTGAGCTCTGCGGGCATGGGAGTGGGCTCGGGCGTGGGGTCCTTCAGAGCGCCAGGCTCTTCAGCAGGGGCCCAAACAGGATCCATCCTGGGCAATGAGAAGGGCCAGATGCAGAATCTGAATGACCGCCTGGCCTCCTACCTGGACACGGTGCGCAAGTTGGAGCAGGAGAACAGTGTGCTTGAGCAGAAGATCAGGGAGGCCATGGAGAAAGCAGGACCAGACGCACGCGACTACAGCAAGAACAACGCCATAATCGATGACCTGAGAAAGAAGGTAAGGCATACTCTGCAGGATGTGGCTTACCAGTTCTGCAAGAAAGTGCACTGAGAAACAAAGATGTACAACATTCAAAATATACCTACACTAAATGAACAGTGTGTTCCTGACTTTAGCTTTAGAATTTGGGCAACTGTTTTTTTATTTTCACTTGGGTAAATTTCTTCTGCATCTTTTTTCATGTTTTCCTTTCTAGTTTGCTAGTAGATTTAAAAACGTTTTATGAGAAGTGGGTGGAAAAGGGGTTATCAAATTTCCACCCATCACAATGGAGGGAGAGGCTCATGCCCCTCCAACTCTTTGTCTTCTTCTCCCTCATTCTGCCACTCCTTTTCGTCTGTATTCTATACATTAGAAGGAAGTTCCTCACAGTTCCTGATAATTGTCATGGGTTTTCAAATTTGGGTTACCATGGAGAGGGATAAACACAAATATAATGTGTATAATTGTTTCTAGGGACTTTACAAAATGTTTAAACCACAGAACCTTGCCAGCTCACACTTCCCACTCACTCTCCAACTAAGAGTCATAATGCAAACCAGATGTGATCACATGCTTGCTTACTTACACACACACGCACGCACACACACACACACATAAACCCCAGCATGCAAAAGAGGAACTGATGCAAAATTCAAAGCAGATTTTGGTCTTTCAGTTGCAAAAGTCTTTGTTCCCTTTTTTCCTTATACCACATTGATATGGACTTTCAGAATAAAATTAATACATTTGAGTTGAGATTTAATTCATGTTATATCAAATTTTACTGACCCACAAGGCCTTCTGCTGAGCACAGGAAAGGTAGTTTCCATTAGTTTTTCTATCAGGATGTTATAGAGTAAAAAAACATGCCCTTTAAGAAAGGAAACCCAGCTAGCTTTTCCTAACTCAACCCCCAAAACATTCACACAAACAAGAATACAAAAAACATTTCTTTGTATTTCTAACAAAGATTTAAGAAAGATTTAAGAAAGATTTAAGAAAGAAAGAAAGAAAGAAAGAAAGAAAGAAAGAAAGAAAGAAAGAAAAATGTATAAAATCTCCTGTTGGTTAAACATCTGCCAAATGTTCCGGTCCTTAGCCTATCAGAACGTGCCGTGCTGTTATGTTATATAAGAAACTGCATCATACTCTGAAAACCTTTTTACTGTCCAGAAAAGAATCTGGATTTTTTCAGGGGTTTTATTAAAACTGCATACGTAGCCAAATCCACAATGCTGACAAAAACCAACACAAGCAGTTCTAAAATGAATGTACATTGAATAGCCATGATTTAATATGAGCCTTATACCAGTTTGATTAAATTAAACATCACTGTTTCCAATGTTCCAGGAACTACTGCAATTAATAACTGCTGACAAGCATATTAATGTTCTAATAAGCCCTTATTATGAGATTTTTTACTTTATCCTGTACAGTGTCCTTGGGTGTTATGAAAGGCGCTTTAAAATAAAATTTATTATTATTATTATTATTATTAGATTAGTTCTGATCCCATGACCAGATCTGTCATGGTTAGGCCTTAGATCAGGGGCACAACACAGAGAGCCAAGGGCAAGATCTGTACCATGACCTAAAAAGTCCGGCAATAAAATCTATTTTAGACTAGACAAAAATCTACAGTATTACACAATAAGGACAGATCCAGGTTACATGCCCTGTATCTGAGAAGAAATGCAGGTTATGGTTTAGTGAAATTGACATACTGGTTTGTCTTCAGATATTTGATGCTACTGTGGACAATGCACGTCTGGTCCTGCAGATCGACAATGCTCGTCTGGCTACAGACGATTTCAGAGTCAAGTGAGTACCTAAAAGTTACACAATAAATATACATTATGTATAAATTTTGCGTTTCAATGTCACAGTGTGTGTGTGTGTGTGTGTGTGTGTGTGTGCGTGTGTGTGTGTGTGTGTGTGTGTGTGTGTGTGTGTGTGTGTGTGTGTTATGTAGATTTGAGAATGAGATGGCTATTAGGCAGTCTGTGGAGGCAGACATTATAGGTCTGAAGAAAGTCATTGATGACACCAATATTGGTCGCATGAATGTTGAGGGTGAGATTGAGGCCTTGAAAGAAGAGCTTGCCTTCCTCAAGAAAAACCATGAACATGTAAGTTTTAATTTCTAAATAAATTTTTGAATACATTTTCTTTAATTACTAAATAGCATAATTAGCATTTTACTTCAAAAGAACATGAGATCCTACCTGATATATAGAAACATTAAAATAATATTTCCCCCTGGGACAAATCTCTAGTCTATTGTATTGTAAAATGTATCTGTCTCTCTCCCTGTCGTCCCCTACAACAGGATGTTGCAGATTTGCGAAATCAGATCGCCCAGTCAGGTGTGCAAGTGGATGTTGACGCTCCAAAGGGCCAAGACCTGTCTCAGGTCATGGAGGAGATTAGGTCAAACTATGAGAGGCTGGCACTCAAAAACGCAGAGGAGCTCAAAATGTGGCATGAGAATCAGGTAGAGAGCTAAAAATGTGTTTACTTTAGGTTTAAACTTGTCGAATTGAGGAAGAGAACAGACCGGAAGCAAATTTAACATGGATAATTAACTAAAATTTCCCAACTTGATATCAAGGACATGCAGTATCATTAATTGCAAAGCAACATTCTTACAAAGTGTTAATACTTGAGTGCTGATAGCTCTACCTTATGGTGAAATGGCAGCCTGTTTAATGTGAGTGAGTGAGTGAGTGAGTGAATGAGTGAGTGAATGAATGAGTGAGTGAGTGAGTGAGTGAGTGAATGAGTGAGTGAATGAGTAAGTGAATGAGTGAGTGAGTAATATACAATAATACACAAACTAGATCCAAGGTTCACATCTAAAACTGCTTGATTCACTGCTGATCTATAATTGTAACCCCTCTAAGTCTGTATTTCTTTCTGTAGATGGCAGAGGTGCAGGTACAGGTATCCCAGAACACAGAAGCACTACAGGGAGCTCAAATGGAAATGAATGATCTGCGAAGGCAGATCCAGACACTGGAGATAGAGCTGGCATCCCAACAAAGCCTGGTAATGCTGCACCCACAAAACACAAGGGCAGACATACGAAAAAAGTCCAAATCAGGAGACTGTCCAGTGCCAACACTCACAGCACAAAATAATATTCACAAGAGAAGTAATAAACATATACTACATGTATAACTACCACTAATACAAATACTAATACTACTACTAATGAGAATAATAATTCATAACTTCAGAAAGCGTCTCTAGAGGACACACTCCGGAACACAGAGCTGCGCTCCAATGGGGAGATGGAGAAATACAACACTGTCATCTTGCAGCTGGAAGCAGAGCTGGCACAGCTGAAGGCAAAGATCACTGAGCAGGGCCAGGAGTATGAAGCCCTGCTCAACATGAAAATGAAACTAGAGGCCGAGATCGCTACCTACAAGAGCCTTCTGGATGGGGGAGATCTTAAGTGAGGGTCTATTCATATATTTTCCAAGAAGTGAATACATCTAATTCAAGTACATGCAACTGACTGTTTCTGTTCTGTTTTCCAGACTCCAAGATGCATTGGAGTGAGTGACATCACAGGCTGCAGAGGAGATGATTGAAAGGGTTAAAACCACAGAAATTAAACTACTTTCAAATTGAAGCTACTTTCAAAAATTGCTCTGCCAGCTTCCTCTCAAGTGTCACTAAAATGATGGTTTCTCACCCTTGTCAAGCACTTCCACTAGAAGTCAACCAAGTTTAACAACGAATCCAAACTAGTATTAAAAAAAGTTAATGGTGTGAAACATTAAGTAGCCTTTGATGAGTTAAACTGGGTAAAGATAAAATAAACTGTTCTCAAAATAAAATTTTCTGAAAAAATATCAATATTTGTCCATATTTTATTCAGACATGAACACATTTGTCCAGATGGTTGATAACCCCCCCCCGTCAGTCAAAGATCCTGCTGTTATCTTAACCTAGAACAGTTTATACACAATCCACATGCACTCACTATTGACGTTGGCTTTCTGTAGCTTCAAATGTAGTTGATTAACGATGGTACCAGTACAATGGTTAATTTAATTAACCATACTCCACTTTTCATCACAATATATCATGACAAAATTGCAACACTAACGTAAAGTTAAATGAAACTACACAGGAACATATCTAACTCTGATCTAGGGAACGTATTTGTCACTCCTCCCGTCTTATCCGTGTGTTCCTGTGTCGTGTCTGTTGGACGAGTGCCTGTGCCTGTGTGTACGTTGGGATGCAGTGTAGGACGAGTGCTTGTTGTCGGTGTCGTGGATGGTCGTTAGTGTTACTCGTTTCACCTGTGTCTCGTGAAGGGTGAGCCATGGCGCTGTAATCGGTGCAAAGCCTACACTAAAATAAACGTGTCCTTTTTCCCTAATTCTCTTTTTTTGTAGTTCCGCCGAGCTCTCCCGTGACAGTACTGATACGTGTGCAGAGTAGTGTCCAGTGCTTTACCGATAGAGGCAGGCCTGCTGCAGATCCCTCTGTATAAAAAAGCTCTACAGCACCCCCAGCTGGTCACTCAAAGCCGGCCCACACAACAACACTTGTAAAATCTTAACTGACAGACCCACCGGTTTTTGTCCTCAGTTGTTGTTAGGTCATAAGTGTCCACACTAAAACGTTTGAACCAAAATAAAACATCACACACTTGCAAGATTATGATAATTAATGTTCCGACTCTTAGAATCTCATAGAATTTCATGAGAATAGGTGTGACTTTAAAACAAGTTTAGCAGTGATTTGATTGCTATGTCAGTAGTGTGTGCTTTTTGCAGAGAAAAGGCCAAATGAAAAAAAGTGGATGGAGACATTTATTCTGCTTCCAAAGCTTGACAAGTTTGTTTTAGCTTTGCACGATTTAGCTTTGAATATCAGCACCATGCTTAGAAGTTCTCCTGTGTGCATGGATAAGTTCCACTCAGCTCAGACCTCTCACTCGTTAAGGGTCTTTTGCTCATGATGCCAACACAGCATTTCACATTAGAGAAGCAACATACACCTCACAGTACCAGGATATTGAGCCATAAATATTGAACCCATTTAATATTTATGAACTGCAATCCATGCTGCCCCAACTGGATATTAGAGATGTAAAGATTGGACTATATACACCCCACTCCATAAAATAATCTATAAGATAATCATTTAAGATCACCCTGAAATCAGGAGAACTCTCGAGATGTCTAGGCAGAGCCCTTAATACTTATATACAGTTCTTACAGTTACACACAAAGACCTCAAGGTACATAGAGTATCTTGTTTCACTAATTCATTACAAATCACATCTGAAACGTTTTATTCCATTTTACATTTTTACAGACCAGTGGGAAAATAGTAAGCTATTATAATATATCTATTGTAAATATTCTGTGCAGTGTAAAATCATAATTTAAAAAGAAATTGGTGGAAAAAAAATATTGAATACTTTTTTTTGAGACTATATAGACAAACACATAAATGACTGGTATAGGAACACAGCAGGCACAGCTGAGTATGGATTTTATGTATTATCTGTGAAATGTGTGTTGTGTTTGTTGTGTGTTTGTGTGTTCAGGACACTGACCACATGGCTGCAGCAATAAGAATATGTGTAGAATCAGGATTCAGAACCAGTATTTGGTGTGAAGACATACAATCGATCAGGTAGTCGATCATTGCTGCGATGCTACCAAGGGTTTCTCTGAGCTTTTAGACACTTTCAACCAAAAGAGAAGCCGGGGGGGAGGGGTGGAACCCTAGGGGGGAGGGGTTTTATATGTGTGGCTGTGGTCACTGGAACAGGCAGAATGAGAGGGAGACAGAGAAAAGAGAGACAGTGAATTCTGCCTAAAAGGATACCAGCCTGGAATATTTGCATATTACTATGTTGCTGTGTGGTGATACATGGAAATGAGAAGGTAGGATGTGTGTGTGTATGGTGTGTGTGTGTGTGTGTGTGTGTGTGTGTGTGTGTGTGTGAATAATATCTACAGAAACATCACAAGTGATATATAATGTGTTTCTTCTCTGTTTTGTTTAAACATGTTCCCTACTTTTCAGAACATAGTCATATGGAAACATCTGAATTCAGTGGCCTGTGCTGGGAATAATAATACATTCAGTAGTTTTTTTTTTCTCCCTTTCTCAGATGAGGGAATTGTAGAGTACAGAAAGGAAATGGGGTATGTGAACATAAACCATTATCAGCAGGCGTTCAGGTTACACTCTAAAACAAAGTCCAAGGAACAAAAGTGTGTGTGTGTGTGTGTGTGTGTGTGTGTACTAAAGTGTTTTCTACACAGGTTTTTTGAGTGGGGGTAATGACTTTAACAGTCAAGACTCACAATAACCTTTAAACCCAAATGCAAATGAGATCACTTACCAGTATACTTCCAGTATACTACCAGTATACTACCAGTATACTTCCAGTGCATGGAAGAGCAGTTCTAATTTTAGTGCTATAATTCTGAGCTGCATGAAAAAAAATCAAATATATCAGTGATTGGTTCCTCTATGCGTGTATAATATCATGCAGTGTTAGTGACTGGATCATATTTATAAAAATACTGGCTCTCTGGGCCAAGCACTGTGTGTGTGTGTGTGTGTGTGTGTGTGTGTGTGTGTGTGTGTGTGTGTGAACATGAGTGGAGGATGTTCTCTTTGTAAATAGATCCCAGGTCGAATTCTTGACATTCTATGAGCACCCATTCATTGGGAAGGAGAAATTCTCTTTCTGAAAGTCTAGAATGTGTGGTACAGACAGGAATAAAGTTAGAGAGAAAAGAAAATAGAATAGAGATTCAACTGAACCGTGGAAAACACCGAGGGGACAAATATGTATACGTAAAGTTATTTTTAAATTTAGGGAGGTTTTTGGACTATTTCTGTCTTTCTTCAGTTGACTTTTCAGCAACATCTTTGATAACTATTGCTTCAATGTAAATGTTCTGTAGTCTGTATTTGCATAATTCTCTGAAAAAAAGCAGGTCTTAGTCTATTGCCCATTATCTACCTTTTCTAAAAATCTTTTCTGCATGGTTTCATCTACTGAATGAATACTGATCGTTCCATGCCAACTCATCAAGACCTTTCAGTTCATGAATTTTCTTGAAATAAAAAAAAAAACATGTGAAAACTTCTGTTAAATTTTTGAGACCTTGTAAAATCCTATAACTATTTTTTGAGTTATGAATCTTGAAGTTTAGTCCTCTTGGTCCATTTTTACAATTCTTTGTTTTGGCCTGTAGGCTGTTATAGGTTTTGTTATGGTTCACCAATTGTCTATTTTTCACTGGATTGGGTTAAAATTTGTCCAAGAAACCCTAACAATAAATTCCAACATGTATACATATTTGTTTCTGAATGTTTTACAATCATCAAATTAATAAATGATTTTTACCTAAATAAAAATAACATTTCTATTTACAAAAATAACACTAGTGAATTTTATGTGCATAAATGAGATTATGAATTGCACATATTATGGCACATCTATAGTTGATCTAGATTACTGCATTGATCCCTATGTTGAATAATTCCAAACCAGTGGCTGTTTCTTTCATTATTAAGATTTATGGCATGACTGTGTTAACTGCCCTTTGCCTTTCTAACATGTACAATGTTTACATAACCTACAGATTCCTCATATTGACAGTTTGTTCTGAATAGATACACATTTACAGTCTCTTTCTTCCTGCTAGATGTGGTAAAGATGCACTGGTCATCTGAGTGGGCAGAGCAACACTATGACATCACCTCTACTACAACACCTCCTGCACAGCCCAAGCCTCTTCCATATCCACAGCCCAGCTGTCCAGGCTTCTCTGGTTATTCGGATGACATCGGTGCTCTCGGTGCATCCACTCTACTGAAACGCTATGCTGAAAGGTATTCCTTCACACAGGCCTATCCGGAACCTGGCACTTTCCGAAGAAGTGATCCCCCCCAGGATACCTGGACTCTGGGCCACAACTCAGAGAGGCTGTCTGAGCTAGAAGGAGTGAAGGGAACTTTGAGGAGTGCAAGTAGCCTTATGGAGCAACTCAGCACTGGTGCTGTAACTCAGGATTACGCTTCTACCTACAGTGGTCCACATTTGTATCCTAAACCCACCTACCTGCCTCAGTCAGCTTTTGCCTTACCACCTGCCTATCCACCTCCTGCCCCTGGGTACACCTATGTCCCCTGTCTAACAGCCCCTAGTTCCCCCTCTCTGCTCCCTTCAACCACACACACACCACTAAGCAGCAGCCACTCGGCCAACCATGGTGGACTGGCTCTTAAATGCCCTGATGATCTTCAAGAACTTCCTCACAACAGGAAGTCTGGATTTGACCACAGTAAAACTGCCAGAGTGTCACCTTATGCAATCAGGGATAACAGTGATCACCCACTCACTGACGCCACTGGAAACAGCAGTGCAGACCTCTATAATTTCAAGACAGACAGGTTTATTCCAGTGCCAAATTTAAAGGTAGATCTGGTAGGAAAGACCAGCCATCTACAGCCCTTCGAGACCACCCCTTATGGAGGTCCTGAGCAATACACTTACCCCTAAGCCACAATTCATGCAATAAACACAGATCCTTTAACAGAGGAAAAATTAGTTTTAGAGTATACACATCTCATCTTGAAACGGTAGAGCAGTAATTATGAAACGATATTAGTCAGTAAATAAAGTTTTAATAATATTATGACTTTATAAGGATATCAGGTGATTCAGGTGAAAGATAATATTTCATAATAATCAATGTATTATTTTAAAGGAGGTTCCAGCACAATTGCGGAGCAGAATCTTTAAACGTCCTGGTCTTACTTTTGGTTGCACATCTCCCTTCCTGTTCCCTCTTTATGTAATCAATAAGTGAAGTAAGGCACCGTCTCTAAACATTAAGGCATCGTCTCTAAACATTAAGGCATCGTCTCTAAACATTAAGGCATCGTCTCTAAACATTATCCCCTCAGTACATTTAAATCCAAAGGAAAGGGAGATTGGGAAAGATGCAGAGAAGGCAAAGAAAAACAATCCTGTTCTCATTTCAGGCTTAATTACATAATTAGAAATCTATAGTTAGGAAAATCAGTATTTTGCATTATATACCAGGGCTGTATTTATATCAGGGCAAAAATTGATATAGCTGATGTTTTGATTTTGACAAGTTTGCTGTTTGTAATGGGCACACTAACTACATTTTTGTGTTCAAATAAAGACACTAGGGTTAGGGTTACACTACCCCACACAGACACAGTAAGTTACAAAACATATGCAGACAGTGAATGTTCATAAAGAGTGTGGTGGTCTTGCATGTCTTGAATGTATGTAAAATTTCTCAGGAAAAATTGTGAATGAAACCATAGGCTGTTAATTGTGAATGAAACAGAGTTACAGTGAAAAGCTACAATACTGCTATGAAATCTAGGAAATGCGGTTATTTTTCCACTTCCTCAGCCATTGCCTTCATGGTATTATGACTGAAAGGGATTTAATTACTGTAAAAAACATACAGTAAAGCTCAAAGGGTTTGATTACATTTGAATCCTTAAATTCTTACATTCTTTCCTCTAATACTTTCCTATTATAGTATCAAAGGACATGTTATGTAATATGTAATAACATCCCAATCTCTTCACAAGTGAGACCTGTCTCACAGGAAAATACTGTGTGAAATCACTGGTCAAAACTTGAAATTTATAAATGGGTCAGAAATGGCCCAAAGAGTGTTAGCTAGTTTGGAATTAGAAAAGAAATGGTGGCTGTTGTTAAGTAAGCTGTTAAAAACTACTGCCTGTTTACTTATGTGCTGAAATATGTTGAACATACGATATACGTACAGGTGTTTTTTCAATTTGTTATGTTTTTCTCTTAGACCATCTACCTCAAGAAATTTTTATGCAAAATAAAAACAATTTTAATGATTAAAATGTGTGATTATTTTTACAAGTTATATTAAATTAAAATTATATTGTATAACATAGCCAGCTTACAAGCAGTGAAAATATTCCATATCACAGTTTTGTGTTCTAGAATATTTTATTAATGGAAATGTTCTCACACATTGCTTATTTGGGGGAAAAATATATAAAATTAATCATATATTAAATTTTGTTTCATGGAAGCTGTACACCATGGAAACACTGAAACATCAACGGTCATTATAACCCAATTGTATATAATAACAGAAATATTTGTACTGTTTCATTTGCATAAATTGCACAATTAGTTTGCACTCATTTGAACCACCTAGGTCTCTTACCTATCAGTAATACATGGCAAACTGAATTTCTTGGTTTATTTTTGCATTAGTTAAAACACCAATCTACTGAATTAAAATAACGTCTAACAAAATTAAATTTAGTCTGTGTATAAGCCCTCAGTACAACTATTTGGAGGGCAAGAAATAGGCTACAAATACGTAGAGGAAAAAAACTTACCAACAAAGCCCTAACTTTTAGCCTAAAATGTCTGACCTTTAGATGGACTGTTTCTCTGTTTAGCTCTTCAGAAAAGAATTCCCCACCCTCAAACCTCCCATGTACCAGTATGCAGGGTGACAGATGTCCTATTATCTAAAGACTCCTCCTCTGACTGTGCCCAAATTTGCACCCTATATGTTACAGCACCACACATTCAGTCTCCCTCCCAGACTCCCAGAGCACTTCACTCTGGTGAACTTTCTATTTTTGTTTATGTTTGTTTTTGTTTATGGGGGGTTGATTACTGTCTGCAAACCAGACTGGCCTTTGGGACATTATGCAAGATTATCTATCTATCTATCTATCTATCTATCTATCTATCTATCTATCTATCTATCTATCTATCTATCTATCTATCTATCTACCATTTTGTAGAATTAAAAAGGTAATAGCTTAGTGGGTGAAGTGGGTGTGGTTAATTCACATATTCATAGATTTGATTCTCAAATTTATTACAAGAGTAAAGGGTTAGAGATGCACTTGCATATTTTATTACATTTACAGCATTTGGCTGACATTTGTTATTCAAAGCAGCTTACAATTATGAGAGAATACATCTCAAGCAGTTGAGGGTTAAGGGCCCTTGTTCAGGGGCCCAACAGTGGCAGCAGCACGACATGAACTGACAGTCTTCTGGTTACTAGTTGAGCATTTTGCCCACTGAGTCACTTTTGTGTGAAAATAATGCTTTTAAAAATGTTTACCAATGTTACTGAGCCTAAAGAATGCCTTTAGTTTTACTTAAATAAACACTATTGAATCAAAATACTCTGCAAAATCTACTCAAAGAGTGGCCATGATAGTCTCTCTTTCTGCTAGAGAAAAACCAAAAAACAAAATGCAGATCCAAAAAACAATGGCATTATAAGGCATTATAAGGAGCCTTTTTAAGGTTTGCTAAAAACAAGTCATTTGTTTAACACAGTAAGACTCAAAACAATTAATATAATATACTATAATTTCGTCTCTTCACTATAGTGAAAGTATAGTACCTATACCTCTTATGCTATTGGCTACAGTTGTCACTGTGCTGCTGTAACTCACGGCTGTAATTTGTCTTTATTTACTCTCATGTTCTCATCTTTCAAGCTCAGTCTTATGCCTCCTCAAACCCATCACTGCAGAACAAAAGTAGCTTAGCATTATACGTTTGTTTATGTCTCTGTATGGGAGCCTGTTTGCAATGAACGTGAGATACTTAGAATATCAGTCATGAAGTACTAAAACATAATAATAAGGAAAACAAGATATTCAATATTTGATCTATTTCCATGTTTTTAAAAATGTGCAAACACATCATTCAGGTCTGCAGTGTGTTTTTTTTTGTCATGTTCTGCATGTTGTAAATGCATCCACCTCACAAGCACAGAGCACCCATGTACGCTCGAATATATCAGCACATACTCATAACATATCAACACATCCCCCATCCAGACACATCCAAATAAAACACAACCACTCTGGCGTAACTGGAAGGCTGCTTTATTGTTTGGAAAAGGTTTTCGTGCTCAAATGAAGACAATCTTTCACTGATTCTCACTAAAGTCCAAGTGGTTGTGCAACACAGCCTCTCCTTTCCAACATCAGTGGCAAGAGATAAGAACAACATTGTCAACCAATAAGCACTTTTGAAATATTATCAGCAAATGAGAGAAATAGCATCTCAGTCATGCTACGAAAGAAAACATACACAAATTATTATTGATAGAAAAAGAAATGGTCCGAAATGAACAGAAGCTGAGCACAGAAGGCAGACTGAACAGACTGAACCATTAAGAGATTCACTTGAGAGTGTACACTCCAACACTTGAGAGTGTACACTCCTACACTTGAGAGTGTACACTCCAACACTTGAGAGTGTACACTCC
>JAOYMR010000017.1:7197080-7227627 GCA_025802075.1 Tenebrosternarchus preto
GTGTACACTCCAACACTTGAGAGTGTACACTCCTACACTTGAGAGTGTACACTCCAACACTTGAGAGTGTACACTCCTACACTTGAGAGTGTACACTCCTACACTTGAGAGTGTACACTCCAACACTTGAGAGTGTACACTCCAACACTTGAGAGTGCACTCTGGTTATCTACCCCACACTATACTGCAACCTCTGAGGATGAAGTCAGGTTGATGCCACTTAAGAGTTTTTTGTTGTTGTTGTTGTTTTTTTTGTTGTTTTCTTTCATTTTTTATTTTTTTATTTATTTATTTTTTATGGATGTCTCAGACATCCTTTTAAACATTAGTTTTTCTCAGTGCTCATTTTAAACAAGCTCCACTTGTTTAGGAAAATTTAATGCAACATCATCTAAATTTTCATCAAACAAAATAGGCAGCAAAAGGCACCTGAAACAAACACACAGACAAAAAATGTCTGAAACCATAATGTACAGCCTAACTGAACTTAATAATGCAAACTGCATTGCTGTGTCCCTAGAGATGAGGAAGCTATGCTCTAATTAAGCCGCACCACACAGACTTAAAGTGACCGAGTTGTTATTTATAATTCTACACACACACACACGCACACACACACACACACACACACACACACTCTCTCTCTCTCTCTCTCTCAAGCTTTGATCAAAGGATCATGATATACACTTGGTGTCTACACCAGTAAATTAAACAAGATTTAAAGGGAGGAGAATGTATGAATGCATATATTTATGTTTATATATATATATGTGTGTGTGTGTGTGTGTGTGTGTGTGTGAGCGAGTGAGTGTGTGTGCGTGCGAGTGTGTGTGCGTGCATGTGAGTGTGTGTGTGTGTGTGTACGTGTGTGTACGTACGTGCGAGTGTGTGCGTGTGAGTGTGTGTGCGTGCATGTGAGTGTGTGTGTGTGTGTGCGTGTATGTTTGTGTGTACGTGCTGAAGAGCAGTGTGAGGGTAAGTCATCTTCACTCAGGACACAGTAGGTAATGAGGTGCTGGTAATGCATTCCCCTCCCATATACAGGCAACACAAGCAGCTAGTACACCATGCACTGAGCATTAGACCCACACACACACACACACACACACACACACACACACACACACACTCACACACACACACACACAGTGTGTGGGCCAGACCAGAGTTTTGGTCGTTCACTGAACGTATTGCACAAAAGAAATAAGAATGTGAGCAAAGGTCAGTCAGTGGTGCTTTCTCTCCACTCCAAGCAGAGGTCAACTCAGTGGAGGACAGTATTCTAATATCATATATATATACACATACATATGTATATGTGTGCATATATATACACATATGTACATATACATGTATACATAGATACATTTGTAGTATAGCTCTATATATGCCTCAATTTATATATAAGATTTATATACTTTTTGCATTTTAATATATATATTTGTATTAGATTCCCCTCTTTAATGTGAAAAGTGTCTCAAAAATCTACTCCTTCTAACAAATATTTCACAGTCTACCATGTGAGACCTGGGCGATGGGCGAAGCCGTTTCTATTCAGGTTATGATTCTTCTTCAGGATTAGATTAATAGCTGTAGCTTTGAAGTATTTCTGTATTTACACAAAACTATGCATGCTGTTAAAATAAAATTATATATTACATTATTTATAGACTCTTAAAAAGTTCATTCTTAACTTTTCAGCATTTTGTGCCGTTTAAAACATAGCCTGTACTGTACAATATTGGGTTTTTTTTCTTCATTTATTTTAGTTTGATTTTAAATGAATGCATGATTTGCTGTTGTATCATTTACACAATCTATCCTGAACAGCTGTGGAAGTGTGAATGGTGTTAGTTTTGTTGAGCAAAATAATTGTTTTGTTTGTTTTTAGGGTTTTTGTTTTTTTTTTGGTTCAGGTCAGTGCCCTCACTAATCACACATGCAGCAATACCTTCGATCAATTCCAGTTAGGAGCTAAGGTATACCATCTATGACATCACTAGACAACAGGTGATGCAATAGCTCTGGTGCAGTGGTTGCTTGGCTCACAGTAGGTTGCTATGCAACCAGTGCCCTGACAGTTAATTGGCATTAGATTGAAGCTATACTTCGTTGATGAGAAAAATGGCCGAGCAGGGGATGGTTTACTGTAAATTTTAGTCAAAGACTATTTCCCCTCACCACAACAGTGGTGAGAACTTTTGGGTGATATTTGACTAGACAGTCAGACTTCTCAAATCTGATCTCATTGTCTCACAGTGATTGCCTCCTTCTTGAAATAGCATACACCACTTTTATAACTCCATTTATTGGTCAGTTTTTGTTGACAGTTTTGAAACATTCAAATTTCCACACAGATGGAAACTGCTTTTGGTGGTGAGAGGTGGTCTTGTAGCCATACAACTCCACTCTTTTAGTGTGTCAAGACAGCACACCTAGCCCTGCCCTTCCAAATGAAGTCACGTTCTCTGGCCTCAGGCATGGCCATTACCCATGACATCAGTGTCATTAGAATGATACATTTGTGTTGTATCCTGAGAAAAATGGGGAACTCAAACATCAGTCTGAAAGCATAAAACAGGAGGGTTGGGGTGCATTTCCAACCTGCTCCTGAGATGTTCTAGAAACCTTCAGAAAAAACTAGCAAACACTGAATAGCAAGACAAACCTCTTTGGCTTCTCCTTTTACAGTTGTGATTCCCTAATACACACTCTCATAGGTTCTCTCTGGCATTCATCCCTGCCCCAGCTACAATAATACCATTGCTAAAGATGTGATGGCTTGTATGTACATAAAAAACACAGTTCATTGCTATGACCTGAACTGGACTAAATCAGACATAACACAGACACATTTTAGCAGAACTTTCTAAAGTAATACAATGTAACAATTAATTATCTCATCTACGTCTCTAAAAAAAACAAACAAAAAAACTGCCACTTTCTCATAGTTATAGCCCATCTAAATCTTACCCCGACAAGCATCATAAGTGCCCTTCAGAGTGCTTTGCCCCTCATACTGCCCTATCCTACACCCATCCCTCCCACCTAAAATAACCCTACACCTACCGTGGGCCCCACAAGGGGTCCAGTGCTATAGGTAAGATATTGCTGCAGACAAATACAATGAGATCCTTTAGGATTTACAGTGTTCCTTTTTCTTCTAGAATGATTTGCCATTTCATCTCCAGACACACACATTCTAACATTCCATTTCTCCAGTTACAATCTCCTGAGCAGCAAAAAAAAACGGGATTTCACTCTGTCGTCTCATTCACTTCACAGATGCGCCACAGTTCAACCAACAAAAGCCTCTGATTAGTTACAGGCTCTCTGCAGCTACTAAAGCCAAAACCCAGAGCTGGTTTATTTTAGAGTGTATCTGGTAGTGACGAGTAAAAGATGCAGTATAATTTACTGTCTTCAGCCAATTCAGTTTCAATGTTATCTGTTTATACTCAAATCCTAGTAATAAATTTAGCCAGTGGACAGCCTTTAACATATTGTCAAGCCACTGTGGAGGTCTGTATTAGTGTCTTGTGGACTATGATTATTCATGCAAGATTTCTGATCAAAACATGCCATCATGCAAGTAATTTTTATGCATTGAACAAGCACAATAATGTATTATTCATTTGGAGATGTGTATTGGAGGCCCTTGTTATCTGCCCCCTGATCCTATCAGTGTGAAAGCCCATGTAGAAAAAAGCCTTTTGATGCAAGTATAACAAATATATGACAGTGTTACTGAGGGTGACATGGGCAAAATGTTGAATGTTTATATTTTTTTGTTGTTGTTGTTGTTGTTCCTCCCCTTTTTCCTTTTTTTTGCCGCTCAAATAATGTAAAGACCATGTAAAGTATTTAGTGCTGACAAACACAAAGGTACCATTTGAATCAGCCAAGCTCTAAGTTTTGTGTATTCCCTGCTCACTCTCACAATCATTCTGAGTTCTTCCACACACTGGTGAAATGAAACGGTGCAGATTCCTCCGCTGGCCGCATTTTGGAAGCCGATCCTTCCATGATAAGCAGTGTTCATTTCCTTTACGGAAATTCCATAGATGCACTGCATAAGCACAGGGATTCTCCAGATTTGGGAAAACCATGCTGTGAATTGCAGTTTTCCCTTGGTTTTTCGCATCCCTGCTCAGTAGCGAGTTCCATCCTGAAGTGCAGTGTAGCCCTCTAGTACTCAATATCAAGTATCAATCCTTGGTTAAATTCCTATTTGATTTTGTTTAAATCAAATCTTGATGCAACAGTGTCACACAGGAAGCTGATTATGTTTGGTTTAACTTTAAGAGTCAAGCTTGAAGACACCCCAACATTTTTCCGATGCATCCATACACCTGTGAAGTTTGTAAACAATTATTCTGTTTTGATCGCTTTGATTTTTTTTTTTAAATATCATTTTCTTACTTGCAAATGAAATAAATCTGTACACCTGTATAGTCTGATTCAGGGTTTCCAATCATCTTGCCTGAAATTCCAGTTACTGTTATAATACTGTAATCTTGATTGCTAGTGCTATAACACATTGCACTGCCACAGCCTCAACACTTGGATTCCCTGACATCTTTTTGGTTTCGTCCCTTCTCTTTACGCCCTTTTCCCTCATTTTTGTCATCTTGCTTTTCTTTCTCTCCCTTGGTTACGCTGTCGTAGGACGGGAGGGATGCGGTAGAAGGAGTGCCCTCCTTCTTCTCCTGGTTCATCCCTCCGTTCTCCAGTTTGTTGTTACCAGCCCGGCGCTTGCAGATAATGCCCTGGCGGGCCAGGTGGGCGCGGTACGCCCTCTGGATCACCACCGCCGACACCTCCTCCTGCTTGCGGCGCAGCGTGGAGGTGATGGGCTCATAGGACACTTTGGAAGGGTTTGCCGCGACAAAGCGTTCTTCCATCTGCTGACGCATCATGTCCAGGTCACCGCTGTCACCCAGCACACGCTTGGTGAAGGCAAACAGGATGTCCAGGCAGTGGATACGGTCTCCACTTACCATGGGGAGATCCATGGCAATCAGCTCAATGATGTTGGGCTTAGGCACACGTAGAGGGTGCTCCAGTGTATCGGCAAAATCTGGCAGCTTGGCGAAGGTGATAAACTGACAGGCATCTGGGTCAAATTTCTCCCAGATCTCATAGAATGACTCGAAGTCATCCTCGCATAGTGGGTCAGCACTCTCCTCTGTAGCAACACTAAAGTTCTCCAAGATAATGGCAATGTACATGTTTACCACAATCAGGAAGGACACAATGATGTACATTACAAAGAAGAAGATTGCCACTGATGGGTTGCCACAGTCACCCCTCACGGTGGTTCCTGGGTTCTCCTTCTCAGGATTGCAGTCAGGTGGGTAGTTCAGGATGGGAGCTAACAAACCATCCCACCCTGCTGAGGTTGTGATCATAAACAAGATTATCATACTGTTGCCAAATGTTTCAAAGTTGTACAGGTCATCAATGCCAACCTCTCTCTTAACGTATGCAAAGTTGGACATGCCAAAGATGGAGAAGATGAACATGACCAGGAAAAGCAGAAGACCGATGTTGAACAGCGCAGGAAGGGACATCATCAAAGCAAAAAGTAAAGTCCGTATGCCCTTGGCACCTTTGATTAAACGCAATATTCGGCCAATTCGTGCCAGACGGATCACCCTGAACAAAGTAGGTGACACAAAGTACTTCTCGATTAGGTCTGCCAGGAACATACCTGAAATATAAAAAATCAAACAGAGAAATAATGGTCAACAGTGGTATACATGTATGTGCAGTTTGATTCAGAGTGTAATCACACATATTACAGCACCATATGAGCTCAAATGTCCACTACAAATCATAAACAAAAACAACACTGAAGAGTCCTGATATGGAACTCACCTTACTGCAACATAAATCAGAACATAAGTACTGTTATATACTCATGTATATGTTACTTACCTACAATGGACAGAATCACCACGACACAGTCAAAGATGTTCCAGCCATTGGTGAAATAGTAATGTCGTAGTGCAAATAGCTTTAGCACAAATTCACCAGTGAAAACCACAATGAAGACAAAGTTGACCCAATATAGGATGGTCTCTGTCTCTTCTGACTGGTCATCAGTTTCCACCATCATGGTAACCATGTTAAGACAGATGAGCATCATGATGGAGATGTCGAATGCTTGCTGCATGACAAAGTCAAACACCACCCCCTGGATGTTGTTCTGGAAGGTAAAAGGATAAGGTGATGTAAGAAGGGGATTTGTTTTTCCATATGACCTATAGAGACCATCTCTGCATCTATCTATGGGATAGTCATTTCTCCTACCTGTGGTCTGGGGATGGGCTTCTGAGGTTTCTTTGAGCCCAGTTTCTTCATAGCATTGTAGTACTTCTTCTGTTCTTCTGTCATGAAGATATCCTGGCCTCCAAAGTATAGAGAAAATATGACATTGGTTACAACCTGATAATTTGCATGTTTGTATAGACATGCATGTCTTCCAGCCCAAGATTGTCAGAATTTAGTCTACAGAAAACATTAAATTTAAGTGTTAAAACATCAAAGAAATATATGTTGAATAATTATATTACATAAATAAATAAAGGGAATAAAAGAAGCAAATAAGTAAAAACATATCTTTTTCTTCTGTTGGTTAAAGTTGTCGATGATGACACCAATGAAGAGATTAAGAGTAAAGAAGGACCCGAAGATGATGAAGATGACAAAGTATATGTACATGTAGATATTATCTTCATACTTAGGCTGGTCTTCAAGCTGGAAATAACAACGATCATCATCTTACTCAAAGTCATGCTGCAGTTTATGTAAAATCAGACAAGCCGTAACATGAATAATCAACTGTGGCCAAAATCAGCCAAAATCAAACTAAACACCTGCTATGGTTGTACCAGACCTACAAATCACCTGGCAAAATTGATAGGTGGGTTTGTCTTACCTTTCTGGAGTCTACAGCTGCATACATGATGTCCATCCAACCTTTGAATGTGGCCTGTCAGAAGAGAAGAAGCAACAAAAAAGAGTATTAGATGTCTTTGTATTTTCAACTGATAATTTTCTCTCCACAGTATGAGATTTTAACTTTAAAGCTTCTTGGTTATTAGTATTTAACTGAGAAGTAAATAGAAATTATGTCACATTACAACATCAAAGAGTAGCTAGATAATCATACATGTCTTTGATAGCATAATATTAATAGAATGATACGTACCACTTGCAAGAGTGCCAGGTACCCAGCTCCAACATTATCAAAGTTGATCTTAACATTTTTCCAGCGGACTTCAGAGTAATTTGCATTGATAAGTGCAAAACATTCTGTCTTATTGTTGACATCATCAGTTTCAAAGTATTCCTCTGCGGTTTCATTAAAGCAATAGTAGTACTTTCCAGCAAACATGTTGACCCCCATAATACTGAAGATGAGCCAGAAGATCAAACAAACCAACAGCACATTCATAATGGAGGGAATAGCTCCCACCAGAGCGTTCACCACCACCTAATGAGAGAGGGACAGAGAGAAAAAGACAAAAAGGTAGTTGAAAGACAGAGAGAGAGAGAGAGAGAGAGAGAGAGAGAGAGATGGTCTGAGAGCAATTCACAATATATTTACTAATATAAAAAGCTACAAAGACCCTTTCTGATCCTTGAATCTCTGTCTTATGCAGATAGTATTTCTGCTCTATCCACAGTACGGTGGTAATTCTGTCTCCAAGCTTTATTCAAGTATGCATTCAAGCTAAAGGTCTGTGTAGAAAGAGAACCTAACTCAGGTTGATATGTGGAATAAAACAGCCGCCCACTAAACTGTCGGTCATTTGCATTGCATTGTAGTGTTTTGTTCATTAACGTTTTTCATTTAAAAAGTGTAAATTTTGTCATTTTTTATTATTAAAGTTTTGAATTATTTCCTCTTATATTCATCCAAAAATATTTTAAAAGGAATTTTTTGGGAGTCTGAATACCTATAGAGAAGTATAGGCAGATGTTTAGTAAAAATTCTGTGTAAACTGGCACTGAGTGAAATTCCCTATAAGTCCTTAGCTTTAAGTAGTAATGTCCTCATGTACTGAATATGTCTAAGAAACATACACACATGGTGACATACATGTATGTTATCATCTCTGTTAGTATGTACACACCAATCAGCTGCACACTGGAAAGGCTTAAGTGCCACTTCATTTAGAGAATTCATGAACTGGTTACAGAGGTAGAGGGGAACTATGATGATGGTCATTATGTTTCAGCAAAATATTTCCTACATATTTAACATGCCTGTATGATCCAGGTATGTGAATCACACCCCACATGTATTAAAACAAGATCATTTCTTTCTAATATATTAATTTTCTTTTCTCAAATAAAATTCTGATAAACTGTGATACATTGTAAGATGTATTCAAAATGTTTATTCTGGTTTACGAAAAAAAAAAAAGAAATATAGACATTGGTTAATCTTTCATATGACAGACATATTCTTTCATACTTGTGCAGCTTTTGGCTGGGCCTTGACTAACAGCTAATTGCAAGAGTCCCAACACTGAATGGGGTATACAATATCTGCTATGTGAAACAGTCACTTTCCAGGTTCTGGCAATAGCAGATATGACTGAACATCACTTAAACATGACTTAAAATGCATTTATTCAGACCATCATCACAGGATTATCCTTACTAACTTATCTGTCACCTTGCTTCCAACAAAAAAGAAAAAAAATTTGTGCATACATGACTGCACACTTGCCATCCCAGTATGCAGCTTGGAATTCTTAAATTGAACAACTGCAAGAACAACCCCAGCCAGGGAGTTATAGCACAACAGAGGAGAGATTTGCACAGCCTTTCACCTCCTCAGACCACACCCTCACCGTACACACAGAACTGATGACATGGGCACACACTGGCTGGATGATGCTCTGAGGTTATCAGGCCAGCAGCAGGTCATGCATGGCCATTAGCAGGACCTGAGTGCTAAAGGCTTCCCTGCTCTCCTCTGGACCATGCCATGCTATTCCCACTACTAGGCCAGACATTCCATCTGGTCTAGATCACAGTCTTAAACTACAGCTACCTAAACTCACTAGTTATCCTGGTTGGAGCTGAATGGCCAATTTAAAATAATCACAAACATCCCAGGCTAGGTCACCTTGAACTTGACCTCACAATAGTATAAGTAAAATTACAGAGAATATTTCTAGAAAAGCATTTGAAATGTTTTATTCTCTGGGATGAGGCGATGAGGCTTGCCTTTTTTTTTTAAAGATTCAGACATATTAACTGATAGCTAACATAGAGAGCCTAGAGGAGAGGAAGGACATCTGCTTTTGTGTGTGTGTTGGAACAAACATGCAAAATACATGGACATGTATCAGTACAGCACAGCTGAAATCAAGGTATGAACACTTAAGTACAAAAAAGTAAAAATAACTAAATCATTTGGTGCTATAGTTTAATAATAATGCTTTATCAAGTTGATTCATTACAAATAATCTTAATTAACAATAATCTTAATTAATAACCCAGATACCAAATAAAAAAATATTGGCTTTGTGGCCCTCTGTAATAAATTTGGTGCTTATTTTTCCATTAAATCTGATTTTCTGAAAGATTTTCAAAGTTTATTCAGACACTAGTTTCTATTTTTAGGTTTCAGGGTTTTATCAAGTATTGCATATAAGCACAAAATATAAAAGAATCATATTTGAAATATCATTTTTGTGCCTGTCCCTCTTCATTCGTGGTCTTGATAACAACCTCTTTTACAGGCGTAGCAATGCCTGGAACACATCTCAGAAGTGTAGGGTGTCTTAGTCTTAATTTGGTTGTGTTTGGAGAGAGTGGTGTAAATAAAAAGGTGGATGTGTGTGTTGGAGGGAAGTGTAGCGGGTTGTGTATGGCTGTTGAACTCAGGCTGGATAAGAGTGGAGCTGGATGGTTGGCTACTACTAGAGAAGTGACCTGTTTTGGCAATTGAATGGTTGACATATCACAAACAGGCCTTGAATTAATGTGACAGCACAAATGACTGATTTCTAAGGCAAACTAAAATAAGATTTTTAATATTACAAAAAATAAAAAATATATATACTGCTGTCTGTTTGTGATGAGGCAGCTTTTAACAGTTTCCTAGTTTTTGAATTTCTTTGAAAAAAATTAGATTCATAGATCAGAAATTAGACATATTTATCTGACAATTACTTTAACGCAACACCTTAAAAGAGCTTTACGTCATTTTTAGGCTCTGTGCAAATCCACGAAAAGTTTCAGCTGCATCATGACACAATATTGAGAAAATATCCATGCGAATGTTCCCCAAATACATGCATGTAAGGTGCATCTTAGCCACAAAGGTAGTATGGATATCTCCTCCATTTATTGGCCTTGTTTTTCCCTCCTGGCTATGCTTTTAATTTAGCATTATTGCGTAATGGTGGTTCTTAGCATGCGGTAGTGTTGTCACAGAGTGACGGGCATGCACTGGGCAGCTCTGGATCTTACCCTCATGCCCTCAAACCGGGACAAAGCTCTCAGGGGCCTGAGGGCCCTCAAAGTCCTCAGGGACTTTATGGGGCCCAAGTCTGAGTACCCCAAGGCATTAGCTATAAGGCTGACTATAGACACCTATACAGAGAGAGAGGGAGGAAAGAATAGAGGGAAGAAAAGAGAGGGAGAAAGAGAGAAAGAGAAAGAGAAAGAGAGAGAGAGGGCCAAAGTGTTAGAGTCAAGGAGGACGGCAGGGGGAAAGAGAGAAAGAGGACCCTACATTGGTATTAAGCTGGAGAGTCAGAAGCACATAACAGATATATGCATACATAAATAAGGGTATGTTTAAGTATGTATGTATATATGTGTATATAAACACAAAGAAGAGAGAGTAAGGTTAAATATGGTGTTATCCGATCAGAAGGGTTATACGAGTGCTGGACGCCCCAAGTTTTTTCCTTTTTTTAAAAGTCTGAGTATGTATTTTGTTTTGTTATCGCAGACGGACGAAGCTTGGAAAGCATCTTAACAGCAAACCTGGAAGGAAACTCACGGTTGAGACACTGGGAGAGAAAGAAAGACTTACAGAAAGAGGTGGAGGAGGGAAACGTTAAGAGAAGAGGCACAGAAATGTGCACAAACTTACAAGCACATCCACCGAACTTTGAACAGACAAAATACACACAATACATACACTGCAGGCACTGCATACAGTACACATGAGACTGGTAGAGAGTCGTCAGGGAGGGAGGGCGGTTTAGGAGAGCAAGGAGGCAGAGAGAGAGGAGTTCCTGTCAGAGAGAGAGTCCAGCAGTGACCTTACCCTGGCCCCTTACTCCCAGGCCCCACAGGCCTCTCAGTGCCTCTGGCTCCATCAGCGCTAAAGAGAGACAAGGTTACAGTCACCTGTCAGAGACATAAACACCACCAAGCTGAATATGGCTTTAACACATACACACACACACACACACACACACACACACACACACACGCGCGCACACATAACTTTTATTCAGTCTTACCACTGATCTCATGAACAGATTCAGATTTGTTTTAAAGTTTGAGGACAGCGTTTGATATTATATATCTTGCACTCACACTGAAAACACTGTAGATATATAACAATATGGTAAGATGTGCCAAAACATGCGCTAACATAAAGCACTTCTCCAAAATAATTATCCCAAAGTTGATTTCTTTCATCTGTCTGTACTTTTTAGATACTAATCTAATACAAATCTGAACAGATTCAGATTTGTTTTAAAGTTTGAGGACAGCGTTTGATATTATATATCTTGCACTCACACTGAAAACACTGTAGATATATAACAATATGGTAAGATGTGCCAAAACATGCGCTAACATAAAGCACTTCTCCAAAATAATTATCCCAAAGTTGATTTCTTTCATCTGTCTGTACTTTTTAGATACTTGTCTTGTCACTCACAGGCTCGTCATACTTCTGATCAAGTGTATATTTAAGACGCAAAGAAAAAAAAAACAGGAGTTTGATGTGGATTAGTGGCATGAAAACTCATTATACACATCATCACTGGGACATCCTCTGCAGAACACGAATCTCCCATGATGGTTAAAAGTTCAGGACCTGTCAATGTGTAGAACAGGCAGACACTGACACAAGAGCTAATAACAGCAGTTTCTATCCAACTGAACTTCAAAATGGCTGCTGGCAACGAGAAGGCCTAAAACTGGACTAAAATGAATTTTCAGTGGTGAGTCACCATTGGCACTGCAATTTAGCCTGACACTAGCCTTAATCCAAGTCTGGGGAAAATGGTCCTAAATGTCTTTTTTGTTTTTACAGAGGCAACTAAGTAAGCACTATAGTATGAAAACAACACCAGATACATTCTACAGAATATAATTAGAATGGATGTATGTGGATCAATTCAGACATATAATTTAATAACATTTATCACTGATATTCTGACAGCAATATCAGTGACTGTTTCACATCATTCAAGTTTTAAATTTAAACCTTTTAGTAAGGAGCTACAAATTCATTATTTTGCAAATTAACATTTTGACAGGTCAAAGGAAAGTCAAATGTTTACTGATATTTTAAAATGATATTCAAAGACTAACTTTAACACAGTGTAACTGGACCAGCAAAGTGAAGAGGAGACTATGTTTTGGGTTTTTTTGACAAAAATCAAAACTGACATATTTGACATAACACAGCCAAATATTAGTGACCTGGACTTATGCTATGCAAACTGATCAGATTTTATCAGATTTTAAAATTATACATTTGAATGAACAATAAAACACAGTACAGTGCAGATCTACGTCATCACAAAACAACCGTAACACTTTACACATGTGAAAAGTAAATATTTCACCAAATTTCAGATTCATACACCTTAGTCTACATCAGACTTCAGTCTAAATGCATTTGTAAAATCTCACAACAGTTGTACTGTCATAGTTTAGTCTAGTCATTGAGGGTCAGGGCCACCACTAGCTCAAATGCTGAAGACCGAACACATGCTCCCCTCCTAGAATTTTAAAAGACAAAACTCTGGATGAAGCCTAACAAAAAGAATTACAATTCATCATCACATTCAGAGGAAGGTGTTGTGCCACACATTCCCAGTTTACTGTTCACATTGGGCTTAATTTCAAACTGCTGTGAAGGATCAAAGGGGTATTATATAATAATAAATTGGCACCATGGATAGAGAGAGAGAGAGAGAGAGAGAGAGAGAGAGAGAGAGAGAGAGAGAGAGAGAGAGAGAGAAAGAGAGAGAGAGAGAGAAAAAACCAAAAAATACTGAGATAGTGAGTGAAATACCAGAGATACTTACATCCACAATAAAGAAATCCAGCCAGCACCAAGCATTAGTGAAGTATTTGACAAAGCCATAGGCTACCCATTTGAGCAACATCTCCAGAATAAAGATGTAGGTGAAGACTCGGTCTGCATATTCTAGAATGATCTGGATTGTCTTTCTCTGTTCAATGTACACATCCTCAAAGGCCTTTTGAAAAAGCAGAGAAAAATATTGTTAAGGGTTTAGATATATATATACATCTTTATTAAGCAGGGAAGGATGAAAGCATTTGTACATTTAGAGCCACTGGTCACATTAAGGTATTTTTTTGCATATTGTAAATTTTGTACATCAAGATAGAAAAAACAGACAAAACAGCATCTGCAACTTTAACCCTCCTCAGAAACGAAGTAAAGCAAACCTAAATCTAAATAATTAAAAAAAAAATTATAAACCCATATAAATTCAGAATTATTTGAAATGAGAGAATGAACAAGTCATTTCTATTTAGTCTAATAATAAGACTTAATAAATTCATAATAAATTACTTAACAATAAATACAGAAATAATTCAGATATTGCATCATCTCGTATAAAAAACAGCTGTTAAATTATAAAGTGACTATGTTGAAAACAAATTTTTGCATATAATTTTACATATCTCTCTTGGTATTAGAAATTGGCCCCAAATTGTTTCTACAGAATTTGCTTGCTCATGTATTTATTTGTTAATCTATATGGGTGTGTCAGTTTTCAGGGGCCGAACTAGACTGTAGCCTGTCATTTGGCTACAGTCCCTATAACAACCACAGAGTGGCACTGCAACTTCACTCACATTAATTCTTCCACTAAGACACTGAGTTTGGCTACGGTCCCTCAACGTGGCTGGAAGAGATGCTGCAGAATCCTCTGCATGCAAGGCTTTTTATACAGCATTTGGCTACAGTCCCTTAGAGCAGACCAGAGACACTGCAGCCTAAAGACAGACTGCTGAGTTACAGGAGCCAGTACAGTGCAATACAGCCGCAGCCATTAGCCAACTACAGATCAGACGGCACAAAGTAGCTTAGCTCACCCCGTTACACACTCTGCAAGCCCTAAAAGAACTGGGACCGATCCACAGTCCAGGAATGAGTATTAGATAGGAACTGGACAGTGTGTTACTGTGCAGTTTTTAAACAAGTCACAATCAGCAAAAAAAAAACTACATTATGCTGCTGGTTTGTTTAGTCTGACTGCTGTCAAATAACCCCATTGTTTGTGCAATGTGTTTGTCCTCACCAGAGCCCCAGAGCTTAGGAGAATCATGAAGATGATGAGGGTCTCAAACCAGTTGTGTTCTACGATGAGGTAGCATGTTTTTCTCAGGTACCACCAGTACTTTCCCCAACCTTCCGTGATGGACACGTCACAACACTTGTACCGTGCCACACAGGCTGAAACACACACACAAACACAAACAGTGTCAGACACGCATACATATATGAACACATGAGGCCTCCTTATAAAGTCCACAGTAGGTTCATTTATTTCCCTGTACCCATGTATACATGATAGCACACTCCCTATCCTCAAGCCCACTGCAGATTACCATCTGTCCAGCAAGCCTCCGGATCCAGATACTCCTCCACCACTTCCATGGCCGCCACCTCCTCCTCATCAGGCTTGATGTCAATGGTACTACCCTCAGAAGAACTGTAGTCCTCCAACTGAGGAAGAAGAAAGAGGAGAAGGAAAGGGAGAGAGTGAGAGATGGAGAGAGAGGGAGAGAGAGAGAGAGAGAGAGAGAGAGACTTCAGTTTTGTGATATAAAAATGAGGAAATACAGATCTGCATTCTGCCTCTAGTGCACTGTACTCAGCTGCCTGAATGGCTTCACTTTTAAGTAGATTCTTGTCACCACATGCTTATGACATTTAGATGTGCCAGTTCCACTCAAAGCTCTCACTCCTCCGTTCTGTTCGTGTGTTTCGTTTGTACGTGTACTCGTGTGTCTCCACTCACTGCCCTGGTGTTTGCCCAAGATCTTCTTAAAAACACATAAACATGCAATATTATCTGATATCGAACAAAATACATTTTCTCTGTTGGTGATGAAAACTAAAGCCAGATTATGGTATCACAAAGTTCCTGAAAAACGCACCCAGCCTTTGTAAGAACCACTGATGTTTTTATTGTTCTTGATTTCCAACAATATGTGCTTATATCTGCACAAGTGCAGAAAGAATGGGGGTTCAAATAAGTTCTCACAATAGAGTCCAAAGTACGAAACAGTCACCGTCGCTAGGACAGCCTCAGAAAGCTTCTTACCAAATATTCTAACAGAGGAGAGAAGGCACATTACAAGCACTCAATTTCAAAGGCTGAATAGGGACAGAAGATGGAAAGCTGTAATGCACTTTGAAGCTCATTCATGTCTTCATTCTTAATATGTTCAACCATTTACTATGTCAGAACAAACTGATGACATTTAGAAAAACTGCAGCTGTTGACATGTTTCACCTTGACCAGCACATAAAAGACAGTATATATCTGCCTCATGAGACAGGATTTTTCACCATAAAATAATTCCTCTAAATATGCATATTTATATCACATTTAAAAGAGGATGAAACACCATGAGTTCACAAATGTATATAAATGTATAGAGTGTTTCTACATTTCTACAAGCAATTTACATAACCAAGCTGTCAGAAAGCCTACCCAGGCACACATAGCATCTCACTGTCAACCTCTCAATTAGAAAATCAAACATGGTAATACAGTGGGCAACATCTAATCAAAATAATCATGAACACACACACACACACACACACACACATTCATACACAAAGTCTATCATAGTCAGGTCTCCATTGGCAGGGCCCGACCCTGATCTTAGCAAGTCAGGATGACGCTGCAGTTTTATAAAATTCCTGTTGTCAGCACACACACACACACGCACATACACACGCACACACACAAAACACACAGTGAAGGAGTAATAGAATGAAAGAACACACACACACACACCACTGCAGTCCTTACTGATCCATCTTAGCCAATCACAGACTTGGATTCTCCCAGCTATGCCCTGATTGGCTGAGTTGCATTACCTGCTACAACATTATTGGATATCTGTTCAGCACTTGGCACATGTAGTCCAACTGTACCGGATCTGTTCCTCTAAACTAGGTCAAGGTGACCTAGACATCACACAGACAGTCAGACTATGACAGGAAACTCTTGTGTAAGTATGTGTGAGTGTGTGTGTGCAAAAAAGAGAAAGCAAGAGAGAGAGGTAATGAGAGAGAGAGCGAGAGGGAGAGAGAGGAAGAGTGTGAGAGAGAGAGCGAGAGGGAGAGAGAGGAAGAGAGAGAGAGATGGAAAATGCAAGAGCGGAAACCAAAGCCAACCCAGTGATGAGTATGCCCTGCTTTTCCACACCATTTCAGCCCTCCTCTGGGTCTTATACTCCACAAGCCTATCTCTTCCTTGTTTTTGTATTTCTGCACATGCCTGATAGTGTCTACCTAATAATTCCTGCAATTTTAGTAGCTTATTTGCTCTGTGTATCAATCTTTTTTTTTACATAGGAACTGATATTCCAGTTGCTCCATCCTTTTTTTGTGTCATAAGTGTACAAACAGCATATACAGTAAGTAATACAACAGCAAGCGAATGCACACGTGCCAGAAATCAGACCAATGAGGCAAAACATTACATCATCTCCTGGACTGCATCTATTCTCTGGCTGAGTGGATAAGCACTCAGCGGTAGCGCGGAGGCAATAAATCACAGCAGTATCTCAGCTCAACTCTATGGTCATACACAGCAGTATCTCAGTTCAACTCTATGGCCACACACAGCAGTATCTCAGTTCAACTCTATGGCCACACACAGCAGTATCTCAGCTCAACTCTATGGTCATAGACAGCAGTATCTCATCTGCTTCATACACAGCATGGATTTGCCCATACTAACTTGATCTACTCGTACTGACTCCATCTACTCTTCCTCCATACATTTGTACACCTTTAATCTGATTCTCTTAACCTTTTGACACCAGTTATATCATTTTGGACATATGCTACACACCTTCAGTTTCAAAAGTGTATACATGGTACTAACAATATAATGTTACGTAACATGTCTAATAATTCCAGAGTCAAGAGTCCCTGAATCACACTGCTCTATTAGACTGACAAAAGAATATAGATTGTCTTAGAGTCTTAGAGTAACTGTCCCTTTGTGGCACTTTTCCCTATTAAATATTGCTAAAAGCATTTTTACATGTTGACAGTCATTAGAAATCCTGTGTAGTAAGCACCACTAAGCCATTTTCAATTGCATATAGACTGCTATATAGAATTCTCCACAAGCATAATTTTGGCTGATACAAAAGTCAATTCAGCATACATCAGCTTATTAGTATTTTAGTTTTCGTCCATTCATACCCTCCTCTCTCCCTTTGCTGCACCCTCAATCCAGCTCCCACACTCACATCTTTGGTGTTCTCCACTTCGGACTCGCTGCTGAAGTCCTCTGTGTTGAGGTTCTCAAAGTCGGACTCTCCCACAGCGATGGGCACCCTCACCGTCAGGTTGGGGTTGTGGATGAAGGACATGCGGTCCTCATCAATCATGTACTTCCCCACGCTGCTGCCAATCCCACTGGTTGTGCCATTACCATTCTTGGGGTAGTCAATGTCTGCACATTTGATTTCTGTATGGTTTCCTATGATGTTGAGCTTCTTATCATACATGTCATCCAGAGGCTTGTCCTCATCCTCCAACGGTGTTTTCTTAAGGATGTGTGCAACCAGCAGGCGCACGTGGATCTTCAACCAGGCAATGCCTTTCTTGATGCGGATGATTGAGATCTGCAGGTTGTTCATTTCTCCATCGTCGTCCGTGGCCGCCAAGTTGTCAGCACTGAATGAGCTCAGCAACAAAGCCAGGAACAGATTCAGCACCTAGAAGACAGGAGACCTTTACCCACCTTAATCACAGAGAGTATCAATACAACCAGGGCGCCACACTCAAGAGAACAGACGGCAGGAAAATGGATGCAAGGATAAGCAATGAAAAGCAGAAAGAAGTTGAGGCAATGCAGAAACTCACCACTAAGTTTCCAATGACCATGACCATCATGAAGACGATGAGGCACATGGTCTGGCCGGCCACCTCCATGCAGTCCCACATGGTCTCGATCCACTCGCCACACAGCACGCGGAACACGATCAGGAAGGAGTGGAAGAAGTCGTTCATGTGCCAGCGGGGAAGCTTGCAGTCCATCGCAATCTTGCATACGCAGTCCTTGTAGCTCTTGCCGAACAGCTGCATGCCCACCACGGCGAAGATGAAGACGATGATGGCCAGCACGAGGGTCAGGTTTCCCAGGGCGCCAACTGAGTTTCCAATGATCTTGATCAGCATGTTCAGAGTTGGCCAAGATTTTGCCAGCTTGAAGACCCTTAGCTGTGTGAACACAAAATCAACAAGAGGAATGGGACAGATTATTTCAATTTCCAAGAAAGATCTTCAGTTATAGAGATGCATCAAAATACATGTGCTCAGTCTCAATGGTCAAATGGAAATATCATCAAGGGTCAAAGGATTGGACATTACCTATGAATTATACTGTTTACAAAATGTACAAACACATACATATACACACATAATCACTCACCAATCTGAAGGATCTCAGCACTGACAGCCCTTCAACATCAGCTAGCATCAACTCTACCAAACTCAGGCTAACGATGAAGCCATCAAAAATATTCCAACCCTCTTGGAAATAGTAGTATGGGTCCATCGCTATCAGCTTTGCAAACATCTCAGCTGTAAAAATACCTGTGAACACCTGAAATGGGAAAATAACAAAAGATTAAGGCTATATTAATATTACAAGCTTCATTATTCAATTATGTTCATAATTACATAATCACATGACCTGTATCTGTAAAGTAAACACATCTGTTCTCCAAAATGGCATTGCACGCACACATTGATACATTTCGGCACAAATCCCCTACATCGGTACCAACAAAAAACATTCTTATTAGTAAAGTTAACCTAATAAGAGAGAAAATATACATGTACACTCCCTGGGTCTTTAAAATCAGTACTGATATCAGTACTGTTATAATGTAACTGAGGCTTATCAGTGCTCAGTCTGGAAGAGGTGAAGGAATAACTGTTTTTCAGTGTTAGTCTAAACAGAGTGTACAGCAGCAAAACACCACAGCAAAGTCATGGATGAGGTCAAAATCAGGGGAGGTGAGCTGGTCCTGCCTTTACTCTACAGAGGCAGAGGCAAAATGAGAAAAAAGGAAGTAGAGCACAGAAGGAAGTGGATAGAGATCAAGGACAAGGAAACCGATGCGAGTTTGGGGGAGTTCCAATTAATTCTATAAAAAGTCTGTGCCCACCAAAAACTGATAAACACAGTCCAGGGTGTTGGACTTTTCTTCACAAACACACATGGCTCCACCGTGGTTCCGGGGGTGTTAATCCCTAACCTGCAAAGCCACTCCTACCATCCACTCAGCTGGAGTTACCGAAACGGTAAAGGTCCCAGTAGCTCCACACCGAGGTGCTATGATCAGCAGAACATGATGCAAGGTCAGGGCTTTGAATCATCACCATTATGCAATCACCACAAAATGCCTTAATTTAATGATGATAAACCATCTAATTACCATGGCATCCTAAGGGTGCTTTCAGGGGAACAATTCAAGGATACTGTGACAATAATACATTGACCCCATTGTTTAAAGCATGTGAGCTGTGAGCAGTGAGCACACCGGCTAGCCATGAGCAAGAACTAATGCTATTGCTGCTGTCCTGTTAAGTGACCGTGCTCCATTCTTGCCCTGAGCATGAGAGTCTGGTCATGACGCTGCTGTAAGAATGTAGCTTGTTAGCATTGTGGAGAAAATGATCAGGCATTTAAGAAGTCAGGCTCAGTGAAAAATAAAACCAAGTGTCAAGGTTGTATCCGGTGTAAAATAAACTGGTTAAAAAAGAAACGGGATAAACTGTAAAATCCTTATGCATTTTGCAAAGAGATTAACAAAAATCTTACCAGGTTTCCAACCGATAGCACTTCCTCGAACTGTGGTGTCATAGGGTAGTGCTCCATGGCCATGAAGACTGTGTTTAACACAATGCATATCGTGATGGCTAAGTCCACAAACGGGTCCATCACTATCAAGTTCACTATCTCCTTTACTTTCAACCAAAATGGACAACACTCCCAGATCAGAAATGTGTTGGCAAACTTGTACCAGCATGGTGGACACTTCCTCTGAGACTCTTCCAGTTCTATGGGACAAACAGCACAGAAAAATGCAAGAGTTAAAACAGCTAACAGGCTTGATATTGGGAAAGTGACAAATGCTGAAAGGCGGTTTGAACATGAGAGCAATACCCTCCACCAGTGTGTTGGTGATGACAGTCATCACACTGTTAGCTCGCTCTTTCCTTCCAAAAGATGTATTTAGCTGGTCCACTGACACCATGAGAGAACCCGAGTGTTTCCTCTTTAAATCCACCTCTGTGGTCTGTGGTATAAACACATGAGGAAGAGTGTGAGGGTCCCGATGATGTACCCTCACCAAAAACACACACAGTGACAAATGAGCACTAAAATACAGCCATGCTCAAACTACCAAGCAACCTTACCATCCTAAAACACCTACTTTAAACATCTAAAACAACTACTTTAAGATTTGAAATTTTTGTCTGTCATGGGTACCTTCTTAATGGCACTTACTCACTGACAACCACTAAAATTACTCATTACACAGTCATTCTAAATCTCATACAATATCCCCTACTGACTTGAGAGTTATATAATAATAACACTATTAGTATAACCAAATCATTCTGTAATACTAGTACCAATCTGAATTAAAGTACCAATCTGAATTAAAGATCTGCTAAAGTCCAATGTCTGAAGCCATTTTAAAAGGAACTTTAGCAACTAAAAGAAAAAATGCATAGATGTATGGGTTTAACATCTAAGAACATCTGACAGAGCTTAAACATAAAGCTCTTAAAATCTTAAAATAATCTCTTTGCAAAATATATGACTCTAAATTAGATCCCCTTCTTGTTGTGTTCCATTACATTTTAAACAGACACTTGTTCAAAAAGCCTTGATTGCTTATCTGGACCAGCAACTCTCTGGATACGTTTTTCTGCCACAACTCCAGTGGACAGATTTTACTCAGCCTGGCTACTAAGATCTAAAACATGTGAAGGGAAGGCAGCTAGACTACCCTCCTGCCTCAAGCACAACATCGGCATGCAAAGACATGCATTCAGTGAGACCAGAGGCCAGTTCAAACAAGACAAAGGCCCAGACTCCACTCTCACAACTTTCTCCTTCTATAATGATTCACTAAAATGTTATATTCAAATAAAAAGCATTTTATTTGTAGGTTTATAGCATCAATATCAGGCATTTAGAACATTTCAGGAAATTATTGCACCAATAAATCACAGGGTTTCTCACTTCTTTTTTTTTTTTGAGATCGTTCACAGTCCAATCATTCGCAATTAATGATTGCAACAATTACTCAGATCAAATTTATTTCAGTGACCTTTCTTGGTGTTGGGCTAATAGGTCAGTAATACATTTTCATAAAGATATTATGTCTGCTCAACAAATTGCACAGCGTAGATTCAGTCAGAGTATAGACTTCCTTGGTTAACTGTGCAGTGATCATGGATTAGTGGAGGCTGGGCCCAATATCATGCATCAACCAGAGAAGATAAAGGCATTGTCTAAACAGAGAGTATAAGGAGGTCAATGCTAACTAAGGCAAAAAAGAGGTGCTGTTATTGGAAAGGTTAGGAAAGTTTAATCTTGAACCAGACTTTTCTGGGGGGGGGGGGGGACAACAGACTGGTCCTCAAGCTGCATGTCCATGGAAGAGGTAGTGAGTAGTGGGAAGAAATCAATAATATGGTGAACTTTGAGCTTAAGTGGGCACTGCTAATGTAGAATAAATGAACACTCTGCTAGGTTAACTGAAAACCATCTGTGAATGTCTGGTTTGATTATCTTGGCATTTGAAGTAAAATGGTAAAATAATATTCATGGTCATTTGAAGAACAATAGCAAAGATAAAACATTAAAGCTGACAGGACAGAGGTTAAAGGTCGTTAGAGATGGCGAGCATAAGGGAACTCTGAAAATGGTCTTTTCTCATTGGCCGTGCCATTCGTAGCACTACACTGTGGGCAGGGTTTGGTGGAGTTGCTCAGAACTTGCAGGGAAGGAAAAATAGCGAGAGAAAAGAAGAAACCATTAAAAATAGTAGAAGGGGGGATTAAACCAAGACCAGGAATTTAGAACCGGATAATGGAATCAAGGCCAAAAGTCAGAAGGTCAGAAAAAAAAAGGAATGAGGAATAAAGATCGGCCATTGGTGTCATGCCTATACTGTGAACCTCTCCTGTGGACGTCCTTACACTGTCGTCAGAGGCTGCCTTATCTATTTTCACCTCAGGCAGAAGCCGACCAGGTCCTGGCCCAATCAAAGACACAACGCCATTGCAGTCCACCGTGCTGTTCCGCTTGCAGCCAGAGTGTGGCGCCAGCGGGTTGATGCGCGAGGAGCCCTGGCTGTAGCCGCTGTAGCTGTTGCGTCGGTATGGGATGAAGAGAGAGCCGCGGCGGTCCTCGCTCTCCTCCACCGTGCTGTGCTCGTCGTCGGCGAACTCATTCTCGGAGCCCACGTCCCGCGAACGGCCCTTAAAACTGAAGATGCTGCTCCGACTGTTATGGCGGGACATGAAGGGTGAGCCAGGGATGCTCAGCAGAGACTAGAGTTTGAGAGAGAAACACACACACACAGGGAGAGAAACACACACACAGGGAGAGAAACACACACACAGGGTGAGAAACACACACACAGGGAGAGAAACACACACAGGGTGAGAAACACACACACACACAAGGAGAGAAACACACACACACACACAGGGAGAGAACCACACACACAGGGTGAGAAACACACACACAGGGAGAGAAACACACACACACACAAGGAGAGAAACACACACACACACACAAGGAGAGAAACACACACACAGGGTGAGAAACACACACAAGGAAAGAAACACACACAGGGAGAGAAACACACACAGGGTGAGAAACACACACACAGGGAGAGAAACACACACAGGGTGAGAAACACATACACACAGGGAGAGAAACACACACACACAGGGAGAAAAACACACACACACAGGGCAAGAAACACAGACAGGGTGAGAAGCACACACACAGGGTGAGAATACATGTGTCTATACAGGGTAACATTTCATTATGATCAGCTTTACTGAGGAATATGCCCCGCCCCCTTCACAGGAAATCCAATACATAGAGGACAGTTACTTCTTAACAGGTCCACCTACAAATCTGCAAAAACATTTACAAAGAAAAACATGAAACCCACAACCTGCTTTAGAAGCATATGACACTGCATACATACGGTGCTTTAGAATATAGTCTGTATTTTGATGTTTTGCCTTCTTTGATTTTTCATGTTACCAAATAAACTACACATCTAACTTCAGATAACTGCTGGCTGACTGTCACTGATGAGGCACTGTTTGACTGCAGCTTGTTCAGGTCTACTGAACATCAGCTTTCAGCTAAAATGCCCTGATGTTAATACTGTATGTTAGCTAATATTGGTTGAGAGATACTGGCAAAAAAAAATTTGTTTTCACTCCCAGATGAAATCTACCCATGACACAGTGTTCTAGGTGAAAATACAAGCAATCGCAGAGTGTTAGCTGCTAGCAAAGATTCACTGAGAGGGCAAAATGCTAGATGCTAGCGCAGGCACTTTTGCTACGGCGGGTCTGAGTGGCCTCTCTTTAATGGGCCGGTTGACCGTGCAGACTCAGGACAGCAGAGCCAGCCCAAGCGCCCTCTCAGCAGAGACTACTTCACTTATAGAGAAGAGTGGGATTGATCTGGTTAAGTGGTCAGATCTGCATTGCTGCACTAGCAGATATGAGAAGAGGTATCAAGGAACAGCCCTAGAACAGTGGCACATCCAATGTTTGTGAGAGAATGCAAGCTAACAGTTTGTTATTGTGGATATAATATAGTTATACAGTCATACAAACCTAACTAAAGAAATAAGGTGTCCTTCAGGTTTAATCTATATCTAATAAAAAGCACACACTTTTCAAAAATGCATGGCAGAAGAGAAACCGTATACTAAAATTACAGCTGCACCTGTATTTACATGGCTAAGTAGTTTCTGTGGGTGGAGTCTGGGGTGTGGCCTCTGCCGACAAGATTTTCAGGCTGCCAGTAGTTGCCAAAACACACTGCTTACTGCTGCTTTCAGCAGAAGATAAAAGATTTATAGATGCAAAATGAATCAATCAGGGAGAGCCAGTGCATGTACGATATCCCCAAACCACAGTACGCTGGGTTCCTCAGCAGCATACAGACATATGCTTGAACAGGTGTTCTTTGTGGTCCTTAGGGTCTGTCCATCATTTAAACATATTTTCATAACCACATGCATCACAAATGGAGATTATGGGAACAGTTAATTATTCACCAAGTCTCTTTTCACATGTCATCAAGCACCTAGAAATGAACATTGGCACAGACATGACACATGCATGAATAACTATTGCTATAACTAGTATAGAGTATAGAGACAGGGAAGAGAAGACAAGGAGACACACAGAGATGTGGAGTTCTGGCTCAGTTCTCAGGCAGTTCTCCAAATCATGTCTATTTTTTTTAACCAGAAATACATTAAAAGGGAGGGGGAGAATGAGAAAAAGATGGAGATAAAAAAAGAAATATAGACACAGTAAATAGATGAATGAGCAGAGGCGTTTTCTCTGGTCTGTGGGCCCAAGGCTGGTGCACTTTGTCTAATCACAGACGTGAAATGGACGATGACTCAGCAAAAAAGAGGCTGCAATGGTACAGTGCGGCTAGCTGGAGAAAGGGGGCTGGGCCTGGGCTGGGAGAAAGGGGGCTGGGCCTGGCTGGGAGGAACCTGAGTTTACTACAACCAACTGACAGCTATTAGTCATTATCAGCTAATGGAATGCAGGGGTTTGCAGGAGACACACCTTTCCCCAGTGTTACAGCCATAGCCGGAGATTTAGATTACACAACCTCTTTGCTTTTGTGTCAATATTATGGCCTTTTTTAAAAATTTATTCTCAAATAATTTATTTAATTTATTTAATGCAGTTTTTCTACTTTGTTGTGAGAAAGTTTTTGTTTAGAAAAAATGCAAATATAAGGAAGCTAATTTAAATCTGCATTTGTAAGATTTTTATGTTAATACTCTCCTTTTACCTTCTGATGAGTCATTCATTACAATTGGTAGCAGAAACAAATACTACAGGTCACACAATATTCAACCTGATTCATCCACTTTTCTGCCAATTGGTTTCTACCCTGTGGTCTCCTGAAGTTAGAAGTAAGAGTCACAAATGGTTTCAAAGCCAGTATGGAGCTCTGGAGTCTCTCAGCATGCTGTGATCTGTGTGATGTGTTCAGACGCACGTTAAAGGAAGCAGGTGGACATTGTCATGAGCACTGTGTCAGGTCCCTGTTTAAGAATAAACTGAGATGAGAATAAAATATAGTAAAATGGTCATAAACCAGAAGCTTAAGATGCAGTCAGTTCATTTTTTACCTTCTCTGTTTAAGCTATTGTTGAATATAGTAGTTATGTGTTTTTACTTGAATGTCCATTAGTTTTTTTTTTTTGAAAGGAAAATACTTACCACTATATAGGGAATAATACATTTGAGGCTAACACTGAGAGGGCCACTTGTCCCCAGTCTCTTATCTGAGTGATGTGGAATACAAAGTGGCAACATTGACATTTAATTCCTCTCCACCCCTGACTCTGGGTTTAATGTGGGTTTAATACAGTACAAAGAAGAGGCAGCTATCAGAGAGTTAGAGCATCTCTTATGGAGAAGTGGACCGAGATCTAGAACATGCCTCAAGATCTTGATCTACAGCTTCAAGTTGAAGGATTTTATGGGGCTGGTAATGCAACGTCCATCAAACAACTGGGACATAGCAGCCCGACTGTGTGCAAGCATCACAGGTCGCCGCTCGCTCACCTGGTTCATGATGGACGTCTTCCTGCAGAGCCTGTTGTCAGGGAAACGGAAACGGCTCCGCTTACTGCCATCGTCTGACTCGGACTTCACCACCTTCTCGCTGTCACCTTTCTCCTTCTCCTGTTCCTTCCTCCACTTTTTCTTCCGGTTCCGCCGCTCCTTGGCACTCTTGGAACTCAGCTTGGACACCTCGGAGGAGCTGCGGGAGAGACGTCCTCCTCCGTCGTCCTCGACCGCGTCCTCCGACACCGTTCCTGCCGATGTGGCCATGGCGTTGGCCTGGGTGAGACGGAGGTTGTGGAGATAATGAGAGGAAAAACAGAGGACTGGGGGGAATAAAAAAATGGGCCATGATACACAATACCCACGTATAACATGCATGTAGTTGTGAGTGTGAATGTGTGCAGTTGTGCATGTATTTGCCTGCGCTTCTTCTTGTTGTTTCTTTAGCTGTTCCAGCATGGCTTTAAACTCCGCCTCTTTCTGCTCAGCCTCCTCGATGGTGGCCTGGTTCTGCTCCTCATAGGCCATGGCTACTACAGCCAAAATCAAATTCACCAGGTAGAAGGAGCCCACGAAGATCACCAGCACAAAGAAGATCATGTAGGTCTTCCCTGCTGAGCGCAGAGTCTGAGAGAGATGGAATAAGCTTCAAGTGAGACAGCATTTAACTGAGGTTTGACTACAACAGCACGGTGTAGAACAAGGGCAAGGTCAAAAAATAAAGGTTGTGTATGTCAGAGGTCGATGTTTTCATAGCTCAATTCAAGGCAGTACCACCTAACTTATACATCAAACCTGTGGACAAAAGAAGAGGAACAGAGGAAGGACACTACACACCAGCTGGTACAAGTTTTCCCAGAAGTCCTGTGTCATGAGTCGGAAAAGAGCGAGGAAGGCCCACCCGAAAGAATCGAAGCTGGTGTAGCCATAGTTGGGATTGCGGCCTGCTTTCATACAGGTGTAGCCCTCTGGACACCGCCTGTAATGTGCATGTTCCACAAGCATACAGTAACACGCTAGTCTGAGCAAAAATAAAAACTAGGACATAAAAAAGTATATTGTAATTGAATATGGTGATATTTTGATACAGACAGTTTTTATAAACATTTTTGAACCATACATACTTTAAAGCGCTGTAATGTTTAACTCTCTGAGCGGTCATGTTTGTATGTGTATGTGTACATGCGTGTGCGTGTGTGTGTCAGTAAACCTCACCCTGAATCTGAGCTGTTTCCACACAACAAAGCATCCAACATTCCAGGCAGGAAGTAGAAGTTAGCTGAAACAGGAAGAGATGTTTGTCAACATTTCACATTCTTTTTTTAAAGGGTGAGGAAGTTTGTTCATTAAACTGTCTGTTAAACTTGAGTATTTCAAACTCAAGAGGAGTATTCACTCACTGTCATTCATGATATATTCTCCAAAGTCAAAGCCCCTGCTCCCATTGGACAGGTAGGTGACAGTGAAGTTGCTGACCGGCCAGATCACACACTTTTGCCGCAGATTGCCCATAAAGAGCTGCAGCCCAATGAGGGCGAATACACTCAGACAAAAGACAGTCAGAATCATCACATCAGACAGCTTCTTCACTGACTGGATCAGAGCCCCCACAATGGTCTTCAGTCCTAGGAGGAGATGAACATACACATATACTGTGGTGTTGTACCTGCTCAACACACACATTTGTGGCTACCTGGCTATTGATACACAAAGCATATTAGTGTATTTAAAAACACCCATACTGTACTTACCTGTAAAGATTACATATGTAGTATGTTACACATATACATAGAATTTCTAACTTGCCAAAATGCACACATAGACAATGTCATACAATTGCAATCCCTCCAAATACACCTGATATGTTACTATGAATACACATGCCTCTTTGGCTAATAGGTCTCTCCCCCCCCCCATTTGTAGAAATAAATATCTCTGCAAGACTAAAAAAATCTTTATATCAAGATGTATATACAGATGTATGTCATCCAGCCTAACAGTGCCTTTCATTCTAGACTTACTCTCCATAGAGTTGGATGGTTTTGAAAATTTCCAATGTTTAGGTTATTGTGAGTAACATTTGCTATTTTAGATTGCTGCAGTTCCACAGCAGGGGTTAAGCACCCCTTGAGTCCAGTTTAATCTCCATGGGATGGAGATGAACTCTTCATCAGCTCCCAGCAGCCCTTTCCAGACTAGAATATAGACTCAGAAAATAATGAATCTTTAAAGTAAATCTCTTCTAAAGTGGACAAACACAAAAGTGAGCAAAAATAATAAGTGTGGATTGGACTAATTATGCAAATGGATCAAACATTTCAATTTGAATGCCCAGAACAGAGGGTGCATAGGGGTGCAATCGTTTGAGTTTTAAAACTGATTGACTAATTTAAAAAATTAAACTTTAAAAACAACAAATGAAAGTTTAAAAACAACAAAGAGAACGTTTTTACAGTTAAATAAATGTACAACAGCAAATAAACTGTATAACATTCCTACTTACACCATTACAAAAGTATCAGTTTTATTATGATCATGATTGAATTTTGATTCATTTTGATTTTGAATTTGATTCATATTTTTTTCACAGCATCCAATTCAAACTGCTGGAGTTTAACTCATAAGAAATAATGTGCAATATTATCATCTCTCTCTCATTTGCTCACAAAACACATATACACATATACATCAGAAAACATTCAGGAGGTTTTTGAGGGTTTCACACAGAAGAAAATAAGACAAGACAGGCCCTCCTAATGGATTCTCCACACAAACTGTTTTGTCACGCAACACAAAGTTAGAACCAGTAAAATGGATTAGGGAATTTTATTTAAGTAAAAGGGATTTTATTATTTAATAACTGCCTAAAGACTAAGGAAGTAATTAATACCATTTTCCCTCTGTGAGTAATTTGCAATATAAGGGGTAGACAAAATGCTAAAATTACCAAACAATATATAAATATTTTAAGGTTGCCAATATACATATTAATTTAAATTAATTAATTAATATTCAAAATTTAAATAAATAAACTTTAGTTTCTTGCTTATATGTTTGTATAACAAAGACTATATAACCTGCAGTCTGTACATGATTTACCTTAAACATTTAACAAATATTTGAAAACAAAAAACAAATATAAATCAAAATCAATGTATATGCAAAGACATGTAAAATGTACATTTACAAAACTAACTATAAGAAGGGGAGTGAACATGGAATTAAATGTAAATGCAATGCAGCCCCTGAGGCAAACTGTTAGGGTTAGGGTTCAAAGTTAGGGTTCTAGTAGAGAGAGTGTGCTTTGTATGTCACACTAATAAGTATATGATCCTCAATAAATGATATATTATGTCAAATAGAAACATTTTAACTATGATATTTTTTTGTTATTTTAGGCAAATACCATGTTTAGAATGTTCTGTCTAACATTCCCCTTTCATGAAATTGTTTTCCTAAATTTCCTTTGTTAAACATTTTGCTCTCTCTCTCTCTCTCTCTCTCTCTCTCTCTCTCTCTCTCTCTCTCTCTCTCTATTTCGCCACATCTTTTTTTGGATGACTGACTGGAAGTAATAAAATTAGAAATGCAACATAAATTCTGTGGGACTAGCAAGCTTTCACAAACACTACAGTTCAGAGTGTGAGAAACCTTGATCTTACAAATTAATTAAAATATTACAATATTGAAATATTACACCTTAATTCAGGTCTCGGCTATTCAAAAAACAGTTTTTATTTGGTGTTTCCTTTTTTTTTTTTAATCTATTTTAATCTAATGCTTCTGGGCCTCTCAGCACAATCAGTAGAAAGTCTACAGGATCATTTATTAATTAGTTTTCTCAAATGCAGAGAGATATCATGCTCAAGCTAGATTTACATTACATTTACATATAGAGAAAAAATATCTTTGGAAAACCTACTGAAGAAATAGTTTTTGAACTGTTATTACACATCACTTTAGCAAAGTGTCCATTTAGCAAAGGATCTTAAGCATTACAAAAAGGGAAAAAAGGAAAGGTTTTCAATATACAGTTTGTAAACAAAATTGAAATGATATGAGTATACATATATATATATATATATATATATATATATATAATGATCAGAGTATATAATGCACATAAGAGCGAAAATGGTA
>JAOYMR010000017.1:7234967-7267712 GCA_025802075.1 Tenebrosternarchus preto
GAGAGAGAGAGAGAGAGAGAGAGAGAGAGAGAGTAAGATTTTGCCTTTTATGGAACAAGCTTATTGTATTAATTCCCTATGAACTGCAACTGCCTTATTTTTGACAGAATGTCACGTTGTGACATGTGTACTGTGTACTGTGCTGATCGTGGGCTAATAAATGTAAGTAACACGAAATACAATTTTTTAACCTGGGTATGTGACTGACATATATACTGTATATATGTATATATATGCTTTAATGACCTGAACTAAAAATACAGAGAATGTGTGAGTACAATGTGTCTATATCTCAAGACCCACAACACTGTTGTCATTGATTAAGAAGAGAAGACGACTGAGACTGGAAAAGCAAACCCGTCTGAAGTAAAAAAAAACAACAAAAAACGGAGGCATAGCCGGGTGGAGGGGGGGGGGCAGTTGTGGGTCTCACCCCTCTCACCTTTCTCTGCTACATGGCCCTGGATCTCCGAGCTCCACGGGGGCCTTAAGTCCAACTCTGCGGCCCCAGCAGGAGGTGCCTGCCCTGCGCGTGGGGAAAGGCCCCGTGGCAGGATCCCGCCCGGCGTGCCACCACGCTCCACTTGCACGGGAGATTGAGAGGGGAACTGCACAGAAGGAGCCATTGTTGATTACTCATTACTTAACCCGTAATACGTTCCGCCCCCTCTGTCCGCATGTCATGCTTCTTTTCTCCCCCTTTTTGCCTCTCGACTCTCTCCTTCTCTTCCTAAATAAATGGAAAAATATTCCCGGCCCCGGGCTAGGAGTGAACTTCTCACTCTCTGCATCCAATTTGGAGCCACTGCTCGCTATGATGTAACCCGACAGTCCAGCACAGGGGCGAGAGAGAGAGAGAGAGAGAGAGAGAGAGAGAGAGAGAGAGAGAGAGAGAGAGAGAGAGAGAGAGAGAGAGAGAGAGAAAGAAAGAAAGAGAGAGAAGCACTTTGAAGCATAAAGCTAGAAGGAGAAAAAACACTTCTCAAACATCTTTAACGTCTTACTGTAAACCTTTTTTTTTCTCTCTCAGAAGCATATATGGTCAATCACAAGCATCAACCTTTTCTGAACCACTAGGTATAGATGATTTGAGAAGAAAAACTAAAATTACTTTGAGTGGCATTGTGATTACAGATATTATTTGTGGTTAATTGTGATTGTTTTAAACTGAAGACCCAGTGTTTTGTGTAAAATGTCATATGGCTCAATGCAGCTTCAGTGGTATTTATCTTTTAATTTACTTGCACACTCATTTGTTAAACTAGAGCAACTACTCAAATTATTATTACATACTAATTATTGCTCATTTAAATGCATTGGTTACAACCTTTCCTTATTGACAAACTGAAAAAGGGCAAAAGAGTGTGGTTTGGCTTAAAATCTCCTTAACTGTACAGTCCACCTTTAAAGGAGACTACAGAACTGCACCATAGGGTTCCTTCACTATCCTATTTTCTGTACTGTGCTTAATACCTCTACACATCAGCTACTGCAGACAGACACGGAGAGGAGAGGAGAGGAGAGGAGAGGAGAGATGTTTGGGTCATGGTTGAGAGTGATATTACAGTATATAGAGAAAATAGATCAAATAAAAAGGAAACATCAGGATAAATTGAGATGATTGGAGAGACATGAATGACATATTGGTTATATGTGTGTGTGTGTGTGTCTGCGTATCCTTTTTTTGCTGAGTTCACCCTCCAGCCAATAAGTCCTCATATTCTATTACAGATGATCTCCACACCAAACTGCAATCTGGATCCAAATCACCTCTGAGGCCATACAGTAGGACAAGGTTACAAAACACACGCGCACACACAGGTGGCACATATTCATTCATCTCCTACCCTTGTTAGGAGGGATGCAGTGGTGCCAGAGATACATGAGATGACAATCCTACATTAGCAAGACATTATGCAGCAAAAGATCCCGACTCCAGTCACAGATCAAGCTGTGTCTGAACGGCTTTCACAAGCAGCTCTGCTAAAAAAGGATTCTAAATAACATTACAGTAAAAAGAAATGTTGTGTTCGTATTTTTTTTTTTTTGACAACATGACACAGTATTAAAGCAGTATGCAACGACGCACAGTCAAAGCACATCAGCTTTGAACTGCCCTCAGAAACATGTATTAGGCTACAAATCCCTTATGAACGAGCTGTGTTTGGCCTGTCCTATAAGGCCTAAAAAGTCCTATTCAGTCCTAAAACAGAACCTTCCCTCTGAGATTTCAGCTTGCCTTCTCCAGCACAGTGATGCTGCAGATACCAAAGCGCTGCTAGGCCTCAACCACTGCTTTACGATTCATGACGCAATCACGTGCATAATGCTAGCATGTATAATGCTAAGCTAAGCCCCTCCTTAGCAAAGCTAGGGATGGCTCTGAGGCCATTAGCAACACGCTAAATGCTCGAATGTTTCTGTAAATACCACACACCAACGCATAAAGAACAGCACCATCACAGAAAGAGAGACACACGGGGGGAGGTTAGATCTAGAATGTCCATGGTAGTCATTATTAAAACCATAAAGGCGTAAAAAGAGAAGGCATTTTTTTCTGAGAGGTTATGATGGTCTCCCATGTACTTTAACTTCTAACTTTAGGTTAATTATTAATGACAAGTGGACAACTGACATGAAAAGTATCTATGAAGTTTTAGTTACAGGTTAAAGCCATAATTATTTTTACTGACCACTCTAGAACTTCGTATCTAATGTCATAACAACACAGTTTCAGGGTCATTATAATATGGCTTTGACCAGTTTTTTTTTTTTCACTAAATGAAATCGTAATTAATATTTCATACCAAACATTCTTTAGTTTAAGAAAATATTCAGGGCATGATTTCCCAAAAGAATTGCAAGGGCTGGGATCAATGTAAGACAAGATAATCTTAATGCTATGGTGCTTATGGGAAATTCAACCAGACTGTTTCTAATATAAACCATTTGAAAACATAATACCAGTGTTAAATGATACCTGCTGTGCACACAGACACTGGTGCAAGTGCGCTGAACATTTCAGTACATTTGACCACAACGCTAAATGAAGGACTCCTCACCAATAATTAGTGGACATTATAAGATAAACACATCATGTTTGTGTAATAGCATGATGCTGTACGAACATACATATAGATTTCAAAATCTGTTAATAACATAACATAAATTGGTTATAAAGGTTTCCATCTTTCTCAAACATTACTCTCGTAAAATACTATTAGAATCAGAATTCCTGTAATATTGCACCCATAGGATATTGTTATATTTTAGGTAGCAACACATCCTGCAAACCCTGAAGGTGATTTTCTGTTCCAACAATAAAATTCTAAATCAATCATGTTCATGTTCACAGTTTCCCAATGATAAAATTCCTCACTAGTCTTTTAGAACTTTTTACCATGTTTATCTCCCCCTCCCACATCCTTCTCTCCACCTCTCTACACCCCTCTCTCCACCTCTCTACACCCCTCTCTCCACCTCTCTACACCCCTCTCTCCACTTCTCAACATCCTTCTCTCCTTCTCTGTCTCGCCCCCCTTCCTCCGGGGCCTATGAGCTGTATTTTGGCCTTCTATTCAGTTTTGCAGTGGGCATGATCCAGTAAGGTCCTCTCCACCAAGAAGGGAGGGGACTTTGTATCAGGACAGGTAGTGACCAACGGTTCACTCACTCACTTTTTTGTTCATATAGAAGGGGTCCAAGTCCTCCAGAGGCACTGCCACCATCTCTGAAGGGACGTCCCCGTAGATGTAGGGCAAGCTCTTCCCTGCTTCCAGGTCACTGTTTGGCTTAGGGCCACTGTTTTCCTCATCCTCGCGATGGCTGCTGTCCGAACGAGGTTTGACAGGTTTCTTCTTCTTCTCCTCAGCAATGCGCTTTTCGATGTTGGCCAAAGTCTCCCGGGTGAACCTCTTGAAGCTGTCGGGGCCTGGCGGTGCGAGCAGTGGGGCGGCCATATTGTCATCCTGCAGCAGAGCCCTCTTTATTTAGAAGCCAGCCAGGATAGCCAACGCTGAGGCTGAGGTGAAGGCAGCAGAGATGGAGAAAAACAGCATCAAAGAAGACACATTTAGCATTTTGCATTATCATGCTATATTTCTTCAAATCATTTTCCATTAAAAAAATATTTAGAAAATTTAGAAGATCTAAAAATACATTTTGAACACACACTCACAAATTGAAGGCACCCTTTTGCACTATATATCACATATGCATTCTTAATACTCAATGCTGCATCATGCTGATTGGTGAAAATATCTGGCTTGTCATTAAAATAAAAATCAAGTGAATGGAGAAAAAGCTCAATCTAACACAAGGAGGTGTTACTTCTGACTATATTCTAACAACCTCATCTGCTAGGAGTAATACAGTATACAGCTTACAAATAATTACACCCTCCCCAACCCCCCCCAAAAAAACATATAAAAATAAATAAAATGTTTATATCACAGCAAATTTGCACACCTTCATATGGTGGTCATAAACCTAAACACACTGTATCAATACTCATGATAAATACAAATAATAAATACTGAAATGCTGAAGATTTCTCTCTCACTCATTCCCTCTTTCTCTCTCACTCATTCCCTCTCTCATGCTCTCTCCCTCTCCCTCTCTCTCTCTCTCACACACACACACACACTTTCATTACATCCATTAAGAAGTGGATGACCAAGCACAATGACACCCCACTCACTTTGTGTGTGTAATAGAAAAAGGAAGAGAATAAAGTGAGACAAATGTGAAGATCACAAACACACCCTATAATATCTATGATCACCTTTACATGCTAAGATTACCACAACATCAACAATTTAATAATATACCCTGGGATATCCAATATTGCATAAAACTGGATTTAAATAAGATATTTAAAACCTGTCTAACACACAACCAACAGACTGCTAGTTTAGAAATGTTTCCTATAAATAAAAGTTATTTAAGGTACAGCTCTGCAGTTCATCAGCAGGACCAGTGGCTAAGGTGATGTAGCAAAACTGAACTGAGTGAGGAGTAACACACACACACACACACACACACACACACACCACATACTGTCTACTGTGTAAACCTGGGGACAACATATTACATATGTTAAAAATGTATCATGTTATATCATAACATTAATTTCATGAGTAATAGAAATTAATAGAATGTTTTAGTTACAAATGAGATATTGTTATTACAGACATTATGCAAAATAAGTTTTTAAACTTCTCACAAATTCCTGCACATTCATGCTTTTTTAAGCTTCAGTTTTTCAAAGCATTTGTCCTGCGTTGCTTTATTACAGCCATCATCCCTGCTGCTCACAGCTGACTGGCACCAGTGATTTCGGAGACAAACTGTAAAATGTCAGATTTTAGAGACAATCTGTGAAATGTCTGATTTGTATAGTGTTTCATCATGACACTGAAATAACAGACTGTTAAAATATCTCTTTAATACCAGTCATTTTACTGTGGTGTTATTCTCTAGTACATTTACCTCCCTCTTCCAACATATCATGCCTAGCCATTTTTGCTTCATTTGACTATTTTTACGAAAGTAAACGGATTGCTTTGCAAGTACTTGGTAAAAACCTGTGTAATATATTTAATCAGAAAAGCACCCTTCCCCCTCCCCTCAATGGTCATGTAGCAAAACTTTTCCAATATGATTTAAGATAATGATGATAATGATCACTGATTTCACATACAGATGCAAGTAAAGCTCCAAGCATTATCTGACTAATAGTGTCACCTTTGCACCTGTACAAATATGTGGTGAGCAGTTACAGTTTTTAGCTAAGATGTTTAATAAGATCAGAGTGAACACTGGCCTGTGTGTGTGTGTGTGTGTGTTTGAAATGCTGCGTTGGCCATTCAGCCTCTCCCCAGTGACGTCCTGCAGATGCCCCATGCCAAACTGGTTCAAGAGACCTTCTCTAACTACGCATATCCTGACTTGGGCTGTGTGTTTGGCCTGTTCTCTAACTACGCATGTCCTGACTTGGGCTGTGTGTTTGGCCTGTTCTCTAACTACACATGTCCTGACTTGGGCTGTGTGTTGGCCTGTTCTCTAACTACACATCTCCTGACTTGGGCTGTGTGTTTGGCCTGTTCTCAAGCTCCACATACAGTAGGTGCAGGACACAGCTATTATCAACTGATGGTTCTTTGGCATCAAGGTTTGCTGTAAAAATGTTTCAAGATAAGTGCATAGAGCTCATCTGCCTGTGCAAGTACAGTGCAGAAAGACATATTTATGATCTGATTCTTGATCAAGACTATCGAAGATTAATTAGAAAAAAATAATAAACTTTTGGAGAACAGAATTTAAACATGAGCAAAACTAATCGAGAGCGAAGGCATGCAAGCAGTGATGGTAACCAGGTGTTTAAAACTGCTCCGTTTAAAACCACTGGATGCCACTGGCTACACCAAATCAAGCTGTGGATGGTGTGGCCACTGTGTTGTGCAAGGCCAGGAGCCCGTTAGCAGGAGAGATTCCATATAGGGACATTATACTGATAGGAATACAGGAAAAGTCCAAGCCAGGATTTTACAACACTGATTACGCAAGAGAAAACGCACTAAAGATATATTTCACGTTTCCATTCAATGCAGATAAATTTACATGTGATCCAAGGGGACACATTCTTCCTTGAAAACATCATTTTAGTAGGTATTTTTAAAAGTACAAAATACATGCAGTATACTATACTATAATAGTTTATTTAAGAAATAATTGCAATTGCATCTAAACATTGTTTATGCATCTCTCTGTTTGTTCTTATTGTACTTTGCAATACGGCAACTTAGTCATTTCAAGTAATAAATAAATTATACATGAGAGAAGAAGTCACACGGCAGTAATGCATTATTCGGGACGTTCGGAAACCGCTGCCACTACAACCTTCCCATTGATCAACTGCATATTCACAGATAACCGCCACTCCTACGCCGCTTTTCAGTGTTTGGACTTGCGCACTCTTAGGGCCCTTTCACGCATTGACTGAGATGTAGTCTGTTCCAACTGTCAGGGCTAACTGAGAAGTGGTGAATCCACCCTTAACACGCAATAACGAAAAATCTTCCGTGTGTCAATACCTACACCTAAATTTGGGAAGTCCAAGAGGGGCTGTCACGTGGCGGCGTATCTCCTTTAAATGACGTAGCAAGTTATCAATTGCGATTAAGTAGGTTACTACTCGAACAATTTGGGGTGGGCTTTTAAAACATGGCGATTAGATTGCTGCATTTCAATACCCTTTTAAAAAACCAGGGATCACAGAGCCTGGCGAAGCGAAAGAGCAAACTACATAACGGCAGTTTCAGGTTACAAACGGGCCGGTTCCAACCTCTAAATCTCCTTCCCTGGGATACAGTACAGGCGGCACATTAAAGGAACCGCCGCTCAAGGTGATACATGAACGACACGCTGTGTAAGATAGGCCCAGAAAGAACAGACGCCAGCATTAATGATTACGATATTCCTAATCTTAATTCATTTATCTCGGCCATCTTTAGTTCATTTATATGCATTATTCTACTAAAAATGTACTTTAAGGGCCTTTCAAATAATTATACAGACAGCGCATTTCGCCAGCATCTTATCCAGCCTGCGCATGTATAAATAGACGGAATTCCGACAGACGTCTGACAAAATAATCGATTCATAAATATAGGGGTACACGCTACTCACATGTGCGCCCACATGTTAATTCAGCGCCTACCGTCATGCCAGGTAAGCCAGCCTGTTGGATGAGTATGCGCAAGAATCCAAAGTGCAAATATTCCTACAATGTTGCGTTCTTACCACGAAGAAATCCCGTCGTGTTATTTTTTTTTACAAAACGTTCTGAATTAGTGCAGGTAGTAACCTATAGAAGTCCAGTGTTTCCAAGATGCCATCAAAATCTCACGTCCTCAGCGGCGCTGTCCGTTTCAGTACCACTCCGCAGCACCACTGAGAGAACGGTTGTCCTCTATGAGACGAAAGCATTGCCAGACACTGTCCCGCTGTCCCGTCAACCTTCTGAACTGAAACGTCATTTTTGTATTTGAATCCGTATACAGCCGTAACGGGGACAAATGGCATAGAAAGTGAATGTGCAACGTATGGCAAGATCGTGCCTCGCTACAGGGAGGGGAAAGAATCGATAGTGGAGCAACGCAACTGAACGAGGAGGGGGCATCGGGGGGAAGAATCAACCCTCCATAACCTATCCCGTGCAGAGAATTAAGCCATTGATATAAAGTTAATCATTTGTCTTGTGCTCTCACACAAAGTATGCCATTACTCGTTACTCGTAATTACAATACTGCTTTCTTTTGAGTTCCTTTTGCCAGTGCACTGGTCATAAAGATAAATAACAGTACCTAGCGCCTAATGACACAGGTCATTCAAGGAAACTCTCATAATGTCAACCAAAATGCCAGCTAATATAACAGTACACAACTCTACCGTCAATCATAAACTTCGCCACGGCCTTGTTATCAAATTAATTTATTTCATACACGCCCAACTCCGATTCTCCTGATATTCTGTATAATCAATTCGGGGCATATAATTTCAGAAACTCCAAGATAGGAGCGCGTGTGATAATGCTTCAGTGTGTACAGGTTACGTACATGCGCTGGCTCCGGCGCGTGGGCCCCAGCCTCTGGACTAAAATACTGCAGTGGAGCTGAGGGGAGCTCGCGTAAAAGCACGAGCCAACCAGACAATCAGTGAAACATGATTACCGGTAGCAAGAAAACTCAACGCCACTTGCGTTTCTAACTGTCACTTCTGTAACATTACATGCGCGCTTTGATATTAGTAGTTATGTCAGCAACGTCTTATATTTGTTTTAATACTTAAGAACAGTGTCTTGTGTTGTCCAGTACCACACCCGTGCGGTATGCCTGTTCTCTCCTAGATTTAGCCCGCAATATCACAAACTGAGGATCTCAGCTCGATACGCTTTTGAGAAGAGACTGAGTGAACCGGGGTCGGTGGTGCCAAATTTAACGACAAACCCATGCGAATTGCTAGGAGTCCAGCCTAAATAAGTATGGCGAGGGTAACTGAAGGGCTTTAAGGGAGGAGGTGCAGACGAGGAGAACGCTAAGACAGCTGGCACCTTAGTGGTGCTTAATATTACCTTGCATACCGGTGTCATAGATGCGAGTGATAAAGATCTTGTATCCTGCGCTGAATATTTTTTCCCGCAAAGTATTCTCACGCACCAAAGTTTGCGGCGGTCTGACTTGCCTGTCCCACAGTATGCGTATTCCACATTTCGACACACAGTAATGTCAGTTCTTCCAGAGCGAGGCCAACACCCTTATTTTACCCGTTTTAGACTCTTTTCGAATTGCAACAGGCACAAACCACAGCCGTGTTTACTAGCCTTTTCCTGCGTATATGCTCCAGCCCTGGCAGCAAGCCTATGCACATCTGTGAGCTGAAAAGATGCTGAGCGCGAGAGACTGCTCTGCGGCAGAGGAGTCCGAGTACCAGACATGCATCGAGTGAGTTATTCCAGACCGAAAAAAAACTTGTTCTATAATGAACATACGGTCTACTTACTTTTCCCGCATTAAGAAAGATCCATACAGGTGTTGTGTTGCTAAGGATGTCGAAAGGACCCGGGAGAAACTGCGGATGTCGCCATATTGTTGCTGATATCTTCCTTCCCAGTGCGTACGGCTAGCCTGCATAATTGATGACTCTCAGCAAATTCTTAGGGAACGTCTGCAAATGTTCAGCTCTCGTACGGACCAAGGGAACAATTCTCCGAAATCAACATTAAATCATAACATTAGACAACCTTAGTCACTTCTCAATAAAAGTATAAATAAAAGAGTTTTTCTGGATTAGACTGCAAAAAAATATCTGCTTATAAATGGCGTGCATTAGGTGGTCGTTTCTTATTTATGTTATTAAGGCCTGCTTGTTATGACCCTTACGCCAAACTGGGCTACTAAAAGATGCACTATAAAAGAACATAAACGTTTGGTCTACCCTCACCCTCCCAAAAGGATTGAACGTTTTGCAGTATTTAATGTAGTTATGGGTTTACACTTTGCTGGTTAGACTACAGATGAATATGAATATTGTTTACTGACAATTAACAGAAACCTTGGGAGAAACCCATTTTAACTAGGCCTACTGTTAAAAAACATGTTAAAGAATTTTTATGTTCAACTCTGAACAGCTGATCAACCCCTGTCTTACCAACAACAATACACTGGAGTCCAAATTAGCTTTGCCTTTTCATTTTCAAACTATTGTAGAGAATGTCACCTGTCTATTTAATACAGTCCATGTAGTCCTCCATTGAAATACTTTTTGACAATGTAATGGACAACATAATTTAATTTACCAGTTTATTACTGTGGCCTTATAAAGTTTATTTCTGTCTTTTGTTCTCAATTATGGTCAGAATATGTTCCTTCTGTTAACACCCCCCCTCCAAACAATAGAACATAATAAACAATAGAACATAATAATTAAAACAAACCTCTCCACAAAGCTGAAAGGCTCAATGTTCTTTATAAATATATCAATCATACATTCTTGTTTTGTTTATGTACTCTAGCAAGATTTGAGATAAAACTGTGATCACAAAATGAAAATACAGGTTCTCAGATATCCTCACTATACGAACACTGAGGATACACCTTGTAAGAATTAATTCAACTTTATACATAACCCTATCATTTTTACGCAGGTACAGCCACTGTACATTTGATTAATGATGAATAGCTGCTAGGGAAAGAAATTAATCCACTATGTATTTATTTCCCTGAGATCTCTTGTCCCATTCTCTACCTTGCCACACCTCCCAAGTTGTCTGCAGGATTTAGACTTAAGGAGATCAACAAGAAAAGACACACATTTACTTGTCAAGCGTTGGAGATCAAAATTTAATATGACAAACAGAGAGGTTTATATAGGCCCCTTGGAACTCAACAAGCCTTGCACAAGAAAAACTGGGTGTCCACAAGGTTAAAACAATGGCTTCCACAAAGTGTTTAAGCAAACAGTTTCATATGTGCATGTATCAGGCATTGCCCTCAACCAAGGGCAATGCCTGTTAGAACAGCAATCTTTTGAGGAAGTTGAGCAGTAACAAATATATAGTCATTATCATGTGTTACAGTTAAGTCTATATACATACAGAGCTGCAGACTGCACATAGAAGATGACAATAACAAAGTAACAATGTATTATAACAACATAACATTACTTAAGTTTTTTTCAGTATTAGTACTTTATTCATGTTTTCCACTTTTGGAGACTTTTTACTTTCTCTCCATTACATTTCAAAATAAAATATCTAGCTTTTCTCCCCCTACTTTCTGCTACATATGCTAATGCTCTTTACTTTAAAGTTACTCTGGTGAAAATCAGATTATTGTAAAATACCAAATATATATAACAGCCTTTTAACTGGCTGTTTACTGTTACACCTGGCTGGATTTAATATGTAAAAGCCAGAGTGTCAGCTATAGCCGAACAGCTGCAACTTTAGGCACCACAAGACTGTCAGATGGCTTTGTGTCTCCTGTGGAGATCATGGCAGATCAACACCTTTATCCTTATCTCAAAGATATGTTGAATATGAAAGACTGGCACTGAAACCATGTGGGTTTCAAAAATAGAAATCAAAATAAAAATAACCTGTGGTAAAAATCACCATGTGGGGGGCCCACTCTGGAGCATAAACTGGTTCCTTTAAAGATTACACAACAGTTTGAATCCATGTGAGTTGCATTTTATAGAAAATTAAAAATAGTATATCAGGGGTGTCAAAGTCCAGTCCAGGAGGGTCCAGCAAAGTTTGGTGACTGCTCTAGTAAAACATATCTACTAAACCTGGCAATTGATTGACTTAAATTATGTGCGTTTAAGCAGGTAAATCACCCAACCACACAGGACTCTGGGTTTGACATCACAGTGCTATATCAATTAATATTAAACACACCTGATTCAGTTCCAAACCATGGAACTGTTGTTTGCTTCTTGATGGTAAAAATTACTCTTAATTGATACATGTTTGCAGCATTTTCTACAATATTTTGTCTGCTCGAATCATCATGAGACACAATGTAATGTACATATCATTTCAGTATTAGAGATAATTTTGATGCTATTTAGCATTAGAGAGACAACTGAAATAAACATAGGTAATTAGATTCAGGTATTAATAAGGTAATGAAGCTGCATAAAAAACTCAAAGGCTATACAACATAAACAGTGACGAATGGGCTCTAGAAAACTGGCGCATAAAGTACTCTTGTGAGGACGCAGTTAAAGACATCACTAATCCATCCATCCATCCGTCCATCTTCCACCGCTTATCTGGATCCGACTCTTGGGGGCAGCATCCTAAGCAAAGAGACAGAGGCCTCCTCACTTCTCCTCTGAGAGATATGACAGAAAAGTATCACTCAAACACTAGTGAAGGGTCTGGCCACGGACCAGCACCCTGCCATGATCCGTATCTTGCTATTTTTAATAATGCTGGGAGTGACTATGATAAAGTTTACTTTGATTATAGCCAGTCACTGTTAGACCGGTGTTTATTAATAATATTTTACTTGACAGCTTGTGTGCCTGACAGCTATTATATTCACTTATATGAGGAATTTTGGGGGTCTTGGTTTTTTACTTATTTGTTCTAAGAGGATTTTGAAGATGCTCCTGCAATTCAGTTTTGTAAAATTTCTATATGAGTGCGAAATAAAATAAAAAAATCCAAACCAATCCAAATGTGTTATCTGCCACTGCACTTCTGGGAATGAGAATAAGAACTCCCAGAATGCCGTGCGCCTCTCTGCAGACAGTTTACTTTATCAAGCTTTAATAGCCTTAATAATTATAATGCCTATAGTACAACATTACATAAGTCAAAGCAAAGTCATTTACAGTTAACAGATTGTGTATTATCCTACAATAAAACGTAGCGATATTTACCCTAATATTTAAAATTGTTTTAAAGCAATCTACAGTATCTACCCTTCGGCACTGAGTAAAGGACGTGGTGACGTATGGGGGAAGGTACGGCGATAGACGGTCACCGAAAACTGTCGGTAGGAGATCATCAAGAGGGGTGGTCTGGTGAAGTCTGCTGGTCGCAGGGTGGGACGGCTGGGTATAAGGTTCTCCTCGTCGGTTTCTGTTCCGTTTGCTTGTGGAGCGGAGTTGCTTTCCCTTTGCCACGGACACAACATGGCGTTCGTTATGCACGCTTGTACATTACTTCTAAAAATTCTGGTATTTCCTTTATACGTGGCGGAGGTGTTGGGTCTTTACAACGTCTACAAACGCATTTTTCCTTTCATCGTGTGCAAGATATCGATTACGTACAACGAAAAAATGAAAGATAAGAAACGGGAGTTGTTTCGCAGTTTAACTAAGTTCTGTCCTCCGAATGGGCCACTGCGTTTGCTGGAGGTGGGTTGCGGTAGCGGGGCGAACTTTGAGCACTATCCGACAGGTTGTAAGGTTACATGCACCGATCCTAATCCACATTTCCAAGCTTATTTGAAGACATCCATGGCGAAGAACGACCATTTGGTGTATGAGAGCTTCATGGTTGCGTCTGGGGAGGACTTAAGGGCCGTGGACGACAAGTCTGTAGATGTCGTAGTCTGTACGCTGGTTTTGTGCTCAGTTAACAACCCGCCTAAGGTTCTACAGGAGGTAAAAAGAGTTCTAAGACCGGTAAGCATTGATTAAATATCTTACTCTGAACTCTAGCTGTGGCTGTTTCAACTTGCTTCTAAGAGACACTACCTATATCGTCAGATTGCCAGTTTACCCATAGGCGCAGTTTGCACAACTTTCTGAAATGACTTTAACTTTTTTTCTTGAAAATATTTTTTCCTCTACCATCACTTTGCCTAATTGTTGAGTTCGAGTAATGACAATATTGCACGCAAATAAACTAAACGAATTAAGTTCATATTTTGTTATTATTATTATTATGTCAAACAATGCTGAGATAATAACACACAACTGACATTTCGTGAAACGCAACACTTTATAATACATAATTATATGAAATAACAACATTTATAATACAAATGTATTTTAATCCATAGTTTACAACGCCAACTTCTTGTATTGTCCAACGCTTGGTTAAAGGGAACGCGAATTTCAGGGGTAGCTTTCAAGGGCATTTTTCAAAGCAAAGGTACGACCATGATTTAGCTGATGTTGATACTCGAGGTGACTGGTGCAGAGTTTACATCGACTTTGCACTCGTGAACGTAATCTAGGCCCTAAGAGAGATAATTCGCACTTTAAGAATGTTTTCAGCTGGAGCGGCGTCTGGGATGGTGGAATCAACACGTCTGCACGCTGGTGTGGCGACTTGAATGAAAGAGAAATCATTTTGATCTCTAATAAACGTCAGTATTTTGATCACACATTCTTCTTAAAATGTTATTAACATATGTTACCTAGTTTGTTTACTTGTAACTTTTAAATTGTATTTAAATTGAACTTCTGACCTTCAGTAACAACAGGTGCACTGGTCCTGACATTGTAACTTAGTCTGTAATGAATAAGGATCAAGGATCTAAAACATCGGAAACATGTGAGATCAAACATATGGGATTAGCCACGAGGTCGAAAGGTATTCTCCACAAAAAAAGAATTTGTGTATTTTGATATTTATAAGCAACATTTCCATGCCATTTGAAGAACACAGTTGAATTTCTTTATCAACATAGATCAAGTGCCAGTATAGGTCTGGTACGGCAATTTGCTTTGGTTTGATGAAAACGGATTTTACTGACAACTGAAATAAATACACCAGGCTTTGGGGCAAGAACAACCCAGTTTTCTATATGTACATAGTAACATTAGAGATAAACATACCAGTAAACAAAACTCAGTTTAGATTTATATATGTATAAGAACTTGTATATAAGTATTTATATATCTATACATCGCTATAGATTTTTGTGTGCAAAGTGAAATCAAAATTGTGGCAGCCGTGAAACCATGACAACTGAAATAAATACACAACCAGTGATTCGTTTAAAGTTTTTATTTGGACTGTGTTTTCAGGGTATGGATGATAAACAGTAGAGACAATATGTGTAAAAGCTGTTGTCATATTGTCAGTAGAGACAATATGTGTAACTATTGTCATATTCAAATACACGTAGTAATTTCAAGTTGGGTATTACTGTCTGATGAAAATGTAGATTTTGGGCACTGCTTCCTTTATGTTAATATAATCATTCAGTTAAATTGTTACACCCTTGTATTGAATGTAATTTGTCTATAGAGGATGAATAGTCTTGGCAACATTCAGTAAGCTACTGATTCCTATTCCTCCTATTAATATTTTTAAAAAGTACAAAACGCCAGAGGGCGCACAAGAGCGAGTTCTTGATTAATCGAGATGAGCGGAGTTAAACGGCTAAAAACGAAAGCATTTAAACAGTTGCTCACTACTTGGCCATGTTGATCAAAGTATTTAAGTTCTGTCCGTTTATCTTCAGTCACCCTCCATTCATGCTGCACTTGCTTGTGGTGCCTCTTGCAGTCTTTCTACGAATTTCTCTGGTGACAGTCATTGCTGTGTACATTTTCTTCTAGTGTCATATTTTTACTGTGATGTTAACTACGGAAACCAGTCCAGGTGAAATCCCCTACCACATTATATATAATCCAAGCTTGTTGGGCCTGCAGTTAGGATATTTACCACTTCAGTAATCCAGTAATACCAGGCCACAGAAATCCAAAGAAAATTCAAAGCCCAGAGGAGACTTCGTATCCTACTTACTGTTTACTGTTCTGTTTAGAGTGTCGGCCATTTTCTGATGTTGTCTGAATTCTCAGTGCACAATTAATATTCTCTACATCTCTAAATTACCTTAAGTTTTGTGATCGTCTCTTCTTATTGATATACTCCGGATAGTTTTAGCACAGACTAGTGTCCGAATTGTGTTGCATTTCTTAGGGTGTTGTCTGGTCTAGTGAACGAGTAGACAACTTCAGACACTTCACGTGAGAGAGTTCATGATCAGTGTGTTGATTTATATTGTGCATTGGTCATCGACGTATCAAAGTTAGTAATAACGTAATTACGACGTAATAGTGACACTGAAGCTTCGGAGCTTGCGTCATAATACAAAGCATGGTTGTTGTTGTTATTATTATTATTATTATTATTATTATTATTATTATTACAGGGAGGAGCGTTCTTCTTTATGGAGCATGTGGTGGATGACCCATCCAGCTGGGCATACTTTTTCCAGCATGTTCTCCAGCCTTTATGGTATTTAATAGACATGCACAATCATTCACACTCAGAGGAACTGGCACAAGTGCACAACTATGTAGGATGAGTGTAGTAAACTTAATTTACATAGCCATTTTTAATCATAGTTAAAAACCCATTAAAATTAATTACATAATTTCATCTGTTATTTAAGTGTGCACCCCACTATTCTTTTGCCTTTGACATTTTAACTAAAGTATGTAAAGTATGTCTTATTAAAGCATTAAAGATGACTCCACAATACTGTTGATATATCACAAGCAGTTTTATTGAAGATGAATAAAAATAAATAGAACTGATGACAAGAGAAATGTGCCACATTTGTGCATGTGAGTGAGTATTACACTAGACCGGTCTTTTTTACACACCTTTTGCTTTCTTTCCCCTATTTAAACATGTTGATTCTGGTCTGTTGGAAAGTGCACGTGTTGCTAAGGTGCATGGTGCGATTGTGTTTTGTAGGTATTATTGTAGGTATTAAGGTGCGATTGTGTTTTGTAGGTATTGTTGTAGGTATTAAGGTGCGATTGTGTTTTGTAGGTATTATTTTGGTGATGGATGTGAGACTACTCGTGCTACCTGGAACTATCTAGAAGCAGCTGGTTTCTCCGAGTTGCAGCTTCATCACATCCAGGCTCCACTAAATTTCCTTATAAGGCCACACATCATGGGTTATGGAGTGAAATAACAGGAACACAGTCCTCAACGAGTTGGTCAAACATCACACCCATGGTTCAATAGATTAATATGTATTTTTAATATTACATTTTTATTTCTGTAAACTTCTGAAAGTTTCTGAATATTGCACATGAAACAGTTCCTTCTCTGTAGGTTATACCACATTGTTGTAACAAAGTGATAATGATGGCAGTGTGATCTATGTAACCCTCAAATGATGTAACATTGTGAAGTCTTGCATGAACAATGTATGCAACATTTTTATTGAATTTCACTAAAGTTTGAAAATGGCATCAGCAGCAACTTGTCAGTTAATGGTGTTGAATGTGAAAGCACCATGTTACTATCCAGTGGTCAGGAGGTAGAATTTTCAGCCTGTGGTAACACATAGCTGAGACCTTTTCGAGATAATGTAATATGTACTATATAAAGTGCATCACCACCACGACCTTGGTGGTTTTAGCACCATCGCTCTACAAGAAATACCAGGTGAGCTACAGGTATAGAATTGAACCAACAGCCTTGTGTAGTTTTTTTCTAATTGGTATTTTTAATCTTTGCCAAGTAAACCAACATAAGATCAGAACTTTTCAAAGGAAAAGGTCACCATGGACTACAGAATTATATAACCCAACACACCCCAGAAGAGTTCTTTCTTTAGGCTTTATACTGATAGGCTAATACTAGTCTGGGCATGAGCAATACACCTAGTACATTACTCCCTGACAGTAGTCATGGTAATACAGCAATCAGGATCGGTTTTGGAACTAGATAGCATAAGTGAAGAAATCTAGAAAGGCACTCTGGAAGTAGACATGGCTTAATCTTTGAAAGCTTGTAGGAGCCCACAATTACTCTCATCACATTGCTGACATTCAAGGAAATTTGGAGGACATTGGAAAGATTATGCCATAGGAGATTAGCTGGGATCACTGGAACTAATTTTTTCCAATTGATTTCTGTTGAAGAAAGGTGTTCAAGGAAAAAAGAAAAAGGTATACAGAAGCTGGAAAAATATTTATTTAGACTCACTTAACCAAAACAATTGATATCCTTTTTTTTCGCTTTTCGCAATAAACAATGTCACCTACATTTTCAAGTGCAGGTGTGCTCCCTGATCTGTCCTTGTAACAGCTTTAGCCAAAAAAACAAAACAAACAAAAAAACTGCTTTAAAGGTTCACGTTGTAGGAGTAAACAACTGATCAGTCTTTTACTTCAAGACACTGTTGATAGTTGATAGTATTACCATTCTGGGGGTGAATGCTTGCTTCAGCTTAATTACACTTTAGCATTTGCAGACATATGATAAGCTTTTCTTTTGACAAGACCCTGGCCAGTTCGCTTTAAAACTAATACTAATTTATGACTCTTCATTGTGAAATTTAAAGTTTAATTCCTACACACAGTGTACCTTTAAGTATTAGGCATATGGCCCATTCCTCTGCTGAAATTTCACCAAAGTTCTTACTGTAAATACAAACTTGGCTTATAGGCAATTTATACAAATGCATTCATGTTAATGAAGGTTCTTAAAGCCCTTTCCAGTCCGCTATTGTGCCGAGTTGTGGGGGTGGTTCTCTCTAGCTGTGGATTGACAAAAAACCAACAACAAAAAGTTTTCTTCACAACAAAACCTCACATGATTTTGAGTCGGCCCATCTGTCTCTGAATCCCTGCAGTGTTGCTCAACCAAAACCTACAATTCTTGATGCTAAGCTATGGAATAGATAGGGAAATACTAGAACATTTGGTCAATGTGGGGAGAGAACAAAATAATGCAAATAAAACAGTTTAAAAATTATCATAAAAAATAAGGTACATCTGAGAGAGGATTTAAATGGCAGGTGCTTATAGCTTTTTTTTTTTTTTTTTTTTTTTTTTTCATTTTTTCCCCAACAATTTTAATTAAGCACTTGTGGAAACAAAAAAATTCCCTGGTAAATGAATCGATCATTGAAAACGCGAAAATTCACGGTGTGCGTATGTACACACAGGATACATGCACAAATATATACATCTGCTCATATTTGTTATTTAAAAAAATTGTAGAGAGAAAAATAACAACAAAATAACATACAATTCCTTCTAGTCCATAACTCATTTATTTCTCTCTGTCTGGCCTGCCACTCCTAAGCTGTTAGTTAAAAATGAGTAGTATAAAAACAAGGAATTTGCAATTTCCTTGTGTCTAAGAACTGTGTATGCGTGTGTGTGTGATGGAGAGGGAGGGAGAGTGTGTGTGTGTGTGTGTGTAGGCAGAGTTGCAAGTACTGTCCACTTTGTGCTGTCATTGAGGCTGTGTTAGCCCGTTTTGACACAGTAAAGGTCCTTTAATGTCTTGAGTTCCTCAATCAGTGTTTTGTTTTGATTTTCCAGCACAGCCACACGGTTCTCCAAACACTTTACATACTCCTTTTTCTTTCTGCGGCACTCACGAGCTGCTTCCCTGTACACAATCACAAAACCAAACGATGAACATTTAATTGCTCAACTGGAAGTTATTTCCACACCATGGTTACACACTGATAAAGCTTGTTTTCCATGCTCGCATATCAAAACACTGACAGCTATGCAGTGATAATCACAGACACAACAAATGTTTTCACAAACACACACACCTGTTTTTGGCCAAGCGGATCTCTCTCTTTAACTGGGGGTCATCGCTCTTTCCCTGAGAGCTGATAACAGGTGATGTCATGACCACGGTCTGAGGCAGCGAGGAAGACGAGGAGCGGATCTGGTAGGCCTGCATTTCACCACCTGTACCTACATAACAGAATAAATAAGCATCCCTGATACCATCCCAGTGCCAGTGCTTTAGCATGCCTCAGTGTTGAGTAAACTACAGACAGGACTGTCCTACAGACCACTAGTGCTTGTTCGTTTGTTATCAGAGAACGTAGCTCGGATAGGTGCACCAACGATGTGCGGGTTCCAGGTGGCTGTGTACGTTTGTGTGTTTTGTGAGAAAGAGAGAGAGAGAGAGAGAGAGAGAGAGAGAGAGAGAGAGAGAGAGAGAGACTATGCAGACTAACCTTGTAGCACCACCTGGTTGCTGGGAACTAATATTTGTTGTCCATCAGCAGTCTGAGCGTACTGCAGAATAGTAGGCTGACTAGGGTTGGTATTGGTCATAGTAAGCGTCTGCAGGCCTTGTACCCCCTCAGAACCAGCACTAGCCAACTGCAGAGAGCCATTCGATGCAATTGCAACTGTAGAAATTACCCACAAACATAGTAATCGTTAATTACAGCTTTCTGCTAAACGTGGTTGCAAATATAGTACAGTTCCGCAACATGAACTCTACACACTAATATAGCATTTTTCAGGCATTTGTTGCAGCATCTTTATCACAAGGAGGGTTTATTCAGTAATGAGCAGTGTTTCCCCAATAGTCATTAAAAACTAACAGACAGTCCATAGATTTGCTCTGTCCCAGCAGTAGGATACAGTACAACTACACTGAGCAACAAAACACTTTCACTCAGTACCACTTTAACTCGTAAAGCTGTGTATTATTAAGGTATATCGTACTGTACTGGCCGCTGCTGGTCTGATAGATTGGTGTAGGGACAGACACAGTTGTCATAGTAGATGATGACACAGAGGTCTCCTCCTCTCCTTCATTCCTAGTCGCCACCTCCTCTGCCGAGAGGTCATTAAAAATCTTCCTGTAAGACACATAATAAAGGTTTAAGAACCAGTTGTGACTGTTCAAGCAGTCTAACAGTTTTTATCCAACAGACCAGCACTATAGCTGCAGACCAGAACCCCATGGTTTTATTTTCAAAGCCAACTAAAAGCTGGGTGTGTTTTTGGTCAATTTAAACAAACTTGTCTTTTGTCCACTGTAGTTGTTAGGAAATCTGTTTTTTCAGTTACTGGATCTAAAAGCTGGTAAAAATAAATAAATAAAGGAATTAATTTAAAGTAACCACACTGAAATAGGAGCTTCCTTAAACCATTCACCTTAAGCATATTAATGTTCAAAGTACAAGTACCCCCCCAATAAAGATTTGCTCTTGTTCATGAATGTTGTTTAGCCAAAAAGGAACCAGAAAGTTAAACAACTTATAAATTACGAAACCATGGTTAAAATGTAGTAGGGTACCAATAAAGCAGAACAAAAACCAGGTACAAATGAAACAGCATGCAAAGCTGGCAACCTGCTGTCCATCTGCACATGGTAAATGTGTTAGACACCCAACACATATGCAGGAGGTGCATGTTCCTGACAGATACCCCAGTGTGAGGACATGAATATGGACCTGTATGATGGCCGCCTGGCCAGAATCTCCCTCGTTTTCTGGTTTGAAGCTCCACTGTCTGTTGAGTCTTGAGAATCTTCACTATCAGATCCCTGACCCTGTGAATAAACATTCATTCACTACTGTTAAACACCACTGCAGGAGAGTAGGCATTGCCAGTGGAGGTGCTGGTACAGTGTTAAGGTGCAGGAATACTGTTATTTGGTTAAACCACATTAAATAGCTGAATAATGTTTGCTCATCAGTGCAAATGATACAACCCTGTACAATGACATCACATCAACCATAATGCATCACGCCACACGTGTGCAAGGATGCCAGACAATATTGTGCTATATTGCTGGTATTATTTCAGATTCAAATTCTCCTGGCTGGACTCCAGAAAACATTCTGTATTCTGTAAATTATTCTATACTATAAACAATCCTGTTACTGAATTTATGGTTGTATTTCAGAACCACGCAGGATTAATTTCTATTTTAGAAACACAGAAATGCTGATTTTTCTGCCAAGCAATTTTACATTACGTTAAACTTTTCCTAAATCTATTGATTTTGTCTAGTGATTCTCTACAGAATACGTTCTGTTGAGCAACAACGAGATGCACCTTTAAATTTCTTATTTACCTTAACTCCTATATAGTATTAATGGTATCATGCCAATAGATCATTGTATGAGAATGAAAGTAACTTGACTAAAGAGGATTCTATATGTAATAACAGCCAGAGGTTAGTAAAAGAAGATTCTAGTTTTCTGATAATAATATGCCAGTGCTAAATATACTAACTGCTACCTGGAAGGGCCTAAAACACTATGTTATAGAGTGGAAAAGAGAAGTGCATAGTCATTGTTTGATAAGATAAACTACAGGACTAAAGTAAATGCCTTAATAGACAAGTAAAATGCCACTTTAATGGAATTATGCATGCTTTTCTCATCACTGACAGATAATTACCCTTATTAAATTCAATGTCAATGAGCCACACCCTCACTTGATATACAATTTTTTTCTAAATCTTCGCTTAACCTTACTGGTAAACAGTAAAAGCAGTTTTACACTGGGATGAGGCTAGTGCCAAATTCTTGAATGGTTCCATACTTTTTCACCATTAAAAAAATAAAAGTTCTAGCTTGGTTCAGTTCTGGCCCCATAATTGTACTGTGATGCATACAGGTGAAGGTCAAGGCCCAGGAGTCACCATGTACAGTCAGTCATTCACAACTAAAATAAGGAGAACCACAGTAAAAGCAAAAATTAACCATCTGTGGTCCCGGAAAATAAGTTATGGACAATTACATATGCACTCAAAGAAGCAAAATTTACTTCCACAATGTGGTTTGTACGATTTCTTCTGTGTTTTGGAATCAGGAAATGCCCACTTCCAAATACGTAATTGTCGGATTCTCAAACCAGTGGAAACATCGGTCTGTATTTAAAAGGTTCTCGAACCACTGGAAACATCGGTCTGTACTTAAAAGGTTCAGTAGTTCACAGGGACCAGCTCCAATTACCTTGTTGGTAGAAAAGTGGAACAAGTCCATCAGACCGTAACATTTTCAGAACAGATGCATGTTCACAGTGCAGTTCTTTAATGTGTCAAAATGAAAACAGACCCTGGTTCACAACACACGTATGACTACAGTAAACAGAAACTGGAATCTTTAAAACTATGGTTTCAGGTTTAGTATAAAGCTGTTACAGGCTCATTATTCTCATTAATTCATTTAAAATTTACTTCAAGTAGAATTTCATATTTTTATCCAAAAATAACAGGACAAAAAAGTACAGCTACAAGACTGTTACTACACATGTTTTTGCCTAAAATGGGGAGGAAAAAATATCAAAACTTACACAAGCCTGCTGAAGCCTAACAGCTTGATGTTCCTGTAATGCTTCTGGTGATTTAAAATTGCAATATGATTTCATAAAGGACATTAGGATTTTCCTCTTAACTGAATATTAATTTACATCCCTAACTACAGGTACATATTAGAAAACCAGTCAGGTCCAAGATGTGCGCACCTGAACTTGTGCTGGTGGAGACTGAATAACAGATGGCTGGGCAGACTGGATCACTCCTTGAACTTGAATCTGACCTCCAGGCAATTGTACCACAGTCAATGGAGACCCTCCCAGAGACATCTACATAATGCATAGAACACATGCATTAATGTAATTCTATTCAGTCCTTATAAACACAACCAAGAAAATAATCAAATATAACTGTCCCAGTCTCAAAATACAACCATCATATCATTTTCGCACACACACACACACACACACACACACACACACACACTCTAAAATACCTGAGTTATCTGTGATAATTGAGAAGCTGTAATAGTGGTAGGGATGGTAACAGTCTGTGATTCAGTACCATTACTGCTATTTTGGTGCACTTCATCCATTGCCACTGCAAATACAAACAATCACGGTTGTTCATTAGCAGTTTGATCAACTCTCTAAAAGAACAGCCCCCAGTGCTAGCATTTACATGCTCAATAACCACAGAGAAATCAGGAGGAGTTTATGAGTCATGTGCTCCAAGAAGTTCCGTACATGTGAGCGTGGGTGCGCTTAGAGTAGACTGGTAACGGAGTTGATCTCTCTTAATTTTGTAGAGCACAGCTTTAGTCAGCGATCCCACTCAGCCCCATAGGCACTGAATAAGCTTCTCTCACGCACTAAACACACTTTATGAGGGAGGACCTCTTAACTCTCAGCACCGTGCAGCGACAACCAAACTGTTCGCTGATGATGCTGATAAAAATCTGATAATATGCGGACTGTCTAGCAAACTTCTTTAAGCGCATGTCTACGATGTCCCTAATAATATCATTGAAAATGCTAGGTAACGTGGAAAAAAATAGTAAAAGACAACCATCACCTAAATACAAACTGATGAAAACGACCGTCGCTGAATTGATTGCGACCTAGTTAGCCTATCTAGCTAGTTAGTTATTGTCGCTCGCAAGTTAACTATATAGCTAGCAGCTAGCTAGTTTACTATGTTTAAGCGAGCAAAAGTAAAAAAAAAAAAACAATATATACTAAATTGAGCGTGCTAGCTCAATAGTTAGCTAGCTAGCCAATGCAACTGAAAGTCTGCATCTGTGCACGCGTGTTTTAAGTTATTAGCCAAGTTAGCCACTTGTCGATTGTTCGTGAACATGATTAAACACAGGTAACTAGCCAAGTCGGCTAGCTCGCCATTTCATAACACTTGTGTCCTTGTGCATTAGTTAACGAGCACATCTAGCCGTTAGGTTAGGTTTCAGTCAGAACAGATAACTTAACCTATCAAACCATGCAGCTAACGTTAGCTAGCTATAAGGAAATAGTAAGGGCAAGACCTGTAGTCATGGTTTCTTAATTTTGCTAGCTAGTTCGCTAATCGGCAGGGCAGATTCTTAGCTGTGCCCGAACATTTAAGTTTCCCCCGCACACTGCGAGGCACTAATAACGGCATTCGCGCTCCTATCCAAATCCCATCGCCTTACTGATCAGCTAGCTAGCTATATCCAATTTGTGCGTCACACGGTATAGTATTTTAAGTCCACGGGCGACTTACGCTGCGCCCTGCAGAAGTTTCTGGCTAGTCACTGGCACGCAAGTACCCGCGTCAACAGACGTCAGCGATACGGGGAGCCATTAATACTCCTTCATCTACGACAACGACAATAACCGAGCGGACAGGCGCCATTGCTGTCACTCGAATGGACATCGCTGCTTAGCATGCTAGCTGTCGCAGAAAGCGCGGAAATACTTACCTTATGCCCACTTTAAACTGCGCCTTCAAACAGCCTCAGGTACGATGTGAACGCAGCTTGTTTAAATCGTATGTAAAAAAACTGTCAGTAAACGTTACAAATAAATCTGGGCGGTTTCCATTGACAAAAAAAAAAAAACCTAGCTAGCTAGCTTGTTTTTTTCCAGAAGGCTGTTGTAACGCACCACCCACTAGGATGTATGACGTCACGCCACTCGAGCATTGCCATTGGTCAGAACCGTATTCTACAGTAATGAATGAAACAGACCCAAGCTACCTTCAACGCTCCAGAGTGCAGATGGTCGTTTCATACACCGCACATCCCTACAGCAATAAACCCTGTACAGATGTATGTGGCATCAGTGCGGTGAAACCCATCAGTGCCGCAAAATAAAAGCCTTTTATTCTTTTTTTTTGCCATTTAAATATAAAACAGTAATCAACCAATGTACAAAATGAAACAGGTTAATGGGGGAAAGTGTTGCATAATTATAATGTAATTCATATTCACACATGACAATAAAGTATCGCAAAACCAACCCCTTTTTAACTATAGCATGACATTGTAATTATTACTGTATTCATTAGTAACTGAAATTTACCAAAAGTATATATCAGAACAGAAGAAAGGGGTGCATTCTATATTCATGGTTATGAGAAGTCCAGGTCTGTTTTCACTCGTTAGTGCTTCTGTGTGTGTGTGTGGTTTGAGCTATGACTGTGGGTTTAACTGCTTGCATAGTGAGAAAAGTGTTTCTTAGACTCCGCCTGGCTTCTCTGCTTGCTGTCTTCCTCATTTGGAAGAGTATTTGAGCATCTTTATTTTTCATAGCAGGCAGCCATTGTTTGCACTGAAACAGCAATTGGCCAGTTTATTATTAAAACATACTGTTTCCTATATGTATCTTTGTGAATATATAGTAAACTCCTTTAGTGTTGGAAATGCATTGTCCCTGAATGTCACCATGTTTTACATGGAGACTTGTGCTTAAAACTAAAACTACAACCAGTCTCACTATGGAAATAACCAAATTACACCATTCATAAGAATGTAACTGATTTAGCTTACAACACAGTGAAAATATGATTAGCTGTGTATTCACTGTGATAGAATTATCCCTCGGAAACCAAAAACTGCACGTGCACACATTAACATACAGGCATCCACACACATGCACACGCTGCATGCTCAGATACACTTGTGTACATGTGTAGACACACATACCATAGAGACTGAGGTTTACGTAATATCTTGGTGGGTTTAGATCTACAAGGTTGAATTATTAATACATAGTTCCTTTCCATATCCCACAGTGCTTGGTTTCTCATGCTCACAAAGCAAAGAGTGAAAGTTTTTGCTCTTACACTGTATGTGAACTGAGCCCACAATTGTAAACAAACGAACAAAAAAAAAGCCATTTACAATAAATGATAGTTTCACTGCAAATCCTCATTTTAACCAGGCAAAGGTGTATGGAATCTCAAAAGCATGACTGACAGCAGTTATTCATTTTCATATTAACCAAGAATATGACAGAGAACAGCAAAGGACATACAGTACAATTTCAATGTTTTTTTTTTTTTTTTTTATCTGTACAGAAGTCTGTATATTACAGATATCTATCATTGCAGGACATCTGTATTGTACCTCATTACAAATCTCTGTAGTACGGAAAGTGTCCACTGCCCTTCTGTCCTTAAAAGTGTAAAATATCTGTTTTTGTACAGTATGTTATTTAACAGTAATAGGGGCATAATGTACAGTAATGTACAATGTTTTAATTCCTGCCAGTTCTGAGTCATAAAAATATGCCCTGACATTCCTAAACACCTCAAGTTGAGAGCCGAACAGGTGCGTGATGATGTCCCCGAGGGCACGGGTGCTTCAGACTGGGTTTTGGTTGTGGATTATTTGGTAAGTGGGTGTGTAGATATACATGACCAAGGGTGGTGACAAGAACCACTAAACTCTACCAAACTGTCTGTGAATTGTCTGTGAATTGTCTCATTCTGTGGTACTGTGTGGACAGTGGTATGCTAACATGTAAACATGTTTGTTTACTTACCAATATAAATAATCTCATTTACGTATCCATTTTACATATATGCTTTTCAAGGTTATTGCATGTGGACATGCTGTGTTATATATGTAACAATAACTGCATATTCATCCGCATTGTGACCAATGACTGCAGTCTGTCGGTACCTATATTATAATAATCAGTTATGGTTTATAAGAACATTATAGTATTGTTACAAAAATGCCCTTTTGATTTGTGTTAGTAGTTCTCCTATTTTTCATAAAGTGCATACATGGATGAGAAGGGAAAAAATACATCTGATCCTTATACTGAAGCACTGGGCTGGAAAGGCCTGCAGTGTGCAGCAGATTTAAACATTACCAGCCACTTTATTAGTACCATCTACCCAGCACCTACACCCACTTTATTAGTACCATCTACCCAGCACCTACACCCACAGGCTGCACTCACTAAGGAAACTACTTGTTGGTATAAAATGTTAGATAATTTCAGGTGTAAAATATTTGTCGCCGTTCTGTATTTATCAGCCTCCAATAACCATGTTCATCACTGTTCAGTATGTGACAGCAGGAGCCACTGCTGAACGGATATGATCTGGATGCGAGGCCATTCTGAACACAGCGGGGACGTTGCTATGGCAGCAGCTGGGTTAAGGGTGGGGCGCTGGTGGAAACGCCTCTGGAACAGCACAGGTGCTGGAGTAAGAACACTTATTAGTGGTGTTGCTGGTTGAGAGTGGTCCTCCACTCCAGAATGTCCAACCAACAGTGGGCCTGAGGTCAAAAACTGACTACTGAAGAGACGAAAGATAGCGAACATAAATGCAACAGATAGGCTGCAGTCTCAAACTACACACCTGCAATGACTACATATTTTTTTTAAGTCATTGGTATGTACTTTTGTAGAGTTTTAGGTATCTTCTCTTCATTTTTGTTCAGTTTTAGAGTAAAGTGAGACACTTTTTCTCCTCTCCCATTCCAAAATGATACCTTCAAGTATATGACAAATGATTTCAAATTTTGACTATTAAAAAAGTGAAACATCCTTACACATCTTAAAAAGTGTCACTGACTTGGAATCACTAACCTTTATAGCATCCACATAAAATATGTCCTTCCTCTTGTGTTTGAGATTTATTGGACATGTGCATTAAAGACACAGATGGAAAAGAAACTGTATGACAAAAAAATAACATTGTGTGACAAAAAACTGAATTTCTACACGAGACCTAATAGTGTTTCAAATAAAAGTTGATTTTAGTTCAGTGTTTGTAACAAAATGGTGTATTCTGCCCACTGAGCCAGTTTGAGTTATGAACTCAAATAAAGAAAGCTCTATTGGACTATTTGCAGATATAATTCAAGTATATATAATTCAAATATAATTCAAGATCCAGATCTTTATACAAAACCTATTTTTGAATTGTAGTGGATGCAGCCCTTTAATTAAAGACTGCTGGGTATTTCTGTAAAACAAAAGTGAATACTTTATTCCACATGTGGAAATGGTAGTAGGTGTATGTACACATAAATGAAACAAATGATCTACAAAATCATGAATTTGTCAATATCTTGGGATATGTTTTAAGAAATGATTACTAGAGCTTTTAAAACATGCCCCAGGCCATTTTTAAGCACTTTAACTCACTGAGGGCTGGTGGGTGGGTTTGAGAGAATGGTGGTGCAGTAACCAAGGTGAATCGTTTTAACGTCAAGAGTTGCTATGAAAAATGTTGTTTCATAAGAAGAAAGCTGTATAACCCTCTTACCCAAAGACTGGTCCGCCAGGAGGTTTGTTCTTATAGTCGACATTTTACCAAAGCCTTCTCAATACCATGAAGACTGAAACCCAGCATATGGACCAGAGGATCAGATGATTCTGCTCTGGCCTCGAGATGTGCTCCAGTCCACTCTTCTGTTCCAGCCTTGAGAACTGGACCATCTCACATATTGTAGGCCACGTATATGGGGTCCAACTGATCAGCCAGGAAGGAGTCTCTCAGGTGCATCCTCTGCTTCTCTCCACGGGAGTTGATGGGGATGACCCCAGGGTCAACAATCACCACCACCCCAACGATCAGGTGGTGTTCCTCCAGCACCACGTTCGTCACCAGAGGGACCAGGTCTAACGCATCCTGCTCTGATCCACATAGTTCAGACACCACCACCAGTAGATTAGTCCAAGTAAACACAGCACTGAGGAGAGAGAGAGAGAGAGAGAGAGAGAGAGAGAGAGGTGGAGTTTTGTGAGAGAGGAATGGATCTTACAAAGGCGGCACAACAGAACCGCAGACTTGTTAGGGTCTCACTCTCGCGTGGATCTTACCTCTCTCCAATACTGCGATGAGCACGCGATACACTGGTTTCTATGTCAATGGGGTGGTACCGCAGGCCCCTCAGCTCCAGTGTCTCGTCCAGAGAGCCCACCACGAATAGAGCATCATGACGTTCTGGGGAACAGGAAAAAAACAACAGTTCTCTGTATTTCATTGCTGCTCTTGTTTTTGCTGTTTGTATCTTTCTCCTTCTTTCTTGTTCTCTATTTATCTCTCCCTTTGCCTCCATCTCTCTCCCTCTCACCTCCACTTGAGTCCGTGAGTTCGGTCCTCTTAACGAAGCCAAGATAACCTGTCCTGGCCCAGAGTGTGTGTGGATCCCCGAAGCTGAGCTTCGTATTGAAGTGGTCGGCCTGCAGGCTCTCCTCTCCATAGATGGTGTAATAACCAGTCGCCGTATGAGGACTGTGTACCCAGATCTGAGACAGAGCCATTATGTAAAAACTAACACAACCACAGGCAACACTCGCACACAAACACACAACCACAGGCAACACTCGCACACAAACACACAACCACAGGCAACACTCACACACAAACACATACACACAAATCCACAGGCACTCACCTCTCCCAGATGAGAATCCCCTAGTGGGCCCCTTGTTTCTGGATTCACTATTACAACCCTCACTCCAGGAAGTATCTAAATGGTTGAAACAGAGAATATATCATATGAATTTTGTAGAGAATTCCATCTTAATATCCTGATCTGACATGGCTGTTAAAGGTGAATTTCACTTACTGTTCCAGATTCCATCAAAGAAAGAGACTGAGGTGCTCCTCTCTCCACCACCCTTACCCTGACAAACGCAAACATAGCATGATCTGTTCAACTGTGGTGAAGCCATATTCATAATCAAAACTCCTTCCAGTTTAGAAATCTCCAAAACATCTAATCTCTTTAGAAACCATTTACCAGTTCTGTGTGAGCTTACAGTATTCATGGAAACCAAATGAGTTCAGAATGAGACCAGTGTTTTTGTATTCATATTCCCACAGTTCAAGTATACATAAGATTGTTAGTTTATGAAAATGTCACATTAATACTTGATTGATATTACAGCAAAAGGACTATGAGTCTAATGAGACAAACATTGCCAGTCTTAACTGTTTTCATCTGTGCTTGGGTATATCATACCTGTCATGTCTTAAGGACTTCATGTCCACATAAACAGTGGAAGGGTCTGGTCCAGTGGTACCCTGAAATGCACACACACAAAATGTGAAATGTACTAAAGAGATGTAAATATGTCCAACATGAGGAGCCAGTGGGGTTCCATTCGACTACCTGTAGACAGATGGCCAGGTTCACTCTGGATCCGAACGCGGTGCTGACGGCCCGGGAGGACAGGCCAAGGTCTTTGAAGAGCTTAGAGAAGGACTGCGTGAGAGCCAAGCGGGGCCGCTCCTCAGCTATCACCACACAGCTCCGCACACACGACAAGTTCACGCCACGAGCCTACACACACACGTGGAGATTGCAGGAGGCAGGCAGCAACAACTTCATGAAGGTTTTGATGACGATGTGTGTGCATGTTTTTCTGTGTGTAATTGTGTGTATGTGTTAGTATGGAAGCAATAATCAATCATAACTACACAGTTACTTTAACATTTGGACATTTCAGTGGTTATGGATTCTATACATCTAGAAACAGTGCAAGTTCAAACCATGGTTGAGGAACCAGGAGTAACAGGGCTCTGTGCCCTTGAGCTCAGTGTTCAATACCAGGCCTCTTTCTGGCCTCTGGTTCTGGCCTCATTCCTAGGAGTTGATCTCAACGTTTGTTGCCCCCAGTCAATTAAAATCTCAAAAGCTCCATAAAACACCCTTGCACTGTTATGTATGTTGGTATATAAGTATGTCTGTAAATTGAATCCCATATAATGTTCCGGCATTAACAAAAAGGAGAAATAATTAAAATATATGAAAATATTTTTGCCCATCATAAACCTTCAAAATTTACTGCAAAATGTATTAGCATGCTCTGCAAATCCAAAAGAACTTTAGCAACTGGGAACTGGTGTGTGACCCGATTTTATTTTTGCACCAAAGCAAATTTTTTATCCGCATTTGGCAATTGGCCAGTGTTAATTTTGGAACAGTCTGTATATAAGTGAATATTCGTTTGTGTGTGTGTGTGTACCTTCAGCATCTCAGTCTGTCCTCCAAGTCCCTTGGTGCAGAGCTCCATGACGGAGTAGGAGCAGAAGGTGTCCCTGATGCGGTACTGACTGAGCGTGCTCAGCCACAGAGCCAATGAGATCTCCAGCTCCGTGGGAGGGATAAGGACTGATTGATGACCTGAGTACACACTAAAAAACACAACACTTACAATATTAAACATACACTTTTAAGGAACACTGTAATTGTAAAGTGTACCACAGTAGTTTTCCTTCTAGAAGTGTCCATTTAGGTGAAGGTACAGTTTGAACAGACCTTAAATTCTTTTTTTTTTTTAGTTTTCCATTTCTCACTGGTCGACAAAACCTTCATCATCATGACCAATCAAAATAAAAAGGAAAATAATTTAACAGTGAACAAAAAAGAAAGGAAGTAATGACTTCCCAAGAAAGTCATAGATGTCATATTGAAGAAGCACAAATTGTGGGAAAACCTCAAAAGGACTATTGCTAACACAGTTTAAGAAAATATTATTACATTAATATTTGACTATTAAAATATTATTTTATTAGTGATTCTTTTATTTGATTAAAAAGTAAAAAAATGGTCAAACTTTTTGGTTGACCATTTTCTTTCTTTTTTTGGAGTTGTCAGAAAACAGCTGACTCCTAAATAAAGGGTCCCCAGCCTAATCCATTAAAGCTCGAGGTGGTGGGAATGGCAGAGGGTGCTGCTGCCTTTGCGAGGCCCGTGTGACGTGTCCTACCTTGCAAGGCACCAGAGCACGAAGCCGAGCCCACAGTAGGGATCAAGGCAGATGGCGATCTGGCGCGAAGAGTAGAGCTCGCACTGCAGCTTTATGGAACGACACAGAGCGCTCACCGCCGCATGGGAGATCTGACAGACAACCAATCAGAGACCGAGGCCAATCAGGTGCTGAGGAACTCAGCCAATGAACTAGGACAGTCTGAGACAAATAATGACCATGGGCATGGTGGGATATTTTTGGTTCTATGAATTGTTCTGGGCATCACAAGCACTCCAGTCCCCTCTGCCTCACCTTGACTCCTGTAAGCATGCCTGTGGTGGACACACTGAAGTCCAAGTAGGCAATCATGTCAGCAGATGGAGGCTTGTAGATGGATGGGGGACGCTTGCGGGGAAGATCGTCTGAGAGAGAGAGAGAGAGAGAGAGAGAGAGAGAGAGAGAGAGAGAGAGGGAGGGAGAGAGAGAGAGAGAGAGAGAGAG
>JAOYMR010000017.1:7267812-7278501 GCA_025802075.1 Tenebrosternarchus preto
GAGAGAGAGAGAGAGAGAGAGAGAGAGAGAGAGAGAGAGAGAGAGAGAGAGAGAGAGAGAGAGAGAGAGAGGACGAGAGAAGGCAATTACTGCAACATAATCTTAAGACTTTAAAGAATGCAGTTACTGTAGTCCTGGGTGCTGAACTGTTTGATGCTGTGTTAACCTTGGAAGAACGTATCAGCATGCGTCTCTGTACCTGTGTCTATTATGATAGGCCATGTTTTTATATTAACACTAGCAGATGCTTCTTTTGATCTGAGAATCTTCATCAGAACCTGAGTAGTGAGGATACAGGCAGCCTTACTGACCTAAGAAGAAGCAGAAAGAGAAGTGACTGGGAGAAAGTGGAAGGACATTGGAAATAGAGAAACCACTGAAAATCAGATTTCTGATAAAAAAAACATATTCAAGCTGAAGTAAAATAATTCAGACGGTTTAAGAAAGTTCACAGGAAAGTTGTTGTTTTAGTTGTCAGGCTTGTGCAGTCTTACGTCGATGATCATGCGGACTGTGGGGAGTGTGGCTGTCAGGTTCTGAGGATGTGGTGGCCTCACGGTGACGGGAATACAACCAGCATACAAACAGCCATAAAATGCAGCAATCAGATCGATTCCTGCACACACACACACACACACACAAAATTTACTCTGCATTAGGTTCAGCTAGTATGCATGGTTGAAATTAAAGTGCATGTGTCTTTGTGGGTGTGTGAGTGATTGTGTGTGTATATGTGCATGTGTTTCTCACCTGGCGGGTATAACAACACAATGTTCTCTCCAGTATTAATGCCACTTCTTTCCATGAGAGCGGCTGCAATCTTTTCGGCTCTTTTGTGAAGCTGCACACATGTGGCTGTACACACTGCCACCCCCTGTAGAGGCACAGAAGCCAAGGACAAGGGGAAGGAGGTTAAAGGCGTTCCCTGTACTGGGAACACCTGTACTGGGAACACCTGTACCGGGAACACCTGGATTTTTACATTAAGGCTTTACATGCATGTGTGTGCGTTCTGAATGTGCTGGAGTGTCTGTGTGCATGCATGTGTGTGTGCATGCTGAATGTGTGCATGCATGTGTGTGTGCATGCATGTGTGTGTGCATGCTGAATGTGTGCATGCATGTGTGTGTGCATGCATGTGTGTGTGCATGCATGTGTGTGTGCATGCTGAATGTGTGTGCATGCTGAATGTGTGCATGCATGTGTGTGCATGTGTGTGTTACCTTTGCATTCAGGAGCACGTAGAGCACGTGGTCAGGATCTGTCTGTGCCCTCCACTGCAAAGCCTCAGTGAGGAACTGATGCTGGATAGTGAAAGTGAGACCTGTCATATCAACCAGCTCTAACCAGCTCTAACCAGCACTAACCAGCTCTAACCAGCTCTAACCTCTGTCTAGGGCAGAAGCACCAGTGTGTGTAAAAGCTACATGCTGCCAGGGGATTTAAATCTGGACCTCAAACGCAAATCTGATCCCGGACGTTTTGTAATCACTGATAGTTGATTGAACAGTTCACATTACTGCCTGACCTCTTTAACACTTTGGTCAGTACAGAGAAGGTTTCCATGTCCAGCCCTTGAGAGGCGTGATTTAAATAACCCCTCAATCTAAAGAGCAAACACAAAATAATCTGATAAAGTACACGACACCATCATCACATTTGAAGATCGAGTGCAGACCAGCAAGCAGGATGCTCAGTTGTAAAGGGCCTGATAAACAGAGCAATGGCCTCTAAGCAGAAAGTTCTACCACACTGGACGCAGTTCTTACCATCATTGTAGGCCACATGCACAGCTGCATCCATATGAAGGCATTAACACACAACACACAGCTGATTAACATAAAGTATCAGTCCCTCAGTCTCTCAGGGCTATAACTGCATGAAGCAGACTGTGGTGTCTGATTGTCTGACAGTGGTGTTTGATTGGTCGTTGTGTCTGGTTGCCTGGTAGTGGTGGGTGTGTGTTCGTACCTTTCGGACCAGGTCTTGGTCCTCTATCATTCCCAGATCTCTACCTGCTGCTTGAGCAATTCTTTTCCCGGCAACCAGGTTACCCACCATGATAGAAGCAGGACCAACTCCGACTAAACACAAAGGCCAGACATCACAAATACACTCAGATAATACTCATAAACAATCATATCTACATAATCATCTGTCCTACAAGGAAAGCGCCTAGAATTGCAAAGCTGCTACAATTAGACATAACAAAGTTTATTTGTTCATTCATTCATCTGTCTCATTGAAACTAATCCTTAGGTATGTGAAAGGCATTCTAGAATTGTAACGTATTATTATTGTTGTTGTTGTTGTTGTTATAAACACAACCCCCCCCCCCAAATGCACACCCACCTGGTTGCTTCTGCCGGGGTTTGGGCATGTTGGTGACGCAGGTGTGGGGGCACATGAGGACGTTGCAGGGGTGCAGCGAGCCCTCCAGGAAGAGCTGTTTAGTCTCAGAGATGTGAATGCCCCCCAGAGGGGTTTTGGGAAGAGTGTTGGCAGGAACCAGTGCCAGGCAATACAGGCCGACCTGATGAATACTGTCTATGGCCTAGAACACAGAACCATAACCGGAGGGTTTTATTAAGTGGTTTAACTCATACCGGAACCCTGAAATGGAGAAGAAGGTGAGACATGAGGTGTGGAATGGAAGTGAGTGTCTGCTACTTCTGGAGCAGACCACACTTTGGAATGTACCACTTTAAGGAGCATTTGGGGGTGTACCTGCAGCACTCTGCTCATCCACTGGAAGCTGTCTTCTTCACTGGCATCTGGCCTTTGCTCCGCCACAATTACTATCCTCTCATCATAGAAGACAGTTACTGAGAACACAGCGATCCTACCAAACACATCCATATTCACACACACACACATTCACTTGGGCTTGTGATAGAATCAAAGCAGCAAAAGCATAAAGTGATAACCTTCAGAATCAGAAGTTCTCCCTATTGGCCACATGGTGGCAGTACAAGCACTCCTGATGCATCGCCAGACCATTGCAGCAGAAGCACGCACCTGCCCCTGTACACGGTCTTGACCGGCTCCACAGCCAGAGCCGTAGCTACCAGATCATCAGCATTGTGGCGACGCTCACTGACCATCAGCAGTCCCTCGATCTTTCCCACCACAAATATCAGACTGCCCTAAGATTCAGACACCACACAGAGCCCAAACGTAAACCTTTCCTGTGGACAAGCTGTAAAAGCCAGGGGTCTCCATCATCCTAGAAGCATGCACTGGCCCTGCTCGGCCTGTCTTACCGGTCCTACAAATCCCAGCAGCCCTGAGCGCACAAATGGGATTTCACCAATAGGGGCACCGCTGGCATTAACTGGTATCACCTGCAGGGGGAGCACATGAGCGCTTGCATCATATCAGACAAGAAATACTTTAAAAATACTTAGAAAGTTTGTAAAAACTAAGATTATTTTATTTAAATATTCCTTTTCAAAATTTACAATTATAATCACCTAGAATAAGTAGTTGATCATTTTGTAAACTATGAGAATTCAAAATCCATTAAATAAATTTGAGGGAAAAGTACTGTGAGAGTAAGTAACATGTATTCCTCCAAGGTTCTGGGCAGAACATAAGGGCCTGGCAGTTGCTGCCAGTCTGCCTGTGTGTGTTCATGTGTGTACGTGTGTATAGTTACCGACAAACCTCGAAAGTGTTTTTTGTGACCCCAGAAAGGCCGTAGTACATGGTTCCACCGGCACGAGAGTTCACCACGATCTCTCCTATCTCATCAGTCTTACACAGCATGGGGGGCCCGTCTGGCTTCACGATACACATCAGAGCTGTGACAAAGCACACACACACAGCTCATAATCAAGATAAGACGGCACTTTAGCGGGCGCTACAGGAAGTTAGCATTACTGCACAGGGGTGGCTCATGAACAAAACATCACGCATCATCAAACATCGTCAGTATCATCAACACAGTCATTTTACTGCAGTTCAGTGGCACTCGTCATACCAATGTCAAAGTTTATGTCTCAACATAAAAACTAAACCGTCTCCTAATTAACACAGAACCTGAAATCGATGCAAAGTCACTGGCCTTGCTCAGACTTTCTCATTTCAGTGCCATCGTGGATTTAACGTGTCTAAATCTCACAGCATGCATGGAAATACATGCAACACAACTGTGTGCGGAAGACGACGCTTCCTGCTTCAGCAGCTAATTCCTCTGCTCTTGGGAGTTCTTGGAGGCCTCACCTCCAGGCATGACATGGCCCACATCCTGGACAGTGAGGGCAGAGTTCTTGTCTTCAGTGTTGACCCTGATGACCCCGTGACTCAGTCCAGTCATGGACAGTACAGCACGGGCCGGAAGGGGAGCACCAGAAACCCCGGGCCTGCACAGATTGAGCCGGGGGGTGTGGGAAGGGCAGAGGGGAAGGTTTATCATCTTTGTAATCTGTATGTTGTTTGTAAACCGACTGGCCCTGTGTGGCAACACCACGTCCAGATGTTTGGTGGTGCTGGTGGGTGGAACAGTTCAGAGGGATCTTCCAGTACACACCTCCTTATGGCTACTGTCATGGCCTCAGGGGAAGTAGCACATGGGCAGATGACCTCTGGCTTCAGACCATAAGCCTGGAACACGTTCAAAAACGCATCGCACGATGACACGGACCCTGGACGCATCAGACAAACGGACCAAGAGACAGACAGGCAAAGACGAGAAAGAAGAGAAAGAGAGAAAAATTTCCAAAGTGTCAAAGATTTTAGTAAATTCTTTTCTCCCATGAGCCTTAAGGGAAGCTTAATTAGCATATCTCACAGGGATTGGCTCCATCGGCGACGATGAGCATCCGCAGGGAGGCCAGGCTAATGTCTCTCTGCTCTTTGTGTGACATCATGGCCCAGTGTAGGTCGCGACACTTCACCAAGGCCACTCGTGCTATGGAAACAAAGCAGGGACATTTACTGAACTATAGTCTTTTGAGTGTGTGCAAAAGCGTGTGAGCGTGTGTGTGTGTGTATGTGCGTTATTGCTACCTTTGTTTATGTGCACTCGTTGGACCCAGGAGAGAGGGCAGGCCTTCATCACAGCATAAGGGACGCTGATGGTGTGAATTCTGTTCATTACACTCTAAAATACATACATAATATACACACCTCAATCTTCACTGAAGGAAATATTCTCATGAAATGGCTATGCATTTGTTCTATATGTTCTATTAAATATCAACAGACCACCACTGTGTACTCAAAAACTTCATCTACCTGGGGTGCATCTAATAACCAGCTCCTTAATATCACCTCACACCTCCACAAGGCAAACACACAGACACTTTACAAACACACACAGACACTTTACAAACACACACAGCATGCATGCTCTAATACTCACAGCAAGAACTCCATGCCACAGACCCATGTCCTTCTTAAAGTCCAAAACGTTCACCAGTGTTTCTCCTGAGAGAACACACACACACACACACACATACACACAGAGCATTAGGTGCTGTAAGGGCCTGGTGAAACTGCATTTCTGCTTTGTTCTGGGCATCTGGGGGCAGAATGAACATTCTGACCTAGTCCCACTGGGATGTGAGTATACCATGTTGGCATGGAAACCAAACTCACCCTCACAGTAGTTACAGGCCTGTGTGAGAGCCTGACAGTGTGTTAGCATGGCAACCTTCGACACAGCAACACCCATCACTGTTCCTTCCTTACATGCTTTATACTGAAACAGAGAAAAAAAAGATTAACTGAGAAATTCAAAATATAAGACAGAAAAAAATGATGGTACCAATCCTTGTAAGATACACAAAAAAGAGAGAAAGAGAAAAAGAGAGCGAGAGAGAGAGAGAGAGAGAGAGAGAGATCACACGATACATTTTGCTCTCAGTCCAATAACAGAAGCACACAACCTCTATATACGCTGTGTCAGTGTTGGCTGTTGGGATATGAGGCTGCCAGTCTTTGGATGGTTTGGTGAGGTACTTGGAGTCAGTAATCACCCACTTCAGCCTTGGCCAGCCTTTCAACATCAAAAGAAAAATAACGGCCTTAGGGTTATTCAGACATGAGCTAATAGCACTGGACACTTTACACACTCAGCCTTATGAATTCCACTCAAGAAAATTACCTATTGGACTGAAGACTCAAGCAGAACTACTTTTGAACAGTGTTTCAAAGACATTGAATTTCCTTCTAATTTAACAGGTTATAAGTGAAAGCCAGTACCTTTCTTTAAATCACACAATGTGTTAAAGTTTGAGAGTCTGACCTTTGAACTGCAGGATTTCTCCCGTAGGGGTCTTCGGTAAACCCTTCAGACAAATCTCACTGGTGAGCGCTAGACTCACCCCACAACTCCCTAACAAAAAGCCCACCTGACTACTGCCTGCGTCCTGGATAAACACACACCCACACACAAGCCACACACACCCTGAATATCAGATGCAATAAAAACTGAAAACAGATAATGCAAACTCATGAACAGACTACACAGTTTACAAGTGGTTTGTTAGGGGTTTTATCTTAGTGGATGGTAGATTTGAATTGTAGTACACAGTGGGCTTGTATTGTAGGGAACAATGGGTTTGAATTGTATAGGATGGTCAGTTTGGATTGTAGAGGGTTGCAGGTTTGGACTATAGGGGACAGTGGGTTTGCTGCAGTTACCTTACGGGACAGTGGTACCTCTATGGGCACAGGAATGACCTCTGCAAGCAGACAGCCATAAAAGGCCACCCAGAACATCCCTGGGTCACTGTTAGGATACACCAACGCCACCTGGGTTGAAAAGCAACTTACTGTTAGAAACTCAACATGGACAACTCCAACACTCAACATGAACAACTCCAACACTCAACATGAACAACTCCAACACTCAACATGGACACTCAAACACTCAACATAAACAACTCCAACACTCAACATGAACACTCCAGCACTCTTTCCTTGTTCTGCCCCTTGTCCATAATACGTCCATTCCAAATTCTGTGCAAACTGATTATTTATGTATCCACATATTTAATATTCCATATCTGATGAAGTGTTGTGGCTGGCACCCAAGGCCACTCCTTGTGTTCATGCTCACCCTGTCTCCTGGTTTGAGGACCTGCTGCTCGTTCTTGGTTCCCAGTTTATTGAGGAGGGTATATGCCAGTTTAACACTCCGACTCCACAGTTTCCCTGGAAACCACACACTAATTAATCACTTACAGTCGACAAAGTACAAACTGTCAAAGGAAGAACCACGTCAGTGAGGGAACCATGTCAGTGAAGCACTTCAGGAACCTCAAACTCTTGTCTGAGTCACCTGACCTCAAAGGTCACTTTTATATGTAGACTTACAAGACCAGACTTGAAAGTATCAAGAAACAGAATGAAGCAGCTGACAAATATAAACACTATTGATTAAATAATTGACCTCGTTTACCATATGTGAGTGTGTACAGTGGTTTTCCCGTGATGTCAAGGGCTGTGAGAGCAGGGCTTTTGCCCTGAGTGGCACCCCATCGAGCCAATGCGGCCTGGAGGGCGGGAGGCCAATTACTGACCACGCCCAGTGGCTCGCCCTTTACAGGGATTATCTGCCTGCCCTCTGGTCTTGGGGTGTTAGGGTCTGGGCGAGGAACTATAAGAGAAAGACAGAGATGAAAACGTGACAATAAAGAGCAGACTAAGCATGTGACTATGAACGTATATTATATGTGTGTGCGTGTGTGTGTGTGCACATGTATGTTGGGGGGGGGATGAAAAGGTGAGTGAGTGAGTGAAACGAGAGAGAAACTGGTGCACTGCTGTGGTGTGGTGTGGGCTTGGCTGGGCACCTTCTACAATCTCCTCCTGATCGTCCATAAAGAACTCGCTAAGCGGCGGCCGCTTGGGCCTCTTCAGAGTGTTGAGCAGCTGCTGGATCTTAGTGGACACACGACTGGACACGGGAACACCTAGAGCAGGAGCGGGGCCAGGCAGGTGAAGGGCCGAAACGATGAGTGTGCAAACACACACACTCACGTACACACTCACGTATATATACAAACACATCCATACTCGCTCAGTCAACAGCAAGGCATGACATGAGAACACATGTTCTTCACTATTACAGGAGGTCATCAGCCCTGGTCAAGAGGATCCACACATCAGGACTTTAAGTGTCTAGCATGGCTTTTAGCCAACTTGGAGACCAGGACTAACACCCCACTGTGGTGATGGAGGAAGCACTACACTGGTCATCAGGAGAATAACACACTCAACAACTGGCTCCAGAAGAGAGGAGGACTTCACCGCTCATCCTCACACACACACACACACACACTTTTAAACAAACACAGAGAGCAAGCCGAGGGCAGGGTTTGAGGGCAGAGCGTGGCTGAGGGCAGAGTGTCACCTTTCCCCACTCTTCTCACTAACAGAGAAAATCAATGAAAAGCAACACGACACACGTGGAGAAAGAGTGGAAAGGAAAAGAAAAAAAGACATCGGATTGGATTAATAAAGCATTTCTGATTCAAGGTAAACATTTTTCAACCAAATACTTGTATCCTTTTTAAGAATTGTGGAAATAATGTATGTCTGTGGAGAAGTATTGTTGGAGAAGTTATAACAAGCTTTAATAATGCCATAATAATGACATTACTTTACTTACAGGTTCCCTCATACACTCTCTCACTTCTTATCACTCTCCCCAGTACATCAGTGACACACACACACACACACACACACACTCATACTCACTTACACACTAGACTTTCCTTTTGAACACTTTATTCTTTACACTTATGGCTGTATACACATTATTTCTCTCCTCTCTTTCCTTCTTTCTCCCTCTCTCTCCTCTTCTCTCTCTTTCTCTCTCTCTCTCTCTTTACCATCAGCTGTCTCCATCATGCTGGATCTGCTCTGTCCACGGCTCATCCCTCTCACGATGAGGTTGGGGGGGAGGTCCACGCGGGTGTCAGGGCCCCTGGCCTGGGCCTGGGCCCCGTCTGCTCCCGGAGCCTCTGAGAAACACACCACACGCTGCCCTTCAGCACTAAATCACTACAGCTAATTTCTCATTTTATTTATATTAGCGCTTTTTAGTACAACAAATGTTGTCACAAAGTAGACATGTAGTGCTTTCACTCAGGGCAAGTACCAAGTTTGCCTTTAAAAACTCCATCATTAAACTTTTAACACTAATCACTAATCTAATCAAATTAATCAAAGCAATACAATATTTTTGAAAACCTTCAACCACAAGTCTAATGCAGACAACATTTTTACCCAAAACACAATACAGAATACAGTCATATCTGCTGAAGCACTAATTCTACCACTCCTGTGTCCTCAAGTCCATCAATATGCATCTGAATGAACAAGGGCACCAATCATTTCAGAATTCACACATAAATATTTAGTATTCAGTGTTAATGGTCAATGTTCAATTCACATGCTTAGAAGTTGAGGATTCAACTTAATGTAACACAGATACAAAAAAAACCCACTTATACCAGTGTACTGGTGGCAAATATATGTGAATCCTATCTGACAGCCCTCATCCTAATAAAGGGGATGGGAATCTTGTATGTTACAAACATGTGCAATGTAACATTTGAGTAACATTATTGTGTCACTGTGCTTTAAATATACCAGAAACACTCATACAACATTTGAAACAGACACTAACTCATGGGTTTACCTTTTGTCACTGACATTAAAAAACTAATAACAAACTAAACAAATCAAGTAATACTGAGTAAAATGTAAACAAAATATAAACAAACAATAAAAAATACAACAAGAGATATGAAATGCAGTTTGAAGGAAAATGCACCAAAATATCACCAAAAAAGAAAATAAGTCATTGTAAAAACAGTGTTTCCTGAGCAACCTGCTGCAGGCAACGGTTCTACTGTCACAGCTGAGGCTCAGATGCTTTTTCAGATAATGTTACACTTTCAGATCAAAATCACAAATCCAAATGAATACATGTAGTAGCCTCTTCACATAAACACACAAATGTGTGTGTGTGTTTGTATATGTGTGAGTAGGTGTGTGTGTGTGTGTGTGTGTGTGTGTGTATATGCCTGTGTGTGTGGGTGTGTGTACCCTACTCACCAATGCGGGCATAAGCGAAGGCCTCAGCCAGGGCGGAGGGCTGGGAATAGGAGTGGGGCGGCTGGTTGTGGGAAGGCTGAGCAGGGATTGGCTGGGCAGGGACTGGCTGGGCAGGGATTGGCTGGGCAGGGACTGGCTGGGCAGGGATTGGCTGGGAGAGAGGCAGGCCCTGCAGACTCTGGGGCTGAGGGGCCTGAGGAGGACGGGACTCCCCATGGGACGTTGTGGAGGATGCTGACGAGGAGGACGTGGAGGAGCCATGGATGGAGCTGTTCATCCAGGAGTCAGGAGACTGCTGCTGGGCCCCACTTCCTCCCAGGCCACCTTCATCGTCAGAGGAAGAGGAAGAGTCTGAAAAGGAGAACGAAGAATAGAGATAGACAGAGGGAAACACAGATAAAGAGAGACAGACAGAGGGAAACAGATAAAGAGAGATAGACAGAGGGAAACACAGATAAAGAGAGATAGACAGAGGGAAACACAGATAAAGAGAGACAGACAGAGGGAAACAGATAAAGAGAGACAGACAGAGGGAAACACAGATAAAGAGAGACAGACAGAGGGAAACACAGATAAAGAGAGACAGACAGAGGGAAACACAGATAAAGAGAGACA
>JAOYMR010000017.1:7278601-7293186 GCA_025802075.1 Tenebrosternarchus preto
GACAGAGGGAAAGAGATAAAGAGAGATAGACAGAGGGAAAGACAGATAAAGAGAGACAGACAGAGGGAAAGACAGATAAAGAGAGACAGACAGAGGGAAAGACAGATAAAGAGAGACAGACAGAGGGAAAGACAGATAAAGAGAGATAGACAGAGGGAAACACAGATAAAGAGAGACAGACAGAGGGAAACACAGATAAAGAGAGATAGACAGAGGGAAACACAGATAAAGAGAGACAGACAGAGGGAAACAGATAAAGAGAGACAGAGGGAAACACAGATAAAGAGAGACAGACAGAGGGAAAGACACAATAAATAAACTAACAACAACCTTCTACTACCTTTTTCCATCTACAAAAAGCTCCCAGCTGTGTGTAATGATCCCTAATTACATGACAGCATGATTAATCAAACAATAAATACACACTTATCGACTACAGGGACCCAGCTGTTCATGACTGACAATCTTAAATGAAAAAAATTAGAAAAACATTCTCAGATGTCCAGAATGTCTGTGAACCATCAAAGTAATGATTACTACAGACACCATTATTATGATGATCTGGCTATTTTGATTATGCCCTGGCCCCAACAATATGTAATAGTAGAAAATATTAACAGAGCAAGCATATTACAGTCTTACAGCTTAGGGTTATTTCTTTAGATGAAAGAAATAATGGCTCAGTATGGCTGAGGGCTCCGGAGGCAGGGCTAACAAAATAAGAGTGAAAAGACAGAGATAACACAGGAGAAGCAGAGACAGGAATCAATCAAAGGCATGTTGAGCCATTTGATTTAATGGTGACGCCAGAGAACCAGAGATGGTGTGTGTACCGGGAGGTGTGCACGTGTCAATAGGTGAGTGCACGTATGCAGAGAACCAGAGATGGTGTGTGTACCGGGAGGTGTGCACGTGTCAATAGGTGAGTGCACGTATGCGGAGCGCCGCTTGGTCGGCATAGGCAGTGCCATCTTCTCCTCCTTATGCTTGGCCAAAGCAGCCTGTACGGCCTCAGTATGGATATCTGACGGTAAGAAAGAGAAGGAGAGAATAAAAGAGAGAGGGACAGAATAACAGCCAGGTGACTTTCCATCAACACACCAACACATTTACAGTAAAGACATTGTGAATCCTTTAAAGGTCAAACCATTGCTAAATCACTTGTGTATTTCCACTTGCAGTGCAGGAGCACATGTGCACTGCCCACATGGTATGTCTGTAGAACAATGTTTCGGACAGTAGCATGATTATGTCATGTAGAGGTTGGTTATAACCTGATCTATAGCGTTCATCCCTGGTGCCGCCGCTACGGTGAGATCGCCGTGGGCGACGATGCCGAGAGGAGGAGGAGCTTGAGGAAGCATTGCTAGGTGGGGGGGCGGAGCTTGGGCCTGGGTCCTCTCCCTCATGTTCTGGAGGCGGGGCTATAAAATAAGAGTGACAGGCAGAAATAACACATCAGAAGCAGAGATGTGACACTTGGGGGATCAGTTGCATGTTGGCCATTTCCTTTATTTCTGAAGTCAGAGATTTATAAGAACATCCTCTCCTATGACTACATAGCAGTTTACTGAGTTTAGCACTAACTGAAGAAAGTTACAATGTTAGCATATATAAATGCAGGACATATTCTGACCACTAGAGGGAAGTATTGAGCAAGAGAGTCAGGCGTGGGTCCTAAACAGAAAAAGAGAGAGGGGACAGGAATGTGCAACTGTTTCATAATAATTTTGTCATATGAGTCGGTGCACAAGGAAAAACAGAAGACAAACAGAACAACCCAAAAGAGGCCAGAAGTGAGAGAAGAGGAAGCTTAATGAAAGCCGAGGTGAGGAACGGCAACATCAATGTCATACTTTGTGTTTGGATGATGTAAGAAGCAAGTAGCTTAGTCCTCTTCTTCTCATAACCTTTTTGTGTGATGTCACCTACAAAGAAAGGAAGAAGCAGTTGTTTAATAGACGTGCACACAGTCGCGCTCACAGACACTGGGAGCAGGTCTTCAGTGCTATTAAAGGGTGATAATGTACATCCTACAGGTAACCTTAAAGTCCTACAGAAACACAGGCCATCAAATGCCTCTTTACCTGTACTGCATTCGCTAAAATGAACCACAGGAGCGTGCACTGTGATCTCAGGGCCAGTAACAGTGCTAGGCCATGCAAGTTTTAACTGCACTGGGAATGCTTTCACTTTAAATGCAGCACACGGCTGGAAACAAACCCAACCGCATTCACACACACACACACACACACACACGTACACACACTCTCACATGCAACCTGTCCTTCTCTCTAAAACCTTTGAGGATGAGATGACTGAAGTGCTTTATCTGAAAATCCATTAGATATTCTGTAAAATATTCAAAAGGACAGTCTGGGTTCAGCATAGCATCTGTTCCTTTATACATTTACAAACCAATCTTATGTTTACACTAAACCTTCATCACGCAGGGAATCACCAATAACGACACTGTCGGAGCTGATGGAAGTGAAGAGACAGAGAGAAAGGGGTAAACAGAGGAAGAGAGAGGGAGGGAGACAGAGAGAGAGAAAAAGAGAGAGAGGCAGAGAGGAGTTATGTTTGCATGTCCAAAGCTGAGGCTAAAGATGCAGAAATAACACTGGTGACGAGCTTCTCCAACCAGAAATGCTGGTGTGGATTTACAGAGAGAGACAGCAGCACAGAGCACTGTCCACTTGGACACACAGTGTCCGCTCAGGCGCCTCAGTGCCCAGCCTCGGCACTGTAAGGGCGGGTTCCCCAAGGGCGGGTTCCCCAAGGGCGGGTTCCCCAAGGGCGGACACCTCAAACGGGGTTCTGTGTTTGTGTGGCGGGAGACTGTAAGGACAGAAGCCTCAGAGCCCAGGCTGGAGGCCATAAGGGTGTGTGTTGGGTCTGTACCGCCCAGCACACACCCATACACATCAGTTTTACCCCACACTTCTACAAACAATACAAAAAGATAAGATATGCTAATGTCAGGGACAACACGGATTTTACCATATAACTCAATTATATTGCTTTGAAGAAAGCATGTATTCATCTGAGAAAGAGATGTCTGCAGAAAGTGTCCAGCTTGTTCCCATATACAACATACACAACAGCAGTAATGCTGTAAGTAACGCATGAACACTGACCCAGACGTACCACCACATGTTTATCACTTCACTGGAATGTACCATTTTAGCCAGATAAAGGGGGTTCTGTGCTTACATGCCCAGTCATCTGTGTATAGTTTTGGAAGCTTGTGTTATGTTTAACTTAAAGTTTGTAGTTTGTAGTTTAAATAACAGCAAATTATATTAAATTACATAACACAAATGGAACAATTTAACCTAAAATTCAAAATGACTCATTTAACAAAGATGGCCCAGTTCTAGTCAATGTGAGAGTAATTTTGTTGGACTATAAGTGCTATAAAAAAAAGTGCTATAAAAAAAGATGAGTCTCATCTTGATATAACCTCTACTACATACGTTGATATAACCTCTACTACATACATTTGCATCTCTGGTGTTTCTCTTGTTCTCTCAACCCTCCTGGTCTGGTCCACCCCCCCCTCTCTGATCTTCCTGGTCTGGTCCACCACCCCCCCCCTCTCTGATCTTCCTGGTCTGGTCCATCCCCCCTCTCTGATCTTCCTGGTCTGGTCCATCCCCCCTCTCTGATCTTCCTGTCCTGACTTCATTCTCTCCATAGCCACACTTCCCCCTCTCTTTATCTCTCTGTCTGCACTTGTTCCACTACAGAAACACACACACAGCACACTGGGAATTTCCTTGTCCCTGTACACAGAGTGAGAGAGGAGAGGAGAGGAGAGGGGAGGGGAGGGGAGGAGAGGAGAGGAGAGGAGAGTGGAGGGGAGGGGAGGGGAGATTTAACTCTGAAGAAAAAGGCAGCGATTTTCACTAAGGGTACTGGATTTTACACATTTTGTTTAGTGTGAAATCCTGAATTTAACTTTAAGTCAAGCAGAACACTCCCCATGCAGTTCCAATATGAGCAACCCAATTTGGTGTGAAGCCAGTCATGATTCAGTACGTATATCTGCCAGGGTCTAGCACTCAGTCCACAGGAAGTTGAAATGTCAGACAAACTTCACTTAGTGTTTTCCATGTTCATGACCAAGAGCCAAAACAATTCTCTATCTCAGCGGAACTGTTTATGCTAAGATGCCTAGAATATTCATTAACTTGTCATTACAACATATAAATGATGTCCTGTCTATGCCGTGAGGGTAATGAAAACAGACATATGTCTCTGCTCAACCATGCTGCACAGTCCCAGCCCTCTTGTATCTCTCTCTTTCTCACACAACACATCCTTGCACGTGCTCCCAAACACCAGCTGCTCTGACTGTGGGAACATTGGAACATTGGACTATGAGGAGCTGTGTGTGTGTGTGTGTGTGTGTGTGTGTGTGTGTGTGTGTGTGTGAAAGAGAGTGTTTTTGAAAGTGTGAGGCAGAAAGAAAGCTCAGTCACTGAATTCATTTGTTGAAATACACACACGCACATCCCTACAAAATGGTGACTCATCATTCTGTAACTGTCAACACTGTTTCACACTTTACAAAAGTCTTCTTTCATTTCTGTACCTCTCTACTGCCTTCTTCCCTCTCTCATGCTAACACACACACACACACACACACCAAGCAGACATTCAAACACGTGCTTCCTCTCCCTACATATGCCAGTTTTTTCCATCGCTCAGCCATCTTGTCCTTTGACAGTTTCCTGTTCTGCCAGGAGAATGTACCTGTAGCTCTGAATGCATGTACATGTGTCATGTTGACTGTATTCAGAACTGTACAGCGCTCGACAAGTCCAAAACACAAACAAACTTGTCTTCAACACTTCCCACAAGTCCCAGTGCATCCATGGCAACAAGGGCTGCAGAGAAGCCTCAGTGTGCAGGTGCCAACATGACTGCAATTCCCATTGTGCACTTCTGGGACACACTTAGTCAACCACCTCCCAGCAAACCTGAACGATTACTACCACAGGGGTGGAAACGATTCACATAAGTCATACACAGAGAGAAAAAAACATGGTGAAAGAGAGCAGAGAAACTGCTTACAACACGGTACATGTATGTGTCAGAGATCAGAAGACATACAGTCTGGGTAACGATTCAGAACGCACAGAAGAGCAATGCACACCTGGCTGACAGGGGGCGCCATCGTTCATTATGGATGACTGATGGAACGTTGCTGAGCCAGTATCCTGGTTCCACCCTGGCAGTGAGACTCACTCTGTCTGCACTGTTCCAGTGTCTCTGCTGTTATATAAAACTATATTTACTGTTTATTAGACAACTTACCCAGAGACCAACTTCAGCCGCAGAACTGCTGGATATGTGTTTTAAGGAGGGTCGAGTCCATCCAATGAGAAAATATATATCTACCACTTCACCTCTTTTTGATTTTGTACTACCTTTTACATTAAAATGCAAAAATATGCTTTATTAAAACTTACTTTATTCATATCAGCATTTGAATATGATATGAACTTATATAATATATACTAATTCTTCATATTATTTTGTCCCTAACCGAAAACAAATTCATGGCGGTAGAGATCTTTTTTTTTTTCCAAGTGAGTACACATTTAAATTTAAATATATTGCCTAATAAACAAAAGAAACATTTTAGAAACTGCTTTATTTTAAATAGAGAACATCAAACAATGTTATATCATCTATGGTTTTTATCACAGTGAGCTTTACTCTGGGCAGATTCTGTGTATCTCCACTTAGTTTCTACCAGCAAATCAAATGACTGTTGAGACACCACTGCCCCAAATGGATTGATGAGAGTGATCTTTACAGCCTTTACCGAGGAAAGTCATGAGGTCCGGATGATGAGATACCGGGACAAACCAACCTGGCAACGCAGGCGGAGTCCATGAGCGCTGGCTGCATGTGGAGCAGGTGCTGCTGGTTCGTGGGCCAGAAGTTCCCAATCTTTGACAGTGACTTCTGATAGGGCTGTGGCTCAGAGCACTAGAGTTATGTCAAACCAGTTCCCTCAGCTAGACTCTCTTACTGTTTTTTTTTTTTAACAATGAAACTGTTTACCTGCAAAAACACATTAGCTACATCACTGTCAAATATGAACTCAACAGCTATTATAATGGATAGAGCTTTTTGTGCTTTCAAATTCACACTGGTTTAGGATAGTGAGATTTTGAGTAATAACACACACGTTCACAAATGTTCATTAAGTACATCCTATGTTTTATGTTTGATCTGATAGTGAAAATTCAGTGTTTAAAAAACCTTAACACATCCATGTGAGAAGTGCTAGATCTTTAAGAACAACTGTCTATGTCACTGTAACCTGTCTATGTCACTGTAACCTGTCTATGTCACTGTAACCTGTTTTCTAATAATCCAAAAGTGTCATGCAGAAGCTCAGTGTCACAGTGTAGCTAAAGTAACATAGACGCTCAAGTGAGAGTGACAACTCTTCACCAGTACATGACTCCAACTCTTCACCAGTACATGACTCCAACTCTTCACCAGTACATGACTCCTACCTACTCACAGTCACATGCACTGTGTTTGGGTTCGAATGAAAGAGGCAGAGAGAGGGAGACACAAAGAAAGAGAGAGAGAGAAGAGAGAGAATTTGAGACAGAAAGAGTGAAATTAAAGAAATTAAAGGAAATGATAACTAAAGGTTCAACAACTAAAGGTAACAGGATATTTTTTAAAAGGCATTAAACTATTCAATCTGTATGGTGTTTCTAGTCACTGTGTATCAGTGTTTGTTCACCTAACTCACTTAGTGAGAGGGAGAAGTGAATTATTCAGGCTTTTATCACACTGCAGGGGACATCATTTATTCACATATCCCACCTAATAGGTGTGTGTATGTGTGTATGTTTGTGTGACCACAAAAGAGTGTGTTGGAAAAGCAAAGACAGTAGCAATGTAAAGTCCTTCAAGAACTGAGAGTGCAAGAATAAGAGACGAAAATAAACAGACTGACAGACCATGCCATGTCATAGTTGCTCTGAATTATGGGTAAATGAAGGTGTTGCTCCTTAACGCTCAGTGACCTAGATAGGGGTTAGGTTTAGATTAGGGTAATCTCTCTCTCTACCACCAGCAACTACATAAACCAGCTTGTCTTCTCATAGATACTGAGGAAAACCAAGCCATTAAAACTCACTCAACACACAAAAACACACTTAATAACACACTATCCCCAAGGCTCTTCAGTTTCACTTATGCACACACACACACACACACTTTTACACATGCAAAAACTTACACACACAGTGCTCATTTGATCGTCTTGAGTGCATACAGGCAGCAGGGTCTGTGCTCTGAATTCCAGTAGAGAACATGACAGCTTGCCCCTGAATCATTCAATAGCACTCATTGTGTGTGTGTGTGTGTGTGTGTGTGTGCATGCGAGATTCCCATTTTCACTCATTCTCCCTTGTGAACACACACAAACACACAGTGAATGTGCTGATTATGCACTCTCTCTGGGTGCACCGTCTTCAAGACACAATGACAGCAAGTCCTACTAAAAGAGTAAGAGGATTCTGGAAACTGTAGTAGCAACGACACATGCCTGATCCTCTCTTGATTTCTTGGTCTTGGCTACTTCTACCATGAGAACCCATGATCAGACTCATGTTAGTTATCATTTCTATATTTAACCACTGAGTTCCATATGGCTGTGAGGTCAGGGACCCTTGGTATTTTCTCTCCCTGTTCACTGCCTTCATCTGTTCTCTGGAACTGTTCGCCTCTGACTGTCTGCTATGAGAGAAACAGCAGCTCTTTTTACACAAAAGGCATTCAGCACTTCCACGTTGGTTTTTGCAGGATCACAGCAGCTACTGTACGGGATATCGCTTCTTTCATTTCACTGACAGCACTGATCTGTGTCTCGAGTAGAGAAAGACTCTACTATAATGTTCGCTTGTGTTAAAGTTAGGACCCCATTCTTCAGCATCTCCACACTTCACTGAGCATCTCTATATTTGAAGTATGGTGTTGTGAATGAGGATCTGACCTTTAAGCAGACTCTTTTGTGTGAAGTTTAACATGCCAGAGCCAGTTTTCTTACAGCATCACAGTGCTACAGTCATCTTCACTACTGTAGAGAGCGTTCAAAGGTTTGCATGTCTGATACCGTCGTCATGATGCACCCAGATCCCTGCATACACAACCTGCATACACCGCACTCCCCCTCTGTCCAAACCAATCAGCTGTGTTGTCATGGACGCAGAACAGAACGTGGTACCAGCCGTCTGGATCAGCTACACAAACTGGTCCTTGAATTGAACGCACTGGGTCTTAACTGGAGATTACTGTACAGACATTCAGATTGTGGACTTGAACTCACCCTAGCCTGGAATGTGTGCTGACGCAGACTTTGGCCAGGGTGAGTGAAAGGGGTTTATGAACGCAGAACTCTGGGCGACTCAGGATAGACCCTGCCTACCACAGCCACAGCTCATCTCCTCCATGTAGATGTTTCCTCAATCCTGCTAACTGCCAGCAGCGCAAGGAAAAGGACTTTAGAAGCTCCTAATCACACACACTCATCGATCTGGAGGCCAAGTACTCTTCTAAAGAAATCAAGGATACACTTAAATGGATTATTTCTTTGGCTGAGGAAGTGAGTGGCTGCATTCCGAAGGTTGCGGTTCTCTGTTTCAGGTCCAAAATATCAAGACTGTAGGTGGAGATTGAGGACAGTGCCAGGAGCACATTCTGAGCTCAGCAACACGAACACGGCATACTGACACACGGCCGGCATGGCTAACACTGCACGTGTCCAGCAGGGGACAGCACATGCGCACACACACACATTATTTATGACATGGTAGAGAGTGAGAGAAAGACAGAGAGACCTAGGCTGAGACACAAGGTGGGGGGAGAGAGAGAGATATAGAAGAACATGACACTAGCCTGGAGGGAAGGAGGTTTCAACATATTGTGGAAAATCTAAGAGCATGTCACACCATGTCAACAGCTCATAACTGTGTCATGTAAATAAAGAAAGATTATTACAAATTTACAGTCAGCACTCTAAATTGAATTATCTAATAAGTCACTGGGGATGCACAATATTGGCCACTTCTATTGAGCAGTTCTCGGCTCAGGTGCTATGAGTGTATGCCTAGTACATAAAGAAATCATGCCTGAAATTAGATGAGTCTTATATAAAAGTCACAAACCTGCACTTTTAAGATGTTTTCTTGCTTTAGGTGAAAACACTGGTGACAAAGCGCCACTGCTCACCTGATAGCCTATATCCACACACCTGGTACTTAACAGTTAGCCTAGGCGTATTAAGTTTCATTCGGGACAACAGGTTTTCTTGCTCAGAGGTTATTCTATGCGCGCAGTGCCGACAGGGGAGCGACGTGGCCGACCTCCCAGAGCAACTACACCCATGCTGATGGTTGGTTTACTGAGGAGGAAAATACACGGGGCTCGCCCTGTTCATAGGTCTGCCAATACACGCCGCGCGTTTGGCAGATGTTCATGTAATCTTAACTGATAACAATTACAGAACGGAGTCGTTTTAAACAAATGTTAGGCCACCGCCACACTGCATCCACTTCCTATGTTGTCTGTTGTCTGTCATTGTGAGTCACCTAACTAGCAAATAACACGCCAAACATCACCAGATGAGTCGACACCTTAACGACGAAGACTAACTCCGAAAGGATTCGAGTCGCTTGGATATAAAACTGGACAACAAAATTCTGACTTGTGAATCCAAGCTAGAGAGATAAATAAATAAATGTCTCCATATCCACATACTGACTACAGGCCTTCTAGGCTTTTACCGCCGAATGTATGTACATTAAAATACACGTTGAATAAAACACGCTAAGCAGGGAGATAAAACGTCAGAATATATTTGGTAAAATCTTAATTTTTAAGAGACAGAATAGAGGCGACCGCTGCGATGACCGCAGAACAATCTCACCGTAGCATCTCCGCGGCACAGGGTGGAGAGATGTCAGAACTGGGGATTTACCATTTAGACATTTGGTGAAACTTGTTCAAACATACGGCACTCTCAGTTTTGCTCCTTTCATCCGTCCAGTCCCCCTTTAACTCATTTTATGAAAGCTTACCCTCCGACAGCTCCAAATCCAGCTCTGCAAGCTGCTCCCGGACCTCTACAGGCAAAGAGGACAGTTCCACGCCTCGGTCGGCCATCCCTGACCCGGTACCGGCGAAACAGCAGTGCAGTACGGTTTGCCAAAAATAGACACAGATTTCCCGGTTCCAGCTTGCAATAAATAACAGCTGTTAGATAGAAGAACGAACTCCATCGGTGAAATACCCCATCTCCGCCATGCCGAGAGAGCGCTCCCAACCAATAGAATCAGTCACATGACCGTAGCTTGGATGAGGGGTGTTGTGACGGGGTCCGGATCTGTGGCATTTTTGCTCCCTCTGGTGTCACGCTTTTGGGGTGTTTGTGTATCCCGAATCTGATATTTTTCCTCTCCCTCCAGGCTCTTTGGGATCTGCTGGTCGTATTGGATAGCGAAGAGTGTGGTAAAGAGTTTTTCAGTGCGTCTGAAAGGGTTTTGTATTCAGCCGTTGAAAAGGTAGATACCCCCAACTGGAATCTCTGCTGTGCTGTGGAGAGCTGCTACACTGAGAACAGGCTACAAGATAGTGTTTCATGATTCATATTTGAAGGTATAACAACATTTGTAAGGTGTTCATAAGCGCGTTTATAAATGCATAACTGGAAACAAAGACTGTGGTAGTCTAATATGCATGTGCTGTGCTACTTACATGTGAAACAGGGAGGCACATGTAAGGATATGTTAAAGTGAAATGGTGTAAAGCCAGGGAAATCTTAAGCATCTTTTGTGACAAACTTCTCATCCCCAAAGGCTAAATGTCTATCCACAAGTCTGCCATTGGAGAACAGTAATAGTTTTTTCCAAGTTGTGGCATGTAGCATTTTGCCTAGATTTCCTAAATGCAACAAAGTGGTTTTCGTTCAATGGAAGTGAAAAGGTATTTACTTTTATACAGTTATTATCCCCCCCTCAAGTTATATCCAAAAACAACCAAAAAAAAATTTTTTAAAATCCACCAACATCCAAACCAATTAATTAACCACACTCTTGAATTCCATTAATGTTTAATTATTACAATATATCTTCAGGACCATTTCATTTAATTAATATAATACAGACGGCAATGGACATATATGCGAATTTTATATTTACTGATATTTACAGCACTAGTTAAAGGGTTGCCTGACCAATTACACATTTGCAGATCAGTGAATGATGTGCACCGAGAAAAACTCATTCATAAAGTCGTGGAGTATGAGAGGGAGTATGAGAGGGAGTATGAGAGGGACTAGGCCTCACAGAGCCCAATACAGGGAGCAATGCATGTCAGGAAACAAACAAAGCCAGTTAGAGGGAATTATTTTGAACAAAACTAAGCATTCAGATGGGTATGTTACCCAGGCATTGACCATAACTGCTGAAACAGCGATTAGCAATTCTTCAAACGATTATTAAAAGGGACTAAAACACAGGGAAGTTTGATATTGGGTAAGTTTTTCAGTCACTGAACATATACAGTCAAGTCAATCACAAAGATTCAATGGAGAGGACCTGGCAACCCTTCCCATTTTTAATAAAACAAACACACTTGTAATAGGCATTCTGATTATGATAATCACTCCATAATAAGAAATGTGCTCATATATGGTAAAAGCATCAACCATTTTGAAAGAACCCTGACATTCATATACATGTACAGTACACATTAATGATACACATGTACAGAACATATCAATGAAATGCAAACAGTGGGCTCAATTTGGTGTGTGTGTGTGTGTGTGGGTGTGGGTGTGGGTGTGTGTTACCACTTTAGAAGCAAAACACCCTGAAACATTTGGGTTAAACTTCTAGGGTAAAGGGACTTTTCTTGGCTTTGCAGATGAGGAGATAAAATGTGATTCAACATTTTCTTAATGATAAAAGCAACTACACACTTGTGGTTTATGCTACCCGTACATCTCAAATACAGACTGTAAGACAGACCCACAACGACATTCAAATAGAAAAATATATTTGCTCTTATTTTTCTCTCCAGACAAACCCATTCTGTGGCTTTCAGTTACTCTAATAAGAGCCAAAGAAGTTCCACATTCAACCCAGAGCCACAGAGCAAGAGACCTGAGAGAAATAACTTTAGTTTTGTTTTTTGTTTTGTTTTTTTAAACCAAGACACTGAGGAAAAAAGAAGCAGAGTAAACAAGTAAGAAAGAAGGGAAAAAAGACAGAAAGAAAGAGAGAGAAAGTGCCAAAAGTGTCTGCATAATATAATATTGATCTATCTTATGTGGTCTTAATCATGCATTCAAACATTTATGAAGTAACAGAAAAATATTTTTAGAGAATCTGATTAAAACATAAAATGACAAACACTTGCAAACAACAAAAAGTCTGGATATCACTTGAGCACATCAGTGTGTGGCCATGCTGAAGTGCTGTACATGTGGGGCTTCATCGATTTTGTGTGTGTGTGTGTGTGTGTGTGTGTGTGTGTGTATGACATAACTGACATCAGGACACAAACAACATGATGCAGTGTGTCCTAGTCCGTGTAGTCTGCCAGAGACTTCACACGACAGGTTACACTCTCGGGGGAGGGGAGGGGGAGCATGAACAGTCACAGACGAAGAGCATGTTCAAAGACACTGTGACGAACAGTTCCAGGGAAGAGCTGACGCTGGACTTCTTTGATAGGCCCACCTCATCAGAACAGATACACAGTTCCCATTGGCTGAGCCACACGGTTATCATCTGGACGTGGGTTGCGACTGGGAGGGCACGTCTCCAGACGAACCGCTCCACTGGCCGGAGCCCATGCCAGCGAGGACGGCCACGGCCTCTGCCGCTCGCACGCTCAAACCGTTAACGGACACGGGGGCGGGAGTCGAACCTGGCAGCACCAGGGCGGTCACAGCGCTCTCATCCACCCCTGCGGCTGTGGGGAGGGTGGGAGAGACGGACAGAGAGAGAGAGAACTGTTCAACTATGCTGACACACACAGAGGACAGGGATGAACTGCCTGACTGGTGGTTGGACGGCTGGGAGAGGCAGGAGAGGCAGCGTGACAAGGTGATTGGCCATTCCAACACTTCCAGACAAGGGGAGGTTTCTGGGAGCGTTGGAAGGATATACTGTTATAGAGATGGATAGATAAATGGAAATATTACCTAGATAGGCCTTTTTCTGCATGGCAGTAACAGGACAATCCTTGTGAGTCAGCAGCAATTCTTTCAAACGAGTCACCTCGGTCCTCAGGAGAGACACTTCGTTCTGTTGTCGCACGCACACGCACACACAACAAGATGTTACCACAGGGATTAGAGGATATTCTCGTTCCTTTTTTGTGTTGTGGCGCGTCTCACCGTGAGCGTAACGTTAGCTGTAGCCAGCTCCTCTGCGCGCTTCTCCAGAGCGTTGACCCACACTTTGCGCTTTTGCCGACACCGGTACGCCGCAGCTCGGTTTCTCTCCAGGAAACGCCGCCGCCGTTCGTCAGGCTCCGCCTCCGCCGCCCGCCGTCTACGCCCACCCCTCGGGGGCGCTGGAGACACCTAGAGACAAAATTATGCATCAAAGCTTGCTATCAGAGCACGGACTACCATTAGTAAGCATCAACACAACTGATATACTGGGGAATGTCGTTAAAAAAATAAATACTGCCTTTATTACAGAAGGTAAAGTTTTTAAAACAACAGCATGGATTACTGCTGTCATGGTGATCGTTCAGTAACACTATACTTTACGAGTGTGTGCTTGTATGTGTCAGTACACACATTTCTGAGTAGATACATGTGTTCAGGTTAGTATGACTGAACTTGTGTGTGCGTGTGTGCACCTGTGGTTGAGCTGGTGAAAGCGTCTCACTAGGTTCAGGTTTCTGGGTTGGTGTTGGTCCACTAACACTTTGTGGTGACAGTGCTGCCTTTAACCTCTAGAGGGAGACAAAGCATTCATAAATAAAACTGAGGGACAATACCTTCTAACATAATAGCAGCCCATAGAAATATTAACAAAGAATTACTTTCCTAACTGCAATAAGCAACGCACAGAGTCTAAATTAAAATGATTAGCTGAAATGTTTATATTTAGCCTTGTGTGTGGGTGGGTACACACATGTTGTTCTCACCATCTTGGCATCGTTATGTGAGCTGTATCCAGATGGAGAGGAGGAGCCACTGCTGTTTCCACCAATAGGAGGGCCTGGAATCCCAGGGATGTTGGGCACCGTATTTGATGACCTGGCCAACTACACGCACATACACAAATTTAGACTAACCAAACACACAAGATGTGGCAGGCTGAGCATGTTTCTCACTTACTGATATTACCGACGTTTGTCCAGGGCTGGGAAGCAGAGGAACAGTCTGACCATTTGGAAGCTGCATCATCATAGGAAAGGAAGCAGAGGGGGAACTGGGGAGAGCAAGACACACACACACACACACACACACACACACACACACACACACACACACACACACACACACACACACACACACA
>JAOYMR010000017.1:7293372-7317658 GCA_025802075.1 Tenebrosternarchus preto
ACACACACACACACACACACACACACACACACACACACACACACACACACACACACACACACACACACACACTCACAATCTAATTCTGTGTTCCCTGCTCATGGTAGCCACTCTAGATCAACCAGCTGCATACCACTCAAAAACTGCATAACAGATTTTGTGAATAAGTTTCACGCAAGCTAGATCCGTCCATTGCACCACTATAATGCCTGGTCAGACTGCATATGAAGCTTCAAAAATATATATTTCTGAACTCACTATGTACAAATATTAGGCTGCTGCTCTACTGTCAACAATTTAAGGTTAAAGCGGTTTGTATTTCTTAGGATGCTTTCTGGTCCGCAGAAGATCCCCCAGCTTGAGAACAAGTGTCCCACAGGGCAGTGTGTGCTGTACCTGAGTCTGTTGGAGGGAGGGGTTCTGGTGATGACAGAAGTAGGGGAGGGTTGAGTTGGGTTCATAGTGTCGTATCCTAGGTGAAGGGGAAGGGACCCCGGTCGCACTATGGTAGGTGTAGGTGCTGAACTTGCTGCTGTGCGTGAAGGCATATCCTATTTAAACCATAAAAATGTTTTACAGCACATACACATTTACACGATTTAGCACAGTGATATTATGCAGGTATTCTTATTTAGCAGTCAGTATGAATTCAGATTATATTTGATTTAGTATTTTGCAAAAATACTCTTCAGGAGGTTCAAAAGCAGACAACAGAAAACAACTACCCAGCAGCATCACTGCTGACTCTAAAGTGCTACGTGCAGACCTATGTTATTGTTCCTGAAAATGTACGATTACTGTGCAAATGTCTAAAAACAAAACAATCACTGCACGCTGTACCACACCGTACCAGATGGTACATTTTTAGTCCAGGTGGAAAGAGGGACCACTGTGCTCCTTAGGGCAAAGAGGAGGCCGGGCCCCCAATGGGGAAATCAGCTCACACTCGCTCCAGGCTGCTAGAACAGGAGCACCAAGCCCTTCAGCAGTCGAAACTGTAAAATGGCCGAACTAAAACATCCCAGGCACTATTTCTCATATTGTCCTCTTTGTGAATCACCCAGCTAAAATATTTTCTGGGCAGTAAAATCTGAATGGTTACTTAGCAACTACGACCTGTCAAATGTTTCATAAAGGATTCTGAGCCATTTGCATAGTTCTTGTTTGAAGAAACACATGCGAATGTAAACTCATCTTAGAGGAAAGACAATACCTTGAACAACATGATTTAATAAGAAAAGCTGTGAAGAATGGTTTGTGCCAATGTAAGTAGATTTCTGGCTGGACGCCAAACCAGGTGTTATAACAAATAACTGTAACTAAACAGCATGGAGCTTCTTGCTGATATGTACATGGTGGTAACGGCGATGCCCAATATTTTGGCGAAATTCTGATGGCAGGTTTTCCTGCTGTTACAGGGGAGGGGAAACAAACGGGCCATTCCCTGAAGACAAGCTGCAGCTCACAAAAGTCCTTCATGGATAGTTCCTTCTGTTATTTCACTTGTAAATTCATGTGTAAGATAAAATCTCCATGATCTCAAACACACAACTTTAGCCACTGAGCTTACCTTGTTGTTCCTTATGGTAACAGGCTCCTTCAGCATAGTCACAGAGTCTTTGCTCTCAGACATGCTGGAAGTAGAAGAAGGGCTGTCAGGAGGGGAGGAGTCAATCTCCAGTGGTCCTTCTCTCTCTTTCATGTCAGAAGTGTGCAGAGCAGAAAGCTGAAAAAGCAGGAGAGGATACAGGATAGTCAAACTCCACATCCATAAACTCATCAGGTAACAGTTCAGCCAAGAAATACCATGAATGTATCAGTTGATAAGAATGCAAAGATCTATGCACTACTGTTATTTTCTTTGTGACTCACTGTAGTTTTGGCTCTCCTCTCTTCCTCCTCCTGGTTTTTGCGCAGCTCCTGCTCAAAGGAGCCGTCAAGCTCACTGAACAAACCCACCTCCTCACAGTTCTTCAGGAATCGGGTGGGAGTGGGTGTCTGATCTGTATCAAACACACAGCATCAGTACCGGCAGAACAGACTCAACCCTATGCTGTTCAGGAAGATGCTGCAATGCAACACTATGGAACTTGTATAAAAATAGGGAATCTCAGCCATCTTTGGCCATCAGTACACACTTACCAGCCACTTTATTAGGAACATCGTAATACAGGAGAGGATCTCCATTTGCTTCCAGAACAACCATTATGTTCATGGCATGGATTCCACAAGGTGTTGGAAACATGCCTTTGAGATTTTGATCCATGTGGACATGACCGAGTGGTGCATCTACTGCAGATTCATCAGCTGTATAGTTCTGCTCTAGATTTACTGGTTCTACCACATCCCAAAGGTGTGCTACTGGATCCACATCTGTGACCATAGAACTCATTGTCACGGAAACAGATTGAGATGACTTAATGCTTTGTAAGACAGAGCACTGTCACACTTGAAGCAACCATTAAAACCATTTATTCCGGTGCAGTTTAAGAGGAGTCAATTGTGGCTACCAAGACATGCTGGGGCATTCATACTCAACTGGTATTAGGGGGTTCGAACTGTGCCAAAATATCATCTCCCAAAACAGCACAACCACCACCAACCTGAACAGGACGACGGGCTACCTACATGCTTTCTACACCAGATTATGACCCTGCCATCTGTATGTTGCAGAGGAAATCAAGATTCATTAGTCCATGCAACATTTTTCCAAACTTCAATTGTCCAGTTTTGGAAAGCCTGTGCCCACCAAAGTCTCAGGTTCTTGTTCTTGGCCAACAGGTGTGGAACCCAATATTGTCTTCTGTTGTTGAAATCTATGCCCTTTAATGTTCACCATGCAATATAAAGATTATGTGGAAATTTGAGATATCGCAACCTTCCCATCAACTTGAACCTCCCTGCCCTTTTTCACCAGCCATACATTCCTGCATTTCATCCCTGCTCTTTACTGAATGTTTTTTTTGCACAATTTTCTGTAGGCCTAAACTGTAGAGACGAGTAAAAATCCCAAGCAATCAGCAGTTCCTGAAATACTCAAACTAGCCCATCTAGGAACAACAATTCCACGGTCAATTCCACTCCAAGATAACTGTTCCCCATTCTAACGTTTGTAGTGAACATTATCTGAAGATCCTGGTCCATGTCTGCATGACTTTATGCAGTTTGGTGCTGCCACATGTCTTGCTGATTAGACAATCAAATGAATATGCAGGTGTACAGATGATCCTATTAAAGTGGCCAGTATGTGATGCAGTGTAAACTAACCACACACTCACGTAATGCAATAGCAACTCACTTTATGCAAAAAATATTAAACATTAAAAGTAACAATCTGCAGTTTTAAAATGCATATATCAACCACACCTGCAATGATAACAGTGTCAGTCCGAGTCTGTCCAAACTTCAAAGTCATCTCATGCTTGTGTTTATGTACTGCTAGATGATCTTCATTGGTAAACCGCTAATACAAGAAAGCCAGTGACAAAATTACAATTAGTTACCACTACCATCAAGAATATGAGCACATAGTACAACAAAATGTGGCCCTATTAGAAAACAGTACAGAAAAAGAGGACTAAGTTGTGATTTGGTTTACTGATAAAAAAAAAATCTAGTCATGTCCTCAACCTCAATTAAGAACCTGAATGATGGACAGATCATTTATATCATTTATAAAGAAGGGTAGACGAAAATTAAAGTAGCTAGACAGACAGAGACTTGAGAAACACTTACCTGTCCACAGCCAGGGGCTGAGCAAACAAAAGGTCGATCGTCCCCCATTTTACATCAAATAGTTGTTGTTTCACTTCAGCACTATCCAGAAAATTAACAGTTACAGTTCACGTAATACCAGAGGACTTCATCAAACTCATCGTTAATCTCATGGAATGTGTTTCACATACACATAAACCCGCACACCCCCCCCCCCGCAAAAAAAGACCCACGTTGAGAAATGAATAGTATTTGTCCCAATTAAAAATATCGTATAACGTCCTTTTAGAAGGATATTGCACTTTATAACCCACATTTCATTTGTCTTGCATAAAACATGGTATGATTAATCTTTCTAACAGCAACGATTAATACTATACAAGTCACCATCCTTTAAACTGAATAGTTTCAGATCATATATCGGCGCACATCACATTTCCGCTTAAGCCTACTGTACAGTAAAGATGCTAGCTAGCTATGTCGTATCATACCAACATAAGGATGAACATAGGTGTGAATGTTATCGAGCTAGCCAATGTTGTTGTCCTTACAAAAACCGAAAACTTCAACTGTTTGCAAAAATGCAATCATCAATCAAAACATTTAAATAACAGAAGCATGTAGGTTGTCTTACCCGGGCAGGATGACCTGACGACATTTGCTAGCTAACGTTAGCTTGCTCGCTAGCAGCCTTGGCTACAGTTATGATCAGTTATATTACAGCTACGTACTCGGACACTCAAAAATATTGCTACGGAAAGTTCGTGATATCGCAACATAGCCCAGATATCGACTACAGAACAGACGTTCGCGGAATGTTTACAAGCAGGTAGCTAGTTATGCAGTTAGCTGGAACATAAACAACGCCTGTCTAACCAACGTTAGCTGCTGGGATAGTGCTTGGCTTCTGCTAGCTTGTGCTAACAAGCTAATGCTAATTGCTAGCTTCCCCGATAACACCACCCCTTTCTCCTGACATGTGGAGCTGGCGAAGCCGCCGGTGTAGGAACGCTCTAACCAGACAGTGTTAAAATACTGCCGTATACTGCAGCTGATCTCGTGTAAGTATTGGTGTTTACAAACTTACCCCTGCTCCTCCCTCTCTATCACTTGCTCACTCCGCTGCTACCTTTGGAACTCCTGCATCCCAACAACAATCTCGCGATATGTTGAGGTAACACACCAACCGGATTAGAAACGTTACGTAAGAGTTCGGAGACCCAATACCCCGACTCTTAAATGTGTTGTAGGTTTATCACAAAAATACAAATATGACTAGTAAGCCTAAGAGATGTCGGACAAGACGTAGCGTATGCAATAGGGCCGTGAGAAGACGTGTCGTGCTTTAAATTGGTGTGCACTGGGTATGGTGATGCAGAACTCTGGCGACCAGGAGTGCAGGTCTCCTGCTTTTATAATGCTAAGCTGCCTGCGCAGCTCAAACAAAAAAGTCGAGTATTAAGTAAACGAGACATTCCGGTCTTCAAACGTGTAAATAGAGGCCCGTGTCCTTCCATCATTTTACATCACGCAAGCATTCATGTAAGAAACCAATGGTTCCATGTTTCGTCAGTTCATAACACAACTGTCAGCTCCAACCGCATGTAAATTCAAGTGCAATTTAGGGTTGCAAAAACGGGAAAACAAATACAGAAAAAAGCAGATAATTTAATATTTATTTCATCTCCCTCCCATTGCCTTTTACACGTTTTTCTTTAGACATCTACAATGCTGATCAAAACATTATACTAGTCACTGACCACTCATTTCATTCATACTCTACAACCTAAGGGGCAGGGGAAGAAAAAACAAACAAAAACAAAACGACACCTCTCTGCTTCTAGCAGTCCTTAATGGAAACCTCAGGTCTCTAATTTCTAAAAAGCTTACAGCACAGCACATAAGTTTAAACAAATTAGTGCATTTAATTTTACAATACTACAAGCTGCTTGAGGATAAACAATACAATGAAAACAGGCTCACTGATTTAGTGGCACTTTCTCTACAAAGCCTGTGACTGGAGCTATTGACCACCCTCTACCCCCATTCATACAAAACCCTCACATCCACGACAAGGGACAACGTAAATATTCAAAGAAAACCAGAACTGACAGTATTATGAGGAAGAAAAACAGCAGAGGTCTTTTCCTTTTACAAATCTCAGAGAAAACTTGTTAGGACACATTTAATCACCTTCAGAAGGTTTACATATCAAAGTTGTTTTAGTAACATTCAAAACCACAGAAATAAACGCTTCATGATTGAGTCCATTTGTCAATCCATCAAACATATCAGATAAACATCAATAACTTGACAACAGCACTGCCCATAGGTGGAGGGTGAGAATGGGGGAGGGGAGTTACTGTGTTAAAACAGCACTTCCTGAGATTGTCTCTCTGCTTATTCAACTTTGGTCTGGATTTGTGCACAAATCATGTACAAGAAAGATGGAAAAAATGATAATCATACATGTTTGAAAGGGAAAAAAGAGCAACACGATACTGCTGAAACATCTGAACACATTCAAATACATTTTAGTAACTATGAAATGAATGATTAACGTTGAATTCATTAGACCATGAGATATATATATATATATATATATATATATATAAAAAAAATGCAATTCACACAGGAAGCCACAGACAAAATGATTAGAAACTAGCATTCACACAAACACCAATGCTTATATTTTAAAGGAAGGGTTCAGTGAGAAGTTTAACACAAAATATTACCAGTAGTCAATCAGCCAACACATTTGATGCCTATTATTGGCTTTAGTTTTCTACTGAAATTAGAGCTGAGAATCACATTAGGTATCCCTCATAAGACATGTTCTGTAAACACACAAATCTTGGTATACTTTAAAAAAAAAAAAATCAAGATAAACCATTTTTAAATATGTAATTTTGTAAAAAGCATTGATAGCCTATATTTACAAACAGGTTCTACAGTATCCATTCACACAAGTTTTTCAGAACAAGATTTCCAGAACAAATCCACCTTCAGATTTTGGTAGGCTGGGGTCTAGGACCATGTATTCTCTACTGTAAATATCCAACAACCAAATGGCCAATTTGTTGGCACAGTGCTATAGGTCAGGCTTGTGGACAGCTTGATGTTCCTACAGATTATACATCATACCGATGCATCTACAATAAATTGTTTTGCTCCAGAACATAACATTGAAAACTTAAATTGTGTAGTCTTATATTTTACCATAGACTTCCTAAAAATGGTGAACAGGGCAAAACCATGGCTTATGAGCATTAGCCATTGACTTGCGTGAAAGCTGCTGATCAGAGAGATTCAAATTCTCCAGGTGTTTAATGATGACCTTCCTGGAAAATACAAAAAGGGGCCCCTCTGCAAAATACCAGACCTACATTTTTTTGTAGACCAGGTTTGGCCATTGTATGCCAATTTAAGCAATCGTGCTTCTTAATAACTTACAATAACAAAATGATACCAAATTCTATACTAACGAAAACAGTGATTTCAGTTGTCCAAGATGGCTGCCCTCATAACATTACAGATTTATACATGTTTTATATAAAACTTTGATAACAGTAAGTCATATGGTGTCCTAGACCACACCAAGTTTGTGCAACATCACTTGACCTGGATGTGGCTTGAGGCAAAGGGTGTTGAGATTTAGGCTCAAGTCTTCCAGAGCGAGTTCTAGACAGACAGACCTTCCACTGCTGGGTACGTTTGCTTCATAGCTCCAGTGGAAAACTAAAGGAGTGAAATGTTAGACACAAACACGTCCTGCTCGACTGACTGATGCAAGCAAAAAAGCTGTAACATGTCCATTTTATCCACCGAATCCTGAGCTTTTCATTCATAAACTAAACCATGAGACTGGCCGACAGTAGGGTACATATCACATAGTTATGCTACACTGTTACACGCACACAGGCAGTTATTTAGCCCACAAACGTACAGTGATGCTGTACTTTATACACATTTTATACCCATTCAAGAACACATGTACTGGCTCAATCACAGTTAGACTGGACATGTATAATGATATGAGAGCAGGCATTAAATTCACACCCATGTCTGTACTCATCACTATATTACAGCAGAGGACAAAACACGTACATCCTAAATCCAACAGATAACACCTGATCATTGTAAGCCATTTGTCACAGCAGGGAAGACATTCCATCTCTTCCTCAGAACTGAAAACAGCATCGTTTCAGAAATCTCTTTCCAGCATGAGAGCGCAAGTGAGAGCTACATCCTGACCTCTTCCACGGTCGAGCCCAGTCTCGGAGAATACTCCACGGCACAAGACGAAACAGACAAAAGTTGAAAACAACAAACCACTTTACAAGTGCTCACTTTTGTTCAGGTGATTCATACTTCTTCCCTGAATCCTGACAAAGTCTTCCAGTTCACCCTCTCCCTGAGTTAAATCATTCAATTCTGTCCATTCCACTAATTTATCCGTTTCATCTGCTTTTCTCTTACACAAAATAACCTGTACAATTTTGACTCTCGCGCACATGCGCACCCCTGGACCAGGGGAGGAGCAGGCTTTGTCGGATCATCCCGTCTCTTGTTGCATATGGAGAAGCTGTGCCGAGTCGTCCGTGATATTTCTCGCTCCTAAAGTTCTTACAGATATGGATAAGAACCAGACAGCATTGTACACTGGTGCTCAGGAACACCCATCGAAGCTCAGTCACTCGTACACAGGAAGCTACTGTTGCAGTCACAGCGGTCATCATCGTTACCAAGTCCTGAGGGCCCCCCCCATCTTCATTAGGGTTTCCCCCTCGATTCTTCAGACAGATCATGCTTTACCGGCCAGAAATGTCCGTCTGTCAACAATGTAGTGCAACTCTTCGCGCAGTTTCGTTAAGTAGATTTATATATAGAATTATATACTCTCTGTACATATATATCTGTAAGATGTGTAAATTTGTCCAAGTGTACTGGTGTACAGTAAGAAGGCATCCTACGCAATGCTACTTTGGCGATCTGGGGGGGATGTTGCTTTGCTCTTTTCCGCTGCGTCTGCCATATCCTGCTGGGGGGGGGGAGCGTCGACCCAGAGGGGGCCGTCTCTGCTGCTCTCTAGGCTTAAAGCCCACGCCCTTGCTCACACTGCCACGCTGATAGCTAGCCTGCTCACGGGGAGGCCTGCTTTCACCTGCTTTGTCAACCTTCTCGCCAAGGCCGCTCAGTTCTGGGCCTTCCGCTTTGTTGACGCGAAGCTCACGGAGCGGCTGGCTGGCGGGAGGGGCAGGGCCGGGGTTTGGAGATGGTACGGGTGGGGGGGGCGGGTCTTTGGGTGGCTTCTGACACACCTCAGCGTAGCTCAGCTTCCGAGGCTCCTGAAGACATCAGACACGGGTTAACAATCTCGTCCCAAAGCTCGCACATCAACAAGCTGACGGGCAGTCATAGCTCAAACTTACTGCTCACTGGGATAGGAGTGAGAGAGAGGAAAAGGCAGGGAAGAGGGTGGAAAGAAAAGAGAGCTCCGAAAGCCATCTTCCCACCTGGTTTTCCTCTGTGCTTTACAGTTAGTCTTCACTAAGCCTGGTATAAATCGTATATAAAGACTTACGTGGGCTGGCCCTTATGACTAGAAGCTAAACTTGCCTGTACAGGTGTGCTGGAGACAGATGGAGTAGATGGAGAGGGTTTGGGAGGAGACACAGTTGGAGCTGGGTCAGTGGTGACAGGAGCAGGATTCAGGTTGGCGTCTTTTGAGGTTTGACACTCGCTGATGGGTCTTTTTGCTTGACATCCAATGCTAAATAGAAACGATGCATGAATTGATTTTCCACAGTTCATTCTTAAGGTTAAATACATCCACAGACCTTTGTTCAACTGCATTATGGAACAGTTAACAAACAAAACCAAAAAACAAAACTGCATTCCACAAATTATTCGTATCTAAATCCAATCCGGTCAAACATTCACTTGTACAACTTGTACAAACACGTAGGCTGAGAGAACAAATATAACTCAATATATTCAAAACACACGCTTTCAAAAATGATTTTTATGCCAAGTACGTGCTCCCAAAGGAATCACAGACCTTTCTAAACCAATCAGTTTCACTTCTTAATTGATGGGTGGGTCCGTTTTCATACCTGGAGCCAGATGTGTCCTGCGGTGTAGCTGTGGGTTTTGGTGTTGGTGTGGGTGTGGTTGGGACAGGAGATGAAAGCACATCCACTTGCGGACCTTGTGAATCCTTATTTACATCTTGTTTATTGGCATCCAACTGGAACACAAATTGAATAAACCTTACGCCTGTGGATACTAGCTGATATGGAAATGGTATGCAATTTAAATTTGGAATTTTTTGGGAAGCATGTTTCAGTGAGGCAGGAGCAGAATTTGTACCTTGTCCCTGTTAATGCCTTTGACAACATCAGCCATGCGATTTTCCAGGACTGTTTCTGTTGGTGTGATCATGCCTCCTGGCAACCTGCCAGCCACTCCCCCAGGAAGTGGTGGGAAGTTGGAGGCTGCAAGGTCAAACTTGGGAGGCGGGGTTTTGACCTCAGTTAGTGGGAGGGGCCTCTGTAAAGGGTAGTGGGGGATAAATAATAAGAAAAATAAAATACACCAACAACCAGTAAGAAAAAAAAACAGTAGGTTCCACACAAATGAAGAATGTTACCATTTGTTCCTCTTCCCTCCTACGCCTCATGCCTCTGTAGCTTCCTCTCCTAAAATGCATGACGAGACACGTCAACACACACAGCTTCTGGGTAAGTAAAGCTAATAAAATGTAGCCAAGAACATTCTCATGATTGCTTCTCATGTCAAGACCCTCAGTTTTCAATTCTAAATGCTTATAAGAGGACAGTGTCTTCAAGGAGACAAGATGAGTGCAGAAAAATGAGAACAGGACAAGTTATTCCTTCAACACTTGCTATCTCTCTGTGCGCTCCATGGTCTTCACTGGGTCAGTTAAAGTTATTAAATTCATATAGTTCTTTCTTATATATATCTATATTATATATCTTTCAAATAATTCTAGGATACATTTGAATGTACATCAGGGTCAAGGCTTCGCAGTACAGTTATAAAAAGTTCATGAATGCACACTGCACATTATGTGAGCGGGAGGAGGGGGGGAAAAAAAAAAAAAAAAAAAAAACACGATATTTGACGGCACGAGGACGGACCTGATCCGACCGCTGCTGCCAGCAGGGTCAGAGGGACTGTTCTCGCCAGGAGAAGGTGGGGTGTCACCAAGACAGAGGGAGGGAACATCGTAGCTCAGTGACGAGGAAGGGGTTCGGTGGCCCTGAGGGCTACTGGTGCCCGACAGAGCCTCCACTTGGGGAGCTCCATCACCACGGGATGGAGGTTTTACATGGTTTCTACAACAAACAAGGACAGGAAATGGTGTTGGACCACGGGCATGCTCTGTTCTGCTTAAACAGCAAGGCGCTAATCAAGCCTTTTAAGTCAGTCTGACCTGAACTACCACAGTTAATCACAGCCAGCAGGACATTTATTACTGTGTCTAGAGAAAGCAGGGATGTGTGTGGCATGGCTGGTAATGGAATAGCTATGATTGGCAGAGCTGCTGTGAGGTTTCCTCACTACGCCAGTTCCTTAACCACATGCTTTATTTCAGGTGTGATGGTAAGAAACAGACAAAGACAAAACTTAAACAAAAAGTACATCGATTCTGCCTACAAGAACAAGCAACATATAAAGTCATAACTGATGTTAGGATGTCCATCGAGCAGGAGACATCACAGTTCTCACAGCCACTCTCACTTTTATATTGCTCAGGCCAATTTAATTTGGCTTATAAACAAGATACAAAATAAATAAATAAAATCTTTTTTGTCCAAGCTAACATGTCTACACAGATATGGTCAGTATGGCATAGAAAAGCATAAAATCATATATGAAAAGCAAACGGTCTACAAGTGAGGGATGGAGTGATGTTCTTGAAGATGGTTGGATCAGGATGCACAATAAAATGTCTACCTGAAGGCATTGATAACATTCTTTCTCGAATAAAGTGGAAGTCTGGAGAGCAAAAACACAGAGGTCAGTAACACAAACGCCCAAGTTTGTTGTTCTAAGAATGCAGTCACTGAATCAGTGCCAACTGCACTGAAAATGAAAGCTGCACTCAAATGAGCCACTGCATCTTAGTAACGAGTCCAGCCGTCTTCTGCCTAAAAGGACAACTTCCATGCTTCATGGAGAGCCGAGAGCCATTAGACACGTTATGAACGACAGTCGTTCGCAAAGCGACCTATTCATCAACCACAACGGGCCCCTTATACGCTGAACGAAGACCATGTTGAATGCTTGAGCTCTTTGTCTCCCACTGCCCACCCCCACAGTTTAGCCCAATCTGATATAGTTTTATTAATCCAACATGGATCGACTTTCAACAACAAACACTGCAGTTAAACTAGCCATGTGCCTAAGAAATAACCCAAGCTCATGAAGGAACGTGTAGTGGTCGGTCTCACCCTGGCACAGCCCGTTTCATTCTCTTAACACTCACCTTCTCAGGCCAATCTCTGCCCAAACTTGATAACACTACCAAACGCTGAATACAAATGCACTACGTGTGTCTATACATGAGCTCAGTCGGTATGAGCGTCTCCCAAATGACTAAATATTACCAGCGTTACATTAAGAGAAAACCAGACATAATTTCTCCCAGCACTAGAGCTGAACATGTCTGCTGCCCAGCACCAAGACATGACGTGGGTGGAGTCGGTGGTCAGCACAAGCTCGTTAGCTCGTGAGTGCTCCTACCGGTTGCGGGGGAAGTGACGCGTGAGGCCAAGGGGAGAAGAGCCAGTCTTGTAGTTTCCTGCTGTGCTGAAGCCGTTAACAAACGTGCTGTTGGGAAATGGAGCCTGCAGAGAGCCCCACACACACACACACACACACACACACACACACACACACACACAGAGAGAGAGAGAGAGGGTCACATACAGGAGAAGTAATTGAAACCAATTTATTCTGAATTGCAGGGACCCTCAGATCTCATAATCTTACCGCTCACTGGGACAGAGGTAGGAGATGGAACTTTTAGGAGTGTAATAGTAAAAGAGGGAGGAGAGAGAGAGAGAGAGAGAGAGAGAGAGAAAGTGCTAGAATAATAATCCCCAAAAAGCACCCATCCCCCGCCAGTTCCCTCTAATGCGCCTTAGTCTTTAATCATTGGGTCCATCAGAAAATAAACTCCATATTTAAATCAATCATTCATATTTTCTAAATAAATTAAGAAAAAAAAAATGCTACGACCAAGTACTATGAAGGCAGTACTGACCAACGGTGTCTCAAAGTAGGGTGTAGGAGAGGGGCTCCAGGACTGTGGGAGCAAGCTGTACAGTGGGTACTGCTGGGGTGGCTGGTACAGCTGCTGCAGGTACACTGGAGAGGAGTACTGAGACTGGGGGCTGCTGGCATACAGTGCAGAGTCCACAGCACCATAGCCATTCTTAGCAAAGAAGGTGTTTATGGCCTTTATACGAGCCTACACACACACACACACACACACACACACACACGTTTAACACCAGAATGTTAACAAGAGGGAAACATACCCAGAGAACACGTTCATTTATATTTTTAAAATATATGAAAGCCTGTTACTGTCAAGGTAGTTCCAATCCCCTCAGATCTCATAATCTCACAGTCATTAGGGCAGAGGCCACTGTGCTGACAAAGATTAGGAAGAGTGGAAGAAGAGATGAGGAAGGGGGCAGTGATGGGGAGAGAGAGAGAGAGAAAGAGAGAGAGAGAGAGAGAGAGAGAGAGATGTGGGAAGCAGATCTCTGTAGCAACAGTGGCTCTGGGTCCTTCCAAGCGCGATACTGATCATCACTGGGGAAGAGGAACACTCATTAAACAGTACGTGTGTGTGTGTGTGTGTGTGTGTGTGTATTATATTATATATACATATATGCAGTGAAGCACGTCAAGCAACTTAAATGGCAAAGACAGCAAAAATGTCATGACATGTCAAATATGGACTAGACAAGAGGCAGACAGTGGCTCCGCAGGGACTTTCCTGTATATTACAAAACAGCAGAATAATTCTGGTATTTATAGGTTATATAGGAACATCTTACCCAAGTGCTTTAATTTTCTATAAATTTCATGATTCACTTTCTAAAATTCCATTTTTGTCCAAGTGGCATTGCAGTCATAGTAAAATCTACTACTACATTCATCAAAAGATTAAAATGTTAAAAGGTGTTAAAATTAGCACAGCAAGTCCCACACGTACACATCTTAAACCTCCCCTTAACCACAACCAAGTCTCAGAGTGCGTATAAAAATCAGTCATTAACTCACCATGACCATCAGCTGTGCAAATGATGCTAAATCAGACAAACAGGACCCTTAAGTAAACCACCGACCGGCGAAATGTGCACAACAAAAACTCACCATGATCGGCTTTCCCTGAAAGGTTTTTACTTCCTCACGCAGGTACTTGTAGGCCTGTTAAGAGCAATAATAACCCTAGCATTATGAATGAGAAACACCCCTGGAGTATTGCAGTCTGTAAGGTGATCTGTTGCGAGAGTGAATGTCCTAAAGAGAATTTACGCCATACCTGTTGAGCATCAGTGTCAGACTGGAATGTGATGTACCAGTTGTTATTGTGAGCAAATTCAACACTGATGACTTGCGGACACTTGTCACTTTTAAACAGCGTCTCCACCTCCTGACAGGGACGGAGAAAGAAATGCACGTATAAACTTATGCCTTTAAGAGCTTCAACCCTTCTGCCTGAAGCCAAAATCTACACTTCAGACAGACAAGAGAAGCAAAGAACATAAGAGAAGGACAGAGGGATCAGCACTGGATCAAGTTCAGCATGACAGGAAGCACCACACTGATAAAGTATAAATAATTTTACATGTTATCATCAGACAAGACTCAAGCATTCCAACCTCCACAGGTGTGGTCTCAGGTACTTCTCGAAGGATGATGATACAACGCTTATGATTGGGCCGAACCTTCTCGCCCTTCTCGTCGACTTGCACCATGGGAGACGCTGTCCATCAGGAAGCAGGAAAACCAGGATGTGTTTATTTTATATATATATAAACACTGAGGCACAGAGAAACAAATGAAGTAAGGAGGCTCCAAACGTGCATGTTTTACCTCGCAGCACCTCCAGGATCAAATCCATATCAGTGGTGAGGACTTTAATGCCTTCCATGCTGGCAATGGTCCAAATGGGCACAAACTGATCACTATCCATCTGAGACATCAAGTATAGGTCCTTAGAGAGGTTCTCCCTAAAAACACACACATGGAGCATGTTTAGATGAACCGGTCTACCCCACATCCACACAGCATGAATGTGCACACAGCAGTAGGTAAGATGGTTGGTGGATACCTGGAGAAGCAGAACTCCAGCTGTTTCTTCAGGGACTCCTTCAGACTCTCCTCAGACAGAGGCGGCGGCTCCTCGGCGCCCTCAACCTCCACTGTTCGCATTCGGACAGACGCACACAAGCGCACACAGTGGTGTTGGGACTCAACGATGTATGTACTCATTTGAACATGCGTGTGCATTCACACCAGTGGAAGTGAGGGGTGAATACCAACCTGGTTCATACAGAGGGAAGGTGACGTCCGTCGGGTCTATGCCGTTCAACACGCTACCGTCAACAGGAGAGGCAGTTTCAGAATTGCCATAGACAATACTGTACCCCTTGCATCCTAAAAATGAAAGTGCTGAGAGTAACATAGATGCATAATACTTAGGACATCTACAAAGACCTTTTCAATTAATACTTGGTACAGCCACAGTAATATGGACTAACATTCAGTTTTCTTGTATCCCTCTAGCCTGGTCCTAGAGCAGAGTTAATTCCTCCTCACTTAAGCCCAACTTCTCTTTTCTTTTCAGAACACTACAGTTTGTCCCTCCTCCGTAGTTATTTCTGCTCATTATTCTGAGACATTCATTTTGAAAACAAAAACTGCACAAACCTACAGCATACTATGGGAAGTGAGTAGGCATGTGTTTTAGTTCCCTGAAAAGGAAGCCTGCAACAGCCACTTAACACTTAAAACGGTGGCATCAAAACTACACATTTACAATACAGCAACAACAACGACGACACTAAACCGTCTTACCATCTGGGTGTTCAGGGGCGGGGTGGTCTGCCTGCGGCCAATGAGAGGTCTCCGTGATCTCCTCAGGGTTATGGGTGGGAGGAGCAGAAACGTCCTGCCAGACTTTGGCATTAGGATTCAGGCCGGCCCCCTTTGTGGTCACCTTGAAAAGAAAATATATATATTTATATAAAATTAATAAGGAGGGCTGTGTGGGTGACTAGAAACTAGTCAAGTTGACTATAGACGCATAGTTTATCGAGGCACTACTTAGTAAGAACATTACACCTCGCCCGCCTTAAGGTTAAAACACGTACAGATTGGCAGTAGCAAAGTGACGGTTCTTGAAGAAACCTGTAATACAATGAGACTAAAGTTCGTTAGATAGGAAGCAAACGTGAAAGGTGTTACTTTACAAAACTTTACGTTGCTAGATAATGGAAATTCAAAACACTTGGTTCCGGAACCAACTGAAAGTGCAGTGCAAGTACTGCGTAAAATTGCGAAATTGGAAATGCACGCGTTCAACAGGTGCGAACGTCCAAGTTCCATGATCGTGCGCTTAAAAGAGCGTCAGGCGCCACGCCACAAGTCAGCAAAACTTTTCAAAAGCTAGATACGTACAAACGCGTTAAAAAGGTCACAAACGCCTGACGCATCACTCTGTAACCTTGACAAAGGACGCGAGCACGTCCTTTAGGCAAAGGCAGCAGAGCGTAAATTGAACAAACCGATTAGAACTTTATTTAATCAACTGCTTTTGGAGTTCACCTTTGGCTACGCAACACAACTGAACGTTTTTCATTCAAAAGGCCGGGTTATGGACAGGTCTGACTTTACATGCGCACAGTCCAGCTAAGTTACAAGTTATAAATAGCATTTTGCACGTTTAAGCTGATTAGCCTACTCCACCATTCATAAGGAAGCACAATCGAGACTACCAAAGCACTAGAAAACCGCATCTAAATACGTTAACTGTCTGACATTACCAGAACCTTAATCGATTCATGTCATTTTAAACTGTAGTAGTTCAATTAGCAAGCTAATGTGTGGTCGTAAGAATGTTTAGCAGCTTTACTTCTTTTGCAATACTATAATCATCTAGTAGATCCATCTAGTTGGCTAATTTTCCAAATTACGCTAAAACATGCCGGCTAGCAGCTATCTAGCGTCCCATTCTCACGTGGCCTTCTCGTTTTGCACTTCCAAAGAGCAATAACTAGAGAGCACGTTTAAAACATATGGACACACATATAACGTTTATGTTCCACATGCATAAACACCACTTAATACCCAAACAGGCAAAAAAAATCTAAATAACAAAAAAACACCGTAAATTCGTATAGATGAAAACCAGAACGTAACTAGGCCTTCGCGCTGCTTGACTCGTCCAAACTTAAAGCCACGCCGTGTCACTTTTAGCTAGTAAGCTAACAACCCAGCAACCTCACCTCCACAAATAGCAGCATGATCCGTCTTCTTCGTATCGCTCCCGGTATCACTCACAAGTAACTAGGAACAGACAGCTCTCCAACAAGAACAAATTATGCAGACTTAAAGTCGGTTTTGCCTATCGAAAGAAAAGAAAGCTCTGCTGTAGCCTCAAAAGATTTCACAGAAAGCCGCGACTCCAGTACCACTCACGTCGGCATGACAAGCGACGAAGCAGCGGCGAAAAAAACCTTACGACGCACGTGATTGGCCGTAGCGCGAGTCCTTCTTCCACCCCTTTATAGTCACGTGCCGGAACACTTTGAATATTTCCCGCCTCCCATTGAAAGATTCGTCTAAGCCATATTTACGTCACGCGAGGCCGCGCTCTCTTTGGCGCTCGTCCATGTCCATTACCCTTAAGTTAACCGGAATTAACTGCGTGCAAACTCCATGATTCATCATTAAGCACATGGCGAGATAACGAATATGTTTTTGCAGCGTGCTCGAGATAAATTTGAGAACTTTCAAATTACAATAAGGAATTACGTACCATATTAGAATTAGACGACTTTTTAACACTATTGGAGTCTTTTTCGCGTTTTAGTGCGTGTGTAAAGTCGGGTGATTCCTCGCACTGACATTCGGTTATAACAGGAATCCATAAACGCAGTTATGTTGAACACTGGTCTAAGTGGCTTGAAAGGGTCTGATCAGGAGTGTCGGCCTTTTATAAAATGGTAGTCTTGTGATACCCTTTGAACGCTGAAGGTTGACGAGACGACCCTCTGTTGCATGAAGTGGTTGAACGCGGCAGGTTCATGCCACTAAAATTGGATGGTTTATTTACGGATGGTTGTGTTATTGGCCTACTAAAGAACGTTTACGTTTACAAAATTTATCAACGACGTAACCAACAACCAAACGTAATGTGCCCTAAACTGTATGTATGGATTTGGCCAGTCTTTTAATTGAACATCAAATGTTTATTTTTATAGGACATATACAGGTCCCTTTCACTGCAGTCAGAAAACAGCACTGTTATTTCCCATTTACGTGTTAACATGCCCAAGAATTTAAAAAACCCAAATCAAATTATTTTAGGTGTTGGTGCAGCAACTCTCTCATGCCATTCCTAAAGTATATAGCTATATGATGTAATAAATATGTTTAAGCAAGTTCAGCTCTTAAATCAAACAGTAGAGGTGTTTGTTTTTTAAATAAAAGTCTAAATCTGCATTAAATCAATCATATTTCAACACCCCAGTTTCTCTCCACTTGAATAAAATCTGGTTCACAAATGCTGCCAAACTTATTTAACATTGTGGAGATATTTAGTCTGATATTATGTAGTCAATTCCAAAAGATAGTAACAAAATTAATACGTCTATGTTAGACCACGATTCATATGCATTAAACTGCAAATACCACATAAAATGTATGCATTTTCTATTAAAAAAAAATATTAACCAAGTTTTGTGGAAAATAATTGAATCCTGAAATAAAACAGTTAAAAAAAAAGATAGGAGTGAAAATTTGCTGGAAATTGATGCATGAAATTGTTTGTACTTGATGTACTCAGAGGAAATAAACATTTAATATTGTTTGGGTAATGTTATTGAGCCAGGGGTGTCAGACTGCCTGAAGGGCCACATTACTGCAAAGCATTTACCATGCTCAAACAATTCAAACAACTTTATCTTACAAACAGCTTAGTGATTAGATCAGAGGTTCACAGTCTATCTTGTGAATCCTATACAATGCAGTTTGTATTTCCCCCAACCCAACACATCTGACTCAGCTCCTGGCATGATAATTAGCTGATGACTTGAACTGGGTATGAGAGTAATGAAAATACTAAGCTGTGCAGAGCATGAGGTCCCTAGACCTCTACCATACATTTAGTTGACTCTATGGTGCTGTATCAACTTCAATCCTACATCCTCCACCTCTGGCTTTGTTTTCCTACAAATCTTTGCCACATTTAAGTGCATCCCCAAGTCTTTACTAGAAAGGGGGATTTCACAAAGGCCAGAAGGAAGCCAGCATTGGTGATGACTCAAAAAATTACCATTTTCATTTCCCACCAGTCCTTATGGTCAGATTATCATTGCAACAGAACAGAAAAATAAAGTTAAAAAAATAATAATTATATATAATATGTATAAGTCATATAAGTCAAGGAAGCATAAGTTGCTAAGTCAGTATTATTCTTGGTATTTAGTTATCACTCTATATAAACTATTAAATACAACACAGATTAAAGAACTTGGAGATGCCATGTTGATGAATTGTTATTTGTTTTGGAGAAACCACAGTGAACTCTTGGATGCTCTTATGCAAAATCTTCCACATCATAGTGATGGTCAGACAGGAAGAACAATGGTTGTGGCAGTCAAAGTGACAAAACATAATTTTCTTTTCATTTTTAACAATTCACAGAGGTGTGCAACAAAGTCAGAGCTGCAAAAGAGGACTTTGAGACTGAGGACAGTCATGGCCAAAGTTAGGGGGTTTTGAAATAGGTCAGTGAAGAAACCAGTCATTCTAATGAAGTGTTGCTTAATTTTCTAATTAACATGTGTTTAGCTGCAATATGTGACTACAAGAGAAAGGTGCATAAGAGTGGTTAAAGAAATAACAATGAAGTTTCCCATAATTCAACATCAACAGTTTGACTCATCAAAAAAAAAATCTAAATGCATTTTAAATTCATGTAAAGGCTGAAGAATTTGACTGTTTGCCCGGATATGGGTTGGTGTCCTTTTTACAGGAGCCTAACAAAACTTTACTAACGACCAGGTGTGCTGGCCACATAATCACAACTAGCTAAATAAGTAACATTAGCTCCTAACTCAGCTTGCAAGTTAGGTTAGCTATTCTGTCTAGCGAAAAGACCAGGTATAGAAAACGACTGGATCGGCATTTAAAAAAGAAAGAAAAACACAGCTAGCTAAATTTGTTCTTTGGTATATTTTCACAGCTAGCTGCTTAGTTTAACTATCTCAGCTCACTAAACGTTGCAATTCAACGTTAGCTGTTTTCTTCCAGTAACTGAAAACAGACGCCACATAAATTGACTCATAAACATACTCAGTGTAATTTATAGCTACGGGCTGGACTATCTAGATAGCTAGCCAGGTTGGCTATCTCGAGTCGTTTTACTAGGTCAGATAGCCAACTAGTTTAGCCAGCTAGCAAATTAGCTAACGAGAAGCAAAGTTAGCTTCTTGTTAGCTAGCTACCTTGACTGAGCTAGAGAGAACAGACATTTCTGGTGCCAGTATATAACAAATTAGCTCGTCTATCTATTTGACAACTAGAAAAAGTGGAAACGGGCACTACAGACGAGCAGCTCAGACTTGGTGCGGACAGGCGTTTGGTTAAACAGCTAGGCTACGTCTCCGGTTAGCTCCTTTGGCCCGGTCTGTGCGCTCAACGGTGGTAGACCGGTAGATCAGCTAACCTGGATACCGATAAAAGGTCGATAACGTGATGACCAACCAGTGGACCGTTAGCTTAGCAACCACCTAGGACCCGGGACACACGGGTACTTATCGATTACGTCACTCTTGCAAAAAACGCCTTCAAGCTAACTTCGCACACGCACGTATGCGCCAACTAGCTAAATAAACTACCCATCAGGCTGGAAATATTCCTCCCAAAAATAGAAGTGGGAGCATGGCGAATATCTTCCAGTCGGCTCGATAACGTCGCCTACTCTCATGTCATGGCACTTCTGCACGGCGTGGAAGGTAGTGCAGATTCAGCACACACCAGGCCCAAACTCACCATGCTGTCTTGGTCCTTGCCGGCTTTAGATGTTATGTTCTTGTTATCTCGGATGACAGACGCCGACTCGACCTCCTCCTCTTGCTGTACTGGACTACTATTCTCTGAAGTCATCAGCCGCCTTTAACGCTCCCCCGGCCGGTCTCTCTCCCAGTCTCACCTTCTCCCTACGCCTCTCCTCACCGTCTGAATGCAACAAGCACTTGCTCTGACTAGTTTGCGTCGGTTTGTTTCACCTTTCAAAACTGAACCAGAATAAAAGAGCCTGACATAAGGTTACACCAGATAGTTCACTCGTAGAGTTATTTCTCGATTCATATCCAAAAATATGCTTAAAATAGCCGCAACATTTAACACCGAGCTCACCGGGCGTCTCTGACAGCAATTCGCACTCCGCCACCGTCCCGACAGACAATGCGACCACCCCCTCCAGCATATTCACTCCAGCATATTCACTCCCTTCCCTGGCAACAGTGTGCAACACGCCGCATAGCAACCAGCGGGCGCCCTCTCCGCATAACGACAGACGCACAGTACAAACTGCAGCTGGGAAACTCCTGCGAATCATGACACAGCAAAAAAAAAAAAAAAAAAAAGAAAAAGCCTGTAGTAGAGTTCATTGATGACTATCGTTTGCTTATTTGCTTATAAAGCAAAAAAAAAAAAATGTTAAGCTGCAATAAGTAATTTGTTGCACCTGCACATATAAACGGGGAAAGCACACAGAAGTACGTGGAACATGCTATTTCCGTGACTCAGTTTAAAACTACTACAGAGCGTCTTGGGCTGGATATGTACAGGTGCATGGAAATGTAAATAAACAACCCAATAAACAAATGAAATTAATTTCCTCTGATATCACATGCAAGAACCTTCCCAGAACTAGAGAACAGATTCAGAACCACTGCGGATATTTTTATAGACTGGCTGTTTGAATGATCGTCAGTGGAGGAGAAACTTCTGGACATTCCTAATAATCATGAAATTTCCTTGTATTTAGTGTCAGGTTTTTCATAGCTCATTAAGCTGTACAGTTGATGTTGGCTTGTTAGGGATATAGCCTTGGTTCAGTACTCACAAGCTAGCACAGTAGAAGTGATCCAGAATTGGCTTGTTCCTGTCAACACTGCCAAGTTTTTCCATGCAAAGCAACACTGTTCTAGAAAACGCTATATCACTCTTAAAGCGATAGTGGAACAATCTGGTAATTAACCCCCTTTCCATACTCTCATTAATCTACTGAATGAGAGGGTATTAGAAAGCAGGAAAAAGATCTATGAGTACGCTGAAAGTTAAATGGCTCATGCAATTTTTTTTATTTTTATTTATTTTGCATACAGAAATGATCCTCACTGTTTTAGAAGTATGTTTTCAGAAAAAAACAAGATACTTAAAACAAGGTATTTTTAAACAAGCTTTTCATTCTATATGCATCCATTCAAGTTTTAGTCATATCTATTGAGAAAGCAATAGAAATGTAACAACTAGTGTCTAGCAGTGCCTAGGAGAAATCTATTAAAAATAACAGAAGGCAAGTTACAGAGACAAAACTGGCATCAATGAGGCAACATGGGTAACAAGACTTTAGAGTTTAATTGTCATATCACTGAACTATTCAGTACAAAACACCAAAGCACAATGCTATGACATATCAATAAGATGACTGCAGAACTGTGAGTTTGATAACAGAGTTGCCTTGCATTATAACAGATCAGTTGAGAGAGAGAGAGAGACAGAGAGAAAGAGTCTGTATCCGAGTGAGTGTGGTGGAGTGCTTCAAGCCCTTGTGGTGCCCGACTGTGAGGTCTGTTGACTGTGCATCTGCTGGAGCTTCATGTTCATGACTTCCACTACAGCTACAAAAGAGAGAAATCAGGACAATGTGAAACAAACGGGTGAGGGCATCAAGGGTTAATGAGCTTTTGATGTAAATGCAGTCTGTAACAGTAAATGTAACTTTTAAAGGTAATAAATTGCTTTAGTGAATTGATTTACTGCATGGGTGAGACACAAAACTGAGTTTATTAGATCTGCTCTTCTACTGTTCATTAAAATGATGGTTATCACACCAGGCAATGTTAACCTAATACTATTTCAAAACTGAAATACAGACTTTTAACAGTATGTCAGTGAGTGATGACTCTGCCAGTTAATGTAATTTGTCCATATAGTGGTTTGATGTAGGTTTGAATTTTGGTGGGAACACACTGCTAACATCATCCAGCCTAACTCATAAAATGAAAACACAGGATATGCTACATAAATCACTAGAAACACCTTTAAAGACGCATTTTAGTAAAGTAGTGAGGCAAAATAGTCAGAAGTGTTCAAATGTTTCATGTAGCACTATTACACAATGTTGTCCTCCCTGCCCATTGACTTAACTAATAAACAGCTAATACACAAGCCAGGCTACTCTTAATTAACACAAACAATAGTCATAACCATACAAAGACTTAAAGGATAGAAATACCTTGCTTCATGGCATGCTTTTCTTGAAGAGCAGGCTGAATCTTTTCAATCTGTTTTGTGAGGAAGTCGATTTTTCGCTTAAAGAACTCTTTACTGTCTTCCACATTCTGAAAAAAATAACAATTTTCAGCTATGCCTACATACATGAAAACAAAGATAGATCTATGGGGAACTCTCACTCACTCACCTTCTCTACAAAGTAACCTGTTCCCACATCTACCAACACATGTTCTACATCATTCAGAGTTCCAGGAACATACATCTACACAAAGCAGTTAAAGAAAACTTCACAATATACATAAACATTTCCTTCTCATACATAGTCATTATTTTTTAACTCATAGAACTACACAGAGCTGTCAAGATGTCTGTCACTCAGTTGAAGGATACAGAGCTGGTAAGAGGGACAAGTAAGTCTTTACCTGAGAGAAAGAAAATGCAATTTAGTTTCATAGTAACGTAACAAAAACGATGTATGATTGATTCTTATGTGAAAAATAAAATTTTTACAGCCTCACCTTCATTACTTTTTTTGAGAACATTAAGACTGTCCTTGGCTTCCACATATTTTGTCTGGACGACTTTCAGCTGAGCTATGGATGATGACAGAAACTCTGTCTCCTAAGAAGCAAAATTAAGAAAACATTAAGTTATAACACAGGTATAACACTGACTCAGACTGACAGTACATCCATAAGAGGTCATGTAATCACACACACACACACACACACACACACACACACACACACACAAAAAAAAAAAAAAATATATA
>JAOYMR010000017.1:7367920-7378526 GCA_025802075.1 Tenebrosternarchus preto
TCTCTCTCTCTCTCTCTCTCTCTCTCTCTGTCTCTCTCTCTCTCTGTCTCTCTCTCTCTCTCTCTCTCTCTCTCTCTGTCCCTCTCTCTCTGTCTTTCTGTCTTGCTCTTTCTCTCTCTATCTTCTTTCTTTCTTTAAAAATCCCTTGTTCTTTTTCCCACTGTCTCTGATTTGGCCTCTTTATTTTCTTGTTCTTATTCTTGTTTACAATTTCTCAGTCCTTTGTGTTATTTGGACGAGCTGTAACTTTCTCCAAGTAAATCCCTAGAATTGCACTGTATTATTGTTTGCAAAAAAAAAAGATAATTGATTTAGCAAAATATTGACATATGCAACATTTCCTGACATTCTCAACCAATTTTGACTTTCATTTGACCTCTTTTGAAGCAGAGGAACTGATAGCCATGCAAAACATTTAAAAATTATATTATTAGAAGACAGATCAACTTATGTCACAGAAATGCCGGATGTAGAATGGGTTCTTTCCTATCACAACAGAATTACTGGGCTGTTGAGTTAGATCATAAGAGTGTGGTGTAGCTTTTGGAGGAGTCTGACCTCTGCAGGGGTGAAAATAAACAAGAGTGATTCCATTAAAAGCGTGTGTTTGCACTTTCATTGTGTGCAGCTAGAGGGCACACTTGACAGCAGATTTCTTTATATTTTAATATTGTGTGTGTGTGTGTGTGTGTGTGTGTGTGTGTGGTGTGTGTGTGTGTGTGTGTGTTTTACATCCCCAGCTGGGAGAACTGTGCTGTTTGCTTTCTTTGACTTCATTAATAAGAACATTTTCTTAGTTTCGTTAGACAATGGCAGTATAGTTTAATGGAACTGTATATGCAGGGGTTTACATGAACATATAGTCTAAAAGTTTGGTAGAGTTTGCATTGTTTTCAATAATGTAAGCTAAACTTGAAAATCACCGAACTAGACACACATTTTTTGGCCTGAGACTTGCTTGAATGAGGCCACATTCAAAAGGATGGACCAGATGGTTTGTGTACTGGTTTTGTGTTGCTAAATAAAAAACAGCTGCCCCTGTGCTTTAACTCGATGTTGGATTACCCAGCATGGGCATATGTTGGATTACCCAGCATGAATGGTACTATAAAAACATGGCCTTAAAAACGTACTGCAGGAGTCAGTGGATCCGAAGCAGTTGTGCTTGTAGTTGAAGGGTAAGCGTCCCCTTCCTGCACTTTTTACTAAATTATTAAGACACGTGTTACGTGTTAGCAGTACCTGTTCCAAACACTTAGGATAAAATGGTGGATAACAGCCCCATCCCATACAGAGCAGAAATACCCCCTTCCCAGCTACGTAGCTTTACTATTATGGCATGCCTTTCACAAATTAGCTAACATTCTGTAGCTTCTTCGGAAGCAGTAGTCAAACAGTATTTCACATATATTCCTGCATTTGAGGCAGCAGAGCATTTATATAATTGTTGAATCTTCCTCAGAGGAAACGTTATCACCTTGGCAATGTTTATATTGCTGCATGCACCATTAACTCCAACGGCAAAAAGTAAAAGTAAAGCACTACTTAAAAAAACAAAAGAACAAAATAACATTAAGATTTCAAGTAAGCTTTCAGACTGCCGACGTTCTGCTAGCGTTTTTAGCAGTGGATGGTCATTTGGGGGTTCCTAATGCTGCTGTCATGGGAACCACTGCTGCCTTTACCTGCCTTTTTTTTGTGTGCATTTTTTCAAGCTCCTCTTTGAGCTCTTGGTATTTCCTGAGCTTCTCATGTTCATGTCTGATGTTGCTATGCCTTGGGATCATTACATCAATCACTATAGACGTCTTCTGTTGTTTATCCACAGTACTATATCCGGTTGGTTAGCTGTTACCATTTTTTCAGTACGTATCATAGGATCTTAGCTTGGTCATTCTCTACCACCTCTGGGCCAGAATCCCACTTAGACCTTGGAACTTCCGGCCCAAACTTGGCTCCACTATTACAGCCACTTGGTTATGGTGTTCCATGTATGCTCTGTGTCTGTAGGTATGTAATCTTGCATCCCAATCAAAAATGTAGTGAAGTAGTTGTCAGAAAACGTTATCTAGGATATGCCCACGTACAACTTATAAGTTTAGAAACAGTGAGAGCTACAAGTGTGAGTCAGGGGGAAAAGACACCGTATGTTCATTTTGCACCACATTTTTGCAACCTGATACGGTGTGTGTCTGGTTTCTCTAGTCCCTGATGTTCTTGCTGTGTTGTTCTGCCTATCAAGTCTACACAAGCTTTACATTCTTCCATGGGACATGGTTTTTATCCTCTTCTCATTTTTGACACTCATTCTGGTCTTCACCTCTTCCATTAATTCATTATGTTACCAGTCTGCCTGTTTCACCATGTAGTCCATTTCTCTTCAGTCTTTCCCAGTACCTTCTCAGGTCTTTCCCAGTACCTTCTCAGGTCTTTCCCCAGTACCTTCTCAGGTCTTTCCCAGTATCTTCTCAGGTCTTTTCCAGTATCTTCTCAGGTCCTTCTCTTCCTCCGTTCATCTCCCAGTTTCCACTGAAGCTCTTTCCCTCTTTTTCTCATTCTTCTCCTCTCCTTTTCCTTCTCAGCTTCTCGTTTGTTTTCACTGACATGTTTCCCCCTCCAACATTTCCCAAGATAATTCATCTCTTTTCTTTCTGGTAGTGGATATAATGGAGATGTTCAGGCTCTAGTTGCCTGTCCTCCATTTCACTGGATTTAAGTGAAACATGAACCATGATCTTAAAGAGCAGTATTAGTGTGTGAAGTACAGTGCGTGAAGTACAGAGTGTGAAGTACAGTGTGTGAAGTACAGAGTGTGAAGTACAGAGTGTGAAGTACAGTGTGTGAAGTACAGAGTGTGAAGTACAGCGTGTGAAGTACAAAGTGTGAAGTACAGTGTGTGAAGTACAGTGTGTGAAGTACACAGTGTGAAGTACAGTGTGTGAAGTACAGAGTGTGAAGTACAGAGTGTGAAGTACAGCGTGTGAAGTAAATGCATCCCTTTTTTAAGGGACCTTAAATAATAATCAGAGAATTTGCATCAGAATTTGATCTTGGTTTTTGCACATTGGGAAAATAAAGATTTTAGATTCTCTAGATTTAGCATTTAAAAATTCTAATCTTAAATAAGATTGTTGTAATTATTACTTAATTGCAAATCCCATGACCCATGACCAGATGCTAGTAACTGTCATCTCGCAAGGTGAAGTACAAGATCCACTGAGTTTTGATACATTTATGTGGATCTAGAGGAGCGGATTACGAAGCTTCTTTACACTTTATAATTCATCCTGACCCAAGATATGTCAGCTATTCCCGCTGACAGCCACCTAAACATGATGAGAAAATGAACAGTTACTTTTAATCTTTGATTTTCCTCATTTCCTCCTTTCAGTCTATGTTAATCTAAGATGTCAGTAACATGTCTGAGAATCTTTAGACTATTTTATGTATCTTTTTAACAAGTTGTTATCTTACCTTTCTGTTCTTCTGCATGGTGCTTCTGTTGCAAATGGAAATACCTTTGATTTAAAGCTGACATTCTTTACTTGAATTTCATAGTTATTCTTTCTTTTCAAATCAGCATGATGAAAAACAGAATCAAGAGTGTGTATACATGTCTGTGCATGTGTGTCTGTGTGTGTGTGTGTTGGGGGTGGGTACAAGAAGAGATCTTTACACAGTGTCCCCAAGATGTATGTGTGTAATAGCAATAGAGAAAGGGAAAGTGCATGTCTCTGTGTGTGTGTTTGTGTGTTTAGTACCTAATTAGTGGACTATAACATTTCCATCATGGTTGCGCCAAGGATAATGAGCTGTAACAAGAACCTCTGAGAACAGAAGCAGAGGACAGGAGGAGAAACTGTCAATCACTCACTTTGCACTCTGACTGACAGCTGACATTCCCTCAGTCCAGCCTCAAGAATGGTCACCTGGGCTTAGCTGAGCGTGAAAATGTGTGTGTGTGTGGGGGGGTGGGTGTGTGTGTGTGAGAGAGAGAGAGAGAGAGAGAAAGAGAAAGGGAGGGATAGAGAGAGAGAGAGAGAGGGATAGAGAGAGAGGGATAGAGAGAGAGAGAGAGAGAGAGGGATAGAGGGATAGAGAGAGAGAGAGAGGGATAGAGAGAGGGATAGAGAGAGAGGGACAGAGAGAGAGAGAGAGATAGAGAGAGAGAGAGAGGGATAGAGAGAGAGGGATAGAGAGAGAGAGGGAGAGAGAGAGAGAGAGAGGGATAGAGAGAGGGATAGAGAGAGAGGGATAGAGAGAGAGGGAGTATGTGGCGGCAGCAACTAAAATTGTTCAGTCTCAACCTCTGGTTTGTGTATAATGTGAATTTCTCTTAGTATGGATATACACCACACTGAAGCAAATCGTAAACGGCAGCCAGTCGGTTTAAGCAGTTTTATTATATGATATCAGGGAGGATCTAAATGGTTCGTACACATTCTAGTAGAGGAGATCTACATGCCTGTGTGGTGTATTTTGTAGCGATGCTGTGATGATGCTGTTGAAGAAGACTCCGCTGACACGTCCTGCTTGTAAGATGTTTATTACACAGTAGACCAGTATCTTATCAAGCACCCAGGTCTGCATGAGAGAGGCTTCAGGCCAATATGAAATCCTCTGAAGCCCCCACTAAACCTTCCACAATATATACGTCAGTTGGCGACAACTCAAGTTCCCGTACAAGGAAACTCTTTGCCTGTTTAAAATAGGGAACTAAATATAGGAAGCTTGTCTGTCAGAACTTCTGACATATAGGAGACCCTGACCTTCTCTAGGTTTCTTTCCCTACTGTAAGTATCTTCTCTCTGCTTCTTAGTCTGTTCACCTCATGAATATCTATATGGAAACATTTAAAAGATTTCACATTTAAAACTAAATATCACTTTACTTGATTTTAATTCAAGACACTACAACTGCATGCCCAAAAACTTCTTCTTTGAAAGGTGCTACACAAATGCAACTTCTTCTTTTTCTTGTACTATTCATTATTTATTATTTATTATTATTATTATTATTATTATTATTATTATTATTATTATTATTATTATTATTATTATTATTATCCACGTTAATGCTTTCAGAAGTTTTGTTGCTAACACTAAACTAATCAGCACAGTGTCACTGTACTGGACAGATTACATAACCAAATCAGAAATAAATAGGACAGGCTAACATCAAGACGTGCTAAACAAGATTTGTTTTAACCAGCTAAATAGATTATGGCTCCATAAATACTCTGAACATCTAAAGTAAATTCTTTACATCGTTATTCTCAGCCAGTCAATATGACCACATCATGGCGCTGTATAAGTCATGTTTAACTCACTAACTGAGTGGCTTCTCGATTTTCTTCACAGATGGAATTTTACTGCAACACAAGAGGAACGAGGTAAAACAGGTCATTACTGAATGTTTTGTAAAATGTATGTAAATGTTTTGTTGTCATTTGTAAAAAATAATCCAAAAAATATTCCTCTCAGTTCAATAATATGAACAATTTGACCACATATCAGCGTTGTACCAATAATGTTGTTTCTACAGTATCAGTTCTACAGTAATTAATGCACATGTAAAATTATTATACAATATACAAAGAGATACTTTCAGTAACTGTACATTGGATCATACTGTAATTATGCAGCATTATAACTGTTCTCAGTTATACTTTAATGTTACTGTGGTATAAGATAACTGTAACTTGATGGATAATTGTTGCTGTTATTCTGACAATAAACCATTGTAGAAATAAAGCCTGTAATTACTGCATCATGTCATTAGTGTGGAATAAGGAGCTTAAGACCTTTTAGGAATGAAGACAGTACCTGTTACCTAAGACAATAACACACATCAGAATGAGAAGGGACGAAACAGGACAGCAAGAGAGAGAGACAGAGAGAAACTGAGCGTGTGTGTTTGTGTGTGTATGTAAAAGAAGACGCGCGAGAATTGAATAATGGAATAGAGGTACTCAGGATCTAAAAGGTAAATAAATAGACAGTAATTAGATTACTGGTACATCCAAAAAATATGGTGATTTCTAGCAGAATTACCGTTCAGCTGAACGCGGATCACTTAGTCCTTTTAGTCTTTCATAACCACCCCCCCCCCAACACCACCACTACCACCACCACCACCTTCCCTATAGGTTCCAATTGAGGAAACGGTTCCCATGACAGCATTAGCTTCGAATGTGACCTGTTTTTATCCGTTTCTTGTTTTAACTCTTTAGTTGTGCTCCTATACTGTGTCCGATTTAGGTCTAGAAACAGACGTGCATTTGTGAGATTCTTTCTGCATTCTTTCTGTCATGCCTTTCTTAGCTTTCATTAATGCGTTTTCATTAATTTGAGTGCTAGCAACTTTTTTCTTTGAAAATGAACGTGGGATTTGTTTCATGGTGAAACGAGCTTTATTTATCATGAAAACAGAAACATGTGTCTTGTCCTACCGACAGTTTTGATTAGTTTACTCAGTGAATTTGTCTAATTGTCATAGACAGGAATGCCAGCGCTCTCGGTCTTTTTCACTCTCAACAAGTCTTCTACAGCACCGTAAAACACATAACTGCTGTTCCTGTATGCTTTTGTTTCCCTGTTTCGGTCTCACTGTCCTTCTCTACCCTCCTGTTCAAAGCTTCCTTCCGACAACTTCAACGCTGAGAACGCTAGACGGTTGATCCGAAGTTCACTCCACATCTGTTCACCCACCCACATGTCCACCAGGCTCCACCGCTCTGCTTACTGCTTCACAACGCTCCAGCGGAGACTCTTCTCCCTCCCGCCGTCAGCCGGTCGGAGAGTGTTTGCTTAAATTTCGTTACGCCATTGTTCCGCTGCAACGTGCAGCCTTTCCCACCTCTTCTCTAACAGGATAATGCAACTATTATATTTATTAAAGAGAGAAAATATTTTAAAACAATATTTTAAAAAGTAAATAAATAAAATAAAATAAATAACTACAAATAAAAGCGAAGTGCTTCATATCCAAGGTCATAACACTGTAAACTACACGTTTATATATGGTATTAAAACAAGGTACATCCACAAGTCATCTACTGGATACGTTTTCATTTAAGAGGACATTGGTTTATAAGGAGTTTTTAAGGAGAGTCCACTTACATCACAAACCAATAACAAATACGTTAAATTGATGCCAGTTGGAGGTTTGGATGCTCTTTCATACTCTCACTCTCATTGGAATTCCACAAGCTTTTACACTGTCTTGTTAGGAACATCTTTTTGAGCCAATTAATTTCTTGTCCTCTTCATCTCTCTCTCTTTCTCTCTCTCTCCTCACACACTCTCAGACACACCATCTTTCGCTTCGTGAATTTCCAATCCACCATCCATTTTCTCTTAACTACACATCCTAACCATAAATGAGCACTGACAATGTGTGTGTGTGTGTGTGTGTGTGTTCACAACACACAATTTTCCACAATCCATCCTTCTGCTTCACTCAGCGAACTCCTGAAAGTTGACAAGGAGAGTGGGAGAAAAAGAGAGAGGAAAAAAGAGAGAGAGAAAGAGAGAGAGAGGGGAAACGCTCTAGCGCATCGAGGGTCTCTGCAGACTACAAACGGAGAAAAAAGGAAGGGTGGTAAGAAGCGAAGGAGCTTGAAGGAGAAAGAATGGAGAAAAGTACACTGTGTCAGTAGCCTTAACAAGTGAATGTAAAAGTATGCAGGACTCATCCTTTTTCCTGGGTGATATGAGGTGGGAAGGGTATGAGTGTGTGTGTGTGTGTGTGTGAAAACAAGCAAGACTGCTGACAAGATATCTTACAGAGTTGACAGTATTGACAGAGAGTCGCTGTGTGAAAATAACACAGCAGATGTTTCAGCATGTGGACCTATTCTTGCCCTTTATGACAACATGAAATATCATTGAGGAATGTATTTATACATGTTTATGTATGTGTGTGTGTGTGTGTGTGTGTGTGTGTGTGTGTGGGTCTCGTTTGCATGCGGATTGGATGTGCAAATGTGTGTGGCATTTCTGTTCCTTCAACACACACTTCACATACAGGTCATTAATTAAACATGAGTCTTTCACACTTTAATGAATGGAGACGCAGCCGAGCTAATTCCACACACACACGCACACTGAGGGGAAAAGTTGAGGGGGTTTTTTTAGGTGTTGCTAGGTGGACTGATTTGTGTATTTTCAGCATTTTGCTACATTTCCTGAGTCCTCAAATCTTACAGAAACTCTGGAGGTTTACATGCCGCACCTTGAGAGATATGTCAAATACAATGAACATATTTTATTATAGCTCTGTATGATAAAATAAGAGTGCATGGCCTGCTTCTCCTCATGTTTGTCCAGTATTTTGGGAAATGCACAGCCAAAAAAATACTAACAACGTCCTTTGCACATTTCCTGCCGTACTACTGGCTATGTGTGACTCAGCTGTTTAAAGTTAAACTAACCTTAAATTGGATTAGGGTCCTACCTTCGCTCTGTTGCCAAATTTTGTTGATGCATTCATGCATAATTAGGCATTGCAGGATTACAGTGCCCTTTAACGTCACCGGCTAATACGAGCCTACGCCGTCTTAATAGAACATTGGAGCTGATTTCACCACGTGAAGTGGCCTTTTCCACTGTGCCAGCTCCAGTGACATTGTGTTTGGAAGCCTGCTTTTGAATCAGAGCTTCGGAGCTTCGGAGCATCTCTCTCTCACTCCGTCATGCTCTTGTGCTCACACTTTTAAGGTCACGGTTGGTACCCACCGTCACCGCCTGTCATCCCGTCCCCCCAACACCCCCCTCCAACACACACACACACTCCTCTTCCCTCTCCGGCCCTCTGTCAGCCATTTCAAAAACACTTCAGACAGCCAGAGGGAGGGGAGGAAATGCATAGAAGAGGAAAATATTGCAGGGAGTATTGAAGGGAATAGCATGAATGGCCCGCAAAATGCCAGTTGAGACATGACAATTAGATAAGTGAGTGTGTGGTGGTGGTGGTGGAGAGGGGGGGGCTGTTATCATTTAGTATCATTTCTTCACTTTGCCAATTTTTAATCAGTACAATCTGAAACTATTTAACAAGGATGGCTATTTAGACTTTCATTATTCTAATGTAATTAGTCATGTTTCATTTTCTCTGAAGCAGACAGTAATGCAGCTGTTGCTATTTGTCACTTAATTGATAAAGTTTTATGAATTTTATTTTGAAACGCTACCTGCCAAAGCACATAAAGAAATCAGTGGTAGTAATGAGAAATACACAGCCATACACACGCGCACAGGTAGACGTGTAGTACACACGCGCACAGGTAGACGTGTAGTACACACGCGCACAGGTAGATGTGTAGTACACACGCGCACAGGTAGATGTGTAGTACCCAGGTACTTTCACCATACATAACATCTGTCTTGTTCCACAGTTGCATTGTCTTGTTCTCCTCCTAATGTTCTGTCTCTTCTCTGCACTTTCTTTCGTTCTTTCTTTCTCTCCTTCTGTCTCTGTATGACGCCTCTCTCTGGACCTGCTGTGATGCGTTCAAGCAGTCCACCGCCACGCACTAATGAACCTCCAACATCTTGTCCCGTCACGGCAATTACACACACACACACACACACACACACACATACACACACACACACACACACATACAAACCAACACACTTCCTTTCACACTTCACTTTTATAACACAATATATAAAAATAAACTTCAAATATGTTTATAAATGATCCATATACTACATACCTGACACATTCGATTAGAGTACGATATTATTTGTGCAAGTGCGGTATAATATTTTCTCCGTCTCTCCTTTACAGCCACACATTCATTGACACAAAATCACAATGATTAAGGGTTTTATTACAGTGACATCACATACCTCACTTCCTAGCGTGGAGTCTTAGGGTTAATCAAGGCCCAAACTTTAATCAGACATATTTAATCATTCATAGCCTCAGAGACCAGCCCAAACAACCCACACACCCCAGCATGCATTATTCAGCTATATTTTCCATTCTATGTTCAGATGCTCAATAAGATCATGGCTAGAGTTTATACCAAGTTTACCACAGGACCAACGGACTTTACCTTTACGTTTATTTATCCGGTCCAGGATCCACTTTGGGCCACACCTGACCAGTTGTGTCAGGTAAAATGTGGTTCAAGTGAGGACGATTGCTACACGTGAAATTTACATGTGAAAGCTTGGACAAACATTTGACAAAAAACAATATCCTAGCCAAGCACATTATCATGTTCTATGTAGTTCTTACATGATAGATTTGCTTAGCAAACAATAGTTATTATATATACAAAGGGCTAAGAAATGGAGAGGTGGAGTTATCATAAATATAACCACTGATAACTATTGTTTGTTAAGAAAACCAATCATGTAGGTACTACATTTGTTTAGAATATAATGCTGTGATCATAACAGACAGCAGACTGGACCCTGACTTAAGGGAAATAACTTAGCAACTTAATTCTGCTAGATCAGCATGAATGTGCTTCAAAGGTGACAAACGTTTCTATACAAACAGCAGAAGAGGATTTAATAATAATAATAATAATAATAGAATTTAATTTCTAAGCGCCTTTCAGGACACACAAGGACACTTTACAAGGAAG
>JAOYMR010000017.1:7419077-7434770 GCA_025802075.1 Tenebrosternarchus preto
AAGAGTACTGTATTTAAGAGTACTGTATTTAAGAGTACTGTATTTAAGAGTACTGTATTTGATGGCCTGAAAACCAGTTCGTGCGCAACAGCAACCGATACCATTAATGGTGGCATGAATTATGGAAATTTAAGTGAGGAATTAACCGACCCAAAAAAAAAAAAAAAAAAGGAAAAAAGTATTCATTTTCCAGTCCTACTAAACCAGCCTCACTTTTACACCTGCTAGATTTGGGTTCAAATGTGCTTCCTCTGACACACAAAACAAAGCTATGGCCCTCCTGGTGTCAGACTAGAGAACGGAAGGGTGGCTTTGGGAGGGGAGAAGGCAGGAGAGAGGAAATTCCAATGTTCTAAATACAATTTTAAATACTGAAATTGAGAGGTTTGGAATTTTTTTTTTTTTTTTTTTTTTAAACAAGTGCTATGAGGAAAAAGTACTGAAAATGCAACATTAGTCTCCAGACTAACACTGGACACTAGCAGGGCAAGCAGAGGAGGCAGGACAGCTGCTCTGAGTGAGGAGCTGAACGTGGAGATGCCTGCGTCAATGTCAAAGTAAGAAAGCAGGAAGGTGCATCCGATACAGAGTAAATCAATGCTGCAGAAAGTGAGTAGTGGTACATTTACACGTTTGAAATGGGGGGGGGGGGACCAACCAAACAAAAAAAAAATCAATAAATAAATCCACAAAACCATTTGTAACAGCACTAGTGGGCAGTGTGGAGACCCCTCCTTACCCAGCGTGGTGAGGACGTGGCGCAGCTCGGCGCCCATCACAGTTCCGTTGCCCTCCTTATCGAACACCCGCAGGCCCTCCACGAAGTCCTCGAACGAGCCCTGCTCCTTGTTTTTGGCGATGGCCTGGAGCATGGGTAGGAACTGCTCGAAGTCCAGCATCTTGGTGTTCATCTCTGAGAAACACAGTCAGTCTTCAATGCTTGTAATCACACCAAATTCCAGATAACCAGCAGAGGTTAAAGACCAAGTGGATGTTGGTCTTCAGTGAAGCTTTGGTCTCGGTGTGTTATGACAGAGCTTTTGTTCTGGAATGAGGAGTGGCTGACTGGGTTTGGTGTTGCAAGGTGACACGTTTCCCAGACAAGTAGACAAATGATATGGTGGTAGTAGTAGTTATCATGATCATCATCACCATCTTAATATTATTCAAAAAATTGTTTGTTAAACAAAACAAAAAAAACCCAAAACACATTAGTCAATATTAAGTCACACAATCAGTAATGTAAAAAAACAAAACAAAAAAAAAAACACCATGTCTAAGCTCAAACATGAAAAAGAAGATTTCTTAAAGAATGCCTGGTTAATTGTTCTTCAAGTCTGAGCTCCTGATAGCAAAACCCAACTAAAAAAATGATGAGATCATCAAGCAGCCGTCGCAGTGGAAGTCTGACCTTCGGCCTTGGGGTTGCCGAGCACCTTGAGGACTTCGGCATTGACAGGGTTCTGGCCCAGAGCACGCATCACATCCCCACACTGACTAAAGCAGATCTTCCCATCTCCTGTCCGATCGAAGAGGAGGAAGGCCTCCTTAAACTCTAAAGGAAAAGCAAACAAAGAGTGAATGAGTAAGCAGAACAAATAGAGGAAAACAGATACTAGAAATTCAAATGTTAAAAAGGCAAAAAAAAAAAAAACCCACAAAGGCTGTAGTGTAGAGAAGCGTATGCAAGCATGGTTGTTTCAGACCGTCACTCAAGCAAAAGTATAACTAAAAAGCCGCCAACACGATCCTACATGCACACTGTTAGAACATTGATTCTTTTCCTTTTTTTACGTTTTGGAATTAATCCCATTTGTTTTTTGCAACAAAATGTTATTAGGGTTAATTTAATATGTGCAACGCTTAGATTTCGTTTGGTGTAGATGAAAAGATCTTTATCGCCGGAGGAATGAGACTCTCCCCTGGGGCATTGTTACTACTTGGACCAGAAGTTCACAGGAATGCGCCTCTTCCCTGGCCGCTCTGACTCAAACTGTTCACTACGCTACACTTGGCCATATATGGGAAGAAGAGCGCGAGGGAAGGCGACACTCCATGAACTAGGCTTTTTCCCAAACAAACAAGGAGGAGGATATTACACAGTGCCAAAAACAGCGGTGGATACCACCTAAAAAGGCTTCCAAGCAAGTTGTCTGCGACATACATATATATGTTATACTAGTTCTTCCACTTACACGACAAACCTAAACAAGTTATAGTGCACAATAGCTAGGACCCGTCAGGTTAGATCACGGTGGCCACACCTTTTAAGGCAGACAGATATGGTAACTCTTACCGTTTTCCCCTTTGAGTTCAGAAATATTTGACAAAATTGAACTTTTCTCTTGTTTGCGTGCTCTTCGTGCCTCGCTGTATCTATATGAAAAGTACACGCCGTAGAGGCTTCACATTCCAGTGACTTCCGGCTTATAACGTATATCTGTTTATAGCTGTTTCGCTACAGCATCCATTTTATGCAAGATGTTTCAACTTCAAAAAGAACCACCAAGAATATGCAACTGCGCATCACACAACCAATCAGACCGTCAAAGGATCAGTGAAGCATTAGTTCATCGTTAGAATCAGACATAACTAGCTATCTTTTGTCATGCATATCAAGTTGGAGTTATCAGACCCATCAAAATACAACCAGCAGGCACTCAGTGAATCATCTCACGTTATTCGCAACATGAACAACGTTCAACTCACCATCTAGTCCCTAGCAGTGACTAACACACTGTCCGCGTCAGACAGTAGGCATGATATGAAGAAAAAAAAAGAGAATAAACCTAATCTGAACAGTGTTGGAAAATGAGAGGACAGAGACAGGAGTTCAAAATTACACAGTATGCAGCTAAGAAAGGATCTCCTCGGTTCGAAAGGCAGCCAACCAGGAATTACATTAAATGTGACATGGAAAAGCAGAATGCAACCATAGTTAACGTCAACTCACCAGCGATCTGGTCCTCCGTGAAGTCAGACTGAGAAAGGGACAAGATGACAGACGTTGCAGAACAGACAAAAGAAAATAAGATTACCTTATTGCTGCAATATTGCAAAAATGCTCAGAATATTAGCTCAGCTCAGAACTTTGCTCAGCTTGGCACCACAAAACAGTCAGCATTAGACAGATGGATAAAAATAGGGCAATGGGGTTAGCTAGTTACCCCTACCTACATACCTAGCTACCCTAGCTAGCTAACTAGGCATCTTCCTGGCCTATGAGCAGAAAGCTGGCTAGCTACCTCGGTGGCGTTGCCTTTTACCGTAAACCTCTCCAACAAGAGCCGTGGACGGTAAATAAACTACGTGACCGATCCGGTAATATAACTGTTTAAAAAAAAAAAACAGCGACAGCAGTGGCTTTGCAATCACTCACCATTGCGACAGTTAAGAGCTGAAATGGTGCAGGCGGGGGTTTGCGAAACGTTGAAGCCCTGTGCGAGTTCCGCCGACACACAGCAGCAGAATAATATATGCATGACGTAATTTCATTTCGACTCAACGACCAATCAAAACTCGAGGGCGTTGGCCTCGACTCTATGAACCGGTCGTGCGATATAATTGAGTGTTCGCTTTCCTTCACCACTACTGAGCCTAATTTATATCACACAGGTACATAAAGTCATTCGAAAGCATACAAATAGTTAAGATGTTGCGACGGCAAAAAAAACCTTTAAGACAGTGCTGTAAAGCGCCATATCAAATCAAATTTGTGCAACAGGAAATATAGTTGAAGCGGCTAAGGGAAATGACTCATGACTGAATTTGACCAAATAGATCAGAAACAAGATTCCGATAGCCGTAGCGACATCGTGTGGCAAAAAAGTACAACACATCTTAGAAAAAAATTCCCGTGAAGACAATCCGTCTACAGTGCTGCTTTTGTGACAGTATCTTTTTGAGATAAGAAATCGTTTCAAAGGCAGAAAAAATGGCTTCGTTAGACTTTTGTTTATTTGTTCATCAGCCACTCAGACCTGTTTGAGAAGAAACACGAAACAGTATGCACTATTAAATAGATGCAATTAGTAATAAATAAGCATTAAATAACTTTTAAAGAACAATGTTTTATTTTAAATTTTGGAGAATCAGTTCATTGTATAAACCAAAGATGAGCAATATTTAAAAATAAATCTTATTTATGGGTTTAGTCTCTAGTTTTATTATGTTTTCTCTTTGCATTTCATTTGCCAAGTGTGACCTAAAAAGGAAACATGGTGATCTGAGTATTATACAAGTTACATTACAACTGTCATAAACCTATGATGCTGCACACCACAGACATGTCCAAATACAGTCATTGCTTTTGCACGAGTGGAAAGGCTTGGCTTCTCCGATTCCCATGCACAAGCATCCACAAGAGAACTGTTCTCATCTTTAAGCATAGTGGTAAAGTCTTTGCTCACGCCACCTCCTGAGCAGTGCTCTCACCACATTCATAACGCGCAAAGTCAAGCACACGTGCGTTCTGCAGCCTGAGGTACTGTGCCACGGTGTAACTGGGGTCTGGCAGAAAGGTCTGCGGCAGCAGCCGCGTCTCAGATTCTCCGCACGGTATATCCTCCACGTTGCCCAGGGTGACGGGCGCCTCCCCGACTACATGCTGGGCCAGCTTCCTTCCCACAGTCTCAGCCTGTCCTTCAGGGCCACCATGGAACACCACCAGGGCAGCATAACGGCCCAACGGCACGCCGCTCATGGAAGTCATCGGTCCGTGCACGTACGTGCCAATGTGCCAGTCAGCAGGTACACCAAAGGACACAGCACGCTTCACAGAGATGTTCTCGCCCAGACGGCCTGGGAACCAACACAGTGAGGAGCAGGGACAAAGAAAGCAAACGTAAAGCAGAGCCTTTCCCAGGGAAACGCACAGGAACCAGAGGCAGGCTGGTTTTCATATAAACAAACAGGCCCATGCTTACTAATCATCTTTACCTATAGTCAAGGCCAGCTGATCTGCCACCAAGGGACCCCCCACCATGGAGAGCTTGGTGATGTCCTCAGGAGACCACATACTCTACAATGAAACAGTTTACTAAGCTCTCTGTTGGTGAGAGTGATGTGGTAATATACAAGTAGTCTCTCTCTCTCACACACACACCTTCACATATCCACCATGTCCCCTACTGTGATGATGGGCCATGGTAGTCAAGGTGACGTCCTGCACAAGCTGGTGAAACTTTTCGTTCCTCGCCACGAAATCCGTCTCGCAGTTCACCTTAACCCGCAGACAAACACAGCATTTTCATAACAACATACTGCAAACAATGTAGAATATGAAAGTCATCCTATCATTTAACATACAGGTGGAACGCAGGGTCTGCTGAATTCCCACCTCCACCATAACGGCGGCGTTGTCCTGTGTGAGAAGACCAACCAGTCCCTCCTTGGCCTTGCGGCCCTCCAGCTTGCTCGCCTTGCTCCAGCCTTCCTTCAGAGCCTGCTCATGCAGCCAACTTTCTGCCTGCGACCAAGAACACAGTGAGACGCCTCCAGTGTACACATACATTTCCCAATCTATCTGAAGACGAAAACAGCTTCAGTATTAAAAAGTCCCCCCCCCTTCTGCCCTTTTCACAACGCACCTGTGTAATATCATTGTTAAATTTCTCCAGCGCTTTTTTGCAGTTGATGAAGGTGTAGCCGGTAGCTTTGCGTAGCTTCATCAAAAGCGCTTTATCTGCACCCAACAGCGTACAGCCGGTCTGCAGGCACTGAACATGTTTCTGAACGTTGACCTGAGAAGAACACAGTATGATATAAGACTTCCGCTGTGCAACCCCCCCCCCCCCAAAAGAGTAGAAATCTGCAAGGCATATTTAATCTAAACAGGTAGTATTAGCCAAGCTCGCTAATTGGTTCGCTTAGCTGTTAGGTAAACACTCAAGATAGTGAGATACAGGGACTCGGTCCATTCCCACTCTGACCATTTCGCATTTACCAGTGTAATAAGAACATGACTGCGTTAAAAGCTCAGTATTATTCCTACCTTAGCGAGGTTTGTTCCTATAGATCGAAATAAAATCGATGCAGCCATACCCAGATCTATCCTGAAAGCTACCGGAATGTCATTGAACCACGCTGACTAGGAAAGCAATAAGGGCATACTACTTATTCTTCGGTGAGCTCGCGCGGACGCCACAGATAGAGATCGTGTGGTGCCACCTATAGGACAGGAGCGCATTTACGGGCTCCTTACCAGAGACCGTATATATAAGTTTTATATACGGTCTCTGCTCCTTACAGACATTGCTTGTACTTTTGTTAGTTTTTCCCGTAGGTAGGTATTTACAATAAACATAGTATATTGAACATATTTAATTAAGACATTGAGTGTAACATAAAATGACTATAAAAACCCTTTGGTAGCAATAACAAAAACAACGACCATTATTTTATATCGTATAGGTTTTGAGAAAAAAAATACTTCTGGTGTTTTGAAAAACATACAGACAGTGAAAAAGAAGATTATAGTATATAATCTTATATACTATAAGATTATTATTAATTACTTTTAAAGTGGCTTTGGTTCATAATGAAAAAAAAAAAACTTCAAATCAACCTTGATGGTCATTGTACATGTAGGCTGATGGTTCCTCCCTGTAATAATAAAGAATTCTTCTAATAACATTCAGGGTTCGGAAGACCAGTACTTCTTCTCTATGTGCCTTCTGCTTTATGTGCCTCAGATGGTTTCCAGTTCAGATTGCTGAGGTGATATGAAGAGCTCTGTGAGAAACTGACACACACAAATGTGAGGTGAAAACACCAAATTATGCTTACAGGGGAAAAGGCTAAAGAGGTCAACTGACACCAGTCAGTTCTTCACATTTTGAAACATCTGTAATCATAAGATAAGTACAATTTCATAACTATAGTTAACAATCATGTGTGCAGAGACAAACTCTTTGACCTCACTTTGACCCTCCCTAGTCTAACAATGTTTTATTAATCTAACTCTGCACATGTGTGTGATTCCTGTTCCTGTAGGTGTACGGTCTCTGTACATGTATGTGATTCCTGTTCCTGTAGGTGTACGGTCTCTGCACATGTATGATTCCTGTTCCTGTAGGTGTACGGTCTCTGCACATGTTGGCTGTACTGTGATGTAGTTGGCAGGCTGGGGGCTGAAAATGTTGTGGCAGGCTGGAGGCTGCAGTGAGAACAGCACCAGGTGGCCTTTTGGAATCATTTGCATCAACTGCACTTTCCTTTCCAAAAGCACAGGTGCTCTTGCCTATGTAGAGTTATATTGTTATTTATAGAAACTACAGAAGATTTAACCATATGAAACTAATTGGGGAAGAGAAACAAAGATGTACATTGGCTTCCTGTTGAACGTGGCAGCCCCAAGCTATCTTTCTGAGCTCCTACAGCCTTATGTTCCATGTAGGTCTCTCAGATCATCTGATCAGCTTCTTCTGGTTACTCCTAAGTCTAGGCTGAAGCATAGAGGCGATCATGTCTTCACAATTTTGGCTCCCAAATTATGGAATGGGCTGCCATTAAATGTTAGGATCCCATTCACTGCTGATTTTTAAATCTGAAGTCTCATTTTTACTCCTTGGCTTTTAATGTTGTCTGACTGTTTATGTTATGTTGGGTGATGTAGTGTGTTTTATATTGTTTATTTATTACTGAACAGCACTTTGGTCAGCATTTGTTGGTTTAAAAGTGCTCTATAAATAAAGATTGTATTGTATTGTATTGTGTGTAGTAGAATTAAGAAAAAGAAATTAAAGTAAAAAAGAAATTAAAGTCTTTCACTTGTATCTTTAACTAGTATAGTGAAAATGGTTATTATTGATATTAACGTAGAGATTTGCTTTTTTTCTGGGCCACAATCACATGTGGGAGACAGAGTTGTTTAGACTAAATAGGTTGCTGAATTTATTAAGATCTTGTTGTGACTGGTTGTGATTGGACAGTGACACAGATGGGAGGAGTTTATACAGAATGATGAACCATGCCAGGCTTGTATAAAAACTAGCTGTCTTATTAGTCTGTGTTTCTTGGTCACCTTCTGTCTATGATGAGGATCATTGTGCTTCTCTCACTTACCCTGATCTCTCAGGGTTATAGTAGTAAGTTCACTTATAGAAATAACGAAGGCTTTGTTATACCTCTCTTACAAATATTATAAATATTGTTAATGCTGTAACATTTGTAAATATTGATCATTTATATTGCTTCTGTTTAGTAACCATGTGAATGTTCTTTGTCACATCTCTCATATTTCTGATGTCATGTTCAATTCAAAAGTGATTCTGTAAAATACTGCTAAACCACCAGAATTCAAATCTATGTTGAGTTGATGTGAACTGGCTTTCTAAGTTTTAGTATAGAGTAATGTCGGCTTATGTCTCTGATCTCCCCAGACTCCATCTCATGTTTGAACCGCTGTGGCGAGGAGTTTGATGACCAGGAACTGTGCCACTGTGACTCCAACTGCCCAGATGACAACCTCTGCTGCCCGGACTTCAGCCATTATTGTGGAGGTAGAGTTGAGTTTCTGTTGGGGATTGTGGAGGTGTTCCTTTTGATGGAGCCGTGTTTATTCATCTCTATTGGTTTCATCATAGCCTGTTTCTAAATAACGAGTTTTCATTGCAATTATTATTAAGAAAGTCTACCTACTGTAGAAGAAACAAGGTTGTAAGAGTTTCGTTTCACTTCATGCGCATATGACATATGTCGCAGTGACACTGTTGTAAGTTGTCAATGTTCTCAAAGAATACTTCATGTAACTGGAGCTCTTGATTTAGAGTATTGTCCCAAACTTCATGAGCAGTGTTTTTACAAAACATATCCTCAAAGATGTTGAGCAGTACTGTTTACTGATATTCTGGAAGATGCTTAAGATGTTAGATTTTCCAACTCATGCCTTATTAGAATTGTTGTTTCTCATGTTTCTAATTGTACTTGAGTCCCTTTTGACTATTTGTGTACCGCTTTTTTGGGAGTGCTAAAAGAAAAACCGACTAACCGACTAAAATGTTTATCACAAAACTTGTCATCAGTTATCAGCATGTTTCTCATGTCTGGTTTATACTGACAGAGTGAATTAAGGTCACTTGTGTTCACCTGCAGTCTTTCACACGCTGACCCGCCCAAATGCTCCTCATGACATCACATTCGAAATCTCCAGCCTAGCGTCTGTGCCTGAAAGTTGGTGCCAGACACACAGGTGCAGGCGTGGTTTCTCCCGTAAACCACATCTTTTAATTAAATGAATCTAACATAGTTTAAATGAATCATGTGTTATTGAGTATCTTAACTACTTTAGATTGGTTTCTACAAGGTCCTCATGATTAATAGATTCTGTCATAATGTGTAAACACCCAGTTAAGGACTGAACCCTCCTTTACACATGCACAATCATATCACACTCAAAGGCCTTCATACGGAACATCAGATCTGGTGCCAACTTAACTAACAGCTTTGTTGGTTAAACACTATCAGTGTCACTCATTAACACAAACCTATTTGGATCCACAAATATTTCTTGTGAATTGGAGTTCCAGTGCCAGTTCACAGACCAAATATATTACAATGAACCAGCTCTGTGTTTATACTGACATTTTTATTCATTCTGGTAAGCTCTCTCCGTCTCTGTATTATCTTTTTTTGAGCGGTGTCCATCTAAGTGTGTGTATGTGTGTGTGTTTGTATCCCACAGACCGTTTGAGTAGAGTCTCAGACTCTGAGATCCAGACTGTTTCTGAGGCGTTGTACGTCCTGGACTCAAACAGGGCCTCTGCCTCAGAGCTCAAGATTGACCCTCAAGCCCTCATATCTAACTCTGAGACCGGTGCTAAGGAAGATTTATCACCATATCCGTACGTGAGAACGATGTGCATGCAAACACACATATACATGCAAACACACACACCATTAGCCTTCGACTTTAAGGAGAAACGTAGACATTATTATTTTTAATTTCTGTTATTTACTTCTGTTGAATCTTAACTACCAGAAATAATTCACTCACATTCTGACTGTTTGTCACTAATCCTTGTTTTTTATTGTACAGTAACTTTGGTGTGTGAAAGGAGTAACACTGTTGTTGTTATTGATATTGTGTGTGGCCTGAACATGTAAAAAATCAGACTCTTCTGCTGTCACTACATTTCTTATAACTAGAAATGAAATCACGAGAGTGATTCAGGGAGGCAGTAGTGAATGTGATGAGAGACTGATTCAGTGAGGCAGGAAATGTAAGCATTATGTACCAAGCCCTTAGCTTGGACTACCTTATTGTCACCCTTGCCTGTGATACCATTCTCAGGAAGTAATTTCTCAATGGCACAACACTAATTACAAAACTGTACTGACTGGTTTAAGGAGAAAAATGAGACCATTTGCTCAGTTTTGGACTGTTCTTCTCTTCTCTCATGAAGATCCACTGTCTTTTTCATTTTTCAGTTTGTTCAGCTACGTGAATGAGGCCTCACTATTCTCCAAGCCTACGTACTCAGCGTTCCTCGCTTTGCTGGATAACTATGAGAAGCGGACAGGGGTGGAGGAGAGCTTCAGCCCAGCAGAGGTGCAGGAGCAGGAGAACTTCCTCAAGCAGACCATGCAGAACACAGAGCTGGGCAGAGAACTCTACACCTTCCTCTACACTAAAGGTTAGTGTAAAAGTTAGCTGTGCAGTTAGCTCAAGGCGACCTGCACCACTGGAAACACACAGCAGTCACAGTATAGAAGCTAAAGACAGTATCTAGATTAACATCACACTGCAGTTACTGAAACAATATACATAAAATACTATTTGCTTATGAGCACACATGTAGTTACAACATCTATAACACCATTTAAAATTTTTATATTGTATAAATATACTAGTAACTAATTTGATGTGATACTACAGGTAATAATGGCCTTAAATATGGTTATAAAAAGTCTGCTTGCAGATGAACCAGCTGTTATGTTTACATAGATGTTTTCTCTCACCCTGTTCTAGAAAGCTCTCTCTCCCTCATCTCTGTATTTCTCTTTTTTGAGTAGTGCCCATCAGGTTATGAGACAGGTTGCGAGGAAATGAAAATGCTATAATTCATCTAAAATGTCAGAAAACTCTCCTATACTATCTCCTTTTACAGCAAACTTTAAATAATCGGTGCTGTGTCTGTTGTGAGCAGGTTATTACACTTCCTGGGAGGAATTCCTGTTTGATCTGAAGATGATGTGGTTTGGCCTCTACAGTCGCAGCAGTGGCAAGATGGACTCCAGCGGCTTTGAACACATCTTTGCAGGTCAGTGTGTGTCTGTTATGCAAGTTTTATGTGCGTCTTTTTAGGGCTTTGTGTTGGGGTTGTGTATATAAGAATGTGTATTTATTGATATTAATAACTTAATAACATATATATAATAATATAAATTATATTAATAATATTTATATGACATCTTTCATACATAAAATGCAGCTCACAATAATTTACAATCAATTTAAATAAAAACAAAGTAATATAAAATAGCAAAGTAAAAGACAACTGAAATAAGGGTTTAATAATAATATAAAAATTAAACAAATAATAAATAAAATATGACAAAACAAATAGTAAGTAGTACATTGATAATGAGTAATAAATAAATTGTAATGTTTAATTTAAAATAGTAATAAAGTAAATACATAACATAAGAGAAATTAGAATAACATAAACAGAATTAAGCATAATAGAATAATTTTAAATAAACCTCCAAAATAAACAGAATAGAATAAACAGAAACTAAGAGAATGCTAAGCTAAATCAAAATGTTTTCATTTGCTTTTTAAAGCTAGTAACAAATAATTTTACTAATATTAATTAATGCTGTTGCTTTACCTGTCAGGGGAGATCAAGAATGGTGAGGTGTCTGGTTTTCATAATTGGGTAAGGTTTTACCTCATGGAGAAGAAGAAACTCCTGAATTATTACAGTCACAGCTTTGATGGACCTGTGAGTATAACACCTGCTTTTCCTGTTGATTAAGTATTCAAACAGCACTGCTAATTCAAACCAGCTAAAATGCTGGCTGCATGCAGGGGTTGTTTAAAAATACATATTAAAGTTTTTAAGCTTTTTTTCCCCCTCAGTTCATTCCACTTAATTTGACTCAGAGATGATTCCAGGTGTGTAGCGATTGATCTCTCCGTGTCTCTCAGTGGCTCTCTTACCCTGACGTACTGGGGATGCAGTTTATGTGGGACGGCTACTATAAGAAGGTGGGCTCGGCCATCATCGGCAGCAGTCCTGAGTTTGACCTGGCAGTCTACACGCTGTGTTACATCACACGGCCCGGCAAACAGTAAAGCCCTCGCTGCCGTCACACCTCTCTGTCTACGTCATACACCTGCACTGCCGTCGATAAAATCTTAATTGTTGTGTTCTGTGTTGCTCCTCCCTCCCAGTTGTCGTCTGAGTTTGGCTGGAAAGCAACTGACCATTCAGACGTACACGTGGGATAAGACTACTTACGGGGACGGCAAGAAATACATTGCATCTGCTTACCCTGTCACACCTTATTAAACATCTGCAGCAGCCTGGAAACCATGATTAAAATGGGCAAATCTCATCCAAGCATATCGTCTTGCTTCATCTATACAACAATAGTAATAATTAGATATAAGCATTAATGCAAATAAAATATTAATGCTGATTTTATTGCTGGATCAATTAGATTACACAGACCGTAACTGGTTTGTTAACAGGTAATGATGGCTTTTCCATTACATATTAATAATGCAAAAAAAATAAATAAAAATAAAAACACTAATCATATTTCAGTTCGACTATCTGTCAGAGTGAGTCTCTTCTCATTATACTTGTAACATGTACATACCAGACTCTAACGGGAAACATCTTAAGATGTTTTGTAGGTATACAATTCCTGTCGCTCACCTGCACATCTTAACAGCCGCCCTGTACCCAGTGAATCACTGGTTCTTACCACAGGACTGCAGCTGACTACATATAATTTGGGGTGTGGACCTTTCTCAGTACAGGATTAACACTGATGTGGTTATGGATATTGAGCTGGTATAAACATTTCTATTGGAGATTTGGAAAGGGTAGAGGGCGGATAACAAATCATGTACGAATTACGGCCTGTAATTTTAAAAATGCGAGTAGTCACAGGTATACCTGTGAAAGTGGGCAGCCACACCTATATCTGCTGTACAAAGGTTGCTGGGTATAATTTGCTAATTTGTTTACAATAATTTGTTTAAGTTGCTTTTTTTAAATGGTCCTAGACCACATTTCTAGTCTTTTTAAGATCTTGTTCCTAGGCAGAAAACATTCGCTGAGAGGAAGGGATTACAGACAGACAGTACAGTAGTACTGAGGTAGTACTGATATGTTTTATGCTGTGTATTAGTTTTAAAGGAATGTGAACAAAATGAGCACTTTTTTTGTGAAAACTTTAATGACAGGGTAAAAATGCAAAATTTCATAACAAGAAGGTCCCACAGTGAAGTGTCCAATGACACGGCCTTTTGGAAAACAGGAAAGGGTCCTGTAGAGGTAAGAGGTCATGGGTCAGCAGCACAGCGGAAGCCCAGGTTAGAGGCGGAGCTATCCGGAGTGTTCTGGCTACGAGCAGCACACCTGTATCTATAACAGTATGACTGAAAGAGAAGGACAGAGAACCGAAAAATAAGGAACGTACACACTTAAAAACCACAAATATATGCAGGTATTGAGTTTCAGAGTGTTACCTTGTGACACATATAGGAACCCCCTTTCTTGACTCTCTCTGTTCCCGTTTCTGGCCCTTTCTGTATACATAAAAATGGTTGATAAAGCAGGTGCAGGAATCTGTCCGTGTTGCTGCGTGTGTGTGAGATGATGGTGTCATCACAGCTGGCTGTGGTGTTTGGGTCTTACCGGGTTGCGTTTCTGATCACTGGTGTGGTGAATGTTCCACCAGTCTCCTGTCCATTCCCAAGCATTCCCCACCATGTCAAACAGCCCAAACCCGTTCGCAGGAAATGACTTCACCTGTCCAAGACGATCACGTGAACCAAATTACTGAGACATTCTCTGGAAAGAAAGGCCTGTGTTGCCGCCCCCCTTAGCATCGCTCCCTCACCGGTGACGTGCGAGAGTATCCGTCCTCCGCTGTGTTCTGATTGGGGAATTCTCCTTGCCACAGGTTGGCATAGTGGAGGCCATTGGGCATCAGTTTATTCCCCCATGGATACAACCTAGAAAGACACAGGAAGACTGTTACGCACTTATACACGGATATTCTCAAGTACGTGAGAAGACGGGCGCACAACGTGCTTCCCTCTGACCTGTCCTGCAGGCCCCCTCTGCAGGCGAACTCCCACTCAGCCTCTGTGGGCAGCCTGCGACGAGCCCACCGACAGTAGGCCTGAGCATCTGCCCACGACACGTGCAGCACAGGGTGATCCAACCTGCAGACAATCGCCTTCCGTCAGTGGGTCACGTGATTGTTTCCGGTGAAAATGGGCCTACAGGCCAACATTATGCAGGTGGAACTGCAATGTTATTAGGTTGGATAATGTTTTGTGTAGGATGTGGTGAAGTTGAATTTGAAGCATTAAAGAGTAAATAAGAAAATGCTATTTCACTAAAGTACAAAATTAAAAGAACACAATCAGACAGCCTTACCTATCTGCAATGGTAGAATCACGGCCTTCTGGGTGTCTCCAATCTGCTCCTTGTACTGGTGACCACCAGGGGGCAGCAGCAACCTATGGACCAGCATGAAGTAATCCTTTTACAAACCACGATAAAATCAACTTCGTAAAACAAGTTCGCAACAAGCAATCTAAAAACCACAATTACTAGAACTATCTGTAAACTCTAACAGAAGCAAGCAGGAAGTTATTCTCTTGCTCCTCTTCCCTGTTTCTACTCTTATTTTGCAATAACATGAGAAAGGAGGGTAAAAGATTATCGTGACCTGAGATCAAAGACTTTTACTTAATGTGTTTTCTGGGTTGTTATCATCATAGAAACTAGTCTTAAACCAGCTTGTTAAAGTTTGTGTACCAACATGTGTGAGAATGCAGAGATAGTCCACTGCTTCTGATATCAGTCAGAGTGATGTCCATCTTATTTGTGTCTATAGAAACTAACGTATCTTGAGCACTGAGAATTGAACTGCAAAAGTACACAGTGGTAACATTATAAGATCAAGTACTGTTACACTGAGGGATTATGAATAAAGTTCAAGTATGTTTTAAACTGAAAAGTAATGAGAACTTGAGATGAAAAGCATGAACAGATACAATTTATACACAGTGACAAACCCCCCCGACCCCCTCATCTCCACATACAAACAAACTTTATAAACATAAAATCAGTGCTTTTAGAAACATTATAGGTAAACTTTACCTCACAAAAAAAATGTGTTTACTAACTACACAAAATCAGAAACACTGTTAGATTTCCTAAGAGGAATGAGAGTGAGATCAGCATGAAAATATACATGGAATCTGAAGTATTCCTGCAATCACAACCATCTCTAGCTGTATTTCCCCTGCATTAGAATACAGAATACAGCTTGAGGACTGATTGTGTGTTATTAGTCACACACACAGCGGGACAGTTTTGACTGCAGGTCATTAATCACATTATTGATGCAGTGGGCTGCAATAAGTATTTTCCAAGCTTCCCAATTTCTCAATAATATATTAAGCTTGTAGTATAATAAAAGTTTGTACTCAGTCAAAAA
>JAOYMR010000017.1:7463054-7484282 GCA_025802075.1 Tenebrosternarchus preto
CTGCGCTTCCTACAGCTGCTGTGTGAAAACCACAACAGAGATCTCCAGGTACGGATGTGTGGGTGCAGGTGTGTGAGTGGTGGTGATGATGCTGGTGGGGGTCTGTGCTTTACCTGGAAGTACAATTCAGAACTATCCATTGTGTACACAGTGACACTCTTTTTTATTTCTGCTCACACAGAACTTTCTGCGCTGTCAGAACAATAAGAACAACTATAACCTGGTGTGTGAGACACTGCAGTTCCTCGACTGCATCTGTGGCAGCACTACCGGAGGCCTGGGTCTCCTGGGCCTCTACATTAACCAGCAGAACGTGGCTCTCATTAACCAGACTGTGGAGAGCCTCACTGAGTACTGTCAAGGGCCTTGCCATGACAACCAGGTCCACACACACGGTGTCCTTCACACAGCTGCACACCTTGTCTCACCTTCTCCCTCTCTCTCTCTTGCTTGCTTCTTCCTTTTCCCTCTCTCTCCCTCTGTCTTCTTCTCCCTCTCCCTCTCTCCCTCTCTTTCTTTCTCTCTCTCCCTCCCTCTTTCTCTTCTTTTCTCTATCTGTCTTCCTCCCTCTCTCTCCCTCTCCCTCTCTCTTTGTCCATTTTTTTAGGCTGTTTCAGGCAAGCATAGTGTCGTGTTATGAAACATCCTTGTCCTGCGTGTCTCTGTAGAACTGCATTGCCACCCATGAGTCCAACGGCATAGACATCATCATCGCTCTGATCCTGAACGACATCAACCCTCTGGGGCGGAAGAGGATGGACCTTGTGCTGGAGCTGAAGGTATCCTGCCGGGGCCTCAGGTGCCACACGGCCACACTTCACCCCGGCCCTCGGCCAATCACTTTAGTATAAACCTCCGCCGCTGTGTCCGGGACTGTGGGCTAGCAGCATTGGAAATAAACCTGTGTGATTTGTTCTGCTACACATTCAGAACAATGCCTCAAAGTTGCTGCTGGCCATTATGGAGAGTCGTCATGACAATGAGAACGCGGAGAGGATTCTGTACAACATGAGGCCCAAAGAACTGGTGAGAGGGCCACAGCGTCTCTGTGTTCATCACCAGAGTCACCAGAGATCTCTCTGCTCGTTGGTGTAATGTCAGTGTGTTGATGCTCTAGGTGGAGGTGATAAAGAAGGCCTACCAGCAGGGAGAGGCAGACTTTGATGATGAAGAGGAGAACGCAGAGGACCACGCCGCCTCACCACGGAACGTCGGCCACAACATCTACATTCTGGCACATCAGGTGCACACGCTCACACAAGCACGCGCACACACACCCGATTACACCTCAGGTGCCTCTCTGACCAGTGCGCAGAAGCCGGGGCTGTGTTTCTGTTTGGTTGGAAGCCACGCCCTCAGTATGAAGCCACGCCCTCCGTATGAAGCCACGCCCTCAGTATGAAGCCTGGTCTCATATCAAATGTGGAATTATTTCATCCTTCGATCCTTCAGCTGAGTCGCCACAACAAAGAACTGCAGCTGCTGCTAAAACCACGTGGGGAGGACCAGGCGCTGGAGTTCTACACTGAACACACTGCCCAGATAGAGGTGACGCGCGGATGTGCACACACACACACACACACACACTGATTCACACACACATACACACTTGCACACACAAAGGCTCAGTTTGACACACACACGCTTGCGTCCTCAGATAGTCCGTCAGGATCGCACCATGGAGCAGATCGTGTTTCCTGTACCTCACATCTGCTCCTTCCTGACCAACGAGTCCAAGCTGCGCGTTTACTACAGCACTGAGAGAGACGAACAGGGCAGCAAGATCAACGACTTCTTCGTGCGCGCAGACGACCTCTACAGCGAGATGAGGTGGCAGAAGAAGCTAAGAGGTACTCGGCCATGACCCCTGCTTCACCTGACCTGGCCTGACCCTCAGGACCAAAGCACACGTTCTCCAGAGCCACAGACGTTCTGTTAAGCCGATCGGTTACTACCAGTAACCAGTGCTTCTTACGGGAACCTGGTGGTAACCTGAGGCTTGTGGCTGGTCAGCGTTTTAACGCGTGTCTGTTCATCTGTGTGTTTTAGCCCAGCCTGTGTTGTACTGGTGCAGCAGGAACATGTCGTTTTGGAGCAACGTCTCCTTCAACCTGGCTGTGCTCATCAACGTGCTGGTGGCGTTCTTCTACCCGCTGGACAACGTGAGCGACAGTGCGTATGAGAGCTGTGCCTGACCTCCTCACCACCTCCTCACCACACCTTCCCAGGGCTTTCTGGATGTCCAGGATGTCCTGGATGTCGGTACTGAGTGGCTAAGCTGGTGACGCTGGTGTGTGTGTGTGTGTGTGTGTGTGTGTCCGGGCCTCGCGCCTTGCCTGCAGGTACACTGGAGCTGTCTCTGTCTCTCCTGCTGTGGGCCTGTGTGCTGGGATCGCTGGCCTTTGTGGTGCTGTGGCCCAGTCCCAATGGTCTGAGAGTTCTGGTCATCTCCTCCGTTCTACGCCTGGGCTTCTCCTTAGGTCTTCAGCATATGCTCTCTCTGCTGGGAGCCTTTAACGTAAACACACACACTCACACAGACGCAACACATACACACCACTTGCACATCCAAGCACTTTTGTCCAAGAAAGTCCTAACCTTAACTACATTGCTCTGTGTGTGTTCAGGTGTGTAATAAGATGGTGTTCGTGCTGAGCTTTGTGGGTAACAGGGGGACGTTCACACGTGGCTATCGCGCCATGGTAACGGACAGAGAGTTCCTCTTCCACCTGCTCTACCTTCTCATCTGCACGCTGGGCCTCTGTGGACACGTGTTCTTCTACAGCCTCCTGGTGTGATTCAACAACACGTCACTCCCGTTCTGACGCTCGAGACGCTCGTGGGCCGGCCTGACGTTTTTGTATAAAATAGTGTTGCAGTAGCATTTGTACATGTACTTCTGCTCACCCTGAAGATGTTTATCTGTGCCTCTTGGATTAATTGTATTTAATTGTGGAGTAGTTGTGGATTAATTGTAAATATGTGTGTGTGTTGTGTGAGCAGTTGTTTGACCTGGTGAACAGAGAGGAAACTCTACTGAACGTGATCAAGAGCGTGACTCGAAACGGACGCTCCATCGTGCTGACGGCTGTCCTGGGCCTCATCCTCGTCTATCTGTTCTCCATCGTTGGCTACATCTTCTTCAAAAATGACTTCATCCTGGAGGTGGACCGCATTTCCAACAGCACTCTGGGTATGGAACAGGCAAGCGTGCTCAGACACACACACACACACACACACACACACACAACCGTGTCAATAAAAGGCCATTCTAGTGGGATGGATACTGGATGCTGAAAGAACGTGTTGTGCTCTTAACGTGTGAATGTGTTGTGCATGATATATACTGTTTTGTTCTCTTGACTGTGTAGAAGACGGGGTGAACTTGGCCAGTGGCTTCCTGTCCGAGGGCACCTGCAGTGTGGAGAATGGGACCTGCCTGTCAGTGGAGGGAGAGGAAGGTCAGAGCTGATGAACACTTCTTTATTCAATAGACAGCAGTTATATCCTGAATTTTAAATCCATGTTTACATTTTTGTACTTATATGTGAATGTTTGTTTGTTTGTGTGTGTGTGTGTGTGTGTGTGTGTGGTTGTGCAGGTGATTTTGAAAAAGCATGTGAATCTCTGTGGATGTGTATGATTACTGTCCTGAGTCATGGTCTGAGGAGTGGAGGAGGTGTTGGAGATGTGTTACGCAAACCTTCTAAAGAGGTGTCTCACACACACACACACACACACACACACACACACACACACACACTCACACACACACACACACACACACACACAAACAGACAAAAGCAAAAACAGACCTGTGGTGGAGGTTAGTATGAACAACGTGTCCTGGTTGTGTGTGTGTGTGTGTGTGTGTTGAGTGCAGGAGCCTCTGTTCGCAGCAAGGGTCATATATGACTTGCTGTTTTTCTTCCTGGTCATCATTATTGTGCTGAATCTTATTTTTGGTGTCATTATCGACACCTTCGCGGACCTGAGGAGTGAAAAACAGAGGAAAGAAGAGATCCTGAAAACCACCTGCTTTATATGTGGTAAAGACACACACACACACACACACACACACACACACACGTACAGAAACACCCAGACTATAAAATACAAATCGCAGAATGTGTGCATGCATATCATCATTTCTATTCTGTGCATAATGTTTGATGTGTGACATGCTTGTGCAGGACTGGAGAGAGATAAGTTCGATAACAAGACTGTGACATTTGAAGAGCATATCAAAGAGGAGCACAACCTGTGGCACTACCTGTACTTCATAGTGCTGGTCAGAGTGAAAGACTCTACTGAATACACTGGTCCAGAGAGCTACGTCGCTCAGATGATCAAGGTGAAACAGCTCTTCACTGTTGCTATGGAGCACTACAGCTGAGCACATTTTGGCCTACAACATTTCCAACATGCTTAGTCTCAGATATGGCAAAGCTTATTTGATCAGTGTTACCACTTGTGTACAGTGATAGTTCGTCTCCATAGTGTGGTGAGTGTTTTTGTAAACGTAAATGCTAACGGGTTTCATGACTGGTTCTTCATCCTCTATACAGGAGCACAATCTGGACTGGTTCCCTCGGATGAGGGCCATGTCCCTGGTGAGCAGTGATGGAGAGGGAGAGCAGAACGAACTGCGCTGTCTGCAGGAAAAGCTGGAGTCCACTATGAGGCTCGTATCCAACCTGACCAGCCAGCTCACTGAGCTCAAAGAGCAGGTGTGTGGATGGATGTGTGTGTGTGTGTAAATATGTCCCATGAGTGTGTAGGCACTGATTTCGTCTGTTATGTAGATGACTGAACAGAGGAAGCACAAGCAGCGGATTGGTCTGCTGGGAAACCCCGCCCACCTGAACATTAACCCACAGCAGCCTGCTTGAGGAGAGCAGAGTAAAGGGCTCCAGCAGGAAGCATGAGTTAAACATATGGAAAGAAACACTCACCTCCTGGACCTGAAGCCAGAAACAGCCTTAATGAATGGAGCTTTTTTTTTACTGGGGAGGAGTGTTCTGTCACACATCTATACACCCAAGTGCCATAAGCCTCCAAAAGAATGTCAACCAAAACACTAAACATTCACAAACAAGGACGTTTATCTTGAAAGAAACAACTATTTGATTTGCATTGGTACTTTTTTTAACCTTTTTTGCAGTGGTACTCAGTTTGGTCCATTTAAGGAACACCTTTCTACAATGTTCCAGTACTCCACACTTTATAGAATCAGATGTACTGAACTGCCTGCAGATATTAATTACAGCCCCTGATTAACCAAAGACTCCAGATCGATCCTTTTAGATTTTCCATATCCTTTTATTGGATGCAGCTCGACTCTCCTCACTCTCTATATTACTAGCACCACCTACCAAGAGCCTTTGCACTGTTTAACTCTAGTACATATTTTCCTTTATTCCAGTTAAAATTAATACCATGGATTTGTTTAGAGTGAGAAATGTATCCATGTGCATTTTATGTGTGAAGATGGTTTTCTGTACTTTTGCTGTCCATATGCATCCATGCATTGTAAGGAAACCAAAACGATATTCACCCAGTCGTGTTAAATATTTAAATTGTGTTTGTCCTTAAGTAACAGACTATAGGAAAATATGCTGTGGTCTGAAATCAGAAATGAAATTCCCTCAGTTTTAGGAGCTCTGCAGAATTTATTAATCATATATAGTTTTAATGAGAGTTTATTTATACAACAGCTATTAACTTTCAAATGAATATCAAAAAAGTGGTACATTATTTAAGTGGTACATTACACACAAACTAGTTTAGTGACACAGTGAAAACTGGTTCTCCTGACCCAGATTAGTCCTGTTCCAAGATTTTCCTTGAAGCCACTGCTCTTTCTTCCACCATGACTAGTCTGTGCCCGTAAACAGTAATGAGAGAACTGTGCGCAAACACCTGGAGTCCAAGCACAAGACAGGATGAGCAGCCGAGGGCTCCTGCAGTGGTGTGTGTGATTCCGTCTGCCCTTCTGCTTTATTAAACGCAAAAATGTATAGAACTTGATCAGCCTACGACAATGAATGTGCACGTCTTAATAGGTTTAAGGTTTGGTTTGGTTTTTTTTAATATATACACATCTAAATTACATGGTTTCACCTAATCATATATTCAGGCTTTAACCTACGGTTACCAAATTCCACTGCTACCAAAAAAAAAAAAAAGTTCTGAAAATGTACAAAAGTGTTCTTGCTGTAGAATTACAAGTATTTATACATCCACACAAGCTCAATGCTGGGTTTTCCACAATGAAAAGTGCATGTTAAATAAAAACAAAACAAACCAGTCATTCATAATTCTTCCTACATGTCAAAGGCTGTAGTACTAAATATCATTGGAGTAGAAAAAGCGGATCGTTCATTCATCGATCACATTCGGACATCGTCATGCTGTAAACAAAACAATATTCTTTCCCCCTTGCACAGGAATGTTGGTACCAGATGGTTTTAAAGACTGTATCAGGCTCAGTGAGACAGTGGAGAAGGTATGAGTAAACACTGGCAGATCTTTTACATTTGGGGTTTTAAATACAGTTTAGGTTGTGATTGGCACAGTTATTTTCACACATTCCTTTCTACCACCACCAAAAGTGCATTTCAAATATTATAGTAAGTAAGAAACTTTATTAAAAAAAGAAAAAAAAACCAACCTAAAACTAAAAAAAAAAAGTTCTGGAAAATAGAACATCTAGCAAAAAACAAAACAAACAAAAAAAAACTGTAGAAAACACAAAGCTCATCATGTGCACAAGACAACTTGCACACATGCACACACACACACACACACGTTGAACTGGTCATTGTTGAACTGGATTCCAGTCATTAGTGTGATACAATAAGTAAACAAAAATAAAACAATAATAAAAAAATAAAAAAACAACCACCCAAAAAAAAAAAAACCTGTTGATCCCTACTTTGCTCTGCATTTGTTAGCATAAAACCAATCTAAAAATAGAATAAAGAAACAGGAATGGCTGTTAAAGAGGCATGTAGCCTGATGGAGTGTGACCACAGTCTGGGACGCCTGAAACATGAATCTCACTGGTGGGCAGGAACCGTGAGAAGAGCCTCCTCCGCCAGACGGGAAATGTCAACGTTCTGTTCAACAGGAGAGAGCAGCAGGGTTATACCATGTCTAAGGGGTGGGAGCTGAATTAACTCAGCACGGTTACACACTGTATAAGGAGTAGGAGCTGAATTAACTCAGCAGGGTTATACCATGTGTCCAGCTTGACATACATCACATCCCAACAGATTCCTCAACAGAATAGCTGATGGAGTTGGATTTATGTGGTTTGAGATAAGCTGGGACCAGAATGGTCCTTTTAAATCACCAAGAGCGAGCAGAAAGCAAGTCTTTCCTTCTCAAAACACTGACTCCGTTTGGACGTTATGCTTCAGCTGTACAGAACAACTCTGTGAAGGCATTGTTCAGTCTCCCAACATACCTCAGGTTTGTCCCTGTGGGTGTTCACTGCCTCCACATTCAGATAGATGGACTCCACCTTACATCCTTGTGTTGTAGAAGAGGGTTTAAACAAAGGAGATTAAATTGTCCCTCGGTGTAAAATCAGTCATCTAAAGGTAAAGCTAAGAGGTGCTATAAGAGATGGTTCGCTATGTAACTGAAAAAGACATGATTAATGTTTCATAATTACAGCAAGGCTGATTACCATAAACTCAGGGGAACATTTCCCGCTCCTGTCTTTAGCCACCATTATGTAGTTCAGTGTGTTAATGCTTCCCTTCCCCTCCCACCCCTCAGGTTTCTCTTACCATAAGCTACTGGAGTAAGCTTCAGCACAGTGTGTAAAGGACATTTCAGGTAAGGCAGTTCATCTAGGAATGAAACACCACAGAAGAGAGCACAGCAAATTAGATTCCAGTGATTACTTGTTTGTCCTGATAACGTGCCTCACATTTGCACCAGGCTTTATAGAAAGAGGAGTAGGTTGCAGAAAACACAAACAGGGCAGTGCCGTTCATGTCCTACCAGCACTTTTGTCCAGGAAGTACGCGAGGAGACAGCGCATGACGGCCTGGTGGCAGATTACTAGAATGTTCTCCTGCCTCTCCAACTCCATAATCACTGGCTCCAGACGTTGCACCAAGTCCTCATAGGACTACACACACACACACACACACACACACACACCACAATAATTTCAGGCTTCACCTTCAAGGTGCATTTTTACAGCTCTGAGACTCATTGATAGGGCAGCATGTGCCATCATTTTCAGGCAGTTTACAGAGTGGAACACAGGGCAGTAGGACATGGTGTCTTAACCCCTGGCCCAGTTCACTTCAGTAATAAAACACAGACTGGTATGTTCTGGAGACACAGCCCAGGACTGAACTTCACATCCACCAAATCTACACCAAGAGCATGTCGAGGAAACACTAGAAAATGATCGACGCTTTCGCTGAATTGACTTTGAATTGCCACCTGAAGCAGATCCTGATTCCAGGTATACTGGTTCAGTCAGTGCATCGGGTGATGAGTGTTGCTTTAATCTTTGTGCACGGTAAACCCGATGTGTAGGATGAACGTACCTCTCCTTTAGGGTAGCGGTAACGGTATTTGTCCTGGTCTCGCAGGGCAAACTCAAGAGGGTAATGCTGCTGAATCTCTTCATACATCATCTCCTCACACACTCCCTGAGGGAAATAGCAGGAGTAAAGTTAGATGTACACACACACACACACACGCACACACGCAAGCTAAAAGTCCACCTTAACACACGTACAGCATCTATCTCATTCAGAGCTTTCCACTGTTCGTAAGGAACCCCCAGAGCCTCAGCAGTCTGGATCGTTCTCTTCATCTGACTCGTCCAAACCTTCAGGTCCTTTATATTCTGCTCCTGGATGAATTTACCCAAACAACGTGCAAACTGAAAGGGAGAAAAGGGAGAGTCTATGAGATCAACGTACAATTATGAATAAAGCAGAATCGAACATCTCTTAGACATAACACACCCACACAAACCTTTACCAGTGGTTAAAACCCAAACACCACACAAACAACAAGGAGCCGAACACACACCCGTTTACCACCGGAGGTCAGACCAGAGTCCCCACCAATGCGTCCCCTGATGTTCAGTTCACTCTCCCCGTGACGACACAGGTAGATGGAGCGTGGAGTGATATGTATATTCATCAGATAGTAGACAATCCGACTCTGAATGTGGTCCAGTACACGATTTACTAGATACCGCTGGCCCACATCCATCACCTTAATGTAAGACAACTCCCTGTGGCAGTCATTACACAGTACAATAAATACACAACCACAACATTTCCAAAAGTCACAGCATTTCAAAAAAGTACCTATATTTTACAGAGTTATAACTGCACTTTAAACACTCATGAAGAGTCCTGGACATATAAAATGCCTTACTTGTCCAAAACCTCATCCAAAGGCTGATAGGAGTTTTCATAGCATTTTATCCTCTTCATGAAGTCCTCGATGGCCTCGTCCGTGTTACAGTCAATGTAGTCAGGACTGCCTAATTTGACCTGCTACTCAGACAAACAGGAACAATCCTGTGAATCTGCTGGATTCACACTTTGCTTTAACTAGCAGTTTCATCTACACATGCCTCTTAAGTTGACATCAACAACAAAAGAAAACTGCTCTGTGCCAATCACACAAGAACAATTAACACTGGAACTTACTACAATATTCTGAGCAATAACTTCAGGATCTTCACACACAGACTCGACAAAAAACACCTGGAAAAATGAAAACAGAAACACGAGATGTTTCTCTGCGCGTCAGCATGCTGAGATATTCTGCAACATGGCATCCAATGTTGAGATTTATAAAGACTTCAAAAGCTTATACACATAAGAGAGAAACAGGCAGCTACTGTGGGTTGAGTAAGAGAGGCCGAGTTCCTGAGGTACACATCCTACACCAGCAAAACTTGCTTGTACCTTGTAGCCATTTTGCTCTGCAAATCTCAGAATAGTGCTTCTCCTCTCTCTTGTAGTGTTGGTGGCATCAAACACCTGTAAGGCAAAGGTTACAACACTTCTAAAATGCATGCATGTTCCAGCCTTTTCTATGACTAAATTCACTATGTAACCTTACAGTGAAGTAATCACGTTGTGCTTTATGCTAGAGGGATAATATGGCATTGAAAAACTGTATTTATTTCACTCACAGCCACCTGGCCTCCTCCAACACTGAGATAATGCCTGACATCATTTAGAGCTGCCAGAGCACACTGCCTGAAACACAGCAGTCAGCGGTTGTTTAAACCAATCACCTCATCTGGTTCACATGGTTAGTACACATGGTTACATATAGTGAGAGTTACACGCAATCTTACTTCCTGATCTTAAGCCCCTCCTCGTTATCAGGGCGGAAGAACTCAAAACTCTTGTAGATCTTCAGACATTCCCTGCGATACTGTCCAACATTGAACTCTATACACATAAACAAACAAAACCAAAACACCACCACCACCTTGAAGTTTACATGCATGCATACGTCTACGTAGGAAGATATGAAGCAAGTGTTTGGTCGTTTTAATTACCTTTAGTTGGTACACCGATCCAGTTTAGATAACGAGTGAGTTTTTTGGAGATGTACGTTTTTCCTCTAGCCGGCAAACCCACCGTCACAATGAGCGTGGGGCAGTTGGTCATGCATACTGAGAGAGTAGACGACAAAGGGCAAACTCTGTGTGTTTATCAACATAGAAATGTAAGATGACCAAAAAATAATTGAAAATTGGCCTGTTAACACATTTTATAGGAATATGAAAGTCATCTTTGTTCATTTCTGAGTGAACAATCACTCATACCACACACACACACACACACACACACACGTGCGCACACACACACACACACACACACACACACACACACACACACACACACACACACACACACACACACACACACACACTTTGTAATAGTGCTAAAGGGTGTAACAAATTGAGAGATGGTTTTCTGACACTGCTGGCATCTAGTACAGCCTCCAAAATATTTAAAGCAATCTGACAAGTTTCTCGGGAAATATGGAGTGGATGGAAAGATGGTTACTGAGGATAAAGTCCAAAAGGTAAATCCATATCTGAAAAGGTGATAACGAGGAACACAGTTAAGATTATTCTAACAGGAGCGCAGCTATGACATGCCTTTACCTTAACGTCACCCCAAAATACAACTATACAACTATAAAACAAAGAATTACTGTGATGATCCTCAGTACAATTCAAGACTCAAGAGGACAGACCCACAGCACCATAACCTCTTCCAGAACCAATGCCTTCAATCCACTGAAACAGTCAGGCAACAATAGTCCATGGAGTTTGACCCGATGATGCCGTCCATACGGTCCTCATTCTAAATAAAGGAATTTCACAACAGCGCATAGAGGGAGGGGCTATGGGAGGAACTGGACGATAGGTGTTTGAAATTTCAAACCTTCTCAAAGTTCTGAGCAGAACTATAGACCCCATGCCAGCATGCAGACTTTGCAGTTATGGTGTCCACCTGCTGCTCTGGCAGTCACGAGGCATTTCACTCACGCTTTCTGTCTGCACTTCCTTCTCTCTCACATGCACGTGCAAACACACACACACACGCAAGGAGAACTTATTTTCCCTTACATTTTGCATATATGGACACAAACTAATCTTAAACAAACCTACAAAGTTGCTTAAAAGTTTAGCTTCATATACATTGTTGCACATTATACACCAAGTTAAAATGACGGGCAAAAAAAAAGTATGTAAAACCTCAAGCAAAAATATGAAAAACGATATGTTTAGTTTACAGATCACAAAGCTTTACAGAATAAAGCCAGAACTGATGTCTGTTTTCTACAGCCTTTGTATAGCTGAAATGCAGCTGATAGAGCGCAGCTGATCTCGTAACTGCTTGCTGAGGTGAAATTGGTCATACTTTCTCTACGTACGAAGCAAACGCGGCGCACATACAAAAACCTGGAGTAAGTCGGGAGTAAGACCGTAGAATATGAAGCTATACGATTTTCGGCTGTCAATAGCGCGGACAGCCGTTTTTATCTGCATAATAAATAGCAGATTATTTACCAGTGACAGCCTGTCCAGTGGTACCAAGTTGGGTACACACCTGTATCTCCTAACTGCAAATACATATACTGAAGTGGAGGATACTTCACTGTAAATTTCAAACGAATTATAGCTAGAAAGCCAACATATTGCATTTGTTGTTTCAAAAGGCAAACTTCATTCTGGATGCATTGCAAACAGGAATTCTGCTTTCCTCTACCACAGTGAGAGACAAAATAACAAGCTGCATGATAAGGTCTAGCCAATTACTGTATTATTATTACTAAATTTTATATGAGAAATTCCAGTCCCATCTTAAAGGTTTACATCTGACGTTGAGAACGGGATACCAGCTCACCGTTATGAGAATTAAGAGAACACATGAGACCAGAGGAATCACGGGTACGAGACAGCACTTTGACTCGTGTAGACTACCCAAAAAGCTATCTTTATATATATTTGGCATAATTAACGTGAATCAATGTAGATGGCGATCGCACCATCGGGCTTATATGATACGGAAGCCAGCATAAACAGTGCACAGCTAACTTGGAACCGGTAAAGCCTGCAACGCACCTTACATGAACCGGAGGTTGACTGCGTCACTTTAGGCCTTCTGTAAGCGGGAATTGATGGGTTTAAAATTGAATTCAGGGGGTCAACTTTAAAGCTTATTCACGAATACAAATTTACATTCGCGGAAAAAAAGGTTTATCGTTGACCTCTGAATGAATTTCTATAAGACTTGTCTTTGTGCACACTATCTTCGACCAGTGTCTGTTCTTTAAACAGTTTCACATCAGCAGCACGCGCCACGCTATAACGCCTACCTTTCCTTTGAGAAATGTGTTTTTCCGGTAGTCCGTTCTTGCATGGCATCCATATCTTACGAAGGGGATTTTGCCTGAGCTCCCGGGGCAATACTGCCAGTGTTATATCCTCTGTAGAACCCATACCGGTTGCATCAACATCCCGTTTCTTCACGCCTAGTTGCTCGTGAACATTGGGGCAGAAGACTGTGGTAGTTAACTGGCTGGGGTCGAATTTATGTCATATGGGCTGAGGAAAAGCGAAGACCAGCTGTACCGTAATACCACGTACGGTCACGCACTCACAAAATAGGCGCTACGCAACGATCCAACAGAATTAAAGTTAAAACGATAAAAGTAATAACAGTGACGGTAAAAAGACTAAAATTACTATGATACTTGTAAAAGATTCAAATTAACGTTTCGAAACTACTTTATATCGACCGGGAGAAGAATCCGTCTATATACTATAGGGTAAAACAGCAGAGGTGAAAGAGTTTAAAAACATAAAAAACAGAAGTCTGGCGCTTTTCACATGCTACGCACATGGACTGTGAATGTTGATATGGGTCTCTCCAATCAACGTCCTGCCATAGAAAGTGGTCGGCCAATAGCGGGCAGCACACACTGACCGCAAAGGCGTGTACAGCAGAAGGTGCGAAATAGTAAACATCATGCTAAAATTGCACATAGTGTGCTTTTCAGAGAAAATCGACAATAACAACCGCGGACGTATTTCTCAATCAGATGGCATCATCCCGTGTTAAAACTGTATATTCAGCAAACTGGAATGCTTATACAAAACAAAGACTCACAAATAAACCACCAAATTCACCACAACCTCACAATTAAACAGCACAGCAGTACTACGATGTCGTATGTTTACACGCAGCTTACATATGATGGTACTCTGTCGACTCGAAACAAAGTATAAAGTAACAAACAAACAAACAAAACACGAGGTACTCGAAAACTAGGAATAATCTATATGCAAGAGGTGCAAAATATGTAAGGATTTTTTTTACGCCTATACATGTTTTAAAAACATTTCGGGATGCATTTCTATTATGAAACTGTAGTGTACATTGAAATGGTGGATTTATTACGGCTGAACAAGCAGTTTACAAAAACCAAAAAGTGCCATCTGGTGGCGACATTATGTCATTATATTTTTTTTCATGGAGTTTGCACTATATTATAGACTTCGCGTTTTTTAATATTCAGAGTTACGTTGATACAGCCAGATGACACTAAAACAGCTGACAGTGAATGTAAACCTACAGTAATCTTTAAATTCAGTTCTAACAGATGTTACCATCTTTGATATTAGATTTTTTAAATTTGGTTTAAATAGTCTAGAATGAGAATAAAAACATGAACGTCTAGTTCAATGTCGAGAAATCATGATTCCCCCCCAATTCATTTTCTGGATTCTGTTCTTTCACAGTAAAATGAAGAAAAAATATTAGCTTTTTTATTAGATATTTGTGCATCGTAAAACCTAATAGCACAGAACAACAGCACAGAATTAGATTAATACACTTTGAAAGGTACGAAAAATATGGAGTCACTTTAGTTATTCAATAAACACCTCAAAAAGAAGCAAATCTCTGAGTAAAGTTTAATTTATTCAACCATAATTTATAAGGCAGTGATAGTTTTTTTTTTTGCCGTTTGACCATGACCATTCTTGGTTCTTGACGACGATTTGACACACCTGGGGTTTTAGCTGTGATTCTGACTGATCTGACCTGATATCTCCTGTCTCCATCACTGCCTCGTCCCAGGACCCCGTGCTCAGAGACAACAGGCGAAGGTTCCGCATGTAAACGACACCGCTACATTCTAACACCGATCTTGTTTATTGGTTTCATCGGCAAATCAATCTAGAAACTAGTCAAGAAAATCTTATTCTATTTTTGCTGGTTTAAATCGACCAGTTTCACCGTCTCTGAGTCCATTTAAATTCCTTTAAAGGTTACACTCTGAATAACCCATTTAACACTTTTATTACTGTTTTGGAATGTTATGAATGTACATCATATTCAAATAAATCTTTTAATTCTGTACACTTTACAAAAATAAATTAGCTGGTAATCTCCACCCTCCCTTTCAGAGACTGCCATTAAATTTGTTGTTTGTATTGGTGTCACAAGAACATCTCAAGGGGAGATCATACCACACTGCCCAGGTTTGAGGGAACTACACTAGCAGTGGAATCTGGATGTCTATGCTGTTCAACCTGCATTTGGAATGGAGTCAATGTCTTATCACTAAACCTAATGAATATCTAAGATTTAACCATTCCTCTAGTTAAATTTAGTCTCACAGCACAATGTTTTGTAGGATGAAGAATCTGCAAAAGGTCCAGATTAATGGTTTAGGCGATTTGTGTTGTTTTGCAAGACAGCCTACTCAGAATTAATGGATATGATTCAGTTACAATTACATCTATTCAACGTTGAGCGAGAATCCTGTACGAGAACAGGAAACATGGAGACATGTGCAACTTGCATAAGATCTAGACATCTCATTTATCAGCCCGACAGGTTATTGAGTACATCACACATGCACAGAAACAGAGTAGAGCTGTAGAGCCAGGGCGTGTGTTCATCAATGACAGATGGACAAACATAGAGAGAAAGAGGCTTAAGTTGAGTCTGAACTCATGCCCTGTTCACTAATAGTGTATTACTTGGGGGAATTTGCTGCTTTTGATGGACTATGAATTGAATACCCATAAGACACTGAATATATGTAGCTCATTCTCTGAGGTTTCTGAGTCATTACGCCAACTGTTCTTATCTTAGGTTGAAATAAGAGGTAAATATAACATACTTGTACCTAGCTACAAGGCTAAATACCTTGCAAAATGAGAAGATATTCTCGTTATGCAAGACATTTAGCAAGGAATGTTGTCTGTTCAACGGAAAATGACCACCATCACCAAACAATGAGTAAATTATGTAGTGTACAGAAGTGCTTAATTGAATCATGAATTTCATACCGTGTATTACAGTGCTACTGTGCTCCTGATTGTTCTGTGTGGAGAATATGGAGGCTTATGGATTGGTAGCTATAGTAGTACTCATTAAGTTGGGAGAAGAATGTAAAAATCTTGGCTTCTCTCATCATCTCTCTTATTATGTCATCATTTTATTCCACTTGTTCTAATATTCATCAACAAATGATATACCGTGATTAGTCCCATCAAGTCGATATCCTCTTTGTGTGGTTGTCAGAATCTTCTAACATAACTTGTTTGACCCATAATGCTTTGCCATTTCTTTGTATTGGGGGAGGATTTGTGTGTGCTGTAGTGCAGTAAGCATTTCATCAACTAATTATTTGTGTACATAATAAGGAAAAAAAACAATTTACATATTCACAAACGAGCATACGCAGAAACACATAGGCAGGCAGTCGGACAACGTAAGCCGAGCAAGACAAAGCTGTTACTGACGCTTAAAATAGGACTGGAGGAATGATGGTGAACTTTCACCCAGATACTGAGGCGAGGGAGGGGGAGACCGAAGGAGGTGGGGAAAGGAGAAAGATGACTACAGAAAGCGAAGAATAATATAATCCACATACGAAAAACTCTAGAAGAAAAAACATGTGAAAATAGCATATTAAAAGGTAACGTAATTAATATGTATACACACAACGCCAAACAAGTACACACACAGGTTTGTGTATATTTCGTCCTACTCTGTTCGCTCAGCTACCAACAAAATAATACTGCAGTCAAAACCCCACATCCACTGAGCCTGTACAGCACACTGACCCATTTTATCCGATCATTTACTATGCATAACGCGGCGACTTTTCCAAAGCATTATAAACGCTGATGCGTTTAAAATAACTATAGAAAATGTTTAGTTCTCGCCAAAACATGGTTCATCAACTTCCGGACCTCAGGATTGTAGATGCTCATTGATCAAAACTGCAATCCAAGTCAACAGACGCACTTCGCTGATTTCGTTTGAACGTAATCACCAGCAGCAGTGCATAGTATTTCAGTAATGAAGAATGCATTTTCTCACGCATGACACTTCCACTGTTTCCAGTTGTTTTGTGTTTCCAGCTGACGCAGTGTTGGTGTCTGTCTACGCCGCGGTACGACTAATTACACTCCTATTTAAAAACGTAACGGACTGGAGTGGAGTGGACACCGTGCTTTAAGTGTATATGAACTGTTTACTAATAATTGTAAAACGTGAGCATTCTGGCCAGGATAAAAGAGGAAAGACTCGTATGCTCAATCAGCTTCTCATTGTACGCTCAACCAGCTTGTTTACTTCCTCCGCCATGCGCTACAGCACGTACAGCGTTCTTGCAAATTCGCTTGGCCAAGACAGAAAGACAGTTGATCCAAAATAAGCTATGCAGAGTCGCTTCACAGGAGCTTTCTTACCTGTACTGATCCGGTTATGCGCGTTCCAGGAGGGAATGCAACCTCTCATCGTCAGGGTTTATATGTAGCGTTACTTGTTCCCAGCGTGTTCAGGCAGTGAGTGTGTTTGGATAATGTCAGTGGGTGTGTGCCCGCGCGCCAGTGCTTGGTTGATTGAGTGACACTGAGTGAGTTTGCATCGGTCCACTGTGTATTTGTACCATCTTCTAGTGAACAAAACGGCAATCGAAACAAAAATGCGCAACAAGGGTTTGCCCACGCTTCAACAGAGACACTGTGCAGATAACCGCAAGTGCTTCACTTCTGCTTCTGAAAGTGGTTCAGTGTTGACACAGAAGCAGGGAATGGTTCATTCTAGCATGTCAGATTAGATCATTAAATGTCGCACAGTGGTTAGTATAAACTAGAACTACAGTACATGTGTGATCTTACTACCCACGACTCTCACATTCACAATAAGCCTGAAAAACAGACAGCTGAGAGTTCTTTGGGTTTTATTTCTACTAGTCTTAATAAATGATCACAGTGATACAGCATTCAAAGAGAGAGACTTTTATTCTTGGTGTTCATGATTTGGTGCAACAGTGATGAAGCGATATTGGCAGTGCCGCAGTAGAGAAAACGCAGGTGCTTTTACTGGTCTTTAAACACATTGTTCTCGTCCTCAAAACTCTCTGTTCCTGTGTTGGCTTAAAACACAAAGATAAACAACAAGTCAAAACAGTGCTAAGAGCTGTCTGCAGGCATGTGTGTGTAGGGAGAAAAAAGCTAATAAACCTGTAGAATGCAGGCTTCTTTGGTGTGGCATTTCCCTACAATGAAAAGAAACTCATATTAACAAATAGTCAAATTCATTCAATAACTGCTATAACCTACTCTGTATGGCCATTTTATTAGAGACAAGCTTTTAGTAGTGCTTTAGACCTCCTTTGGCGATCAGAACCACAGCAGTTCACTGTGGCATAGATTCCATTAGGTGTTGAAACTGTTCTGCGGGAAGAATCTTAGTCGACAGTTACAGCAAATTAGATGGAGGTACTGGCAATGCTCTCAATAGCCATTCTACTTCATCCCAGAGATGCTCTAGAGGATTAAGATCTGGAGACTGTGAAGGCCAGGGAAGCAAGGAAAACTCACTGTCACTCACCTGGAACAAATCCATGACTATACAACCCCTGTAGCATGATGCATTGTTCTGCTCAAAGTGTCATTCTGCCTTAGGGTAATTTGCTCTCAGGGATGAACTAGCTATGTCCTACTGTTCAAATGAAGGACCCAGGGTGTGACAAGAACACATTCTCCACACCATCACTCCACCTTCTCCAGCATGCAGATAGGAGTTAACGCCCATCAGGAAGTCAGGAAGTGCTCATTGATGCTGCTTGCAATAAATTCTGACCCTCCTATTAGCATGATGCAACAGATATATGAATTTATCTGACCAGGTGATGTTTGCTCAGTGATACAGTTGTGGTGCTCTTTTTCCCACTGGAGTCTTGCCTTTCTGTTTTCCTTAGACATCAGTGGCACTCAAACTGGTGGTCTGGTGTTAACAGACATCAGTGGCACTCAGACTGGTGGTCTGGTGTTAATAGTCCAGCTGTGCTAAGGAATGAGGAGTTGTGCATTTGGACACATTAGCTGGAACAAAAGTGCTGTATTTGTCTACAATTTGTTTCACTTATTTACATCCTCCTCTGACATTAATTAGCTGTTTATATCCACAGCATCCCCTTTGGCTGGATGTTTTTTTCTTGATTACACCATAATTACACCATCTTGGTATACTTTCAAAACCATTGCATGAGAAAAGCCCTTAAGGCTGACAGTTTTGGAATTGCTGGTCTGGGCTGGTCTACCCCCTGATGACATGTCATCTTATATCACTGAACGCCGCAGTTATTAGTATAAATTATGTCTCATTCAAAGGTTGCTCAGATTTACACATTATAATGTGGATTCACACTGAATTTGATCCATGGAAAACTTGCTCACTTGATTTTATGTTCCACTCCAAGGTCCAATTTCCATACATGGAAGCTCCAGTTGTGAAAGCACAGGTGTCTCTAGTAAAGTGGTCATTTCATTTATATATAAATGTCATGTTCAAGATTACAAAATGGTGAGTGGCCTTGCTGTTTACTCACCGGAGAAAAGGTGGCTCTTTTCTATACTCCTGCTGGATTTCCCATCAGTTTGGGGGCTGGGTAAGGTGGAGGGAGTGGGAAGGAAAAGTTTGCAGTAAGATTATCAGCATTATCATTAAGGCTAGATGAAGCTGTGGTTGCATTTGAAGGGATGGGTGGTAGAGGTCCTTTCCTCTGGGCCAAAAAAACAGATGTAGTTTTGGTCCCTGGAGAAGAGCATGAGTGGCTAGTTGGGGAAGAACTCGAAGCTTTCTTGATCCCTGGTCTGAAGGTTTGATCGGTCACCTCCACATCAAGAGTGGGTGGAGTTCTGGGACATGGGACACTGAGACAAATTTTATACAAATATTAAAACAAAGTCAAACAGTACTAAACAAGTAGTCAATGTCTATTCCAGTCTTTAAAAATTAAAAGGCGTTCATGACTGAAATATTCATAAACAGAGTTTTGAAGTTATGTATAGGTTGGATAGGTGATGGGTGTGTGTGTGTGTGTGTGTGTGTTGCTCAGGTGCACAGGTGATCATGCTCCTTACTGCCTGCATGTTGAGGAAACATTCAGGCATGCGCTGAGCTTGTCTCTTGGCAGCCACCGCGACGTCAAGTCCAGACTGAGAGTGCGAACCAGCATTCTGGGTACTATGGGACAGTGACAGGGCTGTTCAGAGCTGAATACTGATCAGAGCTGAATACTGATCAGGGCTGAATACTGATCAGAGCTGAATACTGATCAGGGCTGAATACTGATCAGGGCTGAATACTCACCCGCATGGGCAAGACTGGGGTACAGTGCGAGAGGATTTCAGTGCTGGAATTCAGTGAGATAGGACTTCAGTAGAAGTGTTGAGTTAGAGGGGTTTAATGGGCAAGAGATTCAATAGGAGAAGAGTTTAGTGGGAGAGTTCACTGAGAGAGGGGATTAGTGGGAGAGGACATTACTGGACGACTGTTTCAGTGAGAGAGGTGTTCAGAGGCAGAATTCAGATGGAGAGGGGATTAGTGGGCAGATGTTTCAGTTGGAAAGTTCAGTGAGAGAAGAGGAAGTGGAAGAGTCCATAGGAGTTCAGTGGAACAGTTCAGTTAAAGAGGGGATTAGTGTGAGATAATTTAAGTGAGAGAGGGGTTCAGTGGGACAGGAATTCAATAGAAGAATTCAGTGAAATAGCTGTCCAGATAATTTAGAGAGGGGATTAGTGGGCGAGGGGTTCACTGAGATAGGAGTTAAGTGGGAAAGGTGTTCAGTGCTGACCTTTAGTACTGCTAATGCACTTTTGTACAGCACTGCTGAATCTGCTAGCCTCCTCCTCATTAGCAAAGTTCAGCCCTGCCTGGCAGTCCTGTGTATATAAGTTAGACAAACACAGTAGATCCTTAAAATTCAGAGCCATACAAACATAAAAAGGTATGGAGGTAGACTGGTGTGTGCGTGCTGCTAACATCACTGGGGAAGGTGTGGAAATAGGGGCAAGGAGTTGAATACTGAAAAGGTATGTACAGCTCCTGTTCCCAAAGCAGTGTAGCCCTCTGCACAGAAAGAAACAAATCTTACTGTTATTAAATTATTGAATTATTACAACAGCTGGTACTTTTGTCACTAACAAAAAAACAAACAAAAAAACCCACTGCTTAATTATTGAATAAACTTTGTGACATGTCTATGTTAAGACAGAAACATGATTCAAAATATTGAGTAATATACACATAATTATTTAGATATACCGCTCACATGGATACATCATATGCACAATCAGTCCAGTACACCAGTATGAGCAAGTGCCTATAC
>JAOYMR010000017.1:7490441-7500910 GCA_025802075.1 Tenebrosternarchus preto
TGTGTGTGTGTGTGTGTGGATGCATATGTTATAGCAACTCACCCCATTATGTGTTGTACATAAGAGGGAAATTTAAACTCTGTAGCTCCTCCCCCTGGCTTCTCCACCTCTGCACCTGGTGATACAGCAGGGGTGTGATAACAGCATCATTGGTCCAAAAATCTTGTTGATACACACAGACACACAAAGATGAGTTTAGTGGGTTATACTGAAGCTTTGGTTTATGGGAGTGACACTTGCCTGCTCTCTTAGCCTCCAGGAGGAAGGCATTGCCATAATCCCAGAAGAACATTCCTTCCTCGGACAGTTTATTGATAGCGGTGACCTGCCTACAAAGACTGCAGGCAGACAGGCAGTGGGTTTCAGAGCCAGTACTCGAGTTAGAGGATCACAGCAAAGTCTCTAGTGTTAAATGAACGATTCTATAGCTGGACATGAACATTATAAGAGCCAATCCAGCGCATTGACTTTTCTGTGTTTTTATATTTAAGTATTCTAAGCGTCCTGGATCGCTGGTCGTAAGGTAGTTTGTTTGTCTGGTCTCTTGTACACAATGGCGATGAAGCATGTGTGTAGTCTCGTCATGTACAATGAATGTCTTGCATGTGTTGGTGTACATAATGCACAGTGGACCTGAAGTGTGTGTGCGTTTGTGTGCTTGTGTGTGTGTTTGGGCGTGTGTGTGTGTGTGTGTATACCTTTCATGTACAATGGTCTTGAAGCGTGGAAGGTCAGTGTTCATGAGCTGATTGGCCTGTTTGAAGCTGAGCTGGACTGGATAATATCCTCCACTAAAGGGGTTATGCAGTGATGTCTGATCAGAACCCAAATCTACCAGTAATTCCCCCGTACGCTCATACTCCTGCCACAGACGCTCCCTGGAACACACAGAGGGCACACACTCAATGACAGACCTGCATAACACAACAACACACATGCACAAATGCAAATACCCAGTCAAACACATGGACACACCCAATTGTGCAAACACCCATCCAAACACATGGACACACACTCACACACTTCCTAGCAGCCTCACTCAAACTCACAGGAAGAACAGCTAACAGTTCAACTGCATTCTTGAACTCACCACAATGCCACAATGTTGCCGTGGTAACCCAAGCTTAAAGCCATCTTTGACTTCCTGGCCTCCCTGTGAGATACAGAGACAAAAAATAATCCATCCTATAATTATCTCTCATATATTATTCTATTTCCTTGTATTATTTCTTGTCAGCTACAGTTTCACTTCAGTGAATGTTTTTTATTTCAGCTTTGTTGTACATTTAATCTCACTGAATTCCCTTCACCAAGATGCTGAGGTGCATGGTGTCAACTACAAATTGACAAGCCTACAGTCTCAATAGTGACACATATTTATCAGGGCAACACCTTTAAGCTGTGAATTCACTTTTAACACCTGCTACTAATACAACACACAAATCACATTTTCAAGGCAGGTTTCAGAATTGGATGTTATTTTTGACAAAACAATTTACTACTGGTCTACACAATGGCAGGTATTTCCGTTTGCTCTGCCCCAGTGGCCTAATGGATAAGGCACTGGCTTCCTAAGCCAGGGATTGTGGGTTTGAGTCCCATTCGGGGTGTTGCTTGTTTTCTTAATTTCCCTGAGGGAACCCTCCCAAAGGGATCAATCTATCTATCTATCTATCTATCTACTTCAGTTTTACTGAAGGATCATTTGCATTGGCACAAAGCTCTTTGATTAGACCATGTAAGACCATGTCTAGATCAGGAACCCCAGGTGTGGGTAAGCTCAGGAAGAAGAGAGGTGTGTGTGGTACCTGATGCGCTGCATACAGTGGTCAAGGTCCTTGGTGACCTCCATCAACCAACCTTGCTCAAGCCTCTTCTGGAGAGGAACCTCATCAACCTTCAGCCAGAACACAGCTCTAGTTAACAGTTATTGACTGTATAGGAAAACTAGGAAAATTCCAAGTAGACTTGCATGGAAGACTGGGTTCATGGTTAAACTCGGTCTGAACAGTGGTACAAGGTGTTGGTCATGAGCATCAGGGAATGATAATTAGTTGATGTTAAATATCTGATAATTGGCTGACCTCTGCGATGACCCCAACACAGCCAGCGATAACAGCAGCTTTGGCCTGTGCCCCACTCATGCCACCAAGGCCAGACGTCACGAACACACGACCCCTCAGGTCACTTGTGCCCAGGTACCGCCGACCTGCATTCAGCACAGTCAGCTACACATCAAAAGAGCAAGACAGAAGAAAACCTATTTAAGAGGGATTAGACCATTTTAATTAACAGACACAATTTTCTCCCAACACCAGTGAACTAAAGAATTAAATTAGTAAACAAGATAAATTAGATACTAAATTAAGATTTTTATAGGCAATAATTATATCTGATCTGCTGCTTACCATGGTGCCATGAACAATGCCCTGAGGACCAATATAGCAGTAGCTTCCTGCTGTCATCTGCCCATACCTAAACACACACACACACACACACACACACACACACACACACACATACACACACACACACATACATACACACACACTCACACAACTGAATTGAAATTGTCCTCGCGTATGGACATTTTTCTCAGTAAGACTGTAATCCAAAACATGTCCCAACAGGAATGTATCTCACATGGTAATTCCGAGAGCAAACATCCTCTCATAGTTTTCCCTAGAAGAATAGTTTGGAATGACCTGTGATAGAATGGAGGATTAGAGGTTGACATGCATACAAAATCTTGCAGCCTAAAATAATACACAGGCAGATGGATATGTGGAGTGAGGAGTGTGTGTGTGTGTGTGTTACCATGCCATTGGTGATGACACAGCGTGGGGAGGAGGGTAAACTCGGAAAGAGGCCGAGAGGATGACCGCTATACAGGACCAGAGTTTGCTCTCCAGTCATAGTGCTCAGGTAATGAAACACAAGCCAGAACTGTACACACACACACATACATACAATGTTAATAACAATAACATTTAGTCTTTGTCCTTCTCTCACAATGTCTCTTTCTACCATACAGACACACACACACACACACACACACACACACATGTACATGTGCACACACGCATGCACAAATTACCTGTGCCCAATTACTAAACACCTGTCCATTTCCTCCATAGGTGACAAGCTCCTGTGGAAACTGAGATATGATTCAGAAATATGAATGATTCAGATTCAGACTGCATACATACCATGTTTATCATGTACCATGTTTATCATGTACCATGTTTATCATATACCATGTTTATTATGTACCATGTTTATCATATACCATGTTTATCATGTACCATGTTTATTATGTACCATGTTTATCATATACCATGTTTATCATGTACCATGTTTATCATATACCATGTTTATCATATACCATGTTTATCATGTACCATGTTTATCATATAGCTCTGGGCCTCGGTTTCACTACAGGACAATGTTGCAAACTCAAGTTTCATAAGTCATGAACAATTTGTACGCTTGTCAGCTGACCATGAAGGGAAGGTTGAGTTTGCACGTGTATGTGTGTGTGTGCGTGTGCATGTGTGTGTGCGTGTGTGTATGTGTGCAGACGTTTTCATACCTGAGCTACTGCAGGATCCAGATTATTCATGATCATATGCATGATGGCTGCAGCATGCCTTGTCTCACAGGGGTACTGATTAATAGGATATGCCCTGCAACATGTACACACACTTGTTGACTGTGATCCATGATCCAGTGTAGGGTTCAGTCTAAGAGATCTCTGGGTCGTGGAAGTTTATATGGGAGTGCCTGCAAATCCCCCAAACACTGACCCCAACGACCCATACCAACATGTCAACAATAGATATTTAATTCTTAAATGCTCATTTTAAGTATGTAATATCAGATCTCTGTGCTGTAACAATAATGATTCAAATCTTTCTGATGCACTGATAACACTGAAAAAGAACCCACTTCATGCGGAGTGTGGGGCAGAAGCGGTACATGTAGATGTGTCCGTACAGTCCGAGCTCCTGGGCAAACTCTGGGGCCAGGGTGGCATGCAGAGCCGGAGGGAAATACCTCAGAGCATTTCGCAGAGCCAACTGGTGGAGTGAAGCAAGCCAGAGGTTACACATCAACTTACCGGTGGCATCATCACGTCTCTAAACCTGCCATTCGTCTTGCCCTCTCTCCGTTCACTCTCTGCTGGACGCCTTTTCTGCTCTCGTGCTCCTTCTCTTCCGTTCTGATTACTGCAGCTCATGCCTTCTCTAATTATTGACAGGGTTGCAAACATGGTGGGACCCTGCATGTTCTTCAGTGGAGGTCTGAAAGCAGACTGCAGTTCTGTCCTAAAAGATTTGAGCACTTAACCTTTGGACCTGGAGCTCACTGCACGGCCGAATCCTGTCAGCACTCACCTGAAGTGGCTTCAGCACTTTTGCTGAACATGTTTAGAAGTTCAACAACAGTTTATATTGGAAAGTAGTTATGAACAATAACTACTAAGTTTATTTTCAGGAGTCTGTTGCTTTCAGATTATACTAAATACAAGTGTCTTCATTTTCTGCCAGATATTGTTGTGCATTTATGTTGAATGATGTAATAACAGTAAACGATTTAAAGCTTTGTTATTGGTAGAACTCACCCGTTTCTCCTCTGGTGTGAGGTTCGGAGTGCGGACTGGTGCGTGAGGCACACTGGGGTCTCTGCCACGGTTTGGTGGAAGGGGGTTAAGAGGTAGACCTTCACAAAGCTCCTTCAAACTTTCCATTACGTTCACAAGCAAAACTGAGATGGTTTACAGGGACGGTTTTGATGTAAAAAAGAAATTGAAAGAAGAATGAAGGAAAAATGGTAATCACGTCCAATCCTGAGAGTCCACTCTCAGGTAGAGAAGGCTTTTCCCAAACAGACAGTGCCCTGCTGACCCTCTCATCCCCTCCTCTTCTCTCCATAGGCCAGCTAAGCCCAGTTCCCCTTCAGTCTCATCCAATTGAAAACCAATGCTCCGTCACAAAGGTAATCATTGATGAGCGTAAGTGGTGTAGTGTTTAATGCACCCTGGTCCCAGACACTCAGGGTCACCACTGCTACATGGACCCATCTTATCAGCACCTAACCCTTTCTCAGGTTCTCAGGGTGAGAGGTTTATAACTGGCTACACTCTCCAGCGCTACTTTTATGACCTCAAAGTAGCCTGAGAGATCTAAGAGGAATGGAGGGGAAGGAACTGACACCACATTCTTCAATGCTTCCATTTAACCTCCAGTATTGAAAACTCCACTTTCCCATAACACTATCGGATCAGGAAAGTGACCATCAGATTTCAGAGACATAAGTTTTGTTAGAATGCATGCAGTATGGTTTGTGTATTTGTTTTATTCTTTTGGTTTTTATTTTGGTCTGTTCGTTTTACACACTTGTACACATCTAACAGTGCTCACCGTGCAGTCTCATTTTAGTCATCTTTCGCCTTTGGTCGAGTCAAAAATTTGTTCCATTTTGGCCACTCGGCGACCAATTTTGGAGATCAAAATTAGAACAACAATGTATCCTGGGTGTCTGGTCATGAGCAGTTTCCCTGCGTATGAGTGAGGTCCCTATTAGTGTAAGCAGCTAATATCCCATTGGTAGGATTTATAACCCAGATACAAAATCTGCATACATTCATAGGCATGCTCCGATACTCCAGTGCTACTGCACATGAGAACAGACAGCACTCAAGAGTTTCAAAGCATTTTTTTATGTTACTGTCTTCTCCATTCTGAGACAGAATTGGAATGTAGGATCAGGTTGTTTGTTCTGCACATTTCTGAACCAGTTCAGTCAACCTAAACTTAAGAACTCTTAGCTGTCCTGAAGAACTTCCCATCAACCTTGGGCTGAGCTCTCCTGACAAAATCCTTTGGCAAAGTTAGACTGAAGATAGGAGAGTAAGATGTCCGCTTATTAAATCCCATGACACACTATAGTCCAGGCAGAGCTTTTATTGGTTGACTTAAATTCTTCAGCAGCTTTTACACCAAAACTCCCATTTCATCAACATCTGCCATTGTGTCTCCTCCCAACAGCATAGAAGCAAGTTGGGTTCAAAACAAGCATAACTGTCCCTCATGACTGCCACCTGTTTATTTTAGAGTAGGTGACACATTTAGTCCTACTGCCACCACAGTGCAGTACCTACCCATTATTTACTATTGGGAAAACTGCATTTGGTGAAAGGTGGAACCATCTGTTTGATCTCGTTCCTGAACAACCAAGGTTCCTTTCGACCAATTATTATATTCACAGAAACACAAACCATTTTTCACAAAAAGAGCTTTTATTGAGAATGAGCACTTTTTCCAGAAGGTAGATGTTCTGAATTGCATTTTTGTACATATTCAAAAACAAGTTATTTTACATGGTGGCACATTTCATTAAATGTCATATATACACACACGCTAAGTCAATGAGACATTGGGAAGGTTTTTTGTTGTTGTGGAGAAATACATTTTAACCTCAAAATCCAGGTTATTTTCTGTCTGGCAGACAAGCACCCAACTTTGCTATCCAGTATCCTTTCTACTTGATGTAGACAAAATACTTGGGATGACCACGCTCATTTAAAAATAAAAGGGGGGGGGCTTTAAAGAAAGTCCTTATTACATTAAAGATGTTTCACCTTCTTGTCAAATTCACTTGGGCTTTTATCACATGATCTTCAATGTACAAAGTGCATTTGCTTGGTTCTGACAAGCCTACCTTGCACCACAACCAAATGTCCTTAAGAAACCAGCAAACACCAACATTGCCATGGTAACATATTGTCAGAAAGGCTCATGTTTACAGCCACCAGGGACAAAAAAAAACCTTTCAGCAGTAAGCTGAAGTGCAAGACTACTGAGACTGAGGTTTAAACATGAACAACTGTGCTTGTGTGCGAGAGAAACACGTTACAGAACTGCTGCTCCAGTAGAACCAATCTCTGGAATGGATGAAATGTATAGGGTCACCCAGCAGTCCTCAACAGAGCTCACAGAGTCTAGCTTTACTAACTAACCAATGTTTTTACTAATATTTCTCATATTTCTGAGAAAGTGGAACACGATCTCAGAACAAAAGAGGACATTTTAGAGCCAACCTGGCCAATAGCAGGGAGTTCTCTCAAGACAGCACTGTTGAAAAAAATCGACCACTTGAACTTGCACAAAAAAATATATAAAATAATGATGACAACACTCATAAAAAGAAGTTTGACAAGGTGTGTGTCAGTGTACGCATGTGTCCGTGTGTAGATTTAGAAGAGTAGTGCTCCCATGCTTCCTACTTCACTCTGCTCTTTAACAAAGATCTCAAAGTACTGGTAGATAATAGTGACAGCCAGCAATATTCCCGTTCCTGAGCCGATGGCTCCTAGGAAATCGGCCATGACAGACAGACCACCAATGCAGAGTCCTCCGAATGCAGCCGCTGTAGGGATATACCTGCACACACGGCGGAGAATCCAAAGTGAGATTCTACGGACATTTTTGAAGGATTTTGTAAGCGAGTGTGTTCGTAAAAGGACAAACCTGTTGAGCTCATGCACCATGGATGTTTCTCTGTGTCCCCTCATCACCATCTGCTGCTCCTTAAGCTGTTTGGCCACCTGTCACATAAACATACGTATGTTTACCTTTTAACATTATGCCATGATTCATTGCTCTACATAGATCGGTACAAGGCCCAATGGGATAACATCAAGGTTCCCAGCGCCGCCCACAAGCAGGTGAAACCTACGTCTTTGGCAGATGATCCAGATACTTCAATCCATGTCTTTGAGAAAAAGGCACATGATCCCAACATGAACACAATGTAGATGAGTGCATGGACTGGATCCTCCAACACTGAACCAAAGGATTCTGGGGGTGAAAGGTAGTAACACAGGCCTCCTACAGGGTAGGCACGGGCAGGACCACCAGAGGATGTGTCCTGTGAACATAAAACAGACCAAATTTTACTCTAGTGATTTTTGTACTTTAAACATTTCAAAAATCACTTTTTTTTTTTAATTAACAGTTTTAAATGCTACTTGCATTGTGCATTAGTTCTTTAAATGTCAACTGTAGCTTATTCATTAATGAACCATAACATAACCTTTGCTTTTACCTGGGTAAATGAACACAAGGGCTGGGAAGCAGTAATAATAAAAAAAAATGTAAATAAATAAAAACCAAGTACTATTGCTGTATGTTACTTACAGACCAGGTTCCCAGCAGGTTGACCAGGAAGTTTCCACTGAAGCGGGTGGAGAGCATCTGAGAGATAACGTAGAGGTTGGACACCAGTGCAGACTGCAGGATGATGGGAATGTTGGAGGTGTAGAACAGCTTGATGGGATACGTGTTGTACTGGCCCCGGTAACGTGCCGACTTGATGGGCAAATCAACTCTGAAGCCCTGAGACGGAGGAGAGAGAAAAAAATTCATTACATCCATAACCAGTCTACATTACTCATTAATCCATCCATGTAATAATTTAACAAAAATTTATTACTATTTATGGCACATGCAACACAGCTGTGATGTGCTGATCCCATCATATCACAGTTTATAACTCACTTGGAAGTATATAACCACAGCAAAGACAAAGACGGTAGCGATGAGATTCATGAGGTTGGGCAGGTTCTGCCTGTAGAAAGCCTCTCTGAGAGCACGCACTTTATCAGTACGCGTGGCCAGCAGGTGGAACAGAGCGATGATGGCTCCCTCAAACTCAGTACCTGAGAGCAGAGAGAGACGTTTAAGAGTCTAACCATGTACAACATCCGTTTTCAGTTCACCTCACAAAGATCTTGGGGTGAGACTCTAAGATGGTAAGGTATTCTGCATACGTACCTCTGCCCGTGTTGACTGTAGTCGGGCTGAAGGCTTTCCATACGATGGTCTCACAGATGTTGGTGGCGATGAAGAGAGAGATGCCAGAGCCCAGACCGTAGCCCTTCTGGAGAAGCTCATCCAGCAACAGCACGATCAGACCAGCCACAAACAACTGCAGAAGCCAGTAATGCACACATGAGCCAAATGCTTTATTCTGCACAACAGTTTAATTGTACTTGCACTATATCCAGGATCCTTGAAGTGAAGGAATCAAGACAACCAAAAAGCACTGATTGAAACCAAGGTGTGCCCTCACCTGAATGATGATGAGCAGACAGATGCCAGCACCCATCTCTGAGGGGTCTCCATACATTCCCGTCATCACATACACAATAGCCTGACCAATGGTGATGATCATTCCAAACACTACAGACAGACAATCAACATGTTTTCTCCGTCTATAGATTTATCCCATTTCCATAACACATTCATGCAGAAGAAAGCACAACACTTTCTCAGAAACACCTGATGAGTGTATTCCAAATCACATCGTTTTTCCACATATATTGCAAGGCATATCACAATATTTACCAGTACAAATCACAATATGGTGCTTTAAGATTATACAGCCCCAACACTTACATTTCTGAGCCCCATTGAACAGTGCTCTGTCTTTAGGGGTGTCTCCAACTTCAATGATTTTAGCTCCAGCCAGCAGCTGCATGATGAGACCAGAGGTCACAATGGGAGAGATACCCAACTCCATCAGAGTACCTGCAACACACAACCTAGTTAACTACAAAACCCACAGTCAATACTCAGTTGTATCACAGGGTGAGGTCCATAAACACTGATTAGAGGTCAGGCTGAAGTCTAGGGTGAAAACCTCAGCTTCTATGAGTGAAGAGATAAGTAATGTTAGAGGTTTTAGGGCTTTTGTCCCTGTAAGTGTGAACTTACAGCAGCAACATTTTAATGGCAACACTACTGCATGATAACGGTTTTAGAATGGATGTATAAACAGGTACTGACCTCTGTTGGAGGCCATAATGACTCGCATCCAGTAGAATGGATCTGCTGAATCTGAAGACATGATCCCAAACAGAGGGATCTGAAAGAAAGGGAGACACCACTTCTCAGGAACCAATAACATCAAGTACATTAGAGTGGGGCACCTGCAGTAGAGTAATGCACCATCATCATACTGGTAAAATCAAGTATACATAGTGTAAAACGCATAGCAAAGCAGTACCTGACAGCACACAAGAAAGATGAATAAGGTGATGGCAGTCCATAGCACCTTTTCTCTGAACTGGATCTGAAATAACACAAAGATGGCCATAGATTTAAATCACACAAAATGATACTTAGCACCAAACTCACAGGTGAATGAACAGATTCAGTGGCAGCTACATAAAAACACTTGGCCAAACATGTCATTAGAACACAAGAAGCAAAAACATTCAATGTGCAGAGTATACATAAACTATTTTGAGAAAATAGATTTGTTTAAAGAGAAATTTTAGAATCCTTTGTATTGGCAGGTTAGAGAAGGCCAACTGCTCCCAGAGCAATATGTGTGCAACGAAACAATTACAATGTATACAACAAAGATTGAATATCAGATTTTCTACAATTTGCATTGCCAGA
>JAOYMR010000017.1:7505490-7532114 GCA_025802075.1 Tenebrosternarchus preto
TTAGGAATGGGATGTCACTTAAGATCATATGTGAGTCAAGGAAGGTGAGCGAATACTTTTGGCAATATAGTGTATATGACTGTTAGTGGTGCTGCAGCCTGAAAGTTTAGCTATGTTGATCAATGAATGAATGAACTAATTAAAAATGTCATTTTATAATTTTATACTTTGTGTGTGAATTATGACTTGTGTACCCAAATGGACAATAAATCAAACAATTAATTTGATATGCACAGTGTGTCCTCTGCACAATACTTTAGACAACTGTGTTAGTAATATTTTATACACTTTGCCCTTCAGTGATGTCAGCATTTTGATGACCTTTGATCAAGATGTCATGTTCCCAACCAAAGCCAAGGACCCAGGCACAATGGTCTCTCCCCAGAAAATCCCCACTAACTCACTCCATCTTCCCGTCTTTTGTCTTTCTCTCTGACAACAATATCCATAATCATTTTCCATGTTTTCTTTCTGTCCTGTTCCCATTTCATCTGTTTTTCACCTGATTAGAGACAGAAGACAGATGGGATCAGTAAAACAGCAATGTATGGTAATAACATAGTCACTGTGTGCACCTCAAACAAACAAAAACCCAGTGCAAGAACGTATACGTGCTCATTTCAAACAGACTGTAAAATAAACAGAACAGAGAGGTAATAAATGTGGTGTAATCACAGTGTATGCACAATATTGTAATATGTCAGAGGTCAGTGATCAGGAGAGGACACATCTGACTGCAGGTGTGCCACATAGTTCATTTTTACAGCTTTAATGCAGGTTTTACAGTGTCATAGATAAGAGTGTAATAGAGGACAGTGGAGGACCATGAGATGTTCAGAGCTATTGCTGCATTACTTCAAGGTGAGCTATATCTACATGTGCATGAGCGTGTCTCAGAAAGAGACAAAGAGAGCGAGACTGTGGGAGAGAGAAAATGTAAGAGAGAAAGTGAGAGAGAATGGCTGTGCGTTTATATCGTTTCTGGGATGTGACTGCAGTGCTTTATTGGGAGTCAGAAATACCATTTGGAAATGAAGAGTGAATAATGCCATATCCTGTGCTGCCAGAAGTGGAAGACACAGTGCTGTCGTGTCCTTCAGATGTACTTAAACCGTAGTTTCTGCAGGGATGCTGCTTTTACTAAAACCCACTTGGTTAAATTATTCACTAAAACAGTGCAGAAAATTAAATAACTGAAAGAGAGAAGAAGAAAAAGTCATGAGAGAGCACACCATAGTGATTAACCAGAGCACCACTGTGGTGAACCACAGAGACAACCATAGCAAAGAACCATAGAGAGAGACATGGTGGTGAATCATAGTGAGAGACATGGTGGTGAATCATAGAGAGAGACATGGTGGTGAACCATTGAGAAAGCCAAAGTGATGACTCATATACTGTAGAGTGCCATAGTGATGAATCACAGAGAGAGCCACAGTGATGAATCATAGAGAAAGGAATTGTGATGAATCATATAGAGCATCATAGTGATGAATCATAGAGAGTAGTGAACCACAGAGAAAGCTGTGGTGGTAAACCACAGAGAGTGCCATAGTGATGAATCATAGAGAGCACCATTGTGATGAACCATAGAGAGAGATCCATAGTGATGAATCACAGAATGAGCCATAGTGATGAATCACAAAGAAAGCCATAGTAATGAATCACAGAGAGAGCGAGCCATAGTAATGAATCACAGAGAGAGCGAGTCATAGTAATGAATCACAGAGAGAGCAATAGCAATGAAACAACAATCGTTTGAGCAATTTGAGTATTTTACTGCACCTGTCTTTCAGTATGTGGACCAGAAATGTCAAAAACATTTTGGGGTTTTGAGCAGACCAGAATTTGCCTTTCGTTCCATTCTGCAGTCAGCTAAAATACTGAGACTGTTGCCATAGCATTCTATCACAATCGCATAGCCAATTTCCATGGCAACCACAGGAAAGAGGATTTTAGGATAGCTGTAAAAGTGCTCATTTACAAGCAACACACACTTCATCCTGGTCCTTTGCTGTATATCCTCAGAGGTAATATATTACTGTGAACTGTGAATGTGAATGTGGATAGAAGTCGAACACCATCCAGAGGAGTTTATCCAGGAAACATGAGTGGCAGGACAGCTGAGATAGTCACAGTCTGTTCTTCTGTGTCCATATGAAGACAAACACACCACTAGGCACAACACACACCACAGATTAGAGTCACTGTAAGCATTTTAAAAGCCAGATCACTCATTTTAAAAATCAGCGAAAACATTTTCACTTCACACACACACACACATTCTCACCCTCACGTGTGCGCACACACAGGCACATACACGCATTCTCACACTCGCATGTGCGCACACACTTAAGCACAAATATACTAACAAAGAACAGGCTTACAAAGCACTTGTTGAAGGTTCTGGGTCAAAGGCTGAACAAATCCCTAATATGCCTGCAGAAGTTCTGCCAATGCAGTTTTATGTGACGCACATCCAGCACAAATAGGAAATACACCACCCATCAGCTTCTACAACATGCACGTCCCTCTGTGCATGGGTCACTTACCCCAACCTCACCATTGCATTTAACACATTCCTAAGCATTTTATGTCCTGTTCAGTCATAAATGTATATACCAATTATCTGTTTATGTTCAGAATATCTAGGTTTTAGTCCTTTGAATTGTGAGAATAATTTTTTCGGATTTGATGTTTGGAAGTATGCAAAGTCTCACACTGACCCGTAACTGAATCACTACAAAACTGATTTGGATTGTTTTGGAATGAACGTATATTTACCTACATATTTCTTGTTCTAAGCTGAGTATTAGTACAAAGATCAGATGAGATATAAATGCAGCAAGTGGTACCAATTCGACTTCTCTAAGAGTTGTCCAAGTGCTTATGCAAATCGTATACACTGAATATCACAAAAGTAGTTCTTATAGATATTAATAATGAATTTGTGAATGCACCAAACAAACAGGCCCAGACCTCAAATTTCTAACTGATAATCATAGGAATGCTGTTTGTAATCATTGATTTGATTTCAAATTATTTTGTAGAGATTTGTATCACATAGGTACTCATTTATAGCCTTGGATGGTGGCGAACACCATTGGAACAGATGGAACACACACACAAAGGTGCAGGGTTAGACGTGCACACATGCACACTCACGTACACACATGCACACTCACGCACACTCAGGGAGACTTGCACAAAAACACAATACTTTTTTCAAGACAATGTATTCAGCTTTTTTTCACAGCTAAAACAGACTTCTCTTTATTTAATTTTATAATTAATCAGAGAAATAAAACAGTAAAAACTATGACAATATAATTGTTTCTTATAAATAACATGTCATAATAGTACACTGTGATGGAATGTCATTGAATCCATTAGCTTCACTTAGGTGCCAGGTAATAAATAAAACTCTCTTTGCTTATATTGCATCTGTTAAACTATGGAATTAAGAGGACAAAATAAAACAAAAAAGTTTAAAATTGTCCAATGTTATCTTTGCCCAGAGTCTTAGCAAAAATGTTGTCCATGCGATTGTCCTACAAGTCTCTCTCATTCTCTTTATGTCTGTAAGTTTCTTGGTCTTATTTTTTTTATTTAGTATTTGTAAGTATTTGTAAAGCACCTTAATATTCTCTTATTGTTTATTAAGTATTGTTTATTCATTTTGTAGTTACATTTGTGCTAACCAGTCAAAAAATAATAAAATGTCTTTAACAACTGCTACAAATAAAATCCCCATCAGAGTACGTTTGTGTGTGAGAACTGAACAGTTTGTTCTCAAGAATTGTCTCTTTCTTTCACGTAATTCTTAAAACCGCTCCTTTCTCTCTCTCATTCATTGAGGGAGAACCATTAAAGCAACAACAGTGTGGAAAAACTCCAACCTCTAGGCTTCCTTCAACCCTCATCCTCCACAAAGAGAGACTGCAAATGACTGGAGGAGAGAGGGACCACACTCTTTCACCAAAGAGAGATATCACAAAACAAACGGGAGTGTGAGCAGTTCGATCCCTTCAGCTCCTGAGGGCCACAGACTCTCCTACGGGCACTCCTCAGGGAGTGGTAAAAGCTCTGCAGGCTGATCCAAACATGGCCTTCAACCCTGTTAGCATCGTCAGGGTTTCCACAGTAAGCCTAGCATGGTGGCTGCTGTAGTAACACAACATGAGTGTGTATGTATGTGTTTAATCATTACTGTGCTCCACAAGCTGGGACAGAATGCTAATAAGATTCTGAAGGCCAAAGATGTAGCCACTGTCTCCACCTTCATGAACTACGGTGTCCTCTCTGTAATCACGACATGTCGTGTGAGCAAAATCGATCATCTTTACGTCCACCAACGGGGAGCCTGACCCTGAGCTGCTGGCACTGTCTCTGCTCTGGGAACGCCCACCATACGCGCCCTCTTCCTCATCGTCATCATCGTCTTCCTCATCCTCTTCCTCTCCTCCTCGAGAGGGGCGGGTTCTAGGGGCCAGCAGAGGCGCCCCGTCGTAAATAATGAGAAGAGACGAGGAGAAGAAGCGATAGCTTTCGCAGGCCTCCAGAGCTGCTCGCATTTCCTTCAGCCTCTGGAGGACGGCTGAGAGAAGTTCTCTGCGGAGAACCTGGCCATCACTGAAGAACTGACACAAAGCTTCTTTAAAGCCTGCCACACTCAGCTTCCGCCCATGGTACTTATTCATGAAAATCAGCTGTTCTGTCACGCTGTGGTACACCTACAAGCAAAAGAAGAGGTCTCATTCAAACTGTCAAATTTCTTTATCACGATGAACATAGGCAACTAATTAGTAGAACATGTCACAGGACATGGCGTTACCTGCATCCCACAGAGACGGACTCCTACTGCGGAGGACGTGCTCTGTTGGCATTTACGGATTTGATTGGCTTTTTTTTCTTCAGAGGCATCGTCCCCGTGCTGCCGGGTTCCCATCTTCAGATCCAGAACACATGGAACCCGATATCGCGATGTGAGGTTTTCCAACAAAATAAACTCTGGAAAGTCACGGGTCAAAGAAAAAACACTTCCAAGGGGAGACAAAAAGCTATTAATCCTCCACTATAAACAAGTGGATGTGTCTTTGAAGAAAGAGTACTGTCATCCTGTGTGTATGTGTAAATGGTATGTATAAACCTAGTGTGATTGGCCTGGTATACTGGATGTTCCACTGTTTCTGGATTTGGTTCCTGTGTCTTAGCCTTGGGCCTGTCACATTAACTACTGTGAGATACTACCACCACCAGTCATGTGCATTTCTTGTGCGTAAATGTAAGGATAGCACATCTTTTGAAGGTTAAAAAGAACCCTCTAGGGCTGCCATAATGAAGTGTGTGTGTTTCTCAGCTCTAAAGGATACTGTGCTGGTTTCTGTGTTTGGAGTTCTCCTTCATCCTTTGGAGATGCTGTTGGTGGCACTGTAGACTCCAGGGGTTGTGTTTGATTTGTGGCACCACATTGCCTTTCTCCAGGCTGTAGTACAACACCTCCTCCTTGTCCTCACGATTACTGTCCAGGCACAAAGACATTAGAGAATGTGTGAGAGACGGGGCTCGAGACCTTCACTCACATGCTGTGATATACGCTGTTTGGACATATCTTGCTTGATAGCAATATATATTAGTACAAGCACTAAACAGACAGAATGTTATTGAGTGCATTTGTGGGAGGAGCCTGTGAATGTGTGTATCTGTGAAGAAAGTCCCCAGCTCACCTTTTGCTCTTCTCCTCTTTGCGGCTCTGTCTTGCTCGCTCGTTTTCCAGGAGACCGGATGGCTTCTTCTTCCCCCATTTCAGAACCTTGTTCTTGGGTTCTCCATCAGCTAAAGGTTCCTTGTTCTCCAGGTCAGATGAATCACTGTGTAGAGGGTATGCTATTAAACATAGGTTCCCTTCCTCATCCTCTTCGAAACTGACTGATACTACCCCTACAGGAAGAGAGAGAGAGAGAGAAGCGATGAGAAATTTAAAGTGAGTTAATTTAAGATTTACCAATGCAAATACAATGACATACAAATGACCACAAAGCTTCCATTTATCAGCACAATACTGATAACATTTCCACATTAAATACTCTATACAGACAGACAACATGATAAACTTACAGAAAGAGAGAATCAGGTGCGAGTTTTGTGGAAACTGAATCTAGTTTATTTTAAATAAATAAAAAATAAATGTCTACAATTTGTACACTGAGTCATAAAATATAGTCCTGAAATACCACAGCTGAGCTCCTGGCTTAAGGCAGGCTGACGCATGCACACACGCACGCACGCACGCACGTACGCACGTACACACACACATCATGGTCCTTTGGGTAATTTACACCGTGTGCCTCATGGCAGCCATAGATGGAGATGGCCTTAACCCTCGTCAGTAGAGCAGTAAAGCAGAGAAAGAACAGAAATGTCTTTCAAAGTCACTACTAGCATGAAAGGGAAAACATATTTATACAACAGAAACCAAAAAAAACCCAACAAAAACACATCTAAATCTATGGACTACGTGTGTATGTGAGAAACATTCTGTGATGGACAGTAGGACCCTGGAGCCTTCAGCTCGCTGCAGTCTCACTGATGTCACTAGATGTGATGTCACTTCGTTGCACCACTGAGCACAGTCATGTTCTCCCTGCTGCTGAGTCAGAAATGGTGTATATTTGTCTTTTTGTGTGTAAATATTGGTTTTGACAATATCTTTACTATGTTTCTTTGTGTGCTAGACCTATATCTGAGTGGTAATTTAACAGTTTCAAAGAGAGAGAGACAGAAAGAGAGAGAAAGAGTGAGAGAGATACTGTGTACTGCATTCTTTCCAAATGGTCATGTTCATTCCAGCTAATAATAATTTTTAAGCCCCAGCATACACTGCTTCAGAACCAAAGACAGTGCCAACATCTTCTGTTTATCACATGCACCCTAGGAATGATGTCACTATATGAGTATATGATTTCATATTATATATCAACAATTAAGGGTGATGAACATGACATTCTATTCGAACCTATTAACATAAATCTATTATGACACGAGTGAGTGAGCTTTAAATGTCTTTCATCAGAACTACCTTTTGATTCTGTAACCCAAACCTCCTTGAACTGGACACCCTGCATTCTCTGTGTGTATGTAAGTGTATCAGTTTGCATGTGTGTGTTGCTCGCGTGACTGTTGTAATGCCCAAACATTCACTGAAATAAAGATTAATCAAAAATCTAATACATACAGATCAAAGATGGTAGAACAAAAAAAAGAAACAGAATGACAGTGAGATCAGGAGAGAGAGACAAGAAGGGAGAGAGAGAGAGAGAGAGAGCACAGCAGAATAAGAGTACAAACACATGCTGGTTGTGAAGAGGCTGAGGTGTGCACTCTCACCTTTGTACTGCGGTGTGAACCTGCGGATCTCCGGTGGAAGATTCTTGTAGAACTGGTGCTCGCGGGGGATCAGAGGCTTACAGATGGTCTGGTCTCCGAAGCGCAGCACACACGAATGACCTCCGACCTGATGAACGAACGGCTCAAGCATCACTCCACCCTTCAGCGACCCTTTGCCTGGGTATCTACACCCTTCCATTAGCGCTTCCAAAGCCGGACTCATCCTCGGCACACATCCGTCTTCCTGGAGCTGTCACTTTTGCTTCTCTGCTGTGTTTCTCTGGGGCTGCTGTCTTCCTGTTCTAGTTCAAGTACAAAGGGCTGAGCGCAGCATAAGACAAATGAAAATATCCTTTCTGATATTCCTTTTTCGTCTGGTTAAAGGAGCTAAAAGATCCAGCAGGTGGTAATATTTTTCTTCCTTTCCCTTTTTGTGAAGCAGGGTAATTCTACTCTGGAAAGTACAGAGTCTGTAACGTTACTGTGTCACTTGCTCTGCTCTGACTGAGAGGTCTGTTCTAGATAGGAAGGAAAAATATCACAACAAGTCACACTGCTCCACCCCCTTCTCAGGTCTCAGCCAATCAGGACACTGCAGCTGTTGTTGGGTGGGAAGCGAGCAAGAAATGGGAACTGAACAAACAAAGGGTGAGAAGGGGAGGGGGAAGAGAAGAAAGACAAAGGAGAGGAAGGAAATGGAAAGTACAGAAGCTTCTCTCAGCTGTTTCTCCTCCATATCGAGATCTTTTATTAATCAGCAAGAGCAAGAGAGCGAGAGACAGACAGACAGAGAGGGAAATAGAGAGTGAGATCTTATCAAAACATTTCCAGTAAAACATTACTTAGAGAAACACAGAAACTCAAGTATGAATACTACACACTATAAAACTCTCTCTCTCTCTCTGTCACACACACACACACACTCACTCTCACACTCACACTCGATGTGAGAGCTCTTTCCCCTCCACCACCATCCCAACATAGAACCATTTGATCTATGAAGCTTGTAGTCATGTAAAACACACACCCCACTCACCTAGGACAACTGGAAAACAACACAAGATGACAAGGTGACACATGTATGCAAACATGCTGCCTCTTCTCTCTCTCTCTCTCTCTCTCTCTCTCTCTCTCTCTCTCTCTCTCTCTCTCACACATACACACACACACACACACACACACACACACACACACACACACACACACACACACACACTCACAAAACCAGAACATCACTATTAGGATTAGTATATGTGATCAATGAGTATGGATAAAGAGCTTAGGATTAATCTGTACAAACAGACTAAATACAGTGTACAGTGTGTGATTTAAACTAAATTGAAATGTGCTTGATTAGGATTACATCGCTCATTACCGAAATAGATTTGGTTCAAAAAGATCATTATGAATACACTCCAATATCTAAACACATGAGTCATGAAAGAGTTTTCTAAAAGCATAATTCAAATGCTTCCTATGGGCTTTGGGATAATTATGTATTATGTGAAATGAATTAATTAATTATGTGAAATTCCCCTGTGATTTAATAATGATGTATGTCTGTGTGACGGTAATGACGTGTAAATGTTACTGTGAAATACAAAATCCCTGTTTTTGTCTTTCTTGATTCTTTGGACTGAAAGAAAACAGGCCAGTTTAACCAATGGTGTGCATGTAAATCAAAGCATATTATGTGTGAAAAACCGCACACATAGGTACCTGTATATTGTTTACATTATACAGCAAGGCTCAGTGTTTTTGTATTTTAATAGAATCTCTTATTTTCATAAGAGAATAATGATAATGTATTTAAATAAGAGAAGGAGGCGTTGCACATGTGATCAATAGATTTACATACTAATATGTATCTGCCTTGGCATCCACCGGTGAGTTATACCATCAGGCAAGATCAACAAGATCATACACCTAGTTCCTCTCTATCAGATGGTTCTTCTAAAACAAGAAACAAAATAAAACTTTGTGAAATTGTAAAAAAAATAGCAGGAACAGGTCCATCCACCTAATTTCTGCACTTAGTGCTTCTCCTTAACCAATAAAACGTAAAACTGCATCATCAGAACTAACATCTAGAGGACTTGATTTGATTAAACTCTTCATAAGTTGTTAGATAATACTAAACCATGCTGTTGGGGCACTTCAGCGCTACTCAAATGTTGTTCTGACATTAAACAATAGTGATGCATGTACTACTGGAGTTCTGTCACACATGGAAACTCTGCTGAAAGTTTCTACTGAAAAACTGCTGTTCTGGTTGAGCCTCTTGTTCTCCATCTCTCTGGTCCCTCTCACTTATCACCCACACCTGGCTCTGATCCATGGCCCCTGAAAAACCTCTATACACCTCTCTGTTATTGTCAGTGTTCTGTAAGTCTGGCTGTTCCTATGTGGATGTCTGGGATTCTAAGTTTCTGGTTGCGTTATACCCAGTAATCTGTTCCCTCTGCTGTTTGACATTGTTGCTTTTGGGTATTTGACTGATTGTGGACTTGTCTGTGTTATGCGTCCCTGCCTGTGTTCACAGCTTGTTGCCTAGCAGCTGTGATTCTGGGACAGTCCTAATAAACATCCCTCACACGTGAATCCTGTGACTTGTACATTACAGCTACAGTGTGTGTGAGACAGATAAACAGATACACTGCTCACTCTTTACCATGCCACCCAAAAGTAATGGGCAAGCCTGATAAGAGTTTTAAAACAAAACATGTGTATGCACAGAAGCAAACACAGGAAGACACAATGCATGAACGCAGGCATGAAAATGTACTCTGCTCTTGGCTTTTGTTACAGGATCTCTCCTCCACTGGCCATTAGCAGTTGCCACCTGTCTGAATGTCTCCTTGTACCAATAAATCTGGGTGCATATTGCACTGGCTCTGAGAGTAGTGAAGCCAGCCATCACTGCACTGTGGGGCGGTGAGGTGTGCTACAGGAAGGGACAGTACCTCCGAGATTTGGGAATGGGATGCTATGACAGAACACGGCCCTCTCAACTAGTGGTCACAATTATCTTCAAGACAAGTAACAACAGGCCTCATTCACTTTTAAAGTCTTCTGGTCACATTCATAGACTACTATGTCCGGTGTGTAATTCGATGGTCCACACTGAACTGTAGGAAAACATAATATCATTCCAATATCATTGGAATTCCTAGTACTGCAAAACATTTAAAGTGTGATTATTGTGTATTAAAGGCTTCCAGTGAGCGTTTACCAAGTAATGATGATAAGAGCTACTGTAACTGTGTACCAAATTCTAAGAAACTTTTCCCGAGCTTTAAGAAAGCAGGTCATGGTAATTTGTTGCATTCACAGGTCATAGAACATTTCTTCTGTAACTGGTCAAGTATAGACTAAAACGCCAGTATCATCATCGCTGTTATGATCATCACCACACACGTAATGTTCTGTGTTCCTGGGAAAGGCTTAGGCTTGTGTATATTGTACAGCTTCTATGACCTTAACTTTTAAAGGCACGAGTGGAAAAAGGTGTCAAAACAGACTGATTCAGTACAGCATACACAGAAGACAGATAGGATCTGCAAATGCCCTCACCCAAAAGCACACAAATGTGTATGCGTACATGCATGAAAACACACAAACACATACTCAAGCACACAGAAACACACAAGAAACAACACACTCTCGTTCTTGTTTATGGTACAATTTTTTTTTTCTCACACTATTGTGCTTGTCTCAGAATCACTAGGCCGTATAGCACTTATTTATTTACATAAAACATTGATCTCTAAATCATATGCTGGTTTTAAACAATAACAAACCTATCTCGTTTCAGCACAAAGAGGGACTTACCTGACATGGTTTACATTCAGTTTGGAAAATAATTTTACAAGACGTAGTTCAACTTACGCAACCTACAAGTATTTGCTGAACATATAAAGTCATATCCAGCAGCCTGTTACAGGTATACATTCTTAGCACGTCATTACAAACACCTACTTCATATAGTTTGTAGATGTATAACACATGGAAGGGATAGACTGTCCGCTGGTATCCAACCAGGTTCAGTTGTGGGTCCTCTTCTCTTTTCTCTACACTCACTACCATGATGATGTAATCACCTCCCATGGATTTTCCTACCACTGCTGATGACACCCCAACTAATCCTGTCCTTTGCTCCTTTTGGTACACATTTCTCATCATGGATGGCAGCCCACCACCTGAAACTAATACCCAGAAACACTGCTACACATCACTAAAACTGCTGGTCCTCATAGAGATCTGCCATCTCCTTTGAGAACCTTGATTTAATTGTGACTGACCAGCTGTCCGTCTCAGTTCATGTCACAAACCTGACTTGCTTCTGCAGATTTCTCCTCTTCAACATTCAAAGAATCCATTTTTTATCCTTAGAGACTGAGCTCAGATACTTGTTCAGTCTCTTATTATCTCTAGGCTTGACTACCACAACTCACTCGTGGCTGATTTTCCTATAAGTGAAATCAGGCCCTTGCAACTTACCCAGAACCCTCAGCACAGCTGGCCTTCAAAGTCACTCCACTATAACGTTCCCTTCACTGGTTTCCTGTAGCTGCTCATATCATATTTAATACTCTGTTTCTTACCTACTGCTGAGTTTACTTCCAAAACAGTTTGCAGGAATGAAACAGGAACAAAAGAACTAGGCAGGAACAAAAGGACTGGGATGGGGAAACTGGGCATGAACAAAAGAACTGGGATGGGGAAACTGGGCATGAACAAAAGAACTGGGAAGGGGAAACCAGCCATGAACAAAAGGACTAGGAAGGGGAAACTGGACATGAACAAAAGAACTGGGATGGGGAAACTGAGCATGAACAAAAGGACTTGGAAGGGGAAACTGGGCATGAACAAAAGAACTGGGATGGGGAAACTGGACATGAACAAAAGAACTGGGATGGGGAAACTGGACATGAACAAAAGAACTGGGATGGGGAAAGAACCACTAAGACAAGCATGTGTCCAAAAAGCCCAGCTGCACTGTCGATACCAGTAAAGTAGATTGTGTGATTTTTCCAAATAGATCACTGGATTGAATAGCAATGCATGCAATTTAAAGAATAAATGCTCTGTTTACTTTATATAAAAGCCAACCAGCTTTTCATGTGGTGTCAGGTGAATTTAATTGGTGGCATATGCAGTCCAATATAAATAAATGTAGTCTATCAACCAACAGGCAATGTCCTAACAAGTTCATTGCACATATCAAAACCAGCCCTGAAATAAAGTGAACTTAAGAATTAAATATCTGCTGAGTCATTACCTAACCTCATTAATGCACTGAATCATTGACCAGCTTCACTGATTCACTGAATCAAAAACAACTGACTTACTGACTCACTGACCATCCTCACTAACTCGCTGATTCATTGACCATCCTCAATGACTCACTAACTCATATAATCCTCAGTAATTATCTGAAATGTCCATAGATGCCAAGTATATCACAAAGCAGCACCAGGATCAGTTAACCTAGTACATCAAGATTTGTTATGTAAATTTAATAACAGACTATAGGAGAATGTGGTATATAATAAAATTGTATTTACAATGTAATAAAATATGTATTTTTCCAATTGAAATACAAATGTTTCTGTTTTAAAAATTAAAATAATCTCAATCTAGAACATCATTTATTAAAGCCCTTTTAGATGCTGATAATGATGGGGCAGGGACAGGCAGGCCCACCACACTCACGCTTGCTCTTGCTCTGGGGTCCCAGACACCAGGAGGCCCTAAACCAGCACAAATTTACAACAGGATTTTTAAAGGTCACAACCCACCATCACAACCCACCATCTACACTATAAACAACAGTTGCAATGATGACACAAGCTGAGCAAAAATATAGTCACGGAAATAAATTCACTAATCTTAGTAGTGCATTAGAATTGAGAGAGAAATAACTGAAATACAGAATAGTATTTAAGAATCAGGGCTGGGTAATATCATCTAACAATTATGTTTTGATATTAAATCCCTGTATGTAAAAAGCATGTTGCAGTGTTGAATACAGCAGGTTTCATCTGTGAAGTTGAGTAGTGGGTCTTTGCTCGACTGTGTTCACACCGTGCAGTTCACGTCTGCTCCGCTGGTGTTATTACCAGTGTGCTACAAAGGCTACTGCTGTACACGTGCCTTCCTCACAACACACACACACACACACACTGACAAACACTTTCTCATTCTCACGTGTGAACATTATATTAGATACAAAACTGAAAAGCATTTTACTGAACAGTAATGTTTGCTACACAAACTCCTTCACACCAGATAACATTTACAGTGGAGATCAACACTGGACAACATTGCTAAAGTACCAGGCTCACACACACACACACACACACACACAAAGTCTTCCTGTAGCACTTCCTCTGAAGTCCCTGCTGTAGTGTCAGTTACAGTGGAGGGATTCCACACAGACTCCTCCCACTCCTCTCTGCTCACTGCCGTTCCACTGACGTACACTCATGCGTGTGCATGTGTCACTCTACTCTGACCATCGAGAAGCCTGTGGAAACCTTTTCACGGTGTAGCCCTGGAAACCTTTTTGTATTCAAACTTGTGCAGTGTGGCATGTGATAATAATACTACACTCTTCAAATAACCTTGACTAGCCTAAAGGAAACTCCTGGAAAAAACCAAAGCAGTAGGGAAATACAGTAGGAATTGCTTCTCCATTATGGTCATTTAAACGACTGAATAGGTCAATTTAGCCTAGAAAATATTAAAATGGCACCTTTTACAAAGCCACTGGACCATAGCAGTAGGTGAGAGAGGTGGATTTTCCCCTTTTCCTTTATGATCACAAACAAACTAATCAAGGTTAGTATAATCAAGGTTAGAGTAATTTATGTAGAGCAATTTCTAAAAAATTCCACAGTGGCTTTTGCTGAGGGCAACTATAAAGGGGCAGGTTTAGAGGGGCAGGTTTAGGATTCAAGAGGAAGCTGCCAAACACGTGTCTTGTTAAACTTTTTGAGGTGAAATTTCTGATAAATTTGAGAATTTCAGACTTAAAGGCACTGGAATACACACTCTAATAATACACTGTACATACACAAATTCAGATATCTCCTTTGCTTTGTCTCTTCCGGTTTAATAACAGCAGAACAAACACTGTTCATGCTCCATGTTCAATCCACATGTTCTCACCAACTCCTTAACAAAATCACAACAAAACAATATAGCACATATTTTCAACATTCTGAATATGGTCACTTTTCCTGTTTTGTAATGCTCTCAGACTTTCTCAGCTCAGTAATCTTTCTACTGGTCCCCATGGAACTGTACTTGTGGTTTTAATTGAAAACACAAACGTCCCAGCTGTGAAAGCATACTGAGCACGTGCAGAGAGCTGGGTCTCACGTGTCCTTGCAGTAAAGACGTCTGGTCCACGGAGAGCCACTAACATTCACACAGGGTCATAGCTAGGGCACTTTCTCACATAAACAAATACAAACCACCAAATATACAGGTTCAGATATTAAACGGACTAATCCAAACATATCACACAATGACAAACACAAAATATTTGTAGAGGAAATTCCACAGTATATATACAAATACAAACACCATGACCAAACAGATAAACACTGGATTTTCTGATGTGTCTTTGGATAAAACATTTAAAGAAGAAGAAAATGAAAAAATGCAAAGAGAAAGTACATCCACTGTTTCTTCCTCCGTGCCAGCTGGAACGCAATGTGTTTGGAACAGATGTTAAAAGTTCTCGGTGTTCTTGGAATACTCTGGACATTATCTTATAGGAGTGTGTGTGTGTGTGCGAGCGCATTTGTTTGCAAATGTTACATAATGTGCCTCAAGTATTAATTCACAAGTCAACTACAGGACTTTGCAGAACACAGTTTTCAAAGGCAAAAGCATGAGATTTGTTTGACTGATGGTTCATAATTAGGAGCAGTGTGGTTTGGTCCTGTTAACCCTTTCTGTATTTCCAGTTGCAGCGAACTGGATACATTTTCATGTTTATCCACCTGTCATCTATCATCATTATCCAGAATTTATTTCATCTTACAGAATGTAAGGAATGGGTAGACTTGGGAAGAAGGGAATCGCAAGCGAGAGACAGGAAACCATTAAAACCAACTTTATTAAAGAGTTTGATTATTAAAGAGTTTATTAAAGAGTTTGCAAATTAAAAGAGTTTGAAATGACCGACAAGAATACCATAGGAAGATACTACAGAATACCTGAACAAATACAGACAATGACACTTAAAACAATACATAGGTAAACCACATGACCATGCTGAGAATACTAAACGAAACACAACAGGGAGGACTAAAGAACGTACAAAGGAACAGCACACTCAGTGAAACAGAATATTAACGATGAAACAACAATAACAATACAGAAACTCAAAGAAGGACTAACACAAAGCCTGAGCAGGAGAAAGAAGTGGGGTAGACTATACAAATAGAGAGGCGTAACATCTAAGATCGAAGAAAACCGAAACCGAACGTAACAACCAGGGTAGGAACTAATGTAACAAGGATTGGCAGAAGGAGCAGATAGACAGACAAGAAAAGCCAAGAGGAGACATGAAGAAACAAACTATGAAACGACTCAAATCACATGGAAAATCAGGAAGAACAGAAGGATGGAACTAACAGTAAACTAGAGAGCAAAGAGTGACCCGTAACCAACACACGAAAATAGCGAGAACTGCACGGGGAACAGTACCACAAGGAACAGTACCACAAGGAACAGTACCACAAGGAACAGTACCACAAGGAACAGTACCACAAGGAACAGCAACTAATACATGGAAACCAAGGGTATGAATACACAAACAAATCACTAATCTAGGGACAGGTGAAAGCAATAGACAAGAGGGAAAGACCCACGGAAAGGGATTGGGGCAGAAACGAGGGGCGTGGCCATGGGAACCATGACACCCAGGAAGGGTAGGTCTTACACAGAATGTTTAGCATGTTAGAATTAATGGCTCAGTTATGTATAAATACGAAAGCTCTTTTCTATCTAGTGACGAAGCATTTTTTTAAAGGTGCTCCCTGACAAAGATTATTTTTAAGATGTCGCTGTAGTTTCAGAATTTCTTACAGAGGATCCATTTACTCTGGGGAAAATAGGTGAAGACTGAGGACAACAACTGTATTCTCTGGAATAATATTCATAGTCAGAAACACCAAAACTTGGTCTCACTCCACAACAAATGCCTTCAGAAAACAGACCTAACATAGAATCTGTATAGAACATGTGCAAATTGCAAAACAGAATTCAGAATCCATTAAAATGTCAAAGTGGATGTAACTAAGCTCACTGGGCATTTAGCACTGCTGTAGATACTAGTTACTTAAACACTTACTGTGAAAGTAGCTGGGAGAAACATTTTAATGAGGTGGAGAGGAGAGACGTATCTATGACACTAGTCTGGAGGGGAGAGACGTTCTAGTCTGGAGAGGAGAGACGTATCTATGACACTGGAGTCTTCTAGTCTCTGAGTTATGACTCTGGAACACATCATGTCTCACCCATAACACAATCCCCCTGGCTAGCAGTAAAGTGTCTGTTCACCAGGAACGCTGCCAAAGGACAGCCAGAAAAGAATGTTGAGTCAGCGTACACACACACACACACACACACACACACACACACGCCCTTTGGCATGAGAGGTCTGGAGGTAAATATGGGGGCAGTTATAACCTCCACCCTAATTTTAACCACAGCTCAATCTTTAAATCTCTCACTGGCTGTTGCTGCCTGCCTCAAAACCACCCACAGGCAGGTTTACTGTTATGTGTGTGAAAGGGTAAAAGACATTAAACAATACTCCACACTACTGCATGCTGCACAAAAGTACTACAGACTTCATAGTCATACATACCTATGCTTTGGAGTATAGCTCACAGTTAGTGTTTGCATAGTATGGAAAGTACAGGAACAACCCCACAGCCCAGGTGTATACTGCACTAAAAATAAAATTAGTGATACAGAACGACACACATACAGCCTCTCAAACACACACGGACAAACACACACGGACACACACACACGGACAAACACACACGGACAAACACACACAGACACACACACACACACACACACACACACACACACACACACACACACACACAGCAGATGTCACAACACTCCAATTCTTTTTGAAAGAAATTCTAAATTTAAGGATTGCTTTATTTTTTAAAAAGTTTAGTTACAAAAATTATTATAAGTAAATGCTTATTTTCAACCAAATTCTTCTAAATGGCACCTGTAGATGTAGATAACTGGATAGTAGTGTGAAAATCTTTAGCCATTGTGGTCAGGTGATCACTTTCTAGTGATGCTTCCATGGCTTGTTTTCTGATGTCCTGTGGCAATCACATGGTCAGGATTCCAGTTTAGGTATCAGTAATAACTTTAGATTTTTCTAATCACAAAAAAATCTATTTCTTTCCCCCACCTGTTCTAGCCTCTTGGTACTCTTCTAATCTCTTTCTCTTCATTTCACCCATTCACCCTCAGTCTACATAACAACATGTAGTCCCCAGGCCTCAGTCTCCATAACAACATGTAGTCCCCAGGCCTCAGTCTCCATAACAACATGTAGTCCCCAGGCCTCAGTCTCCGTCTCCTTGATCAAAAGCCACAAAAGCAACACACCACTTAAAGACTTAAAACACACAGATATTAAAACTTGATATATAGATACTAATACTGGTATTGGTGATTGTTTGCATCTCTGGTTAATAACACAGGCAGAGAGAGAGGAAGAGAGCCTGAGAGTGAGGGTGCTGGACTCTCAGAGTGATTGTACTGTTATTCAGCCAGGCTTCTCCTCTCCTACCTGTCCTACTCTTGCTAAATATAGAGCACTAATGAGAGCTATGAGCGCAGCTGCATTAAGAGTGAGCATTGGTAGAGGTTAGGGGAACGTGTGCACACAGTGGACCTCAAGCAACAAAACCCTCACAGCATGATGTAGACTCTAAATGCTAAATACATTTGAACCGAAGCACGTACATGCATGTACGTGTGTACTGCGGTCGTGATGGACCTGTTGCATGTGGAAATGAGGATAGTTATCACATCTGTGGTTATGTGCACAGAAGGGCTCTACTGAAGAAGTACGTGTGACTGGGATGACTTTGCACCAAGGGGGGCCTGGTGTGTATGACGTCAGTGTGAATCTTAGAGCTGACGCAGGTTGTGAGGGTGCAGCGATGAATCAGACTGCAGGCTTTTGGAAGAAGAGCCAATATTCATTAATTCTTTGATACATAATCATATCTTTACAGTACTCCCTCGGTACTTTTTAAATACAAACCTTTTATCTATATCACATGTACACAAATGCACGCGCGCCCGCCCACACACACACACACACACACACACACACACACACACACACACACACACACACACAATTGCTCGCTCTGTTAATGCCCTCAGGCTATATTTCAAGTCTGTGGCTTCAGGATTAGTGGCTCAAGGTCAGTGTTGCCTAATGTCCAAGACTGAACCACTAAGACCATGGATTAAGATACACACAAAGAGTAGCATGGTTGAATAATAACAGAGTTAGGTAGATGAGCACCAAGACACGTCCAAGAAGACAAACTTGCACAAGACCTGAGTGAGAAGATGCTAGTTTGCCTAAGAATTGCTTAATAATCATTATAGCAAAGTCTATTTGTGTTAGCGTTATCCAGCTGGTGACTCTCCTCTAGTCAAGCTACATCTTCCATTGTGCTCCACACAAGTACAATTTCTGGATCCTAAGTAGCAGCAAAAGACAGACTCACATACACACAAAGTGTACCAAACACATCCTAACCTTAAAAAAAAGAATCAAAAACTCATTTATGCTTTGGCTTCTCAAAAGTAAAACAGTTCAAAATTGTAGACTGACCTTTCTTTGGACTCACAAGAACTTCATCATCAGACAAGCAGAGTGTAAGAACCTGCTGAGCATGAACAGGAGAAAGAATGGGCCCTGTTCAGTCTTCCTACAATAAAACAGGTCCACTTAGGAAGAGTACAAAGTGACAAGTCTCCTTCCCACAAGGACAGATCTGTTTTTTCTTACATTCTGTTTTGGATTGGATGCTCAGTTGTCTTGGTTACCATTTTATAGGTCTGAAGTAAAATTCTACTTTATTGAACATAAAATCTCATTTAACCATTACTTGCGTTTTCTATATTTATTACATTTTAGTAAGATGGGGGTTGTTTAAAATATTTTGGATGTCTTTCACTGGCCCTAGGTTATTCGAATATCTCCTTCCAACTTGCGTAATGTAAATGAGTTTTCAAATTTAAAATGTAACTAGAAGCGATGAATTTGTCTAGCTAGGCATTTTACTGGATGCCGTCTCAGCAAGCCGGTTTCAAAACACTGCAGGCAGAATGATGCATTCAACGACATGACAGCGTGCATGCAAACAGACTGTCCTGGAGAACCATCCACTGGGAAGGCATTCCAGATCAGAGCTGCCTGGAATGATGTGATTTAAAGAAAGTGTTCTGTAAAAATTAAAACTGCTGCTTTAAAATGATTAGAATATTCCCTCCTCCCCCGTCCATTAGCTGCACCTGCCCCTTGCTGCCGTTTGATTACCCTCCCAATAAAAGCCTACGGGTTTCACTACTGCACAGTGGGCTTGCCACAACAAAGTAGCCTGCTGCAAGCTCCACGCAAGTTTTGTCGCTCAGCGTACTTGCGCTGTTCATTTGTTTGACGGCCTCTGCCAACCCTGCTTTGCTGTAACTATCATGGAAAATAAAGCTCATTCTGTTACAGCTCCGTCTTCTGCTCCCTTCATGCTGCCCACGTTACACTGACCATGTGCATCCTTTTATTTCCACAGTGATCGTCATCATCATCAGAAGCTCCTTACAGCAGGATAATGTGCCATGTCAAAGCTCAAATCACCACAAACTGATTGCTTGAAAATGACAATGAGTTGACTGTATTCAAACGGCCTCTACAATCACCAGATCTCAAGCCAACAGAACACATTTGAGATGCAGTGGGATGGGAGATCATAGATGCACAGAGGACAGATCTGCAGCCACTACATGAGGCATCGTGTCAACATGGACCGGCTAGCCGATTTTTCACCACAGTGACGTAGATATATGCTAATATTTGGAAAGAGTTTACAATCATTTTCACAATGTCCAATTACCACCATGGTTAAACCAAATGCAACAAGCTAAACAATTTAAAGAGAAAGGATATGTACAGAAGTGTATTGTGTTAGGACATTTTGGGCTGTTTTAAGGCATCATACAAAATAGAAGGTAAACTTCATGCATCCTCTCTGGCCCTGTGCTTCTGTGAAGCAGCTACACATGCTGAGAAGCTGCCTGACCAGTGGTTGCACACATGAGCAACCAATTGTGACGGGTGAGAAATTCCTATAAAGAATGATCAATGTTTAACAACAAAAAAAAGCCGTAACGAATAGCAACTGTAGAAATCAAATAATGTGAAAGGAATCCCAAACATTTTAAATTCCACCAGACACATTTTAGATCTCTGAAAGAGCACCTATATACACACCGGGTGGTTCTGGGGGGGAAATAAATCATAGCTATTTACTTAAATGAATGAAATTACAACTTAAGTATGTTCCTTCCACTCCTACACTGAATGCATCCCTACCACTGATCTGCACTACAGAAGTGCTCCCAAAATAACAAATACTTGACAAACGAGTAACAGTAGGGTGCTAGGGCTGAACACAAGTGCAAGTGTACAACAAAACCACTAGAAGGGATGGGAACGCAATACATTTAATAAACAAAAAAACAATCAGAATGGAATATATAAGTGTACCAACAAAAACAGGACAAGGATTACTAAATACACTAAAAAAAGGGTAGAGATAAACTGACAAGGGAAGATACAGAGTGAGGGTATAAGGCTGAAACACAAAGAATAAAACTAAACACAAACCAGACATGGAAACAGGAAGATCAGCTTGAGAAGAGGAACAGAAAGAACAACAAAAGAACATACAAACATTAGAGTATGAGAGCATGGGAGTGACAGCTGAACCAGGAAGCACCACAGAGGGCAGAGGAAACAGTCAGCAAAGTAAAGGGAGAACAGGGAAGCATAGAAAAGGTAATGAAGGGAAATCTGAAACAGGTGAGAAGGGATCGGGAGAAGAAAACAAAAACTAGGAAGGGAAAACCAGGACTGGAACATGGGATCCTGGACAGCAAGTAGGAACTATTCCAGTGAAATAAGAAAATGCAATGAACTACAATATGGTTTTCGATTTTTGGAAATTGTGAACAAAAACATATCAACCAAGTCATGGTAGTTTATATCAGTGTGTAACAATCAGTGTGTTGTGGATGTACATGTTGGTTTTTATGATCTGCACTTAAAACCGTCTAGACCTACACCTACTGATTAAAAATCCCTTAAAATCTGAATACTTCAAGGGGTGAGTTTACAAGGCCACAGGGACCTTCTATAGTCTATATGCAATTAGTCTGGATGAAAAAATATTGTTCAGTTAGCCATACATTATATTTTATATTTTGATATAACATTTTTTTTACAAACCTTCTCCCCTCAGAAGAGCTCATAGCTCATAGAAAACAGGTGCAAGTAGTCTGTGTGTGTGTGTATGTGCGTGTATGTGCACACACGCACATGTGGTGTTCAGGGTCATTTTAAGCAGCTAATTAATGATCTTTGCAGAGGGCTGGGCTCTTATTAGGACAGACAGTAAATTACAGTCTTTTATGTGTCACATTTTAGTGGGACAGTCTCTCATGTTTCAGTAACTATCCTGTCTGCAAGTTTGTGTGTCTTAAAATGAACCTTTATGATAACTGTTTATTATCAGATCCTCAACCATCCCATCTTACAGGGTGTGACTGTAAAATCCAACACTACATGTGCATGTTAACAGATTAAGTACCCAATGACAAACATTCTTTCTTTTCAAACCTGTAGTTTATATTATTCCTCTGTCAGCATATAGTACATTCTCAGCCTGGGTTTACCTACCTGCTGGGGGAGAAGATCACTAAGATTATTTTTTTATAAATATGTTTTTTAGCCAAAAGATGAAAACAGTATGTTTTCACTAGATTAATTTCACATATTTAGTTTTAAAGAAGAATAAGCCATTGTGCAAATATATTTTTCACATATAAGGCTTCATTCAGCTCCCAGCCAACACCCACATCAGCACAAACATAAATATAGTTCAAGTAAACCTTAAGATGTGAAACTCAATCTCTTTTTAAAGCCATTTTTGGCACCTTACAATTATTCAGGTATTTTTATGTCTGCTTTCTATTTTGTTTTTCAGGAGTTCACAGAAGCTACAACAACTCCAAGATAAAAATAAACAACAGCACCTGGTAATCACCAGGTGACCAGCATCTGCTTCATTTGCTTACAGGGTGCTAAAGCACCTGCCTGGAGCTGATATTAATGTACCCATATACATAAACAGACAGACTGCACACACAGAAAACTGCTACGTCTTGGATCTTGTAGCAAACGCTGAGGACCAGCATAATTGAGGATTATGACTGATAGCCATAAAGAGCAGCCATGATACACGAATCAGTGTGGAGCCACATTATTCACATTAATCGGTTCCATACACATTGCACAGAAACAGTCTATTCTTTTATTCTATTATTAGCCCTGTTTATTATAACTATCATGAGTTGTCTACTGTTCAAAGAGTTTAAAGAATGTGATATTCATATTTGAAGCATAAGAACTTGACATTCATCATAGTCCTTAGCTCAACTTAACAAGTATTACAGGAGTTAATAACACATCATGTAAAAACATAGAGAGAAAAGCATTAAAACACATGCACTCTCTTTCTCTCTCTCTCTCTCTCTCTCTCTCTCTCTCTCTCTCTCTCTCTCTCTCTCTGTGTGTGTGTGTGTGCACGTACACGTGTCAAGGGCAGGATCTGCTCCAGGAAATTCAAGTATTAATAAACTAAACATGGACACATCTCCAGGAATGGCATATGCCCATATTTCTTTCATGCAGAAATATGCATGAAAGATAACAAATATCTAATATTCATAATATCAACAAAGTACAGGGTAGTAGGTTTGTATTTTAAATATTATTATTATTATTATTAGTAGTAGTAGTAGTAGTATTCATTTAAACTTTTTGTGGTTTGCATTCTTTACATTTTAATTGTACAATTTAATTTTTACAATTTAATTGTTTATTTACATTTTAAAAAGCTGACTCCACTTTTTGATATCCTTTTTTCTTTACCACTTTATTCTGTAATAACATGAACTAGAATCTAGAAAATTTTACAGCAATGTAAAAAAAATTAGGGAAAGATTTACAGAACGTTAACATAAGAGACACAAAACAATGTGTGCATATAAATTTGTGCATATACATTTCTTTACACTGCAGTAGTTCGTGACGTTCTTGGTTTCGGACATTTTTGGCAGGACAGCTTTTCATTACGTAACACAACCAGACAGATCACATGTGATTGTGGCTGACTTGTACGTGCTGTCAGTGTGGCGAAAATAACAGACTGTAATTCTCCCTGGTCATTAACACACAAATCTGAACTCTCCCATTGTAGGATAATCATCTTTATAAAATGAGAGATAGAAAGAGACAGCAGTTATATATACAGTATGGTTGTAAAGCGCTACATTTTCTACGTATTGATGGTTGTTTTAAAATGTGTTATTTTACTGAGATCCCCAAAAGGGTGGGAGATAAAGTGAAACCGATTTGCTTTAGCAAGTAAACCATGACAGGACATAGATCGAAATAACGACCAGCAAACAAGAAAGGTTTCCCACGTTGGACGAAAGCGACATCCTTTACGATCGAATGTATGAAACGTAGCAAATTCATGCGAACTAACGTTCACACCAAAAAGTATTTTAAACTGTAACCATGATTAAGCTTCGTCAGCTGTGGATTTTAAATATTGACATTTCTTTTGACCACCCACCTGCTCAGTTGTTTACCTATGCAACGTAACTGGCCATCTAGATAATGGTAACCCGTATAGACATGCAGCCACCTTAATGTCACAAAACTAAGGTGTAGGTCATTACCTTGGGCAGTAATCGTCTTTTTACGTACTTTCATATTGAAATGGTTATTCAAACGATTATTTTTAAATCTATTTGAGTTATTATAAAGTAACAACAGTACGGTTTGGTGGCTACTCCATCTCTGAGAGGCTCAAGTGAACTAGGCTTCATCTCAATTTGGGGTCACACACGTGCAGTACGAATCACTGTGAAGTAAATGCACTGTTTGTGTAAGTGGGCAGGCCTTGCTGAGCGATCTCCTTGTTCTCCTTCATGTTCCTCTAGGCATTTTACCATACAGTAAACGCGCAATTACACTAACCACAGGCTAGCAGGGTGGAGAAGGAGACTGGCAAAGTAGCAGTTTTTGGTTACCACAGCCAATTATTTCACTGTGAATTTTGTCGAGGCAACAGTAAACTTATAAGGATTTGCGGCCTACTCTGATGCTATCTTTAGTCTTACTGCTCCAAGTTGCTACTTCAGCATAATTCAATTTAAAAATGCAGTACAGCTGGCGAGGCGCTGTGTCTAATTCTGGGTTCTCATTTTTTGAAAATGATGTCAAACATGTTAAATTAGGGAAGTGAAAATCAAAACCTGTGCTAGTTTGATTTAAAGGGTTAACAATTTGAAGTTCTGCTTCTACTTCGAGCCCCCCGATTTCTAGTAATACATTGTTTACATTGTGAATTTGTCGTTTTTCCTGTCAACTGTTGACCTATTTGCTTGATAATAACTAGTCAAATCATGTCTGGTAGAGTCGTTATAAATATTTTAAAAAGCTAATCAAGTTACTTGAGTATATTCATGTAATTCTTATAATGTCTTTGGCCATCCACTGAAATTCAGTAAACTCCAGAATCTACCGTTAGCCGTAAGCCACGTGTTCCGATGCTTTCTAGCGTGTACTAGCGACGCTTGTGACGTGGCCGGTCACGTTATTGTCCAATAGCGCCCTCTGGTGACAAAAAGTAAAGTTGAAACATTTTGCTACGTTCCGTGTTCGTGCTTGGTGTGTATTTGTGTAATGTAGAAAATGAGGCGTTAGAAGTCCTGAATATTACGTATCATTTTCCCTTTTATTATATTGATGACCATTTATTAGACAGCAATAAGGCTCTATAAAAGTCGCAAATACTTCGTAGGCACATAAACCATCGACAGACTTTTGGATACGTGGGTAAGAGGAAGTGGCCGGAACGTAAAAGCAGTCACTTCCTGTTGCCGAAACCCGGGATCGAACCAGGGACCTTTAGATCTTCAGTCTAACGCTCTCCCAACTGAGCTATTTCGGCATTTAAGCAAGCTTTCTTACATCAAGTCTCTGTCTTATTTTATATAAATATATATTTATGCAATATATGGGTTTAAAGGCAAACTTATCCATGTCTGTTATATTAGGCAGCAATGCTGTTTCCTTTGCTACGAATCGGTAACGTTTTTAAAACACTAAACCGTTGCAAGCGAGCGACATCATCTGGTGACATTGAGCAACAAACCGCTACTTCACTAATCGCTTTAATAAATTCATGACGTGCACAAGCACAGTTTCTGAAAATCGGTTGTGGTAGTTTAGTGTTTTATATGGCACTGAGGGCTCGACCAAAAAAAAAAAAGGAAAACATAGTCGAAGATGAGGGAACGGAAAGGGGATAGATTATCTTTGCAGAAATGAATCATGGAAAATGGTATGAAAGCACGGCAGAGAGCAAGAAGGAGGCGCACGTGGGGCGAGCATTCCCGTTCCGAAACACCAGTTCACAGACTGCAGCTCTACATATCACAATAGGTATTGTTTTGATGACGTTAGTTCTACCGCTAGTGTGATGAGAGTCACTGCCAGATGCACTTGGAATGATCTTATTTTGGATGCAGTAGTAGTACTGGTTATGTGGTGACCGCCCTTCATCCCAGTACTTCTCCAAAGTGCCTTTTCCAGTGCAGAGGCAGATGTTAAATGTTCTGTGCACAAGTCTGGATTTTGGAGGAAAAAGTGTAGAGAATAAAGGAAGTGAAGCAGAGAGCTAGTGATAAATATGGAGGAATTCAACAGGAACTGGGACAGATAAGATTAAAAAATTGTGTTGAAAAGAAATGCACTCCTTGAGAGCTATACAATGCACTCCTTGAGAGCTACTTATATATATATA
>JAOYMR010000017.1:7535534-7553375 GCA_025802075.1 Tenebrosternarchus preto
AGTACTCCTCTGAGATGTGTGTGTATGTGTGTGGGTGTGTGTACCTGTGTGAAGTACTCCTCTGAGATGTGTGTGTAATTGTGTGGGTGTGTGTACCTGTGTGAAGTACTCCTCTGAGATGGGTGTGTATGTGTGTGGGTGTGTGTACCTGTGTGAAGTACTCCTCTGAGATGTGTGTGTATGTGTGTGGGTGTGTGTACCTGTGTGAAGTACTCCTCTGAGATGCGACCTGCCCACTCGATGCAGAGTTCCAGGGGTCTGCAGGGATTGGCCACGTCCGCACATTTGATCAACATTCTCTTTATCAGCAGGCGGTTTTCTGGAGAGTTCCGCATAGTTCCTTGACCTTCGCACTCACTGCCATCGCTCTTTCACACATACATACACACACGTGTGATTACACACACACACACATACACACACACACATACACACACACGTGTGATTACACTCACATACACACATACATGTATGATTACACAAAGACACACATATGTGATTACACACACACACACGCATACACACACTTACACTCTTCTTACATTAGAGCTAGACTCCTCAATTGCGGCCATGGGTTTGTTGATGCTGTTCACAAACTTGTTCACATGCTCAAAGTGACGAGTCATCTCTGTAGCAAGCACCATGTCTATAATGGCCTGTCTCAAAGTCCGAAACTGGTTCCTGGGATAGGGGTGAACAGAGAGAGAGAGGGAGAGAGAGAGAAGAAGAAGAAAATAAAAGCTTAAGATGGGTTTTGTCACAGGTAAACAACTGCCTACCTGATTAACTCATGGTTGCACATTACAGCAGCATCCTCTGTCCTCTAAACACTGAACCTGCACTTCTAACTCACGTGCTTGAGCAAAAACAAGAACCGTTCAGGGGAAATAAAACGCTAACAGCAACCAGCTCGGAGTCCAGGAAGCTGTTTATTGGGTTTCCTCTCATCTGCAGGTCGTGTGTGGCTGCGGCCCCTGAAGGGGTCTGGCAAGGAACGGCAGCGTGTTGTTGGACTGGTTTTCAGCCACTTTCCACACAAACACTGCGGTGCTGGGAATTCTGGAGCTTCAGAGTGCTTTTTCTTTTCCAAGGAACGTTCATGCTTTCACACCTTTCGGACGTTTAGGACGTTTCCACAAAATGTAAGTTGATCAATCCACATAATTTCGAAGACTCATCTGGAATTCATCGGGAATCAGGGCCTAAATTGATTTCATACGGACCGGCCTGCTTGCCTTTGGTGGATGGGATGTCTTAATACATTACAATGTGCAAAAAACCTGCATGTTACATAAGTGTGAGCGCCTCTGACGGCACTTGGTGTGTGTGTGTGTGTGTGTGTGTGTGTGTGTGGGCGGGTGTGTGTATATGCGTGTGTGTGTGTGTCTGTTTGTGTGGGCGTATGTGTGTGTGTGTGGGCAGGTGTGTGTGTGTGCACGAACCTCTCCATGTTCTTGAATATGTTACACTTGCTGTCCCGGACGGTGAGTTGGAAGGCGAGAGCTGCGTGGTGACTCTCTAGCACGGCCGTGTCGTTGTACAGGATGGCCAGCTCACTGCCCGCGTTACACAGAAAAGAGTTGGTGCGGCCCGGGTGGTCCACGTCGTGTACCGTCGCCGCTAGCAATGCCGCCACCTCGTCCAGCTGGTCCAGGCTGCCCTGAAAACACGGCTCAAGGGTTCGAGGGCTGCTCGAACAACACTTCCTGTAGCTCAGATGTCACTTCCTGTATAGTTCAGCTATTTCCTGCGGTTCACGTTTGTTTTTGGAGTTCAGTTTAGTTCAACTCCAATTCAGTTCCTGGTGTTTTGGTGTAGGTGGACTGGGTTACTATATAAGGGCATCTATGACTTTCCCAGATTTAGTTGTATTAAAGCTCTAACAGTATTAAACACGCACAAAATTGCTTTCTCAACAGCTGTGTGGAACTCTGCTCTAACACACATGTTCTACAGATGATAGCTGTGCTCATGAACTGTAATGTGCTGGTCTCTGCTCTGTAACAAACACAAACATACACACATGCAAAAACACTATCACACGCACGCATGCACACACACAAGCACACACACACACACACATTATCACACAAGCGCACACAAACACACACACAAACACACCCTATCACATGCATGCACACACACATACACACACACACACTCCCCTGTGATGCCTTCTGCTCTGATGGTCCTGTGGGTGTGTGTGCAAACAGCATCATTTCAGTTGCCTGCATGCTTTCTTCAATTTTATAGTTAACTTCTCATGACAGCATCATCAAACACACACACACACACACACACACTCTCACACACACACAGTCACACACACACACACATACTGACACACACAAACACACACTCACACACAAACATGCGCACAAACATACGCACACACTCACACACACACACACACACACACACACACTCAAATGCTTGTCTCTGCTGGGTAACAAACACTTACACCCTCAACCATGACATCACTACTAGCTGATGTAATATCCAGCACACCAGCTCTCAGTATCCTCCAGATATACTAATGACATAAGAATACTAATGACATATGAATCCTAACAGGTCTGCCTTTCTGCAGCTTGCCTCTGGTGTTACTACAGATGAGAAAAATGAAGTGTGACAGTGTGAAAGCCTTACACTTTAATCTTCACATTCACATGTGGAACAGTGAAAACAAACAAACTGTATGTGTAAGAGTTAAGGAGATGCTGGATCTCTGAACTGTGGAATGACATCACAATGGAGTACTTTGAGTGGCTGGGACTCGTGGCATTGCAGGGGTCAAGGGTGATAGGTTAACCCAGATCAGTCTTAGCATACGTTATTGTTTTGATGGCGTCATGGCAGCATGTTAAAGTGTGATGGTGAGTGTCCAGTGGTATGTGTGTGTGTGTGTACTGAGCAGTTAGCTGACAGCGTGTTTAGTACATCTCCATTACTAAACATCTGAAATGGTCATAAAATATTTCAGTGAATACAAAATCTGTTAAACAAAGGTTCAGGTCAGCAAAGTAAAGGCCAGACATCCATACTAATCATAAGACAGGGAGTCACAGTGGTTTACACTAATCATAAGATAGGAAGTCCCAGAGAATTACACTGATCATAAGATAGGGAGTCCCAGAGGATAACACTGATCATAAGATAGGGAGTCCCAGAGGTTTACACTGATCATAAGATAGGGAGTCCCAGAGGATTACACTGATCATAAGATAGGGAGTCCCAGATGTTTACACTGATCATAAGATAGGGAGTCCCAGAGGTTTACACTGATCATAAGATAGGGAGTCCCAGAGGATTACACTGTTCATAAGATAGGGAGTCCGAGAGGTTTACACTGATCATAAGATAGGGAGTCCCAGAGGTTTACACTGATCATAAGATAGGGAGTCCCAGAGGTTTACATTTTTTATGAGGAGTCCAGCCCACCGGCTCGTTTCCTGTTAGAGTGTCACCAGCGCACAGATTTTGCAGATGGCCTTTGTGTGGGAACGCACAGACAGAGGCCATCTGCAAATATATATATGGAATATGGACCTGCTAAAAATGACAAAATATGTTCCCAGCAGAGCAGTCATGTATACTGGTTTTGTATATGCATTTACTTGAAAAAACATCTATAATATAAGGTTTAGATAATTTGATTATTCAAATTTATTTTTATTTTGTTTTCAATTAACCTTATAGTTTGAGGAGTCTTTTCGAAAGAACCAAGAGACAACTACAGGAGTAACATGGTGCAACAACGTTGTCATGGAAATCAGAGGGCAAACTGGGAAATGCCACTTGGGTAGGGGGAGGAGTTTTAAGCTTAGCCTTTCCTCCAAAATCTCCTTTGATTCACTCAGTCAAAAATACAGCGTGACATTTTGCTTTGCGTGAGACGATATGCTAGGTTTGGTTGAAGGTGGCCGTGTGCTCGTCACGTGAGCTGTGCTGATGCTACACGCGTGTGCTCAAACCTCGTACCTTGACCTTGTCCTTGCGGAGGAAGTGGGCGGTGGCATGGAGCACATCAGCAGCGTGGGTGGAGTTGTGGTAGGAGTTGGAGGCGTGGTAGTTCGCCTCCATCAGCTGCAACCAGGAACGTAGAATCGCCTCTGAGCAGTTCAGGAACTCACACACACCAAAATTCGCAAAAATCTTCAGTCCCAGAAAGGTGAGTGGCCTGAGACACAGACAAACGCGCACATACACACACACACACATACACACACGTGCGCATGCACACACACCCAAACACACACATGAACACACACACACATGTGCTTAGACACATAAGTGTATGAACACACACACACACACACACACACACACACACACACACACACACAAACCCACGCACAAACACACTTGAGGGAAATCACACAGATACAGATGTCACACAAATATGTGTGACACACACACACTCTCTATCTCTCTCTCCACCTCTTGTGTGTAGCTGCCTCCAGCTCCAGGATATTGAAGTCCCAGTGTTCCTCTTCGTCCAGGATCTCAGCGACGGACACCGGCACGTCCGTGAGAGGGACCGGAACTGCCAGCTGGCTCTGACTCATATCTGCCGTGTTACAAGCGCCAAAGGTTAAAGGTCAGCACAGTCCCAGCACAGCTTCCTCTATTCAAATCAGACAGAACAGTGTCGGCAGTGAAGCCATGCGCACAGAACGTGATGCGTTCTGGGGGGCGCTGTTTATGCTTCTCAGACCAGCCACAGTGCTAGCTGCACAACAGATGTGAAAACACTACGTTTAAAGTGTTGAGGGGAAATTTTGGAATCAGGACTGCAGATCAAAATGTCTTTACTACAGGCCAGGGAAGGATGAAAGGTTATGGGTGAATTTTTTTGTATGTTATTGTCTTATACCTTCGTTTTTGTGGTGTTTTATATTGTGAAGCACTTTGAAGCTTTGTCTTTGAAAAGTGCTATACAAATAAAGTTTATTATTATTATTATTATTATTATTATTATTATTATTATTATTATCTTGAGTAAAAAGTGTGATGTGTGAGCATCTAATTTTCAGTGTATGCCTCTTCTAAAGTGCTGCGTTCTCAATGTTTAATATTTAAAAATGTTTAATTCTAAAATAGCTCACTAAAATACATATTTCCCTCTAGGGATAGATTAAGGTCCTGAGGACAACAAAGGTGAGACAAGATTCAGTGTGTTAAAAGTATTAAACCCATTATGTATTAAGCCATTTCACATGGCCAGAATTAACACTCAGTAAGAAGCTTTGTAGTATTCTAATAAACATTACCTGAGAAACTTTGAAGGCTTTTTTTCCCACTGTATAAGTTTGTGCCTTGTTTTTGCAGGAGGTTCACAATACAGTTTGCTCAATTGTTCAGTACAGACACAATCACTGAAATGGTTTCTTACAACAAAGAAAAGGTGATTTGGTTAAAAAGTGTTTAACCTCTGTTTCCCTGTTGGGTCAGACGTCCAGCAGCCTCCATTAGTTTTATGTATAGAGCACCCTCTTCTTCTTTGAGAGCTGAGCCTGAGTCTTTATTACTCAGTCTGAAAGGGCTCTCTCATAAATGTCAGTGTGTCATCAAACATTAATAGATGTTAAGGTTATTAAACTGCACCTGTGGAGTGCGGCTTACATCCCTAATAAGAAGAACTGAGCTCCTGCACTTTACTCAAGCTTCCGTTTACATCAGTGACCAACTAGCCTTTAAAGATTAATAGACATGTCTTAGACAGGGAGAGAGATTAGAGAGGCTGCTAGCTTACTAATTAAAGAGACATTTGATTGAGTGGCATAGCTACAGGGTTCGATCATCTTTGTGAGGGCATTGCTGTTGATAGAGACATAATTGGCCGTATTGACTTTTCTCTGTTGGAATGGGGTTAGTTGAACCGTTATTATAACCAAACCAGAAAACATCAAATGCATGTAAGGGATCCAGGAAACCCTTTATAAAAAGCTCCAGTTCGGATAATATGCAGTTATGTGTGAATTATTCCTAGAACTTTCTTTTGAATGACCCAGCAGTCAATGACGTACTACAAATTCTAAACTTTTACTTTATTGTACATCGTTTGGAGTTGGAACCAAGACGGTGCAACAGTGCGGCACATTCACGGGTAGACATTAAACTGTAGGAACGCATTATAAACTTGCTATAAACAAAAATGGCTTTATAATCCCTGTTTGTGAAAAGGTGTATCTCAAATGAACATGCTAACATGACATTTTTCATTAGCAACAAAAGGGTCAGTTTGCCATACATATAAATATTAAAGGGAAAGGGCATAACATTGTGGTTGATAGACACGTCTCCTTTTGAGTGTGTGCTGAATAACAAGCATCAGAACGGCCTTCGTATACATTCTTATGAATATACATTAGCATGTATAAATGAGTATTTGTTCTGCTGGAGTGTTTATCGGTGAGTATTCATCAACACGATGCAGGTGAATGTCTGAGCAGTGGGAGAGTGCTGTGTGCAGAGCCACTCATCCATATACAATTCATATGAAATGTGGGTTAAAACATCAACAAACAACAGACTATATCTCTTTATTTATAGAGTATTAACTTATTGCTCATCTATTGCAAAATGCACGATGATCACCATAGAATAGAAATAATTGATCACACTGGCTATATATACACATATGGCACACAAATCAAAATAAATAGATTTAGACTTTTCTGCAGTGTGTTATCCAAGGTCAGTTTGTAACTACAGATGTTTATCATAATTAATATTATTTACATCCCTGATTATTATAAATAAATCTATTGCACTCTATCAGTAGGAAGGGCACTATTAGCACAATATGTATGCAGGTTTGTTTAAAATGTGAATAAATGCTTCAAACCACATTGTATAATGTCAGAATTAATACTATTAGTATAATGTTATTAGAATGAATCAGCATGAAAACTCTTCCATGCATACTCCGCTTTATAAATTTATTGCCTATGATCTCTTACACATTCACCCACTGACACACTCTCTCAATTTCTAGCACCACAAGAGTAAATCTGATCTACTTGTTCATGGTTAATTAGATAGTGCCCTGTGTTTCTCTCTGAGATTTTAGCTCCATGTGCTTCGGAACATGTGCTTCTTATTGTCTGTGGACTGGATAAATACATATTTGTTGACATGCAATATCAAGCAATGTCATCTTTTATTCTTCTGTGTCTTGTGCCCTGACATATTAACATGCACATTTTGATCACACATATTATACTATACAAATATAAACACACTCTTATTCCCTGACAGTTAGGCAGCGGTCAGTTGCCTGGCTACAGTCTTCCTTGTGCTTGCGCTGCATGCGGGAGTTCGTGCGGATGAGGGCGTGCGCGTTGTTTGTGCGCAGTCTGCGCAGTCGAGTGTGTAGGACTTTACGCAGCTTCTGCCGCGTGAAAGCGTAGAGCAGAGGATGCAGCACGACTGTCCAATAGGCGAGCGCCAAAAAACAGAGCCTCAAACGCTCCAGCCAGGCCGAGGGTCCTACAGCCAGCAAGAGGAGTGGTGTAACGGAGAGCGGCGCCCAGCACAGCGCGAATGAGAGGACGATGATGACGGACATGCGGAAGACGCGTTTCTGACGCTCCCTCCGGTCTCGGTGACGCCTTACCGCGCGGCGCAAAGTCAGGATGGCCGACACTGACGCTCCCACGCCAACACTGGGAGGGGCGTGTGCGGGAGCAGGGTTCAGCGTCGTGGCAACCACTGATACTGTAGGGGTGGGGCTTAAAGGTGTAGCTGCAGTAGACAATGTTGTGTTAGGCTTGGACGGTAAAGCTATGATAGATATAGTGGGGGTTTGGTTAAGAGGTGAGACCATGGTGGAGATAGCTGGGCTAGGGCTGAGAGATGGAGATATGGTGAATATAGCTGGGTTACAGTTGACAGATGTCATGGTGGATGTAGCTGGGTTAGGGTGTAGCGGTGCGGTTATGGTAGATAATGTAGAAGTGGGACTCAAAGATGTGGTTACTACAGATACAGTGGGGGTTGGACTCAGTGGTGTGTTCACTGAAGGTGTGTTCGTCTCTGTGTTGATGGTCACTGTGGTAACAGTGTCCGAGGCCACCAGTGGTCCAGTGGAGAGAGGCGGAGGGGAGATGGGCGTAGTTCTTGTCGTGTGATCCGGCGACCTTGCTGACCTCTTGAGTCGTTGCCAGGGGTGTCGGCCAGGTCGCCGCCCATCTCGTTGAGCTCTGGGTGGGTGTCCGATGCGAATGCGCAGGGCCTGAAGGATGCGCGAGTATGTAAACAGCATCACGGCCAGCGAACACAGAAAAACTGGCACCTGCAGCAAGAGGTGAACTTGCAGAGTCCCCACCCATTCTGAACACAGCACAGTGCTGTTAGAATGAACATCAAATCCCTCTCTTGGCCCGGATACAAACCCCGCCTCCAGAAATGGTAGGAGGGGCACAGCTAAAGAGACCACCCACACTCCAGTCAGCAAAAAGGCTGCTTTTCGTGGCGTAAGCAGACGATTGGCGGGCCGGACACTGATGTCATAGCGATCGAGGCTAATGAGAAGCAGGTTGAGTGCAGTTCCTACACTGGCGAAGGTGGCTGCTGATTCATGGAGACAGCAGAGCAGGGTGTGGTGAGGGGTGGAGGCCCCACCTAGAAGGAGGAGTGTGGCAGTGATGGGCAGGCAGAGAAGGCAGAGCAGCAGGTCAAGTGTGTGCAGACTGAGAGTGACTGCATGGCTGACGGATTCCAAAAGGGTGCAGTGACCGCAGTATAACACCAAAACCGTCAGGTTACCACCCACTCCCAACAGTAACTCCAATAGTAGCACAGCACTCACCGTTGCCCGGAACCCAAGCCACGGCTCCTCCTGCTCATCTAGCCCTGCCCCCGCAGTATCACTTGCCTCTAAAAGCGTAAGTCCAGGGCCTCTGGTAATGCTGCCATCTGTCTCCATGGAAACCATCGTGCATGATCAGACACATTGCCAGCCACGCCCATCTGTCATGCTCCACCCACTCATGTACTGTCTTGGAGGTTTGATGACTGATTGACAAGCCTAATTAAAAGTGAAAAAATAAAAGAGTTATAATAGCATGATTTACATTTATTGCAGCAAAACTGCATACAAAAAATCTTTGTGATTTATAGGAATATGAAAACTGGCAACTTTTGAAAGGCCAGTTTAGGAACAATAACCAATTACTCTCCAGTGACGCAAAACATACCCTCATTCATTGGTTCTTTATAGGTTATTTACATACCCTCATTCTTTGGTTCTTTATAGGTTATTTACATACCCTCATTCATTGGTTCTTTATAGGTTATTTACATACCCTCGTTCATTGGTTCTTTATAGGTTATTTACATACCCTCATTTATTGTTCACAGTATTTTTCTTAATTAGAAATGAATTTATCAGTAAAAATACACCAAATAATATACACCGACTTTTGAAGTATGTGTGATTTGACAAGTTTTCATAATACTTCAGTCAGAAGTTCATAGTTAGTTCTCCAGAATCTGAGCCAAGTATTTCTTCAGTTCAAACTCCTAACACACTTTAGTGAGGCACCTGGTTCAGGTTCCAGGCTTCTCCTACTACTGGAATGAGAATGCAGTATATTCAGATTACTAGCACTCCCAGATGTAACATCTAATTTAATAACGTATTATGATTACCTGTATATAATGTAGTATATGTTATCATTGTCACTGAGCATTAAATAAAATTTTAGAGTCAACTTGCAGAGTTGCTCCATTAAAACAAAATAAAAAAAAAACAAACAAAAAAAAAAAACAACAACAAAAAAAACAATGCAATTACAAAACAATAAAATGACATCATATAAAATAGGTTTAAATTAGATGTACTGTTCTAGCTGTCCTGGGTGTAATTTAATAAAATACATGTGGTGTTAAAATCATTGCTGTCCCTTCTACCAATCCAAAATAACCCCTTAAACAAATAAATAAATAAGTTTGACTGGGGGCTGATCCCATTTCTACGATGGCTGTTACTATGGCAACTGGTTTGCAAGTTTAAGTGTGCGGTCAAAAATGTAACAAATAGAGACTATCTGCGTGCCTCTGTGAGAGAAGGGCTCATTTCCTTTCTAACACAGCTGTGAGATTGGGCCCAGGAAAAGAGCAAGCAAGGAAAAGGCAGGACAGTGCAACTGCAATGCCAATACTTCTATTGCCATGACGATAGAAACAGGTCACTGCAGTACATGTGACAACATGCAACAGAACTGTGGTACCTGGGTTATATTTTACTGAGTAATAGCCAGAATAACTAAGACCTAATAATACGTAACAGGTAGACCATCACAAAGAGTGTAGAGAAAAACAGAGCGACTGGGAACACTAGTGCAAAGATAGACATCTAGAAAACTACAGAAAAGTAAGACTGACCAGTATCACAAATGGGAGAGAGAGAGAGAGGGGGAAGAGATAAGGAAAGAGAGAGAGAGAGAGAGAAAGAGAGAGAAAGAGAGAGAGAGAGAGAGAAAGAGAGAGAGAGAGAAAGAGAGATAAAGAGAGAGAGAGAGAGAGAAAGAGAGAGAGAGAGAGAGAGAGAGAGAGCACTGCAGGTGCAAGCTGAGTTGCAAAACTGCTTACTGATGTTTATACCAGCGTCCCTCTATCCATCACTCAGCTTCATAGCCCATCATATCTCTATTCTATATCCAGAACCTCCACATCTCATCCCCCCATCATTTTTGCACACTTATTCTAAATGTAAATAAGGGATCATAAAAAATGATGTACCCTATGGAGGGAGCCTATTCATACAAACGTGGTTATTGGTTTTAGCCAGAGTTATTGTCAATAAAATGAAGCTATAGAAATCAACTATTTAAAAAAAAAAAACATAAAAAACCAAAAAACCAAAAAAAAACTGTTTATTAATAACTCTGTGGGACTAACTTCAACTTCATTTTTAATACATTTTATATCTGCCCTGAGAACTCCTCAGTTCCGCAGCACTTAAGTAAACCCACACATCTTTCTTTGGTTCTGTTTATCTCACTCTTTTATCAGTATTTTATTAGTATTAATATAGTGTCTTCCTTTATGTCCATTTACCTTTTTATTTTGGAGTTCATTCATACATACATATATACAAGCACAGTTGTTACTTTTTAACGACTATTATTATTATTATTATTATTATTTGGTAGGGCTGACCCAGCTTGGATCGAGCAAAAAAGCAAAACAAACTTCTTAAAACGGTGCTAAATATGACTTCCTTTTATTCTACTTTCACGTATGTGATCATATGTGTCTTTTCTATACCGAGTGTGTGTGAGACTCAGAGCTTATGTATGTAGGCTATGTATTATCATCACAATGATGGTAATGATACTGAAATCAAAGCTGAACCAACTGCTACAGTGCGACAATGAACTGTACAACTGCAGATAAAAACCCTTTAGAAATGATTTAATGAGTACAAAGCAATGACAAACACATCCGTCCTATAACTCTAGGTTTGTAATGTCACAACCCGTAATGGTAGACAGGGCAGTGATTTATTCCTTCATTTGTAATATATGATCTCGAATTTCCCCCCAGGCAACCTGTCTGGAAACCTCATCTGGTTGTTACACTGTGGAAGTACTTGGTAATCAAATCTTACTGTCGTTAACATGCTGGCGCTCACCCATCGACGAAGTGGCATCACTTTGCATAGCCTTGGTATTCCATGGTCCATTGCATTAATAGCCTATATTCAAAATACTTCACTTACCTATCAAAAGATGGTGCAGGTTTAAAAGGTACACAAACAGCATCTGTAAGAAAACCGACGAGTGAAATGAACCCGGCGCGAGGCTTTTACTCACCTTTCCGCGCGCGTAGGACTCGCGCCGGGATTCCCCGCTAAATTCCACTGCAGTGTGCGCTTCGCTATACTCTTCTGAGGGTGAACACGAGTCTCCGGTGGGGTCCAGGACAGTCTGCTGTCAGTGAACGTGACGTGACTGGAATTATCTCACTCACTGGAATATAGCTTTGCTATTTACAAGATAGGAGTCGCGCGTTTATCTGTTGACTTGACAAGTCAGTCGTCCATCTCATGCCTTTGCGGCTTGTATTGCAACAAACTGTCATTTTCACGTTCTAGTCAGATCCTGCTCCCTTAGATACAACCTACACACATACACTCAGACACACACACACGCAGTCTGCGGTACTGCACTCAAATGCAGAAGCACGTGGACGCAATATTAGCACTGAAGGCATATTCGAATGTTACGTTTCGTATTTATCAATCAGAAGCCAGAAGCAATTTCCTACACGTTCTGATTAAATGCATGAATGAATGGCAAACAACCTGTTCAGTCCTATATAGTGCAGACTGCCTAGAAAGATAAGCACTCCAGATTTGATTTATAGAATATGTTTCAGTTTAGGATATGTCCACTACTTGACTGGGAGTGTTTAAATTTGCTCATTAGATAACTGACATGTGAGTACATGTTTGGTTTTGGTTCATCGGTTCTTTTTGTACTTATTATAGTGTTGGATGGCATGTTGCCATCCTTGTGATGTGTGGAATTATGTGTGGATAAGTGTTCTGGTGGCGCACCTGAGCAGAATCATTTAACATAACAGGCGTTTGAGATGGTTGCGCAGAGTTGGTGCTGGAATACATCCTGAACGTACTGCAGTTGGAGGAGCTGAGATGGCACATCCAGCTCACTGCACCAGCCAGTCTCCGAGTGACCGAGGCAGAACTCGACCTCTGTATAAAGACGATGCACAAAAGAGGGTTGAGGAGGAGGTTACATGGGATTCACCCCAAGTGAGTGGTGGTGGAGTAACTGGTGTGTTGAAGACCACCAATTTGAGCCAGTAGAAATCAGGGAGCAGAACTGTGCTGTGAGGGGCGGGTGGCTTCAGGAAAGAACAACCCTCAGTGTAGACGACACAACCAGGAAGATCGGCTGCGGCCGCAGACTTTAGGTCAAGTGGTGAGGGAAAAGCTCTCCACCTTCACTGACACAGGCTTATCTGCTATGATCTGACATGCTCTTTCACAACAAGGACAGCACACCTGTCAAGTGGAAAGCGATGACTGTTCAACTTAAGTCCATCCCTGACAGCCAAACTGACATTTATATGGAGCGGTTCCTGGTTGTAATAGGGGTTCTGGCTCAGGTGTATGAGTTCTGGAGATAAATGAAGCTTTGCATGGTGGCTGTCGAAGGAACAGAGGCCTGAAGGTTGAGGCAGCATAGCCTCCATTTCCATGGAGGAATACGTGAACTCTGGAGGAACAGAACACAAAGCATCACAGCCACTTAGAGGATTTCTGTGGGCAGAGCGTACTGACAGGTGAAGCCACCCGTGTTAGAGAAGCTAAACATGGAGTGCCAGTGCCGGTTGGTGGATCTCCAAGGGCAAAGAGCAGCGCAAACCATGGATGGCAGGGAAAGCAGAAAGCACAGAGGCTTGCAGCAGCAGGCAGTAAAGAGGAGCACTGTGCTGCCCTGGTGTGTGAACCATGGTTGGAACACCCCCACCGGCTCTCAGTGCCCCTCAAAGAGACTAAAAAAAGTGAAAGAGATGATGGCTGTGGGAATAACGGAACCATTAAACAGCCCCTTAGCAACACCGGAGGTCCTGGCTAAGAAAAAGGATAACAGCTGGCACTTCTGGGTGGAAGTCCAGCGGAAGTCCATCGGTCCAGCGGACATTCCAACTGATATGGTGCATTGATGATGTCTTGGATCAGCTCGCTGGATCTGAATGATGTAGTTTGCTGGATCTGCAGAGTGGATACTGACAAGTGGCAGTCACTTGAGATAGTATCATGCTGAGCACAGGACCGTTGTACTTCACGGTGATGGTTTTTAGCTACCCAAGTTCAGTGGTGTGCTTGTAAGCATGGAGCAGGTCCTTCAGGAGAGCATGACCTTCTTTGGGAATGTTGTGAACAGAGTTGGAATGGAAGCAAATCCAGGAAAGGAGGACACAGTGTGTGGGTGGGCCCATGCCACAGAGTGTCGGTGAGATATGGAACTTCCTGAGTTTGGCTTTGTACTACAGGTGATTCATGCACAGGTTTGCTGATCTAGCCACACTCTTACACCAGCTCACAGTGAAGGGAACTGCGTAACAGTGGGATGAGGAGTCCTAAGCATGCTTTTTCTGCTTTGTGTTTGGCTGTGCAAGGCACCGATGCTGCATTTCTTAGAGTAGGTGGTGAGTTCAGCGTTCACAAAGGAATCAGCGCTGTCCTTTCACAAGTACAGGACAGGACAGAGAGATGTTGATTGCTGTGGCAAAGCCTTCGCTGGTTCCGCCCTTACCTCTGGCATTCCTTCGTCCTGCGTACCAATCACACCTTATGCTCATGCAGTTCAGAGAGCCTGAGGGTCAGGTTATGAGATGGATCACAGCACTTCAGGAATACAGCTTCTCTATCTGACAGTAACCTATCTTAGTGTCTGTGTACTACTGAAGAAGTGGCCCTAGTTATATGTGATACAAGACCAGAGCACAGCCATAATGGCAGAGCACGTGCTGGAGGAGTTCTCCTGTCAGTTTGAGGTTCAGAGGGGCTTCACAGTGAGCCGACAGTCACGGCTGAGGTCTGTAACTGACTAGGTATCTGGCAGATTCTAACTTCGTGGTTCCATCTGCAGGGGAATGACTTGATGGAGTGATTCAACCAGACACTTATCACTCAGCTCACCATCACCACCTCACAACATCAGTGTGATTCGGAGTGTCACTTGGCCCTTGCCCTGCTGTGCTGCTCTGCCGTGTCGGAGTCAGCTTGGCTCACTCCAGCCTTCTTGTTGTTCGACTGCGGAGAGACACCCACGGAGCTTGTGTTCAGCCATCCGCCAAGGTGAGAGACACCGGCTGTTGGAGTGGCCATGGAGATGTGGGTTGCCAGGACAATAGCTGCATGGTCTGTAGGGCCTCATTTAGTTCAACAAATTTAAATTTCTTCATTAGGTAATTGTTTGTTTTTGAGTTTGGTTCACCATCTCCTTTTGAAGGAAACAAACTCCACTGGCTTAGCAGCTATTAATCGAGATCCAAAGATAATTATTGCTAGATTATATATTATATATATATTGACAAAGTTTCCCAGGTTTTTAAATGGTGGTGAACTTTGTATCGTCATTGTTTGTCACTGACGAGATGTTAAATATTAGCTCTAGTAGTATGCTTCTTTTCATTATCAGGCATAAGCACGCTTTCACACAGCCCACGGTGTGGATCAGATTTTTGCAAGCACGGCCTGTGCAGAAAAAGAGGCGTTATCTCACACAACCCCCTGAGTGTTTCTTCAGAAGAGACTACTACAGCTGGCACTATTCTGCTTTGCTGCAAGCAGAATTCTGGCATCTACTGGAACCAAAAGGCTGAAAGCAAAGTGCTTCTACATCTTCTATGAAAAGAGCTTGAGAGATGTGAAGAAGCCATTTGAATAGAAGAAAGGGCTGATTCTGACACCTGGGAGCAATGCGTCCACAGAAGGGTTTGACCCTGATAATAACTGATGCTGTTCCTGGGGGACCAGCTGCTTTACATTTCATGAAACTAGTAGCAAGGAAAGCCACCTGGAGAATGTAACAGCCATACTGGCTGAAATATGATCTCTGACTTGCTACTGTAAAAGTGTGACTGCTGTTTCAGTATAAGTTGGTCAGTAAAAAAAGTATGACACTAACTCGGTTGCAACATGCAGGCCCTGCATATCCCTAAACCCTGCCGAACAGCTACAGTACTTGGTGCCCTACATTTCACGGACAATTCTCATAGGTAGTCTAGTCAAAAATAGTTTTTAATAGAGTATGGCATGGAACAGAAACCATAGCCATCCACAATATATCAAGCATAACAAATGTGTTAAAGAACATGTCATAGAAAGCAAACATTTTCAAAGTAATTGTGTGTGTGAGTGTGTGCATGTGTGTGAGTGTGTGTGTGTGTGTGTAAGAGAGAGCTGTATTCTGTATTAATAAAATTCAAATTTCACCACTTAGAGTGTAAACTGGCTTTGGGATGAAAAAATCTAATACAAAATAACAAAAGGGAGTGGCTGAAGTGTGTATATATATGATAATATTTATATATGAATACATATGAATATGAAAATGGTATCTGAGTGTAGTCAATAATATATATGAATACAAATGAATATGAAAACGATATTTGAGTGACGGTTCTGGAGTGATAGCATAAATCTTTCAAGTGCATTAAGATGGGAGAAGAGTCTTTTCTGACACAGCCCAACATAACAGGCGTTCACAAAACAATTGATTTCATAAAGGAAGAGGTAAAGAGAGAGAGAGAGAAAGAGAGAGAGAGAGAGCACATGGAAGATGAGGAGTGAGAGAGAAATAATACTGAAAACAGAATAAAGAATTGATGAAGTGTGCAGTTTCTGTCTACAATGTGTTGTGAATTATGAATGATACCACAAATATGTTCAGATTCACATGTATGTGGGTGTGGGGAGTGTGGTGAGTGGAGCGGATGGAGAGGTTGTGGGGAGTGTGGTGAGTGGAGCGGATGGAGAGGTTGTGGGGAGTGTGGTGAGTGGAGCGGATGGAGAGGTTGTGGGGAGTGTGGTGAGTGGAGCGGATGGAGAGGTTGTCGGCGTGTTGGTGAAGTTTTTGAGAACAAGAAAGAAAGACAAAAAGCAAATAAGAAAGGAACCTCGTATTTCAGATCAAAGATATTTTCTGCAAATAAATCTAGTATGTATCTCATAAAAACATTAATCTATTTGTATTCAAAAATCCAGAACAGGTAAACAAATTGAAATGTTTAATCATCTTTTATCATAGACAAAAGGACACTATCAAATACATTATAAATATGTTTGGAACATAGCACCATCTCTTTTTTTTAAATCAGAGTAAACATGCTCCTTTTTCAGAGTATACTCCTTTATCAGAGTAAACATGCTCCTTTTTCAGAGTATACTCCTTTATCAGAGTAAACATGCTCCTTTTTCAGAGTATACTCCTTTATCAGAGTAAACATGCAACAATTGATCATTCAAGAAATATTCGTGTTGGGCTACAGATCTGTATTTACAGAGCTGCCCTATAGCACACTCTAGCACCTGAAAAATGGAAGCAATGATTCTACTTATGTAAGCAGGCCAACCAATACATGTGTGTGTGTGTGTGTGTTTGTAACTAGGAACAAATTGTATGAACAGTATTGGCCGATACTTAATCATTTCCATGATCATACTAATAAATACCAACATCATCATTTGAACATTTCTTAAATATGAATTGTAATTATGAACTTGTTTAACTTTTGACTTTTCATCCAAAAATAAGATTGATTAATGCAAAAAGGACATATTAAACCATATATATTAAAGGAGGTGTAAATATAATACTTGTAGAAATGTCCTAGTGATCCAGCTCTGCTAGTGTGGTTGAACGCCATTTTGCATTAGATTCTAATATACAAAAATCCATCTTCTATAGCAGGCTTAGAGAGATAACTTCACCAGCAGATGCTTGTCTGTAAATGTTACCTGTTTGTAGAGATGATCACCAGATTCTCTCATATCAGTAGGTGATATGAGTGCTCTGCAATCACCTCCAGGATCAAAGGAGTTCTGTCTGTCTGAGAAGGGTGAACTTGTCTCTCATTGGTGGATCAGTCAGGGGGGCTACTGGTAAATGCTCCACTTCTTTATTCTTAACCAATCACGAACTGAATCACGAACACCCAGAACGAACAAAAGGAGCCTACTGCAACCGGACCTCTGGGATCTGCTGATTTGTGTTTCAGTTGTGATGTTTACTTGTGTTTATAGTCCATAATAAACACAAATGGATGATATTAAACACCCAACAAACATTTGCG
>JAOYMR010000017.1:7553475-7583550 GCA_025802075.1 Tenebrosternarchus preto
AGTTGTGATGTTTACTTGTGTTTATAGTCCATAATAAACACAAATGGATGATATTAAACACCCAACAAACATTTGCGCTTACTTTAGGCGCATGATTTAGGCGCCAAAATGAATGTTTGTATTCATACCCTAACAACGGAGCAGTGACACCACTGGACATACCCTAACAACGGAGCAGTGACACCACTGGGACATATCCTAACAACGAAGCAGTGACACCACTGGACATACCCTAACAACGGAGTAGTAACACCACTGGACATACCCTAACAACGGAGTAGTAACACCACTGGACATACCCTAACAATGGAGTATTGACACCACTGGACATACCCTAACAACGGAGTAGTGACACCACTGGACATTCCTAGTTATAATCCGATATTTAAATACTTGATTGTTAACAGTGTTGATTGTTGTGTTAAGTATTGAATATTCTCATGACTAGGGTTCCACTGATGTCATGTTTTAGTCCAATGATTTCCCCCAACAGAAACGGCAACAAACACATTGTGTTCGGATCTAAAAAAAATACTGAATTATAAGGTAAGAAGGTAAAATATTAAAAAAGCTTAATACACAAAATAAATACCTAAAGTATGGACGTAAATATGATAAAGGTTGTTTGGTCACACATGGAACTATCAGACGGATATGATGGGAATCCTGCAGACTGATGCTGTGCTGGAGAGGTCGTAGTCCTGTCATTAGTGTTCATCATTAGAGCCAAAAGCAGCTGCAACACAGATCAGACAGTACTCATGTGTGGTTCTTTACTCTCTCTAGATATCCTAAAAGCATGCGTTCATCAAGCCGTTCGTATACCTTCCTTTGCCGGTAGGCAGTGTTTTTCACACTCCTCTTTGTGTGTGTAGCGGTTAGCATTTCCTCCACAGCCACTGTAGATGAAGGGCCTACAGACGGCCGCCTGGGAATGAAAGTACCAGCGTAGGGTGTATCTGGAGCAGCCGCCTTCATCCAGTGGTAAGTTGCATGAACCTAACGCACACAGACAAAAACGTGAACGCGGAGGAGAAGGTGCTAATGCTCCGTGCCCCATGCACCCGCGTCTGTCTGCCGTCTGTCTGGCGTCCGTCTGTCAGCGCTGCTGATAGCAGCTGTCGCGCCTTCATCACCGCCGCAGCAGACAACTCCACCACAGGCAAACAAGAGGCAGGGAGCTGCAAACCAGCACAGCTGCAGGTGGATAATGAAGCACATCTGCGGGGCATCGGGAGTGATCCCAGCCAGAAGAGAACAGGCAAGGAGACAGGGAAACTGCTCATCCAAACACTGTTGCTTCTGGTCCAGAAACTGGGTTGGACACAACCCCACAGCCGAAGCCCCCCCTCCCCTCCGCACTGACACACGGTCATGTTGCATCTGGAGTGGAGTGTTGGGCTCAAACTCATGCCTCAGGCACTTCTCATCCCAGTAGGCAAAGAGACAAAGGTGGAATAGCAAGGACATTTTTATTAATTACATCTTAAAATACGTGGTTTATGTAAAACACTCCCTGAGTCTTAGTGATGTTAGAGTGCAGCACATATTCTTCAGACTACAAAAAAAACATACTTGCACATTGTATTAGCTACATTTAAAACTTTGAGTACACCAGCAAAAGCTGAAGATATATCAGTTTCATAAGACTGAAGTGTCACGGGAGAGCCCCAGAGAGCTGTAAAAAGCTGACAGGACTCACGTGCGTTTAAGTAGAAAACCGTTTATTTTCGGTTTCATTTCACAACGAACAACACGCATCAACGTTAAGACGCTGACGTCTTACATTGGACAAACAGCGTGTGACACATACACGCTTTTATACGCTCACCCTGACAAGACACAGGTGAAACGTATAACAACCACAACAAGAACAATCACACGCCACACCCACAACACCCAGACGTACACACGCGCTTCACTAGATTGACAAGACAACCGAACACACTCCCACATAGACACGCCCACACAGACACGAGACAGGGGAGGCGGCCTGGGCGGGGCCACCGTGACACTGAAGAACACAGTATGAACAGGACTTCGACTTAAACATCTAACAAATTATTTGTCTCAATTAATACATAATAGATTTTTAAATTATAAGAATCAAATAAGTGAAATGACATATTAGTTTGTTAATACGTGATGACAAAGGAAGTTGTTAGTGGTCTCAGCCTGTACCCTCCAGCACAGCCTTGCACCCCTGCTTCCACAGGTACCACAGCTCTCCTTTAGCCTTGTCATATTTTACCTGTACCCTGTAGCTGGAATTTAAATTACACTTGCCCTGCATTTCTGCTACATGAGCAAGTGTAGATGTCTGTAAATGGTGTAAATGAATCGGCATGACACAAATACTTATGTCAAGGTATAATGTCAATCTTATTTTCCATGCAACGTGCAGCGCTAACTCTGAACGTGACGAAAGCGTGAATGCAGTACCTTGGAACATGAGGAAAACACGTGAGAAGCACTTGCATGCTCTGGCACAGCACATCTAAAGCACCGCAGCACATTAAGGCCAGCGCTTACCTTCACCTTTAACCTCTCTTTTCTGTCTCACTGTATTTAATGTAACAGCAGTGGTGGCCTTGCCTGCCAAAATATTCATATCATATCATTCTGTGGGTGCGTTCACATGAATATGCATTTGTCTCAAACAAATACGCTCAAATTAAAAGACACACAGCACACAAACAAACGTGAGAGTCTGGAGAAAAGGCTGTCATACCTTTGCTCTGATTCACCGAGGCAGTGAGGTCAACAATTTCTTCCATGGGATCATCATAGCTCTCTATGGAGTATATGTGCTCATAGTCAGGATCGTTTGTGTTCACCACAACACGCAGCTCACGATCTGCAAAGTAAACAAACACGCCACCAAACACAAGTTTCAGTGTTTGGGATCGGTTTTTAAAGCTAAATTCCATGTGTTAAAATAATAATTTGAGCACATATATGATTTTTCATTCACAGCGATTCACAGCTGATTGAACAAGACAAGGTTTTGAGTTTCACACGTTTCCTGTAGATTTGTACCAGACTGAAAATATTACTAACAAGTAGTAAATACCACTACAGCTCCTAGTCAGCAGTTAGCACACACAGATCCTGTAATCCCAGCCTATAATGAAGGCAGTGACAGATGAATGACAAGACAGGTGTTTACATCTTTCGTAACATTACTGAAAGCATTTTATGCTGATGGCACTATATATTTTTGACCTTGGTGAAATATTATTATTTTTTTTTAGGTTTGTACGTCGTGCGTGTGTTACGTAAGTGTACGCGTGTGTGTGTGTGGCATGGTGTGTGAATGTCTCGTTGTCGTCATCTGTTTCACCTGTGTCTTGTCTAGTGTGTGTGTATTTAAGCACGTGTATGTTCGTCCTTGTTCGTCGGTCTTTGTCAAGTGTTTGACGGCAGCGTTAGACGAAAGTGCTTGTTTTCAAACAAGAGAACAGCCTGAAACTTCCACGCTTGACATTCATCTATCTTCTTTAAGCGTTCTGGTGTTTCCACGCTTGACATTCATCTATCTTCTTTAAGTGTGCTGGTGTTTCTTTAGAGCTTGTTTTATTAATGTACAACTGGTTTCTTTTTACCAATAGTCTTGTAGCTCTGGCTCAAAACCTTATGAAAAAAATATATGAACTCAAAAGATTAAACAAACAAATGCATACTTTTAAAAAAGGAGCGTAAATGAAGAATCATGTACATTTGCATATTTCTTTAACTGAATAAGTGTGCATATGGGATTGGAGAATGTTAAATACCAACGCATTTAACATCTCGTGAGTGTTAATAACTCAGATGCATAGTGACATAAAACAGTAGGCACAACAATCACAGGACACCCGCTGACAAGAAGCTGCATGTTAACTACACAAATTAGAGAAGAATGGCTAGACGAGATGAGGATGAGCAGAGATATTATGGGGGAAATGATGGACAACCAGACTCACCCTCCTCGTCTCCCCGGGTTACAGTGAGCTCGGGGGACGTGGAGGAGCGATCTCGGAAAGTCTGCACCGGTGGATGAGCCGGAATTTCTCCAACACCTGAGGACACGCCCACAAGAGCATCACACTAACACAGGCCAGCTAAACCCATCAGTAAATATATAAACAAACATGCACACGTGCACACACACACACACACACACACGCGAACACACACGCGCACTTGCTTACCAACACATGTCCCACCCCAAAAAGCCTCCTCACTCAAGCAGACAGACATGCACACTTGAACACCACCTCCATTAGATCACTACGCCATGCACTAGTTCCCAGCAGCAGAACCCTCTATTCCTGTTAACACTATCATCCTTCTGCAACTTGCTGAACCCATATGTAGACACATATGCAAAAAAAAACAAGTTTTAATTTAAGATTTCATTTCAAAAGTTTCATTTAAGATTTTAAAAACAGAAGTCATATGAGTGTGATGACCTGTTAAAGCCTGCTGAAACAGTAAGGAAAATTCAAATGCTAATTCTAGTGCTAATGCAATACTCTGAAAGATTATGGCTGTAGACCATCATTGAACTTACTTCCACAGGCTTCAGACAGGATACGTGGGAGGAGAAAAGAAAGAAACAGTGTTACATCTGTCACCATGTTCAAAGGTTTACACGGCTAAGCACAACAAAGTGCAATATAATGGACATAATGTGAATTAAAAGACATACTCACCACAGTGGTGGCTCATCTCAGATCGAACAAAAGCACGAATGTCATCCTCCTGGAAAGAAGGAGAGACAGAGGAATGACAGCAAAGACCAAACAGAGGAGCTTCAAGACTGTGTGGATGTAGAGATGTGTGTATAAAAGGATATGCTCTAACCGTCATGCCTTGGTCTCCTTTCTCTCCTTTAGCTCCATCAAGGCCTATTTCCCCCTAACATGGATGAAGAATACACATGAGAGAAAAAAGAATAAACAAGGGTGTGAGAAAGAGAGAGAGAGAGAAAGAGAGGAAGAGAGAGAGCAAGAAACAACAGGAATGTGCAGACTCACCTGTTCTCCTCTCTCTCCTGGAATTCCTGGAATGCCACGAGGGCCAACCATGGCAGGACCAGGAGGGCCCCGCTCCCCCTTGAAAACACATCCCACACACCTGTGTTAGTGTCAGTCTAAACATGGCCCCACCTCTCCTGCACAAAAAAGCACCACAGCAGCATCTCGTGTGCTCAGAAGAATGTAGTGAATTTAGCACCTTTTGTCCCTGCATTCCCTCTGGCCCTTTGGCCCCTGCAGGCCCCTGGGGGCCTGTCTGACCAGGGGGCCCCTCTGCACCCCGTGGACCTGGGGGGCCGGGCATGCCAGGGGGACCCTGCAGAGAAAAAGACAAAAGTACTCAGACTTGGAGAAAAAGACGCTTTCAAATGCAAATACCAACAGGTTTCTGCAGTAGAAGTGAAATCCATGCCTGAGGTTGTGTAATACTGACCCGTTCACCTTTTTCCCCTTGTGTTCCCTTAGGTCCAATTACACCATCGAAACCTCGATCACCCTGAGCGTTAGATCACAACAGTCTGAGTGTACAGGTTTGTGAAACTCATATGTTTAACACAAAATATCTGTTATAGCTGTATTTGGTTCAAAAAAATAAATGAAAGATAATGTGCTTAGTTGCAAAATAATACTTTTAAACATGTATATATTTAATCTGAAATGCTTTAAAATGGATTTATAACATTGGACTGAATGACTCTACATCCTCGTACTTTGGGTCCAACTAGGCCCTCTTTTCCTGGGCTTCCTACAGCTCCTGGAGAACCCACATCACCCTGTGAGAAAATAGTACCAAGAGAACTGATCAGTATGGATGAATGGAAAGATAGATTTGCAAGCTCTGATACTGAAATGAAAAGAGATAACTGTGTGTGTGTGTGTGTGTGTGTGTGCGTGTGTGTATACCTGCTCGCCCTTCCTTCCAGGCAAACCTGGTCTTCCATTCATTCCAGGATCCCCCTATGGATAGAAATCAGATTATGCATCGTGCAAAGCCCCCAGAAGCCATCAGCTCTCCCTGTAGGTCCCTCTTCTTCTCTCTCACTCACCCGATCTCCTTTTTGTCCACTTGGTCCACACACCCCCTTAGACCCTCGTTCTCCCTGTGAACCAATGAGGCTGTCAGTCAAGCTGCAGAACCATGGAATAGCTCTCTATATATATCTTTATAGACTAGAGGACTATTCATCTGTTAGTTTATCACACATGCACCCACCCACCCACACACACACACACACACACATACACCTCAAGCACACTTCGATCACTGTCTGGTTAGTGACTTTGAGCAGATAGGCTGAGCAAGGATAAGAGATTGAGTGTTTGAGTGAGTGCTTTGATTACTGTGAATCAGGGACGTGCAATGCTGGCACGAGTGTGTGTGTGTGTGTATATCTGTTTGTCTATAGCCGTGTGGTTGAAGTGAGAAGTCTACAGAAGCCTATCTAAGTGCAGGCAGAGTGATTCATACACAAGGCCTTTCATATTCCCTACTGTAGTCAACCAATCAATACTTGCATACACGCAGGCTCTGGTACCACATGTATGCAAGCATTAAGCACAGCGCTTTTAGATTTAGACGATTACATCTGAATCCACACACATTAAGATCCAGCACACGCAGGTAAAAGCAATTACACACCTTCAGCCCACGCAGACCCATGAGACCAATTTCTCCTTTCTCTCCTCTCATGCCAGAGAGGCCATCTTTACCAGGTGTTCCCTGGGAAATACAGACACAGATCAAACAGAGGTCAAAGCTGATCGGTGGGGAACTGTAAAAGGCAGTGCCGAGCTAGACAATTAGTCTGGCCAAAGCTCAAGAGATACCCACAGACTCTCCAGGAATTCCTGGCTGTCCTGGCTCTCCCTGCAAACCAAGAAGATGAAATCATCAAAAATGAAACCGAAATTAAACATGGAAAAATATCATTACCCAAAAACACTGCATGATCAATGACAGACAATAACATACATGTACATACATGTTTCATGTTCCATAAAGCAAAAAATAAACCGCAACACTCATCTCTGCTGTCTAAACCAGGAAATAAAACACTGATCACTGTATTTACACCAAGACAGTGAGATCCATCAAAGTGAGAGACATTTGCAGCACATACCTTCTGCCCTCCTGGACCACGGGCACCCTGGAACCCTGGAGAACCTCTCTCCCCAGGTTCTCCCCGCAAGCCCTACAAAACAGGAGCACCATCTCACTGTGACAAGCAAACACAGACAAATCCACAATCCCAAAAGCACACGCTTGTGGCCCTGCTGTGCTAGAACAGACTCACCTGCACCCCGGACGGCCCCTCCTGCCCTTTAAGACCCTTTTCACCTTGCAGTCCTTTGAGGCCTCTCTCTCCCTGGGGAAAACAACAGCCTACTGCTCATCATGTCCTACAGAGGTGCTCAAACACTCACAAAAGAACAGAAATCCCCCAAAATCCCAAATGTTCAAAAAATAATAAGTACCTAATGCAACATAAAAGAATAATATCTATGAAGGCTTTGAATTCCCAAAACATTAATGTACATGCAAGCACTCAGCACCTCTGGACTGAACAGGGTACGGTACGTTCCTGCTCTCTTATGAATCAGGGAATAAAGGGTTTGATCATTAGTAGACCAATGAAATCATGTGTGAATGAGCTGGGGAAAGCTAAACTGGCCAGTACTGTAATCCTTCAGGACTGGGACTGCCCGTCCCTGCCTTAGACCCTCACGAGTCCAAGCAAACGCTCAATTGCATTGCGAATGTGCCTCTGCTTTTGGTATTAACTGAATAGCTTTTCCATAAAATAGCTCACCATTTCTCCTTTATTTCCCTTTTCTCCAGCAGGCCCACCAACCAAGACGGTTTCACCCTGTAAAATTAAAAACGAACCATTATAACATTGTAACCACTCGTACTGGCTCAAACAAAATGCCATCAAATGCTACTTCTAGGGTCTTGACATTTGCAAACATGATAAACATTTACTTTCTCTCCTTTGTCTCCTTGAGGACCCGCCTCACCCTATTAAGTAAAAGAAAAAACAGAGAAACGTGCGTTTAGCGTTCAGGTCGCAGACTTCTGGCCCTCCTGCCCCCCCGTCCTGCCCCCCCGTCCCTCGGACTCTCTGGAACGCTGGACACTTGCTCGGCATCACCCTTTTTCGCTACTACCCACTATAAATAGCTGAGGACTTTTTCACCTCTCCTTTGCAAAGTCTTGCATCAGCATTACTAAGCCTTTTGAGATGACATTCCCAGGTCTCTGTGCCCTTGTGTTTATTATATATCATAATTACTTGTTGGTTTTTAGAGACTCTGAGCAACTGGATAGAATCGAACCAAGAGATGGTCATATTTCTCTTATCCTAGTTCTCAGTGTTTATCCTATTCATTGGATTCGCTTTTCTTAAAACTGGAACATGGTTTGAAAAGATTATAGGTTTACCTTTTCTCCTCTGCCCCCTTTGCTGCCTGGAAACCCCTGCACACATTAGAGATGCATCTTACAGGGTTAAATTAATAATACAGTGTGCTTTTAACTACAATATGTGCATGTGATTTTTAGTTATCCTGCATTTATCTGTATGTTGTCTGCCCAAACATAGACATGTGTTGGAACCTCTGTGTGTTGGTGTATTGGCAAACGTTGGAAGGTTTTTGTTCAAAGAAACCTTCCAACGGCAACTTCACGAGGAGTACTGGAGAAACGGCTTCTAGTGAAAGGCTTTTCTAGAAAACACAGCGTCAGGACAAAATAGGACTGCAAAGCACATAGAAATCAAACCCAAGATTCTTTAGATGTCAGATCCAACTCTGTCTACTATGCTTTTACCAGGCCATATGTATGTGTGTTTGTAGGTGTGTGTGTGTGTATGAATGTGTTTATTATGCATGTTGGAAGACTGATATAAAACACAGTAAAAGGTCTTGAATCATGATGGTTTGAAAATCGCAGTGAGTGGGAGCGATGTACATCATAGCACTAAATATAAATTGTGACAAACACAAGTTCTCTCCTCACACATGCCACTCTACTCTCTCCACTACTATTCCCTTCAACACAGCCACATATGGTGCTCTGCCTCTCCATCTGTTAAACGACGATCAGTCATCCTGTTCATTACATCGACAGTATAGTGATGGCCCCCTTTCTGGGCTTCATGTCAGAACGATTAAGAGGAGAGAGCAGCAGACTCAGACTCCAGGGCTGGATAGACCTACACTGCAGCACTATGAACCTACACACATAATGGGATGAGCAGGCAAGTTACGCAAGTAGGAAATGATGTAATATAGGCTGACAAGCAAATAGGAAAATACACTTATAATTACCGGAGGGCCTCTCTCTCCATCCAATCCAGGGCGTCCTTCCTCTCCCTATAAATACAGGACAAGAGGACATATATATACCGTATATATACAGAAAACATGCACTGTGAGGTACAGTCATACCCGAGGTCCTGGATCTCCTCTCTCTCCTCTCTGTCCTGGTGCTCCTACAGTACCTTCCCCCTGAAAGAGTCATGTTGCCCCTGGTTAACACACCTGTACCACATAGTTCAACCAAAGGCAGGCAATGGCCATATGTGTATTTGTACATCCATATGGTACTGAGAAAACAGTCACTCACCTTATCACCCTTGAGGCCTGCTAGACCTGCAGGGCCCTAGTAAGGAAGCAGAGACACACTGGATACTATGGCAAAACTTTTCAAAGTCATTCTTCTTTTCTCTCTTTTACTCACACATTCATACACAGAAAATCAAATCACACTCTACTCACATGTACAGTTCCCTACTAACCTGAGGTCCAGGGGGTCCAGCAGCTCCAGGTGATCCTGGATTTCCATCTTTACCTATAAATCCTTGCAAACCCTTAAAAACACACCAAAGTCAACAGACATTTGTTGGCCATTGCTTTAATTAGGTCACAACTCAATGCACAACACAAAAATTGTTTATATCCTTCTAAACAATGTTTAAATTAGCCTAGCACCATGGACATGCATCATGTCCTCACTAACCCTCTCTCCAGGAGCTCCTGGAGACCCTGGCTGGCCCGCTTCACCTCGTTGGCCTGCTAGTCCTGCCGTTCCTGCTACACCCTGAGGCCCTGGAGGACCAGGAGGCCCAGGGAGACCAGGATCACCCTGATACAAAAGTTAGTTAAGTTAATTAGAAAGTACACCAACAAGAAAATGCTAGATTAATTCGAAGACATTAATAGTAGTGCTTGTGTCTGTGTGAGTAAGTGTGTAAGGTATGTGTGTATGTTTTATTTATTTGTAGTGTGTGTGAATGATACCTTTAAACCTGGAGGGCCAGGTTGTCCTGGTGGGCCAACTATTCCAATGCCTGCTTCTCCCTGAAACATGGAGCAACTTAAAACTGATATCACTTAACAGATTTTGCTAAGATGGTCTCAGGCAATGGCGAAGTCACTGAGCCAGTGGCAGGATTAGCACATTACCTTATTCCCTTTAGGTCCTATTGGTCCTCTTTCTCCCTGAGAAGCACAGCAGGATAGAGATTTGTTTTAAAAGCAGGCAGACATTAGTTTTACTTGTTTTCTGGCTAATTTTGTTGTTTATCTGTGTCTGCAGATACTCACGTTCTCTCCAGGCTCCCCAGGTTCACCCCCAGCACCCTACAGACAAACACACATCATCATATAATCGTTGTGGTGTGTGTGTGTGTGTGTGTGTGTGTGTGTGGAGGGAACCCTACAGACAAACACACAACATCATATAATCGTGGTGTGTGTGTGTGAAGGGAACCCTACAGACAAACACACAACATCATATAATCGTTGTGGTGTGTGTGCGTGGAGGGAAATGGGGAGCTGGGAAGGTTGGAGGTGTCAGTATTCATTTATCTCATACTCACTCTTTCTCCTTTAATGCCAGCTGGTCCTTTGTCTCCTTTAACACCCTGAGACACAAAGAAGATACAAATGGGATTATAACCACCATGGGTCTAACCGCTCTGAGTAAACATGTAGTGACCAAATCCTTCGCACACCAAGAGCTGAAGATGTACCTGCAACTATGAAGAATGACTAGAATGATGTAACCACAATGAAAACTAGTCATCAATCTCAGCATTTGAAATGAACAAGAGCTTAAATGTGGTGCATTTCATCAGCAGACAAATAAAAATGAGTGAATTAGTTGATTCATCCAAAAAAAAAAAAAAAACAACTTTTATGGGACATTTTGGAGGGAAACTAAAGAATGAACAATGTGATGCACAAACAATTAAAAAAATAAAATGTAACGATTTTGCAGGACCTAGAATAGTTCTTATAGCACCTCATCAACATATTCAGGCAGGGCTGGACTAGGACAGTTTCTCAGGAATCATGGCAGGAAAAAATTGATCTAAATTCATATACCTAAAACATGCTTTTGTAACGTCCATGAATTAACAATAGTGTCTCAGCAGGAAAACACACTTTTTTTCTCATGCTACTCACAAGCATTAAGACGTATCTTCTCAAGAGAAACATATAACCAAACTACTGATTGGGAAAACTGTATTTGTAAGAGTATCTATCTATATTTTCTGAATGGCCTATACAACAAAGCATCGAATGTGAATATTTTATCTAATTTATAGCTAATTAACATTATAGAGCTGTAGGTTACAAAACACAACCAAAGCACTCCTAAAAAAAACTCGTTCTTACATGGCTGACCTGTTGCTCTGTAATTTTTGACCATTTCTTCAAGTGTTTTTCCTTTAGTTATCCGTTTTCTCTCCATGACACCTTTCTTTGTCTTATCAATTTCTCTAATGCTACAAGCACAAACCCGCCAGTCTTATTGTATGACTGTTTTCACAAAACAGAACTGCGGAGACGGTGTGTGTTCACAAGCTGGGCTGTAGTGTTTACTACATTATACGCTGAATCATCATCTACCCTGATCATCCAGGCCAGAGAGACACCTCGTGCTACACCCGATGGCCAGTCCTGGCCTGTATTCAGGTGTGTTATTTTGAACCCAGAGCCTCCCAGACTGTTCACATTTTTGCTCCCGGTATCTCAGATGCCAGTACTCCTCTCACAGGTGTGGGGTAACACTTTATAATTAGGCTACTCTTATAAAGGGTTTGGAGGTACGTTTGGATGTTGGATGTACTCTTATAAAGGGTAAGAATGTATGGTTAAGAATTGGTTTATTAATTGATATTATATAGCTTGTCAACATCTCCAAAGTCATTAACAACTAGGTATAACACATACATATAAAGGGTAACAATGATATGTTGTCTGCCAAATAGTAGCCCACGATTCATCTACATTGATAAAGCCCAGTTTTTTGCTAGTTTGTATCTTTGAATTCTTCAGTCAGTGTTATACCTGACAGCTCCATTTATTTGCTAATACATTGCTAACATTTAATCACCACCAAAAAGTCTTATTAGTAAATTGATCGTTGGTCTTTCATTAACATTTAAAATGGCTAAATTTGCTGTCCTTTACTGTTCTTGGAAGCCTAATCCCAGTGTGCTGGCAGTCAGGACAGATTAAAATTGTGGACTACTAGATGGTCCCTGATGATGGGTGAAAAACACAGGTGTTCTCTGAGTACTGAATGTTATCTGATTACTAGTGATGTATGAATATTAATATTAATGAATAAATACACTGTAAAATCAGAAATACCTGTAATCCAGGCGGGCCGTTCTGTCCTGCTATTCCTGGCAAAGTTTCACCTGGAGGACCCTTTATATTCAGGGAAGGTATGGATCATGTTCAAGTACAGCCACGAGAGTTCAACACCCTGACCTACACAGATCTACTAGAAAACCAAGGGTCTGCTTTACAGGAGCATTAGAATGTGCACAGATAAAGGGAAAGACCGGAGCACTCCATACTTCTTTTGAGGTTAGCACTTCTTTCCCAATTTGCATTTAATTTTGCATACAAAATGCTTTTTGCTGAAGATCATCTCGTACACAGAACAAGTTCCCCAAATGATCTATTATGCATGATTAGGATTATCCATATATCCACTGTTTAGTTTATCCTGACTGATGAATTATTCATGCTGCTCCCTATGAAATAATCATGGCAGTGACTCACCCTCTCACCCTTCACTCCAGGAGGTCCAGCTACTGACTGAAGTAAGTAAAAGAGGGAATTAGAGAAGCAGAAGTCAGACACATTAAGAGCGCCGAGGGTATTAAGTATGAGTGCATTTCACAGCAAGCTGCCTTTCATGAAAGAAGAGAGAAATACACTCATACACACACTGAGAAAGAACACACACACACACTGAGAGAGAACACACACACAGAGAACACACCACACACACACTGAGAGAGAACACACCACACACACACACACTGAGAGAGAACATGCCTGTACACATTAAATACTTTTGCACGCACCTTTCCTGGTGGACCGGCGTCTCCCTGTTCACCCTTCAGTCCTGGAGGGCCCATTGGGCCAGCAATGCCCTGTGGAGATGGAGCAAGATAATGAGTCAGACAGGCATTACAACACAGTCCTGTGAGATGTCAAAAACACATGAAGACATGCCTGTTTTCCAGGTAAGCCGTGATTTCCTTCTTTTCCGGGCACGCCATCTCTGCCAGGGACACCTGGTTTTCCTCCCTCTCCCTGCAGAAAAACGGGCAGTGGAAATGCAATGAGGACGTATAAATGACTGCTGTTCAAGCACACCCACCCAGTCATGGACCGGAGAGGAAAAAGGCAAAGTGTGGGTCAAACACATGAGAGTCAAGTCTCACCACTTGTCCTGGGAGCCCTGGGGGTCCTTGCGGGCCCTTATGAGGTAAAAAACACAAATTAGCAACAGGTTAATTGTCACTCTTCTGGTGATGAATATACCAAAGAGGTTCGCCTTCTTATATTATTAAATGCGTAATTATAGAGCTAGGCCAATGACAGGAAAAATTTATATTCCAGGAAGCTATTACCATTTGCTAAAAAAGAAACACTAATTAGACCCTCGTTCTGTTCTGTATAAAGTGGCTATTAGTGGGTATCAAACAAGAGAGCAGCACACATATCAGATGAAGGATCAGGTATCGTCTGTCTCTCTGTATCAAATAATAATAAAACATTCGAAGCAATACATACTGATTGTTTCAAAAACCATACACAGCTGAACACTGTCAATTGGTGTTTTTTAGAAGACAACACAAAATATGATGGTAACACATCTGTTTTATGTAGCCATAACACAGCCGAACACAGCTTAGATCTTACGATAGCTCCTGGTGTGCCTGGAAGCCCTGGCAGTCCTCTGGAGCCCTGGAGTCCTGGGAGGCCCTGCACAAGTTAAAGCTCTAGGAGTAAACTCCAAGCCCTCATGTGTTTAGTCATATGATGTGACAATATAATAGCTATAAATAGAAAATACATTAGATATGATGGGAATGCTTACCTGAACTCCAACGCCTGGCTCTCCTTGGTCACCCTGTAGGTGTTAAAAACGCACAAAGAAGCACACACACACACACACACACACACACAGAATGACTTCTTTATTCTTGCACATTAAACTATCATATGTGGAACCACACTTTGGAATCACTGACCTTCACACCTATTGGACCTGGAGGTCCAGCTGGACCCATTGCTCCCTGCAATAATACTCAGAAGAATGATTAAGAAGGTTCTCTGTGTATTGATGTTTTTAAGAGTGTGACATGCGTATACTCACAGCTGGCCCTCGTATCCCTTGTTCTCCAGGATTTCCCTGTGCAACACATGTTTCAATAAGTACACAAAGCAGAAGCTTCCAGCCATGAACAGTCACATGTTTACAGGACACACATGTTTGAGATTATTTATATCTACAGTTACCTGACACATAAAATACATGCATGTAAACACAACTCCATGCAAACACACTTTGTATGGTAAACAGAAAGTGTTTTTCTACCTTTTAATACACTTTTATGGTTAACATACACTCACGCGCACACACACCCACACACACCCACACACACACTCGTTATACTGTACATTGACACGGACGGACACAGGGACAGACAGACAGACCCATGGTCCCTCCCACTCCCAGCTCGAAGCAGCGCAGCCACCAATCGCAGCCAAAGAACAACCTACCGGTCTGCCCAGCACTCCTGGGAACCCAGGCAAGCCCTACAGAGAGAGAAAGAGAGGGAGAGAGGGAGAGAGACAGAGGGAGAGAGGAGGAGAGAGAGAGAGAGAAAGAAAGGAAAAGGGAAAGAGAGAGAGAGAGAGAGAAAGAGAGAGGGCAAGAAAATGTAGGAGACAAAAGGCACAGAGAGGAGAGTTTGTGACGGTGGAAGATGTTAGAATAAAGAATTCTGAAAGGGCTCAGATGACTCATTGATAGGAAGAGGGTTGGGCTGAACAGTGGAGTGGAAGCAGACGTGTGCTTCTGGGAACAAAGAGGTGGAGAGGTGAGTTGTTAAAAGCAATGCTGCCTAGGTTACTGTCTACAGCTCATCTATGCAGCCTCAGCCAGAGAGAAACAGCTACAGCGGCCTGTTGCAGCGCCAATCAATCCCCAGACTCTCCTTCACCGACAAGCCCAAGAGGGGTTGCCGCACTTGGGCTGCTGTTACTCACAAGTGGGCCCGGCAGACCAGATGACCCCTTCAAACCCTGCTCGAGGGGGAAATAAATAAAGAATGAGTGGGAACCTGAGTCGGTGTCCCCCTCTTCAGTCCACTCTCTCTTCCGACCTTCAGCCTCCCCTACACCTGACACCAACACCTCTCTTTACTGTGATATTATTATGCTTCTGTGTATCACAGTCCTTGCTGGTCACAGGCCACCACGAGACATGAATAACTATTTAATTTGAAGGAAGCTGTCAGCTGGCGTAAAGAGTAAACTATATAAAGCGCTCCACAGAGCTGAGCCTCTTTTCTTCTTAATCCCAGCAGACCAAGAGCTTTCTGGGACTTACCTTTTCAGGTCATCTTATGATGGTTAAGGGTTATAGCAGATTTCATTACAATAATCATGGTATTATTATTGAAGAACAAAGACCAGTGTGCAGTAAACATTGTATATTCCATACCTGTTGTCATGGTTATTGGAAGTGTATCTCTGCTTTAAAAGCATTAGCATACTGTACAGGCACTTACAACAGGGAAACCTTGTTAAAAATTTGCCAGTTTGATAGAGATTTTCTCACCGGCTTTCCATCTTGTCCAGGTTTTCCAGATTCTCCTGTTAGTCCCTGAAAACATTGTGTCCTTGTCACTTTGGTATATAATCCTGACCCACATTCACACAGAAAACAATAAGAACCAGGAAGAGTCAGGAGTCTGAACCCTTACAGGGAGCCCATCTCGACCCTTTTCCCCAGATTCTCCTCTCTCGCCTTTATCTCCACGAGATCCTGGGACCCCCTAAACGATAAAGAAACAACAGACACAGTTCATTACACATTGAACACGATTAAAAACAATTCAAACACACACACAAAGAGGGAAAGAGAGAGAGAGAAAGAGAGAGAGAGAGAGAGGAGAGAAGACAAAGTTCTTACCTGCTCTCCTTTAAGTCCAGGATGCCCTGGTGAACCTTCCTCTCCTTTAATACCGTGAGGACCTGGTGGACCCCGTGGACCAGGCAACCCAGGGAGCTCAATGGCTGAGTCACCCTGCAATACACAACAACACACCAACACTCACACCACACTAACCCCAATACATAGATACATGGACATGGATTCATAGATTCGTGTGAAGATGACAGGTAATCCTGCGTGAGCTTGCTTCACCTTTGGCCCAGGAAGTCCTGCTGCACCAGGTAAGCCAGCTTTACCCTAAAGGTAGAGAGATCAAATATAAAGTTCTGTTGTAGTAAAAGCCCAAAGATCTGCTTGGCTGTGAAACCATCTATACTCACTTGCTCTCCTCTCTCTCCTTTCTCACCTTTGTCCCCCTGAAATTCAAAGATGAAGTAAAAAACAAATAGTTTTGCTTTATGGTTTGTCTTGTCACACATATTTTCACCCATATTTTTTATATTCTCTGTTATGAACAAAAAATAGTGTGATAATAAATACTTTTGTCTTGTCCTCTACCTTATCTCCAGGTCTGCCTGCTTCCCCCAGTTCTCCAGCACGACCTGGTAGTCCTGGTATTCCAGGTTTTCCAGGTTCTCCTGGTTGTCCAGCAGGACCCTCTGGGCCTCTTTCTCCAATAGCCCTGCCCACAGGGCCCTGGGGACCTGGGGGCCCTTTCTCACCATAATCACCTTTGGAGCCTCGCTCCCCTGGCAGCCCTCGAGCACCCTTAGGCCAAGGGTAAAAATCACCGGAGGAAAGTCACAAATAGGATGGAGAGGGTCGATTGAAGGACAGAAAAAGAAAGAGTGACACACACACACAAAATCAAATTACATATACATAGGAGAAACTGTGTCACTGGAGGTATTAGGCAAAAGATGCTGATGGCCTGTTTTCAGTTTCAGCACCGCAGACAGGCAGCACCATGGACAGCACCCGAGGAGAACTCAGACCTTACACCTGCTCATCTCAGCACAGGCCAGCAAAATATTCACACAACCAGAGCAGCACATAGCCCTGAGCTAGGCTTTTAATTTGCTATACCCTCATACAGACACACACACATCACCGCACACAACCCTACACACACACACACACACACACACACACACACACATACACACACACACGCACGCAGCATATACACCATAAATAAACATACTTACATCTGCACCAGGAGGGCCTTGGGATCCTGAATCTCCCTTTTCTCCTTTTTGTCCTTTATCTGGTGATGTGTGTGTGTCTGCCTTCAACAGGATGTCCTTTCTGTCAAGCACCATCTTTAAATCCACAATCTAGATATAAAAGAAAGAAAGAAAGAAATTCTCACACCTGCTCTACAAAACCCATAACCTGTGAATTCAGTATAAAAGCTGTGTATACCTGAACTCCAAGATCTGAAAGTGCCCTCTTTACATCCTGAAAAAGATAGAAAATGTTAGTTAACTGTCTTGCTATAACACACACACTCATACTATATTGTGTGTGTGTGTGTGTGTGTGTGAGAATGTCTGAGTGAGTATGAGTGAGTATTAGTGAGTATGTTCTTGTGTTTGACTGTAGATAAGCTTTACCACTGGAGTTCCTGGTTTGCCAGGTGACCCATCCTCTCCTGGATCTCCCTGATAAAAGGTAAAGGTCTGACTTTAAACACACCAGACAATAATTTTAGAAAAAGTCAGAGATAAAAGGAAGCACATACTTGTTCTCCTTTCAAGCCTGGCAAACCTCTCTCCCCCTATAAATACATTCAATGATGAGTTAATGCATTTACTCACTTAAGCAGCACACGCTAACTGTTACACTTTTAATTATTAACCTGTCCTAGTTTTTATTCTACAATGGAGAAATGATGCTTTCACTACTAAAGGGTTACATGCTGTAAAAGTGATGGTTAAGTGGTTAACTTCATGCACACTTACCCTGGCTCCTGCAGCTCCAGGGACCCCTGAGATTCCCTGAAAAGAAAATTCCCAAATGCTATCATCCCAAATGCAAGGAAACAGCATTGTCATTCCTACTGACACGAAACAGCTATTTACCAATTAAATGTGAAGTATTTTTGTCAGCGGCACAGCGGGAACCCAAGACGTGTATAGTAAGTAATAAGTGGTACTCTGAAGGCAAGGCTAGTGTATTTACATAACACAGTTTATACTTTACCTGAGGTGCTTTATAAATAAAAAAATTGCACAAGACAACTGATAAAGGTAAAAATAATATGTAAATAAATGTCAAATAAATTCTAACAAATAATATCAAACATAAAGATAAAAGTACAAGGGGGCAGTGCAGTACTGTCCCTGAGAGCTACAAACAGTGTTTTAAGACTAACTAAAGGCTAGATTAAATAGGTGGATACATCTTGCACGCATCAGATTACTGGCATCTATATCCTCAGTAGTGTTTGGTGTTACTCACTGGAGCTCCTGGGGGCCCTTGGGGGCCTGGGATAGGTGCTGCCTCAACCCCTTTAATATATATCACCTATAAGAGAAGGCAAGGCATAGATGGCACATATGAAATTCAATTAATCATTAATAGGCAAATAACTGGACATCAAAGAAATTCTTGAGGGACTACCTCTACATATTACAAACCCAAAAAGAGACACACACACACATACACGTGTATTCACACATACACACACCTGTCCTGGGGGTCCAATGTTTCCAGGGATCCCTGGGGGTCCAGAGGGACCAGCCGGCCCAGGGGGGCCGTCGTTACCCCGGTCACCCTTCAGCCCATCTTGACCCTGAGAGGGAGAGGAAATGAAAGAGGGGAGGCGTGCATGACACAAATTCATTCATTAATTTATAAATGAGCATGTATTTGCATATCAAATACGCAAGGGACTTCTCCCTCAGGCTTACTGACTCACAGCTACGGTCCTACATAACCCACATAAGAACATTAGTCCATAAAGGCACATCATCTGTGTCAGTCTGCATAGTGAAATTTTATATAACATTTATGCCAATTTTTTTAAAGGAAAACATTACAGAATCATGGAAAGACATGTTGTTTTATGGTGCCATAAAACAGAGAGAATGACCAGAGCTCCTGTCTTCACTGAGGCAATCACATGACCCTCTGCAGACATGAAGACACATGTACAGCAGGATGATGACTGTGTGAATAAGCTCCACCCTCTGCACGAGACTTGGGGGGAGTAGGATGTGGATGTCATTAACGTAGTAGTCAGTTTGTTTATTTTCCACCAATGTTATTCATCTCACATTTTGTAACTAATGTTAATTATATACGAGTTTTCATTTTCAGTAACTTGCCCTAATTAAGGTCTATTATTAAATGTAAAATGCACAATAGGTACTTTATTTATTGTGCATTTTTACAATTAATAATGTTATGAGTGATGTTCAAAGAGCACAGTTCAATGCACTGATACAGTTCATAATAAATAAATCTTAATAGAGATTAAATAAATATTTTTTTTGAAACCACTGGTGGATTCAAGAATTTATCATATGAAATAAACACATCTGTGTTTAGATGTGAACCTCAGGGGTTGGTATCACTGTGACTTAATTTTTACAAAAATACCAACACCTTCCTACTGCCAGAAATGTCTGAGCCACATGTCCTTAGGTCACGCAGATCCTGTGACATTGTGGTGACAGAGGAGCAAGATGTGAACGCTGGAGTAAAGCAGGTTTTATGAATAAAACAAGTAAGGCAAAGTAATCCTTGAGGAAACAGAAGCAAAGAACTAGACTTTAGCTCTGGTGGTAGAATCCTGGGTAGCTAAATAGGAGAGAGGCGAGAGGCACCAGGTGTGGGCAATTAATCAATACATGGGTGATTGGGAACAGGGGAGTGATTGGGGTGTGTGATTGGTGTGTGTGTGTGTGTGTGTGCACTCCTGGCTGGGTGCCAGTCAGAGCGAGACAGACAGCACAGTGCTGCATGTAATAGTGTGTGAACTCCCACAGACTCATAATAACTGGAATGTAAGATGATACTCAGAGAATAACAAGAAATATAGGAATAGAATTAAGAATGGCAAATAATAATATGCAGAATGCAGTAGAAGGAGATGACAGATTAAAGATAAAGGGAGATGACAGATTAAAGCTAGAGGGAGATGACAGATTAAAGATAGAGGGAGATGACAGAGAAATACTTTCAATCCAACCTAAATTATATTCATGATTTTTTAGCAGGATACTAACTTGGTCTGATAATCTGTAAGCAATGGTATTCAGAACTGAATCACATCTAAAATAAACAGTGTGGATTTTAATAAGAGAGATGAGAAAGACAGAGAGGTAGAATGGCTCACGTTTCTTCCTGGGTCTCCTTTATCACCCTGTGGAGATAAACACCAAAGAGGGGATCAGAAGAGTGGATCAGAAGTTAGAGCACAAATGCAATAGGATTTCGAAACTCTCTATAGTCCATAGAACTCATGAACGTGTCTGACCTTCCTACCATCCTCTCCAGGTACACCATCTTCACCCTGATTTTGGTTTTCAGAGGAACACAATAAAACTGTGATGTTAACAACCTTCTGCACATGTAATAAAACAAACTTCATCCTATCCTGACAGACATCGCAAGGAGAAACACCCTGTGACTCCTCCTAACCTGCTCTGTGTTAAAAGGAAAACTTTGTTCTATCTTTGAGATTAGTATTAGAACAAAGTAGAGCGATCTCTCCCATCGTCTGTACCATTTGTACAGCCGCATCCCCACATTTTTATCAAAAGCTGCTAGCTATTCTGGATCAGGCTATAAATGTACCAGTGCTCACATCAACTTTTCTGCTTACACCACCAGCGCTCATCAGAAACTCTGCATTCATGTATGGATGCGAGGCCTGTTCTCCCAGCCACAGGCAGCCAAGAGCCTCAGCTTGAGAAATATGGTACTCCTACTGTAACTATAGCAGTTTCAGCAAAAACAGCCATAAATCATTTGAATGTGAGGAACAGGCAGGGAGAGCAGCTCAGCTCAGCAGTGCAATCTCACCTCATCTGAGCATTTCTACACGACTGACTGAACTTCATCACCCTCCTCAGCTACACGTCGGTTATTACCCAGAATTATCTCACACAGAAACGTTATTTTTGCGTAGAAGCGCTGCCGTTGAATCACCACGCTGGGCTAATTTATAATAGCATGAAGGTTTAATTGTCTCATTATCGAAGGATTAATTGTCTCGTTAGGAACATCAGCCTCAAGTATGCTCACTGATCTGGACTGAGGCTGCACGAAGACATTTCTGTGGTGGAAGAAGATACATGGCAGAGGGGAATACATCATGCCTGCAAGCCAACCAGGCAAATGGAGCTCATTCTCACAGACACTGCTACCGAGGGAGCTTGTGGAGTAGCAACAGTGAAGCTTTGTTACATCATTACGCCATCACTGTTACAGTGTGAATATGTTGTTACTCATTTTTACTCGCTATACTCAAGACACTGTAAATAACTGTATAGTATCAGTGTGGTAGTGGTGGTCCAATTAAAAAAGTTACAATGTTATCTAACATCTCAATTGATTTTAATATCAGCCGTGTTTTACCCAGAACAACAAACAAATCTTTCTCTCAGAATCTTGATTATGGGTTATGCAAGATTGTCCATGGTTTGAGTTCACAGATTAACAAAAAGCTGCTGATTAATTTGACAAACATACAAGACTTTTGATATCAGTTTAAAAGTCCACATGACTATATCATGCATACAGTATAAATGTGGTCATCTTTAATTGTGTGAGGTATTTTAAGATTATTTAAAGCAAAAACATTTTATGCTTAGATTGTGATCTATATCAAATAACAATACTGTAGACTGTATATTAGACACCCTAAGGATCAAGGAAAAGAACACCATGCTTTCAGGTTGTTTGTGTTGAAACGTACAATTTTTCCAGGAAGTCCAGGTTTTCCATCCTCCCCTGGTTTGCCCTAAGACATAAACAAAGAAAAGTTCTTAAACTGACAAGTTTTGTGGTCCTGTGTGTTTTTATGTCACATCTCACTGCATTGTTTCAATTACAGTCCTACATGGACGTAGTGTACTAGTCACAATTTACAGGTAATATTTCATTTAGCCATATATATGTGCATCTGTATGCATGCACAGGTTGAAAATAATTTGTGTTTGACAACTGCTATGCACTGTCTGCTAAATACACATGTAAGTGAAGATATTTCACATTTCTTACAGGTGTGCCTGAAACTCCTGGTGGCCCTGCAGGCCCTGGAGGCCCCTGTGGTCCTCGGAGTCCTGTTAGGCCCTAAGAAAACAACCAGTGAATATTTCTCTGCCTTACATATATTGCTATGTTCGAAGCATCGGCTATGCAGTCTGTTATAGGAGATTCCCACTTATGCAGCAGGCAGTGACAGGACCTCAGTCTAGTGCATGACCATTAAAACATGAGCTCCAAAAGATGGGACACAAATTGGGAGTAATGGTACTCACATCTCTGCCAGGTTCTCCTGATTTACCAGGGTCACCCTGAAAAGAATTAGTCACAGCTGTCACCTCAGTAGGAATATTTTCTTGATATCATGTATAAATATTAAAGGCACTTTTCTAAACTGGGTTTCACTCTGTCGACGTCAGAGTGAAAAAAAATAAACAAATGAGTGTTGTTTATGCACTCAAAATGGACTACGTTCTCAACTCGTGAACTGATATCTAGGGGGATTAAGGGTCATCATGTCAAGTTATCTTTTTAATTATTAATTGGGTAATAGTTTGTTTCATACAAATTATTAAGATTCTAGACATCTTCAAAAATCAAACAGGACAAGCAGAGTCAGAGCTGGGATCACGTCCTCAATCCTATTTTAAAGGTAGAATTCCAACTTTATTATTCTGAATTAGATTTTAACGGGGAAGTTTATGAATTTTTCACTCAGACAGGTATTGATCACACTGTGCCTTTTTCTAAAATGCCCTGAATTCTGCACCGTGTTGTGACTTTGTCCTTGTATTGTCTCTGCACTTTATGTCACATATTGATCTTATGGTCCAAGAAGAACAATATTTCATCCTGGTATAGAATGAATATGGACTGGATAACAGTAAAGACCTACTTGACTTCACTTCATTTTCCTTTGTCACAGTTTCAGGCTTATAAACTTAGAAACACTTGCTGTAGTTCTTTAATTTTAATTTTTTTTACAAATATTGGAATGTTTAATTTTTAGTCAACATCCACTTCTCATTACAGTCCAACAAGCAGAAATCATCAAATAGTTCATTTATGAACAAAGTTCTCCTTAAAGTTTGCACTGAGAGATTAGAATTTTGAGGGTCTGGGCTTACTGACCCTTAAACCATGAGGTCCAGGTGGCCCAGGCTTTCCATCCTGTCCAGGACGTCCGTCCAATCCAGCAGCTCCTCTCTCTCCCTGAGAAAGTGCACACACACACACACACAATCAAAATCAATAACTACCAACAATATGGACCAACTCAGTGCACCGCAATTGATGTAGTAATGCATGTAGGTAGGCCTGTGTGATAATTAGGTCATCTGTACTGCACATTCTTGAAATTACAAAGACTTGAAATAAAATAAAACAGCTTTACACAAATCTATCTCAGCCTGTTCCAGAAATCAATAAAAGACATTTGTATTAAACAGTACTGTACAATTTAGTATTTCAATTCATAGTTTAAACAGTATAACCAATTCATCCATCTTCATGGGCTTTTAAAGTATCTGATCCAGAGAGAACATATACTGTCCTATACAGAGAAACTACGCAGTTATTTACTTTGTTTACTTAGTTTAGAAACGTTAGTTCATCTGTAGACTGACGACACATGAAACTTGAGCTCTTGTCTAATAGCTAATAGCATTGTGTGAGCTCTTACCTTCTCTCCTGGGCTGCCTCTCTCCCCTGGGTCGCCCTACTCAGAACAAGAGCACAGACAGAGGAGAAAGTGGACCACATTATGGGACAAATTGAGAAGCCCAGAGACAGACAGGCTGACAGGCAGACAGATACACATGGAGACACGAAGGTTTTTCTCACTCTGGCTCCTGCTGGCCCCCGCTGGCCTTCGGCTCCCTGTAATCAGAACAGAAAAACCTTCTAAACAATCATAATAAACAATAAACAATCATAAATATTAATCCAGAGTTCAGTCATCGCAGTCCTTACCCGTAGTCCTGTAGGGCCTGGAGGTCCTGCCTCGCCTTGCTGACCTTTACTACCATGTTCCCCAGGATCTCCTCCTTCTCCCTGATTGAGATGCAAACAGAACTTTATGTGAAGAACAACAGCTGCCCCAGTGGCAATAGCAAATGCATGAGCTGAAGGATCATGTTGGTGAATATGATGGATAATCTTTGAGAGTGTATAGAATTCATGAATCTATACAGAAGAATCTGAAGTTTCTACCTTATCTCCTTTATCTCCTTTTATTTGTATCACCCCATCTGCCTAAAATATAAAAGCCAAACGACAACATATAAGGGTAGAATAAACAGAGTAAAATACAGAGTAAAAATGAAGGGGAAATGACAGTGAAGAGGTAGTGGTGTTTACTGTTGATATACAAAACCCAAAAGACAACGGCTGACAGTGGAGCAAAACACTGACTTGGATAACAAGGGAACCAAAAACAGAAGACAGCTGGTAGTGGTTAATGTACGTGTAGTGGTTAATGTATGTGTTAATGTACGTGTAGTGGTTAATGTACGTGTAGTGGTTAATGTATGTGTTAATGTACGTGTAGTGGTTAATGTACGTGTAGTGGTTAATGTATGTGTTAATGTACGTGTAGTGGTTAATGTATGTGTTAATGTATGTGTAGTGGTTAATGTACGTGTAGTGGTTAATGTATGTGTTAATGTACGTGTAGTGGTTAATGTACGTATAGTGGTTAATGTACGTGTAGTGGTTAATGTATGTGTTAATGTATGTGTTAATGTACGTGTAGTGGTTAATGTATGTGTTAATGTACGTGTAGTATGGTTTAGCACAAGCAAGAACTTTAAAAGACACTGAACAACCTGAAGCTACTGGTAACAGCATATGTGAAATGCATTAAGTAAGACTGGCGTGGGATGGAGCATGTGGCACCATGGCAATGGCAACCATGACAACTGACTTACTGCATCTCCTGGGGGCCCGGGGGGACCTTGTAACCCCTAAAATAAAACAGAGCGTATAGTTTAGCTACCTGGATCTGGGGGGGGGTTGAAGAATGCATTTGGAGGGATGTTTTCATGTTTGAGTTCACACCTGTTCTCCTTTTAGCCCTCTCAGTCCAGGGGATCCTGGAGCACCCTGCACAAAACACAGTACTGTTCACATACAATAAACACATACAGCACCGGGCCAACACAGTGAGCATCCTCTGCAGTGATTCATTCAGTCCTGAAATATGATTTGAGCTCAGAACCAGCACAAATCTATGACTGCTGTAGAGTCAGCATTTTTCAGAGTGTGGCGAGGTTACTTTGTGAAAGCAGAAACATGTCTGGAAAGTAAGTTAGGTCATGCACAAATAACGCCAGTGTTTCACCTGTATCAGCCAACTACCCCATCTATACTCTGATATTACTATAGAATGTAATGCACACATATATTGGCCCTAATACAAAATAAGAACAAAATAAGATCCTTCAGTATTAGAAACACTTTTTCATTTGAGAGTGAGTGTGGATAACGGCCAGGCTGTTGAGCTGTGAGGATGCTTTCATGAGACTGTCTCTCTTACATTTCGTCCATGTTCTCCAGGGTCACCCACGTCTCCCTTTGCCCCTGGCTGACCTGGCTGTCCAGGGATTCCCTAAAATTTGAAGTCACAAAGGTTAGAACAACAACTCCTTTATAAAGAAAATCTGACATCAGGCTGCCAGACCAAACCAGTAAGAATGTCTGATGTGTGATGGTGCGCTAGCTGCTGACCCTCAGCCCTCGTTCTCCGGCTTTACCAGGCAGTCCAGACTCCCCCTGAAAGGATGTACAACAACAGGAAAACATACGTGCAAGTTCTCACGCGCACGGAGGTGCACAGTGTAAACACACTGCAAAACTCAAGACATTAATGAATTCCTACAGCATGAAACACATCTGCACATAAACACAAGCAAAAGTGAGACTGGAAACTCAAAAAAGAAAGGGCTCACTGGGATGCCATCTTCTCCTTTGTCACCCTTGGGCCCCTAAAGAAAATGAGGTGAAATATTGAATTGAACTGACAATGCTGTAGCACATCATATTAGCATATATTCATGACTTGTTAAAATTATTTTTTGAAACTCACAGTGAAGATCAGCTAAATTTTACGCCACAAAAAAATTAACCAACACTTTGAGCTCTTATAACAGAGAACTGTATACAACAGTGCCAGCAGGTTTAGTACCACACCCAGAGACATTATGAAGTGAGTCTGTGAGAATGTGATAAAGTAAGAGAAAGTCCACTAAAGGCATTTGGAAATGCATGCAAAGGAGCTCATTAATTACCTCCATGCCTCTATGAAAGGAAATAAAGAAAGGAAAACAACAGAAAAAAAAAGTTATACCATCTGTCATATGCAAAGCGTTAGATTAGCCTTGAGCTGCTACTTCTAGACTCATAAGATTTAAGATTTAGTATCAGCTAAGCATTTAAAAAGAGCCAGTGCTGGCAGCATGAATCAAAAGATAACCGAGTACTTCAGAATTGTGCTTAATATTTCCTGACAATGGCAAAGCACTGAGAATAAGACCAACACTAAAGCGAAATTCTTTCATGTGTGCAAGAATCTCTCCATGATGCTTAAGCCTTGAATTCACTGACACCCCACAGCTAAAGAAAATCAGTAGTGCAAGAAGAGTGACGTGTGGTGGGTCCATAGATGAATTATTGAAAGTCCAGATGTGCGTTCTCTCACATCTTTGCCTCTAGGACCCATCGGTCCAGGCGGGCCCGAACTGCCAGCCTCCCCCCTCTCTCCAGGTTCGCCCGGGCTGCCCTGCCACGCACAGTGAGAAGGCAGCTTGATACACTGTACATTACCATTATCACAAAGCAGCCAATGAAGTTCCTAGCCAGGGCACATACCTTTATGCCAGCTCTCCCAGCTAGCCCAGGAACACCCTGTGAAAGTATAATGGCACTAAGGAATCATTTCCAGATATGTCAATCAACAGACATCAAGCCTAACATTGGTCACAGATCATTTTAATGTTTTCAGATCACTTTAATGGATTTTCTTGATACTGCACTGACCCGATCACCCTGCTCTCCTTTAGGTCCAAGTTGTCCAGGTGTTCCAACTCCAGGCGTACCCTTAAAAAGAACATAAAGACAGCTGGTTTCAAAGGTGGTATCAGGATTCAGGAATATCAGGATGACATTTTTTTATTTAAGCAACTAAGCATAACTCTTTGGACTTTAACTATGCAGATAAAGTTAAACATGCAGATAACAGAGGACCGTAACAATCTCATATAATCCCAGAACACAGCAGTGGAAGGAACTGCTTCCTGTTATTTTATCCAATCAGAAGCATATGCTGGTAGGTCAGAACACAGGCTCACCGCTGCATGAACACATCCATAATTACCAAACTTACCTTTTCCCCTCTCTGTCCTGGTTCTCCCTTATCACCTGCAGGACCCTCAGGACCTGGGTCACCTTTCTGACCCTAAAAAAATAGGAGAAAAAAACCCCACTATGCTCACAAAAACAAAAATGAGTTGGGATATGATTACCAGCAGAGATTAAACAAGCACAGTAATAATACTACCAAAACTATCAACATTTTAGAAGTCTTCTATGAGCCAGCAGAAGCAACACAAGATGACAACAAAAAAATCTGGAGTGCATTTCCCAAAACATTCGCAATGCAGAGAACTTCATAACTTCAAATTTATGAGCATTTACCGTAAGTAACATAGTACAAAGTATTCTAAGTATTCCTTACTCACTAAGTACGTCTTACCCTGAAGTTCACGTGCAGTTCTACCTCAAAAAACAAAAGAGGCCACTAATTTTCATTTAAAAAAACTCACAGACATGCTGGTTGTAAGAATGGCAAAAGCAGTTATACAAATAAAATACGAAATCATGAAAATTGTAAATGAAATTGTATTATGTATTATTCATATTTTGTACATATAACTGCTACAAACAATATAATTTGACTGAAGTACAGGAGATTATTTGCTGATGTACACATTTAAATAAAATGCCTTTTTCCAGTGTATTAGTAGTAGTATTAGTAATAGTATTTGTAGTAGTATTAGTAGTAGTAATAGTATTAGTAATAGTAAATTAACAAATGCATTCTTTGTAAAAAAACAAAAAAATGGCTACAATTATCCTACTAAGCTTGTTATGAATTAACCAATCAAACTGACTGATTAATCATTTGCACAAATAAATAATCCATTAAAGCCAGACTAGAGTAACACCACTGGAGGATGCAGATGGGCTTAAGTAGAGCTGCTGTATCCAAATTTGTTCATGCTGTCACTAAAGCACTGCTGTGGAGATGTGCTGGGTGATGGCCGTTATCCACTCTGAAGCTACTTACTCACTCCTGTCTTCAATTACCAGGAGAGAGGAGAGAAGGATTTTACCAGGCTGGCTTAGAAACATGAAGGCAAACGATAAGAAATGTTTTTGCTCAAATCTCCTCCCCCTAAATTATTTGTTATAAAGTGACCTGTGTTTGTTGTTGGGGTTTTTAATATAACATAGACTCCAAGGCTTCATTTAAGTGCAAGTTTGACTTCACTTTGAGTGCAAACATTCACTTGAGTGCAAGTTTGACCTGAAAGATAATGAAATGATGAAATTGAACAATCACTGAAAAATGTATATTCTTGCATTTTCTTTTTAATAGAAATCTTACCTCACGTCTGTAGCTTTGGAAAAGAGTATTTTTTTAGTTTAGTTTTTTTTCCATTTCTTCTAGCATTTGACTGAGTTCATCTTGGGAAAAACTGGTTTGCCATGTTTCTTGACTCATGCATGAAATCTTCACTGTGTGTCTATTTATAGTCTTGATATGCACATTTTTTTAATATACCACTAATTTAAATACTCATTAGTTTTTATCTTTATATAATTATTTTCCTAATGTATAATAATAAAAACATAAATTGCTGGTTTGGTTTTGACTGGTGGCTGTTTCCCAGCATAAATGCAAAGATGATGACAACAAAGCTCTACTTAAAATTCATTTGTAATTTTGCAAACTAAGAAAGCTTTGGGGAGTTTTCTTTCTTAAAAGTTAAGTCATACTTAAAGCTGTTCGTAAACTGTTGTGATAATAGTTATTGGAAAACACACCCCTGTAAACACTCAGAAAATATGTACAAGGTGCTTTTATGAGAACAGTGAGGTAAACCTGCCCTACTCATCCAGCACTGAAGAAAAGTATTACGTCACTACTCTCACCTGCTCTCCTTTTCTGCCAGGTAACATTGGACCCTTGAATCAAAACAACAGCAAATCAACATCCTCACTATGAAAAAATGACAATCAAATGTAATGACCAACAAAACATTACAATTAAACTCA
>JAOYMR010000017.1:7594847-7622879 GCA_025802075.1 Tenebrosternarchus preto
CCATCAACCCATCTGTCCTTCTGTCTGTAGCTCCAGCAGACCATTTATATACACAAGCACAAAACCAAGTAAGAGTGCACCCTGATAACATGTGAGTGAGTGCTGGACTCAGACAGTGCCTGCAGCCTTTCTCCTGGAGCTATCCTGTCCTGCAGCCTTTCTCCTGGAGCTATCCTGTCCTGCAGCCTTTCTCCTGGAGCTATCCTGTCCTGCAGCCTTTCTCCTGGAGCTATCCTGTCCTGCAGCCTTTCTCCTGGAGCTATCCTGTCCTGCAGGTAGGTCAAATCTCAAACCCCTCATTTAATACAGCTAATGAAGCCCTACAAGAGGTTCTAAAGCCTAGAGCCAAATGTTTAAGAAAAGAAGGGTTAGAAAAAGTCTTTACAGTGTGTTAGATTTCCATGTACTGGGTTGGGCAGTCATAAAGTACATAAAGTACAGTTATAAAAAGCAATTAAAAAATGTTGAGAGATCATTTGTCATAACATTTTCATACTTGGATGCTGGTTTAGATGGCATGGAACATGACCCATAGATACCATTTATGTGAGTTAATACATAGTAACCCATGTTAGCCAGACACACACACACACACACACCTGCTTTGATGTAGATAGTGGCTGGATCTCCCTCCTTATGGCCCACCACAGCAGTCACACTTACAGAGTACGACACACCTCCTACCAGGTCTCTTAGCTCAAAGGATGTCTGGTTTCCAGTAACGATCCTGTTCACCTCTATCCCAGCTGAAGATAGAGAATATATTTAATACAAAAATTTGATTTAAAAAAATCTAAAATCTAAAATACATAAACATGAAGCCTTGTGTCACAAGGCATAACATATTATGTTTAAACCAAATAAAACAGTATAAAACAACATTTTTATTTCTAAACTAATAATCATATTTAACTTCATGGATATTAACTGAAATTACTTCAAGGTCACCACACATTCAGCCATGCTCTGTCCATTTCCTGCACAGATTTGTGTAATGTTAAATGTGATCTTACATTCAGTATTGAGGATGAGGATATTGTATTGGGTTGCCCCGGCAACCCCTGTCCACCCCAGCCGTACTGTGTTACCAACTGACTCCAGCACCCGCAGGTTGGACACTCTACCCACAGGCTGACTCACTAGATACAACATGTATACTGTAAATAACCAGGTTCAATGCAGAAAACATACATGTGTAATTACATGTCCATATATCTGATGAACTCTGTTTTTGGCATCATAAACAACTTCAGAACTGTAAAGTAGAGGCAACTGTTGAAAAATGACTGAAAAAACATGTCTACAAATAATTCAACACAACACGGGTATCGTTTTAAAGCACACTGATATCTGGCTTAAAGAAACTAAATATGCTGTGAGCTGTTTAAACTGGCATTAATTCCTGTTCTGACCTGTAGATTCAACATGGTGTCTAATTGGTTGATGTCAGCTGACCTGTGGACTCAGTGGAGATGTGTGTAGCCTCCTCTCGACCATCATAGAGCGTGTACAGGGTTACGATGTAATCAGTGCCTGGCTGCAGACCTCTGATCTCATAGCTCGTTATGTCCTGTGAAAACGTCTGTTTCTGAGCCCTGTCCTCTGTGAATGAAGAACAAAACTCCATTTATGGCTCTGATTTCCTGCTGCAATATTACCGTAGCATTTGAGTCAGTGTGTGGTCCATCTCTGATGAATTCTTACGTAGAAATAACAATGAAGTCATCTAAAACAATAATACCACATATGTGCAATGCATTCTACATGTATGCATTTTCGTTTTACCAATAGACAACATTTTGCTGTTTATCAGCTATTACTCATACTGAAAATGTTGTTTTTTGTATTTACTATGAAGCCCAAATAAAGTGAACTACTACAGCATGTTATAATAAACTCCATCAACTTTGTCATTATTTGGCCTTAAAAGGACTAAACCTGAACTTGCCACTCTTTTCTAAAACAAATAGGGACTCTGTGACCCTAAAATAAGCCAGACCACAATACTTTATTACCAACTAGATTAATCGTTTCTGACTTTGGAATTTAATCGTTGGTATGATATTAAACTGTTTTTGACGTTTTTGCTTTAATTGGTCACAGACGTTGGCAAATTTCTCTTTTGTGAGTGGAAAATATGTGACTTCTAGCAAAACAGATGTGTACAGCCATGTGCACAAATAAGCTTGTGTGTGTGGGACGCACTCTCGCCCTCTCTCCACCACTCCAGCCGATAGCCTCTGGCTGAATGTATGAGGTTCCAGGTCAGTCTGATGCTGGTGGTTCCTGTAGTGGTGGCTTTCAAAACCTGCTCCTCTGAACGTCCTGAGGTACAACCACAAAAATCTTAATGCTTTTACACAAAAATGGGACATGAACACACGCACACACACACACACACACACACACACACACACACACACACTTATTCACAGCAGTGTATGATTCATGTAAAAGCCCATATCTTGAGTTTAAGGAATGATTCTGTTCCTTGGATTGTTAGACAGTGAGTCAGCACCTGAGATGAAACCAGACAGTGTAGTGTGTGTGTGTGGGTTTGTTTGTGTTTAAGTATGTGTGTGTTTGTGTGTGTACCTATCTTGAAGCGTGCTGTTGCAGATGGACCCTCTGCTTCTCCGTTATACAGAGCAATGACTGTAACAATGTATTCTGTGTCTGGCAACACGTTGACCAGCGTATGGGTCTGACTGTCCCCTCTCAGCTCTACAGTCTCCACGTCCCGCCCTGCAGCACAGAAGGACAGAGAAGCAGGGGAAGACATGCATTATGGGAAGGAGGAAGGGAGTCAGAATGATGGAGAAGGAATAACAGTTTTACAATTTTCAGTAAAATTGTAAGAGTCCCTTTTTCAAAAAAACCTTTTTATGTCATGCCTTCCCCCTAAATTATTATTTTTTTTGTAACATTTCTAGCTGAATAATAATTATTTCCATTAATTCTATTACTGTTCATGATTATTTTAATGACTTTGAACCAGGTAAATGGTGTTGTTAACATTTTGTTTGTTTACACTCAATGGCCAACAAGGATGTAAAAAAGGTTGAATCACCATTACTTATATCAAATGATTCCAAGGAAATCAAGTTAGTGAGGAACCTTAAAAACTGTTAATCAGTAAAAAACGTATAACTGGAACAATAATTGGACTAGTCCTTGCATCAACGCATAAACAGTAGCAATCCAGTAGTGATCTGTTCTTCTTGAAAACATTAGCATTTTCATTTAAATCCCAACAGCTCTGTCTGAACCCTCTTAGCCAGTCAATTTGAGTGCAAACCTCTGAATGGTCCCCAGACCAGTCTGTATCCTCTGGCTCCACCAACTCCTCTCCAGTGCACCTGAACACTGCTGTTGGAGACTGTGATGACAGAGAGCTGTTGCACTCCCTCTAAACGTACTACACACACAAACACACAAGCACACCGGTAACTAAATCATGTACACATACAGGCACTCGTGATAATGAGTAACAGTGTTGTAGTTCATAAAATCTCAACATAGCTTTAATTTCGTTTTACACTTTCTATACAGCTCCTAATTTTATTTGTGGACAATGGCTATGAAGTCACCACTAGGGGCACTGTTACATTAAGTGAGAACTAAGTATTATTAGCTGCTCTTGGAAAAGAACAGTACAGTACATAGTAGCACACTTAACCTGAGAGCAGCAGGTTTAGTACAATCATATGGGAAGTGACAGGTCAGATGTACTGGCATGTGTGTGTGTGTGCATATGTGTGTGTGTTTGTGTGCGTGCGCGAGTGTGTACACACTCACATGTGCGGGCAGTAAGGGTAGCGGGTCTAACACTGCTATGAAGAAACAGTGGGTACAGGTTGATGATGTATTCTGTGTCTGCCTTCAAATCATCCAACGTCACTGAAGTGGTCTCCACCCCAAACGACCGCTCCTCAAGTAGATCAGCAGGCTGGCCTGTGGACCAATCACAGACCAGGAACTAGACAATATTCAGGTGCAGATAACTAGAGAATGTTCGGTTTTTCACCCCAGAGCAATCCAATTTACACTGAGAAGCAAAATTACACAATCAAAATACAATCTGAGAAATACATTTACAAACCTACAAATACTTGCACACAAAGACACATAAACACTAGATAATTAAATACAAAATAAGAAAAACACTCACTACATTGGAATACACACTACCAAACACTTATATTAAAAACACAAGGGACATGAACTATACATCACTCAGGGACCGTGTGTTTTTCTGCCCACAGATGTAAGGAAAGTGATGCACCCTGAATGAAACACCGGCATATCCACAGTAATCTGTGTCCCAGTGACACACAGTAAGACAGGTTGAGACATTTTTATTCAGTCTGAAAGGCCTTTACAGTTTTTACAGAGTAAACACAGAGACACGCCTAACCCTAACCTGTTAAAATCTGCCAAATCAAACACTACTTACAAAAACCACACCCCATATTTCCAGCACGCTCTAGCCACACTATAGAAATCACAACACAAGCACCCTGAATAGTCCTAAGAGACAAGTTTCTGGAGATTTGCAGAACTGCCTACCCGATCATGGAAGCGTTGGCTATACAGAGTATATTTTTGTTTCATTTTTGTTTTATTTTTGTTTCAGGTTTGTATCTTGGTAGGCACATATTTAAGGAAATCATCCGTTTGACATACTTTAAATCAAACAAAAAACTTTTTTCTTTAGAAACTTACAGTTGGCTTGTCACAGATATAAAGAACTGTGTTTTTTTTACTCTTTTTTAAAGTAATGCAAAATGTAATGAGAGAAACATGTTTACTAACAATATTACTAAACTTATTAAAAATAAATTAGCAGCAGCCACAAAAAATGTGAAAATTTTAAGTTGACAAATTTCTACCAATGAATCATCCTAACAGACATACTGTCCTCATTAAGCAGTCATTAAGCCCCCTCACGGCTAACAGTAACACCTTCTACGCCTGTTCTGAAGCATCCAGTAGGGAGGCAGCAGTGAGGATGACACCTCCTGCTGGGGAGCAGCTGCTGGTACTCAGGTAAACATGCAGATAAACCCATTCAAAGCTTCTGGCACCAGCAGCACTCCAGATCATGTGGACAGATTTTCCTGCTCCATCACTTGAACCACTAGAGGCCCAGGTTACGCAGTGACGTCCTTCTTCTGTTCAGCTCAACCATGGCTGCATCATATAAGCACTGATGACTGGTGTATAAGGAAGGCCCACAGTGTTAGGAAGGAACTCCGTCTCGCCTCAGCTGGACTGTTTATTATGCTTCTGTCTGGCCAAGTAAATGTATGCAGTTCCCTATCTAGGAACCTTTACTTATGGATCTACTCTAAATAAGAATGTGAGGATTGTCTGCTAGAAGGATCTTTGCAGTGTGTACCAGCTACCTGTTCAATCTTCCTTTAATCACAGCTCCCCATAAAACAGCAAATTAATGACTTACATACAGCCTGTCATATATGTAATGATGTATATGCAAATGAAGATAAATATGTCAATGTTTTTCTATTAAAGCAGAATAATCTGTGAAAATCCCTCTCACACTAGACAAAACACCTAAGGCTGGAAAATGTCATTTCCTTTATTTTATTTTATATTGGTCTGGCTCCTAGTAATTCTATATTCTCCTGAATCTATAGCTTTCTAAATCTGTAGGCAGTATAATCATAATACATTTCTATACCTGTAGGCAGGATAATCACAATACATTTCTCCAACCACTCTCCTGAACTATTCTTTGTTCTGTGTTTACCATTCATTTCAAAGTTGTTTGTTTTGTTGTACCTGTACTGTTTACCACCTTTGTGTTAACTAACTCTGTCTCACTCACATCCACACTTTTATTTTAAGTGCTGGCCTAAAGTTCCTTCTTTTGGTTCTTTTATTTTCCTCTTACTCAACCTGTAGGAGCTCAATCTCATAAAAGAGCTGCTGAAGGATTAACTAGGCCAAATAACTTAAATGACTGAACTGCGAGTGGTTGTGTCTGTGTGTCTGTGTGTGTGTGTGTGTCTGTATGTGTTACCTCTGGGTCCGTATGTGATTCTGTATCCCTGTAAGGGCCCGGAGGGGGCATCCCATGCCAGAGCCAAAGTGAAGAATCCAGCCTGCACCAGCTGCAGGGCTGCCACACCCGGCAGAGACCCTGAGAAGGTGTGGCGTTAGGAAGAATGAAAGAAGAGTCTTTGTGCTGTGCACACCATTGGGTCTGGCATTTTTCTGCTTGTGTTTTTTTTTTCATGCAGGGACGTGTGTGTGAATGTGCATGTTCTTCGAGATACTGGCTGTGTACGTGTTTGTCTTACTGGTGCGAGCCTTGCCAGACACCGCCTCTCCCACACTGTTGGGATACTGGGCGAGAACTGAGACCAGGTACTCTGTGTTCGAGCGCAGGTTCCTGGCCACATAGGCCTGCTGACTGGCTGGTACCGTCTCCTGAGAGTCAACAGGGAAAGGTAACAGCTGATCTGAATAAGGTCAGGGTTTGAGGAATGCACAATACATGCAGATCTGCAAAAATATCTTCCCCTACAGGTCAGATGTGTATATCTGTACATTTATAGTATACACACACCTTCAAAGACATGATGTCATAAGTACCTCACATACACTGTTTATCGTTGCTCTAATAGAAGAGACTTTACTGTATAAACTTTATCATAGACAGAAAAGTCTTTCAACAAAACATATAAAAGAAACAAGAAGATGGATATCAGTAGTGATAACAGTGAGTACATGCACACAGAAACAGAAAAGAACCATGACAGAACAGGGAGACATTATTACTATTAGGACTCAAACACCTGAGAGAAAAATGTGGCCTTTAAATAAAAATATCTGCCCATTTATAGTTTCGCCTACTTGTGTTCATTCCTGCCAAAGCACATAAATCTACAATCTACAATCACCAAAAGAATGAAAGAGGGAGGGATTGATGGCTGTTTGGTTTGAGATTAGAGATCACTTGAAGTGAAGATCCACTCCAAATGTGTGAGCGTGTATTAAGCACTAATTTTAGTTTCACCATGCTGTAAGACCAGAGAAAGGTCTGCAGTTTCCCACTTCAGCTTCCCTCCTACATACACACACACACACACATGCTCACGCACATGCACAAACATAAAATACTAACAACAATACATTTAGCACAGCTATTTTCTTTACCTGGTACAGTTCTGCGATAAGTGGCTGACCAAAACCAGAAAGTGGAGTGTGCTGAACTACATAGCCAGTTACAGGACCACCAGCAGGTGTCCACTGAAATCTGAATGAATTAGTGGTCTCATCTGAAAACTCTAAGTTAGACGGTGTAACGAAGTCTCCTGCAAACAACAGAAGAGAAATATGATTTGTTGTATTTGTTGCAGCTTTTTTTATGAGTTACTGAGTGCCAACCAAGTAAAGATACCATTGCTCGAATAGGAGCCCCCAGATGCAGCACACACTCGTGGAGACACTAGGGGCAGTAGAGAGCTGAGACCCCTGAAGTTCGAAATAAAGGAGGTGAATTCACTGTGAGGAGGTGAAGCAATGAGATTTAACTCTTTCTGATCTGCACTCTTTATACCTAAGAGATAAAGAGACAGAAAGACAGAAATAATATATATTAAAGATACAAAGACAGAAACTAAGATAAAATTATAAAACAATAAAAAAAATCCCCAGGAATTCTTGTACAAAGTACAGTTCTTACCCACTGCAAATATTTTCACTCCCAGGCTGCGTAGTTTCTGAGCTGGGTCCTGAACATTGTCCTGCGATTTACCGTCTGTGATGAGAATAACAATCTTGGATAGAAAGAAGAAGAAATGTTAAACAAACTTTCTACGTGAAAGTGTCCAATAAAACAATGAATAAAAGTACACATTAAAAATATCAGCTATTGTGTCTGTAAAGTATATTAGTATTTATCCACATAAGCAATATAAGTAGGAGTATAGATAAAGACAGAACAGACAGAAAATTCTCCTTTCTCCCTTCTGAATTATACTTTCTACATTAAAAGTGTATCACCTTTGATCAACTGCAGTTTTATTCAACACCATGAGCTAAATAAATATTGTAATAATGAAGCCAAATCTTAGAAAAGCCATGAAACATCAATGAAGCTCACTTTGGGCACATCTCTGATGCTGCTGGGGCTGAAGAAGTTATCTGCTATGTACTTGAGGCCAGCTCCAGTGCGTGTGTTTCCTCCTCTATAGTTGAGGTTTTCTATAGAGTTCACCACCTCTGTGCCAGTTTTATATGTAGTGAAGGTGAACTCCAACCTGAGAATGGCAACAGATATTTAAACAAACTCCAGGCGTGAACAAGGAACCCACATATTCATTTATACAAAACCTTAAAATTTCAGGATATTTTTCATTCGGAACAAGTTTAGCACAGGTTAAGGAAAGTGCTGCAACAAGAAAGATGTTCAACTATCACCTGGTAAACCTGGTAAACACACACACACACACACACACACACACACACACACACACAGGCACCTTGCTATATCACTGTACTGCACAGCTCCAAAGCGGATGCCAGAAGGTCCCACTGCCCCAGCAAGGGGTTTGACAATCCCGGCCATGAAAGTCTTCACCAACACAAAGTTGGCACGCCCGATGCTGGATGACCCGTCCACCAGAAACACAATATCTGCTGCTCCAACATTACTACACTGGCCTGCATGTGGACGAAAGTTTTAATAATGACACTTTTTTTTTAGTATTTTTTTAAAGTAGACAGACAGACAGACAGATATGGAAAATATGAAGAACATTATCATCCTAAAAGGGACCAATACATCTCTAGGAAATTTGATTAAAATGTCTGATGGTATTAGGCTGAGAATGAGGGTGTTTATGGTCCATAAAGTTAGTAAATCATCACTGTAACTTTTGATAAATCACAAAGTAGATGTAGATATGAACCTATGAGTTTGCAGCAAAGATTTTGTATCCGTTTTCTGCAGTGCAGGTTTGAGATTATGCTGACCACACACTCTACAGAACACCTTTAACTACATGTTTGTTAGGCTAAGGCTCTCCTAACATTCCTTGATTTGTGTGCTTCACAACGTCAGAAATCTTCACCTTGAGCTGCTGAATTGCGGGGGAGTGACAGGAGCACAACACACACCAGAATCCAGCGCCACATCTTCAGAACCTTTATACAATGCCCATTGTCACATGCAGACACACAAACACACACACACACACACACACACAAACACAGGCATGCGCATACATACACACACATCAAAATTACATTTTCAAGCTGAAAATCATAAGATTGCAAAAACATAATAATTCAATAAATCAGGACACATTCAGCACAGATTAAGGTTTGTACCCCACTAAAAGCACGTTCAACTGACAATTTCTAAATAAGCTCAAAATGCAGGGTAGATTAATACTAAAATGACTACATTAATACTACATTAATACTAAAATGACTACATTAATACTACATTAATACTAAAATGACTACATTCCTCATAATCCTCCTGTTTGTTCCCAATCCTGTTTCTATTATGATCATCTGTGTCTAATTTTCCTAATTTGTCTGTCTATATCCGCCTACCCTGTTTTAGCATCACTCAGCATTTCCAAGCCATTCTGGACCTTTGCCTAGTAACTGGGTTTTTGCTTTTTTCCTGTTTCTAGTCAGCATTGTCTGTCTGGCCATTTATCTTTACAGTTTCTGACCATATCCTGTTTATCCACACAGTTTTCGGATTACTCTCTGAGCGGATGCACTGAATGCTTTCCATTTACCCTGTGTACAAGTCCACGTCTGCTCACCAGGTCTGACAGTCACTGTTCCAAAGACATGCTGTCAGAAGTACCTCACACACACCATTCATCCTTGCTCCAACAGAACAGACTTTATCATATAAACTTTCTCATCGAAAGAAATGTTTTTCAACAAATCATATAAAAGAAAGATGGATATCAGTAGTGATAACCGAGTACATGCAGTCAGAAACAGAAGAGGACCAGCGCAGAACATGGAGACATTATTACTATTAGGCCTCAAATACCTGAGAGAAACAAAATTGGCCTTTAAATTTTATTTTAAAACATCTATTGTATTGAAAAGTTCTGGAGCAGCACCAGACAAAGCTCAATCACTATCAGACCTCAGAGCAGAGCAGAGAAAGCTGCAGTAAACAGGGCAAGAGCTGATAAGAGTGTGAACTGTTTCCAAGTCCTTAACAGACTGTGCTCCTTTAAGCTTAGCTATATAGTGCAGCTGAAAGAAACCAGTTTATCACAACTGCATTTATCTGGATCTCAAAAATTAAAGCAGCATCAGGATTTTCACATGACTGTGGACACTGTGACCCCAAATCATTCTCCACTGCTTTGGCAGTATCAACATTACCAACAAATAATAACTTGTTTATCTTGGTTTACATTTAAATTAAAATGTTTTATCATCCATATCCATCTCTCAAGCAGTTGGAGATGAGGTGCAGTGAGCTGTTATCATCCTGTTTAAAGTGGGAGATATAGCTGGCTTGTCATCTGCACATCAATGATATGAATTATTGCATTTCTGGAAAATGGATCTATAGGGTTAGCATGTACAAAGAAAACTTCACAAGGCCCAAGACAGAATCATGAGACCCCACAAACTGAGGAAGAAGAGCTACCCCACAGACTGAGGAAGAAGAGGAAGATTTTTCCAAGTAAGAAACAAACAGCCTCAGCACAATACCCTGGATGCTATTAGCACACTTTAGATGATCCAACAGTGCTGAAGACAGCACTAAGCTCCAAGAGGACTAAAATAGCACATTTCCTAGAGTCAACAGCTAAGAGGGAATTTATCTAGAACATAAGGCTGGTTTAAACATGAAATCTGAGCGCAAAAAAGACATCTTAGAAATTGGTCTAAAATAATTTAAATGATTTAATTTATTAATTAAAAAAGTATTACTAGTATTTCTTCTTTACAAGTGTGATATCTTGCACAACCACCTCTACATCCATTTCATTATGAAGAATCCACATACAAAACAATACACATACAAAAGTCTTGATCTCCACTGTGACACTGTGTCTCTAGGAAATACATACTTGGATTGTGCTTTTCTGTTCATCCACAGTGCAAGACAAATTTTATAGTTTTAGCACTCCCTCTCTCTCTTCCTTACACACACACACACACTCATATAGAGAAACCCACACATGAACATCAAAGATATGAGTCAGAGAAGTATAATGAGTATCTGTTCAGATTATTCCCAGACTCTGCTGTCTGGAAAAAGAGACTCAAACTCTTTGATCTTTATTTTCTTTTATATAGAAGTAAATTTGAAATCATTTTCAGTAGAAAATGCAAATAAATACATAATACACACATTCACACACTTTCACCTGACCGTTAGCCCTAGCCTGTTGTAAATCCATAATCATAAATCTTGTCTCAATGGCTGCTTTAGCAAGATTTGCTATGGATTGTTTTACAACGCACCTCGGGTCAACACCGCAGAGACCCACCTCCCCAACTGTGGCCCTAGCATGATATGACAGGCATTTCTGAGTGAGTACAACTGTGTGTGTGTGTGTGCGTGTGTGTGTGTGTGTGGGCGCTTTATCATTTACAGACCCAGGCTCAGCCCCATCTCTCTGCTGAAAGCATGTGAAATAAAAGCTGAAAAGGCACAGAAAGCAGCAGCTCCAGTAAGCCTAAGTAAGCCTGGGATTCTTAAACAAGTGCTTTTTATTTTGTTCCTGTAGTTTGAAGAATGAAGGAGTAAATGTCAGAAAATTTGTGAAGAAATAAAACTAAATAACGACAGGAGAGATTCTATCTTAAAAAAATAGCAGTAAGAGGAGTATTTAAAAGAAGAGATACACATGTGTTGCCAGTGTAAAGAACAGAAGATATGAAAACAGTACAGAGTGATAAATCAATGGTGTAACAGAGGTCTGGTAGGAGGGAGGAAGAATAAAAACAAGAATATAACTAAAAACACAGGAATCAGTATAATCAATGTAATTCATCTGAGTATTTTAAGTCTCACACAGACACAAATTCAGACAGGCCAGTTGTGGCAGTGCTGTAGGTGTTACTAAAAGGAACTTTCAGTAAAAACAATAACAAACCAAGAGCTCGTATTATGAACTTTCAAATCTTGTGGATCATGACCACAATCCCCTCTAGAGTTAAAAAAAAAATAACCTACACTACATATAGAGTTTATATCCAAAATAAAAACGCGTTAATAACACTAACAGTGGGGAGAGGGTAACATTGTAACTTCAGTATACTGTTTAAAGATAGATATCCTTAAGATATATGACATCCTGTTTATAACATAATATATAACATATATATTAACATATATATGTCCTGTATATCTATGCTTTAATAGGCTTGATAGCTAGTTACTGAATAGGTACAAATGGGACAGTGCATATTTCAATCATTCAAACTCATCACTGTACAGGAAGTTGCTAATGAAGTCCTCTACAGTATCTGACAGTATTAATGAAGTCCTCTACAGTATCTGACAGTATTAATGAAGTCCTCTACAGTATCTGACAGTACTACATGTCTGGTTGTTTGAACTTAATTAGACATGTATTGATTCATTCATACAGTTTGAGTTACAATAATGAAATGCAGAGTCAAAGTAAAAGAAAATGCAGTTATGCTAACAATCTTAAATGCACACGGCACATTTTAAACAATAAAGCTGGGAAAAGACTGTTTAGATATTCAGCAAACAAAAGACCCTAAGAGAGAGACAGAAACACACAGGTATTAATAAAATGCCAAAAGCAACAACAAAGTTTCTGCTGTCCTCAAGAAGCCAAAACTTCCTTTCACAGACAGCAACACTTAGAACAGTTAATTCCCTACTGCCCCCTAAGAGAGGAGAGAGGGGATTTCTTTCTTGTGGAAGTAAATCTGGAATGCATCCATTTGAATGAGTGAGTAAGTCAATGATTCAGTGAGAGAATGTCTGAGTGAATAACAAGAGAAGAGACATAAACAAAAGGACTTACAGATCGTACCCAACATTAGAACTAAACACATTCAAAGGAAGCAGGGGAGTCAGAGAGAATGACATACAGATGCCCAGCAAACTACACGGATTTTAAATAGGTCAGCCAAGACCAGGAGTTGCCACAGAATATCAAAAATACTGTTGAAATAATAACTGACATATTTAAATGACACATGATTAGAACAATATTTCATTTAACTTCAGCTGTGATTGTTTTAAACATGTTATAAATGCAGGATTTTAAAGAGCAATATACGCACGCACACACACACACACACACACACACACACACACAAACACACACACACACACACACAAAGCAAAAACTTCTTTCTTCTGAAATGCATGCTCAGCAGGCCTCCGTCTAGGCTGGGCCTATCAGAGTGTAAGATATCCAAAGTGACGAATCACAGAGTTCAGCTAAGGTCATGGTCCCGCCTCCTGTTTTGATTTTGAAAAAATGCTGCAGAGCTTTGGCAAAAGTAAATAGAGTACATGCTCTCCATGTGTCCAAAATTAAACTACAACAGTAATCAGCAAGTAAACTTTTAATACACAACCATACAGCAACAGTTTTCTATGCTGCCTTTCTCGTCGCTTTCTGTTGACATTACTTCTATCTCAGAGTTCATCATTACAGAACATCCTTTATCAGCTCATCAGTTCCTGTTACTCTGTTTTTTTCACCTATTCTATCACCTCACCATTATCTCTTGAAGACCTTGCAGGGCTCTGAATCCCTTAATCACCTGGTACATCTGGAACAAAAACAGAAATCCAGCCTGCACTGGGAACCTCTGCTTTGATCCGTCATTATTACAGTGCAAAGAATAGAAATCAAATGGGCGACAACACTGGTGAGGATTCCATCACAGTTTCCATCATTCCATCATCCAGACAATAGTGCTAAAGTAGCACAAACCTCAGAAAAATAATTATAGGGGAGCAAAATACAACACAAAGATATAGGATTACCAGCACACTAAGACAGACATGTCTCAACATCATCACATTTAATTATTCTAGCATGTTAAATGGCACCACGTGAAACTAATTTTGTTAAATCTAACATGACATGTAATAGATAAAATAGTCTGAGAATGTGAGTACCCTGCAAGCATTATAAAAGTCCAATGTTTTGGTACTTGATACTGAGCTCTGACAATGAGCGGGGTACGGGGTAAAAATATCCTGATTACTGTGCTGTGCTGACAGACGCTAAATCTCTACACTTTATCATAGATGTAAGAGAAAAACCTAAATGGGAAAGTTATAAAGTCAATGAAAATATTACAAATCACGTGCATTTTAGGAATGCACACCCTGACTGACAAAACAGATTACGATTTTGTTTTTATTAATATGACACAAACTAATATCACACGTTAAATAGATATAATATCTGAATTCTACATATGGATCCCAAATGGTGTAGTATCTGAAACATTCCATTTATGGTTCCAAAATGTTATCCTAAATTAATCCCAAATGAATCATAAATTATTTGTCTTGTTACCAGCGACGCCACGCTCACGCTTCTAGACAAACATGTCTCCTATCCATCTCTCTCTATCATAAACACTCTTTAAAAATAACTTACCTGTGATGAGGAGATGCCAATGCGGATACCAGGTGGAAACGACTCAGCACTCTTGAGTCATAGTCCACAGAGTTGGCGTTTAAGCCTCTCAGAAAGATGGACTTCAATGTTTTAAAATTGCTCGCGAGAATATCTGCACCTGCCAATCACTATTCAGTGCCAACAGTTCAGTTTGAGGAGCGCTCACGTGCACCAACAGTTCCGTGTTGATCCGCCTATAAAGTGATATTTCAATAGCGCTATTACTTGCTCCAGCAACAGTTGAAGCTCCAGCGCTGTAGTCCAGACTTGTTGGGATGCCTGCAGCTAAGACTTCCCTTTAACATTCCGGTTTTTCCCCCTTCCTTTTTCCCTTGAGGATCAGTTTTCTGTGGCTGACAAAGAAGAGACCAAATCCAGGCGCGAAGTACATGCCTGCGGTCCTTTCAGCCAATCAGTTTTTGACTAAGCAGTTATTTTTGATACGCGCGTTTTTTTGCTTGTACCGGCCTCATTGTAACGATGTTTCGATGTCATTAAGGCGAAACTTGGTGGTATATCTAGTAGCCCATGCTTAATGAAATTTTCCAGTCTCTATCTTGAGTTTAGAGCTTAATGTGTCTAAAATAAAAAGGCAGGATAAAAATAAAATAAAAATAATGTGAAGGCTGAGGGCTATATGTGGAGGGCTATATAATCTGTTATCCATTTTTAACCTTCTTTAGCATAAGTACTGATATTCACCAGTTCAGCAGCATTCTGAGGAAATGAGAGAACTCTAAACTGATGATGTACAGGGGACTCCCACACAGGGAACGGAAATCACTTTTATAGATCTGTGTGAGATGAATCTGTGCATTTGTTTTCAAACCCAGTGGCTACAAAAACAGGCAAAAGAAAACAAAAACACAGCTTCACAATGTCCAGTCTTATAATTTGTATGAATTTATCCAAAATGCTAATTTGTAGTGTTCAGATTGTGTCATTATTGTGTTCATCTAGATGGACAGGTTAAGCCTGTGATGATAACTGCAGAAAGAAGATCTTTTCAAGTGTGTGTTGAACCCTTCCTCTCCTTCGTACACACCTCTGCACCACACCCAAGCATCTGTCCACACTCATCTGGAATCCAAGCCTAGAGGGTGTATCCATCTCAAATGCAATTTTCTTTATCACCTGCTCTTTGGCTCTTTCTCAACCTGCATTCGCTACCAAATTAACGTAATTATGTGTTTATATGAATGTAAGATTACTGGAGCTCAGTGAAATGCTTTCATATCATGTGAATGTGTAGTTAAATTTATAAAGAAAATACATCAGAAAATACATATGAAGAATAATTAAAGTGCTCCTATCAGCAAATCTACTCTTAAAATTACACTACACACTCCAGTTGCGAAAAATTAAACGTTTGCTACCCAGTGTAAACAATGTACAACACTGCAAAGGGTTTCTACAAAGTGTCTGTTCATGAAACTTTTAGCTGAACTAGCTTCAACATGCCTGTCCAGGGAGTTGAAATTTGAAGACAGAGTTAGATTAAACGTTAACGAGCAAAAAAGAAATGTAATCAGAAGCAAAATGTCTGAGAACATTCCAGAATTGCACTGTACTGCAGATGCTACCAGGCTAAGATATGTCACACATATGTGCAAGCACGAGTGCACACATGCTTGCTCCCTGTCATTTTCTGGCTCTTTATCAAACACTCTTACACACACACATTTGTAGGGTGTGCAAGGAGGCAATGGTGAGGCAGATGTTTGGCTCAAAAAAAAGAGAGAGAAGCGGCTTTACTAAATCACTGAGCACCAGAGTGTGATGTCACTAACACTGTTCCTACATGTGGACGCTGGAGACCTGAGTGAAAGCATTCATGGAGGTTTAAAGACTGAACCTGTAAGTGCATTAGACATCTGATTTTCCCATGTGACCTCAGGAGAGTTATTGATTGGGCAGAAGGTTCTCTTCATCAGCCCCATTGCCTCGTACTACTGTGAACCATATAAGCTCTATTGCCTCCATGTACTCTCCCTGTTAAATTATGGGGAAGTTCAGTTGATGGTGACAAGTATAAGTGCAAAATTCAAAAACAACGACAATAATAAAATTAAAAATAATTTTCTTGAGGATCTGCTGCCAATATTCACACGCTGAATCAGGTGCAACTAATATCAGGTAAAACTAAAACTGACTTAATTCAAATGATACTTCATGAAAAAGACCATTACAGTGACCATAACTCTAGACCCTACATGATTTATTTAAATTACATTGTGACTTTTTTTGAGTAGGACGATTCAGAACACTGGTTCTGATTTTTTATATATCCATTTAAGACAAATATATAGATGCAGACCAAGAAACATGTTGGAGAAACCATCCAACCACCAAAAGCTTCATGCAGCTGAATCAGTGTCATTTCATATCTGCGTAGTGGAAAGCAGAGCAGTGTGAAAATGATTCTTACACCATTTAACCAAGTTATAACCAGTTACCATGTTACGAATAAAATATTTAAAAACTCAGTCCATCTCTTTCACACGCGCTAATTTCTCCTTCCTTGTCTCTTTCTCCCTCTTTCTCTCTCTTTCTCTCTCTTTCTCTCTCTATCTATGTATCTCCGGTCCTGCTGCCATTCGTCACTTGGACAGGTAGGTATTCAAAGGGTGTGTCCGAAAGCTTCAAGGGCTTATTAAGGTCCTTTAGCCTCATTCACTTTTCCACCCATACTTTTCTTTCTCTTTACAGCCTTTTGTTGTCTCTCCTCTTTCTGTTTCTCCATTTTGAGGGTTCACTGACCTGACATTCCAACATATTTAAAATTAGCTTACATTCCATTAGTGACTTCCACCTCCACGGCTACTGGCTCATGGAATGAGGAACGGTGATGACAGGAAGTGATGATGCCTGGTGGAATTCTCTTTGCATGTCACCTGGACGGTGATAGGACCAGCTCCGTCCGTTTCACCTGGACGGTGATAGGACCAGCTCCGTCCATTTCACCTGGACGGTGATAGGACCAGCTCTTCATGGAACGTGAAGAGGCAGCATCCTATGCGCACAATATATGTACATGCACAAACTCATGCTGTGTAAATTCTTGTCAGAGGGAAAAGCTCAGACAGATGTGAAAATGTGAGAACAAGGGTTTAGAGAATCATCACTCAGCACCCATATCATGAATGTACAGGGGGGAAGAGAGCAATAGAAGAAGACTCTCTCTCTCTCTCTTTCTATATATATATATAACATTTTCTTTTTTTTAAAGTTCTTACTATTTTATGTCTAAAGCTACATGCTATATGAGTCTGTATTTTCATAGTTCTGTTATGTTTGCAGTCTGGTGGCCATTAAAGTTAGCATTTTGGATTTTCTCACTCAGGAATGTGAGCAGATTAACTGGATGTGTGGAGCATTTGAATTAGCAGAGGTATTGTAAACCAGCTACATCCATTTACTGTAGTGACAGTAACCCCAACTAACAATAGAGGGAGAGAAGAGACAAAGAGAGAGAGAAAGAGAGAGAGAGAACTGAGAAACAAAACCCATATGCATCCTCTAGTGGAAAGTACAAGATGTCATCCTCTAGTGGAAAGCATGTGAATACCTCATTTTATTATACAGTTAATAATGCAATAATGACCTTCCAATAGTGGTCAATGTGCAGAATGATTTAACTAGATATTTTCTGGACAGTTTTAAAACTAATAATTTCTAAATTATTTGCATAAAAAACTTCTCATATAAATATAAAATGAAATACAATAAATACATATACATACCAATTATAATTATCTTCTACATTATGACTGAGCAATAAACCATGTTACATAGTGAACAACCTGCCATTATAAACCTGGCACTTTTGGCATTCCTTTGATCAAAACCAGGGAGTTCACTACTCCACCTGTATTAGTTAAACCAGGGAGTTCACAATTCCACCTGTATTAGTTAAACCAGGGAGTTCACAACTCCACCTGTATTAGATAAACCAGGGAGTTCACAACTCCACCTGTATTAGTTAAACATTGGAACAATTCCTTGTAATCATATAAACCATTATTCACAAACTAAAAATGACCATATTCTCATTGTAGCTTCAACCAGGATCCTGTCTTGGTTCCTTAAAGAAACCATTTGATTAAGGCCATAAAAAGTCGATATATAAAAAAATATCAACCTGCCACAGGTGCCAACCTTCTGCATAAAGCAGTGAGGGCAAAGGCAACTTACACTCTGGATACTCTTATATCCTGGATACTCTTACATCCTGGATACTCTTACATCCTGCACAAGTCTGGATGCTCTTATACAAGTCTGGATGCTCTTAAGATGCAAACAAACCCTTCTTCTCAGTGCTCAGTTCTTTTGGGGCTCTTCATCTCTGTAGTTAGCCATGTTCTGCTGGTGAACCAGTGAGAGGTACCGATGCATGCGTAGGACTGGATGCAAGACATGGGCAGTGTGTGTGGAGCGCAAGTGGGCTTGCATGTTCTGATTGGCTGGTCTACCGTGCCTGGGCCGTAGATTGATTATCTCCAGAGATGGGCTGAGGCAGGTGATGGAGAGCACATTCCTGCGTCCGCCGTGGGATCCGGCAAAGCCCTGCTCGCCCCGCATCCGCACACGAACACGCAAAGTGTTTAGATTAGGACGCTCGGAAAGCTCCGGAAGAGGACAGGAGGATGAAGGCGTGGCCAATCTGCGGCGCCTTTTCTCCAACATGGGGTGAAAGGTTAACGAACGCTCCACTGTGAGCTTTGGTGAGGGAACGATGGGCCAAGCCTTTTTTGCCTCTTCTGATTGGTTCTCCTTACCCGAGGTGTGCTGACTAGTGGGAATAGCAGGTCTGGCATTGCGTAGCAGCTGACAGCGGGACTGAAGGAGCGTTTTACAGGGAGAGGTACGAGGGGGTCTGAGTGGAGACCCCTCCACCAGAAGGTTAACACCAATGTACTGAGGAACCTCTACTGCTGCCTAAATAAATTGAAAGAGAAAGCAACCCATTTGTTAATTTTCTTAAAGATTCCTTTCTCTCCAGCACCTCCAGAATGGATCTGTACAGGTATGAGAATATGTTTTTGGGTTTTGTGCTGGTTGGCTAAACTGGTTATAGAAATGCTTAAACACACATGTGTACCTGTGAGTACCTGTTTATATATCAGCTCGAATCCTCCTGTGTGGGTGCAGCGGTCGTAGCGCCGGTCCAACACCACACGCAGCGTGTCCTCCTGCACGGCAGCGCAGAGCCGTGTGGTGACAGCCGTGGAGGTGGTCATGGTGGGGCTAGCGTTGACCTCCAGCAGCCAGGGGTGGAGGTCGCACCCCAGGATGAAGTCAGCCCCGTAGAGCTCGAAGCTAGCCTTGCGCGACTCCACGCTGTCCTGGGCAGTCAGCAGCGTGTGCACCACCGCCCGCCTCATGCCTGGCACCACCACGTCCTCCCACAGTCCAGCACGGCCCGACGCTGCCAGCCAGGAGCGGAACTCTGCGCACGACCACATGCTCTCAGCGGGTAGAGACGGATCACGACTCGCGCTCGGATGGAAATGCTTTTGGATGGAGTTGTTGCAGAGATGGACAGAACTGAGAGAGAAGGAATGAGACGAGGGTGAAAGGAAAGATTTTAATGCTAAAGGTTTATATTCATATCTGATTATCTGTAATGATGAGCAAATGCAATAATAATTTTACTAGATCAGGCATGAAATTCAATAAGGCCTAAAACTCTATATTAAATACAGTTCTTATTCTCTTTCCCACCTGTCCAGTCTCTGTGTAGAGTAGGGCTGGGTGGAGAAGCGCAGGTAGCACTCGCCATAGAACCACACTGTGAGGGGGTTCCAGTCCGTAACTAAGAACCACTGTCGCAGATCAAACTTAGTGCCTTGAACCAGCAGAGGGCGCTCCAAGTACTTTTGCACTACCCACTTACTGTCTTTAATTAGGGAAGGATCCCTAGCTACTAAATTCAAGATCTGTTCTAACCTGTTCATACAGACTATATCTACACACACATACACACACACACACACACACACACACACACACACACACACACACACACACACATACACAAAGAGAAATTAAAACATGACAAAAAATGTGTCATTCACAGCTTTATGTGTGCAGCTGAAGTAAGCACACACACACACACACACACATCTAGGCTGACCTCTTCCTCGTGATTTGGCCCCTGGTTTGATAATCCAGATATTGCAGAGCCCATCAGTCGCCAGCTGTGGACAGACCTTCTGCATTTGGGTTAACATGGATCTACAGCGTTCTGCATTCTCAACACACTGATCTAGCATCACACCATCACTACGGAGACAGAGAGGAGAAAAAATACTTGGCACTTCACAGACCGTCCCCAAAATGAGGATTACGCAGACTTTAAACCAGCTAAATAAATATTTTATTTAAACGTTTAGTAAGAGAAAATAAATATTTATATTGCACTTACTGAACAACTAAGTAGTATTTATGGATAAAGTCTTCCCATTGCTGTTCTGAGAGGGTGGGAGGAGTTTCCAAGGCAATGTCTAAGTCACAGTGCTCTAGGCCATTGAGGTACTCCTGACACACATGCAGAGCAGTGTCAATCAACCCAGCTCCAACCCTCTGATTGGCTGGCACATTATGCTGCTTAACAAAACCTACACAGAGGCAGAGAATGTGTATTTGTAAATAGGTCTGCGTGTATGTGTGTGTGTGTGTGTGTGTGTGTGTATGTCTATGTGTATGTATCTTACCTCGAGTCTGTTTACCATTACCAAGTTCTCTTCTGTCCTCCTCTCTTTCCCCCTCAGCTCTCTCTGTAACATACTGCAAGAGGCTTGTGCATGCAGTACGTCTGAAGTCCTCTGTAGAGTAAGGTAGAAGGAATTATGTTTAATTTAACCTGCACATGTCTTGTGGGTGGGGCACAGAACTGGACAGACAGCGGAGCTGACCAGTAAAAGCATGTTTTTCATCCTCTGCCCCCAGTCTGTAACAGCGTGGGAAGAAAGTGTCAGGATCTGTTGAGTCAAACCACTGCAGATTTCTTAAACTCATACACAAGCCCACCTGTGAGAGAGAGAAACAGATAGTGCTGTTTGCACAAGATATACGAAACGAGACGTGTGAATGTTTGAAGTGAGTTTCAGACTGGAGGGAGCTTTAGCTGACGTGTTTGCGAGTTTGAGAAGAACCTTGGTGGTGAAGCATCCTGTCTTGGCATAGTGATTAGTCATCTGGTCTTTTTTTAATGACATATAGTCGACTGTGTCTCTCCTGGTTGTCCAGTAGAAATGTGTGGTTTCGTTGCGCACCAGTCGAGACTACAGGGTTCAGTAAGGTATAAAAAAAATTATAAAAGAGTTAGTAGAAAAAATATAAATAGCTGCTATGGAAAAAACATCTGGCAAACGCTATGGTAAGTTACTTTAGAGACATTAACAGCATCAAAACTCACCATGAGGTCATACATGTCATCACTGTGGTCTTCTCTGTCTCCATCCTGCCCTTTGTCTGTACCTGCACAGAGACACAGTGATGATGACTCTCTCTACAGGGATGGAAAGTCTAATCCTTGTCTCATTCATGGTCTTAAACGGTCAATTCTGCTGTATAATTACAAAGGTTCTTTATCTAATAATTACGAGTGTAATTTGAGTGTAATTATTAGCATTACGTATTATTAACACCCACCCACTCACACACACACACACACACACACAACCCCATGACCTCAGGTTTTCAACCTTAAAATGACAAGACATCCCTGCTTAATCTAATCTGTTACCATCATCATCACTGCTGTCAGTCTCGTCCATGCCCTCTGCCTCCTGGTTTCCAAGGCAACGACCCCTTGAGGAGTTGTATGGAAGTCGACGCTCCACCCACCCTCTGGCCCTCAGAACAGCACGAACCACAGGGTACGGCCCCTGCACGGAGAACACCTTTCTCTCCTGCACCACCAGCAGCAGCAGAATGACAGCATCAGAAGTGAACTGAAATGAACTGTGTGTAAACTGCGTGTAAAATCTGCATCCTGTATCTGACTGCAGAGAATTCACTTAAGGGGATAAAAACTGAAATTCATCAGCTTGATTTGCTGTTACACTGAGTTATTTGCCTTTCTTGCTTGGTAGGTATTGTGTAAATTCTATTGTGATTAACCATTAACCTGACTGGCTTTGAAGAGATTGCCAAATTAAAAGCATTAACCTGAATTTTCTTAATTTCATTTTTTTTCTTTCTAATTATCAGAGGTGAATTTTGATAAATGTAGGCATTCTTATTTGATCAGCAGTACAGGTTTTATTAGACAGTACGTACTAACATCAAACCTCTGAAATATACCACCTCTATTGGACTATGTGGTAAAATGTTCTGCAAAAGGGCGACATTTATTCGAAAAAACATCAAAACTGGGACTCAAACAAAGAATTATCTGAGTAAATTAAAGACAGTTGTAAGTTTAGTCATGCAAAAGCCTTGAAGCCTTTGGTCATAAGGCAGGATTTTTTGCTGAAATGAAAGGACACAAGGACATTCTGGCCCTGTGTGGACTGTACAAATACACATGATCCAGATCACTGTAAGCCTGCTTTGTTCATAGCTGCAGAGAGATCTGCGTTTGTGTTCTTTGTGAACATTAGAGCTTTCCATTCCTAAATCTACAATTATCTGGCTAAGTGTCTAAACTGGATTTGATTTGATTTGATTTGATTAGCTAACACTCTTTTCTCTTTACTTTAGCTTTCTGCAGTCTGTAAAAAGATAGCTCCAAATTCATGCTGAATCTATTTGTACAATCACACAGTGGCTCTTTTTCATTTTTGATGTTTGTGAGTTTTCACAAAACAAATTACAGCCAGACGAATGCTGCCACTTGGTGGGCGTAACCACGGTGACTCCTACCAACTGTGATGTCACATGCAAAGTTCCCACCACATGCACTGACCTTTACAGCTCTGTCCACCAGAGCCTTGGCTGTCCTCAGTCTGTCCAAATTGATGACAGGAAGAGTTACACGACTGCACCGTATCCTGCTCTCCAGAGAGGGCACTATCTCACACACACACAAAAATCATTTTCAACTCAAGAAACTAACCTATCTGTATGTACAAGCATGCTCTCAGGTGTGTGTGTGTGTGTGTGTGTGTGTGTGTGAGTGAGTGAGAGAGAGAGCGTGTGGGTACATGTGTGTGTGTGTGTGTGTGTGTGTGTGTGCACATGCATGCTCTCAGGTGTGTGTGTGTGTGTGTGCACATATGTGCTCTCAGATGTGTGCATGTGTGTGTGTGTGTTTATGTGTGTGGTGTGTATGTGTGCACATGATCTCAGGTGTGTGTGTGTGTGTGTGTGTGTGTGTGTGTGTGTGTGTGTGTGTGTGTGTGTGTCTGTGTGTGTGTGTGCACCTGGCAGGTGCTGCTGTTGAAGTGCACTCTTGACATCCACATCAATCTTCATTCCTGAAGAAATTAAGTTTTCTTTTTCAGGTTAAACTTGACTAACTTGGTTGCTGAACGTTAGTAGGAAGAATAGCAGCTGTAGAGATCAGAAAATGCTGTAACAAAACCAAAACCTCCCCTGCTCCTGCAGTCCTAACACCTACACCAAAACAGCGGCAGCTAGGAAACATGGTAATTAGACGTATATGCCTCAGTGCGCCTTTCTGCTTCTTAACAGCATGATTCATTTGCCATACAGAAGACATAGAGATTCTGGGTGGCTCTAGTCCCAGATCCCAGTAGCTGTCGTTCCCTTCACCACCAATCCGAGCTTTGCCAAATTCAGTTGTGATTGTTCCCAACGACTGTATTTGACATATCATGTGCTTCATCTATAAGAATGCTTTTCCCCTTGAAATAACGCAGTCATTATGTCCTAAAGGCGATATGAGGTATATATTTTCAGACTGTTAAGTAAACTTACTTTTATTCCTAGTATACTACATCTGCGAGCTCCTATCGCAGTATTCGCTTAAATCATCGGTGCTTGCCGCAGCGTTCAGTCTGTCTTCAGGGTGGACGTTCCGTCTACACCTTGAGCACTTCCTGCACTTTTAACCAGGTTGTTGACGGTACCCATAACAACGGTTTCCTGGGAACAGGGACGCCAAGTTTCAAACACGGAACTATAAATTAACCTCCCTTGTATGGTGCCATCAAAATACATCGTGTAAATAACTTTGCTAAACGCATCAAGGATACGCATTTCACTCACGCGGCCAAGTATTTATCGCGCGCAGTATCGCTACTGCATATCCCGCACTAAACTAACTACATGTTTTTTTTTAATGCCCTAAAGACATTAGTCTTCTTTCTCATGGGGCAAATTAGTCTACCTATCACAAAAAAATATTTTGTCTATCGGCTATGCGCATAATTAGTCTACATGGCCTACTGCAAAAAATGAGCTTATTTTCTTGTGGGGCTTTATGTGGTGTGAGAACGCAGGTTTACATATCACTGATAATCTACAATATAAATTATAGAAATTAATCTCTTATTAAAAAGAAAAAAGAAACCTCAAAAGACATACGAGTCAAGAGTGAAATAAATGACCATTCATATTACAACTGTGTTAACACCAAGCCACTAAAATAATTAGCATGAAAGGATCGATTATTATCACCCATTTCTCCTCATGCTTCACTGTAGTCTAATTTATTACATTTAAGACATGTAATCAGCTTTACATTGGAGAAACCAAGAGATCACTAAAATGAGGGATTTGTCATTTCGAGTGGCAAGGCATTGGACATTGCTATGGACACAATGTTTCCAAAGAAACAGGACGTTTCGGACAGAGGACCTTCATCAGCTTTGCAAGCAAACTGCTTCTGAACCCATGGGGTTTTAAAGCTCCAAGAGTGTAAATCAGTTCTTTTTCACTGAGTTTTTTTTAATTTTTATTTTGTTGCTGCCATAGCAACAACTGGCATGCAAACAGATATGTCAGTAATACAATGCCCATTTGTACTAAAATGCAATGCCTCTGGAAATGAATAAGCGAAGAATATTCCAGTTGAATAACCGCAGTGTACTGTAGTAAAATACATAGAAGTCCTATGAAGAATTAGTGTAAAGACGCCGGTAAAACATGTAAGTCGTTAGGTTCACAACCTCCACTAGGTGGCACCAACGAATTTTATTATGTTTAGCACAGATCAGAACTAAACTAGTTATCTACAAGAATCAGGTTGATAAAAACAGAATAAAGAACCACAAAACCTCCACGTCATATAGACTTCATATTATTTAAATAAGAGACTTAAGTGAGTTACATTTTTGTGAAAAATACCTGCACTCCCGGGTTCATTACCAGGTGTTGGGCCTTCATGTAAGCAAATCTTATAACTGTGACAATTCAGACCGATTCATTTTCACATAAGAAGGTGTTTTGTATATTTCCAAGGTCTGTTTCACTGAAGTCATCAACTCTGGTACTACGGGTATCTCCTATGTTCTGGAATGATTTAAGAGAACGTCCTTTAAACTTTTTTCAATCATTTATTTTTTAGGGCTTAGGAAAGATTTTGTTGCTATATAGTGATAATATCTTTTTGATGTGAAAAGAAGGTTACTAAGGAATGTTTACTACTTTACCGGGTACACACACACACACACACACACACACACACACACACACACACACACACACACACACACACAATAGAATCTGCATGTAATTGCATAATAATCCTGAGATAATGTCTTTTGTAGCGTTCAGGTCTCCAGTAATTTCTGTGCAGGTTCTGGCGCTTCAACCACACTGGATATTAGTAATGGTCTCTTTTAGGGCAATTTGATTGGCTGGCCAGCTTGTGATGCTGCACAGTCGCTAACTCTTCCTAGCGCTTTGCCGAAAGGTAAGAGCGCGCGTTCACATTAAGGTCTGAAGTAGATAAACGTCTCAACGTTAGTTTTAGTGCCGCTGCTCTCACCATGACAATCTCAAACAAACCGGTGTTTCACAGGGATTGACGCCTAGGCTTTCCTTACTACGTCTTGCCTCCCAAAGCCGCCTCGCCCAGACGGCGCATCTTTACTCCGCTCTAGGACTGAATACCGCTGGGTGCACTACAATGCCTGCAGAAAACGGCGACCAAGACAGCGTTCTGTGCTATCAGGTACACGATAATATCGACAAGGGGGAGGTTCGGGGTGCCTAATGCATATTTGCTGATGATGCTTTTATACAGAATACTTCTGAAGAGCTTTAAAAAATACCCTACGCAAAAGTGGTAACCTTTAATCCCTTTCATTACATCAAATAAACATTCAGTTTACATATTACTGTCGGTCACTATTTCAATCGAAAATACACACAAGTCTATAATTTTTTTGACGAGGTAGACATCCGGGAGCCCCGTTAGCCTGAACGGATCGGATCAATAGTACTGTATGTTCTTTCCTTTGCAATACCGTATAGCGCGCGACGGCCAATCCGCAGTCTGCTATGTAGCCAGCAAAAGCTATCAACTTATATCTTTTATGTCTTTCAAAAGTGAAGAGCGTAGCATGTAACGGTTCAACCATTTAAAGCATCTAGGGGCCGGTTTAGCTTGCGTTACTGATGTTGCACACAATGCTGTGTTTTTATTATGGTGAGAGGGTCACAGCGTGCTGGCTTGGCACGTGTAACATTCGCAGTGCGATCACATTTCAAAAGAAGACGGAGCTGTCGCTCATTTTACACACCTATTTCGCGTGTTGTGGTTGCCCAAATGGAGACCTTGATTAATACGGATGGAATTTGTGTTTACAGAATGTGTTGTAAAATTGCTGGTGGGTTTTCAGAGATTTAAGAAAAATCGGTTTCAAGAACAGGGAAATCGTTTCTAAGCGATGGGATACGCATCAAATCTTATTTTGAATCAGCTTGATCTAACACGCTACTCATTAAATGAACATTTTAAAATGCTACTCATTAAATGTGGTTTAGAACCTCAAATACAGGCACGCGCGTTAAACATAGGTCTATAGTTAATTTATCCTATTGCCCTCAAATGACCTTGACGCCATCCGCTATTTTATTGCTGTTTTTTCCACTGAGGTAATAGTAACACACCAACAATGCTTAAAAAACACAGATAAGTGAATTATTATTGACCGACTCGACAGCGGTAATAGTCATACGTTTTAGATGTAGTCGGCAACAGGATTCATTTCACTATATGGTATATGACACTGTCCCACAGCAAGCCAAAGGCAATGTAGTTGTCTATAGAAATGTATTCTCAATGTTGTTCATGAAGAGCTGACAGACTGATTCAGACATGTATGTAAAATCATCATAGTTTATTGTGGTTTATTTTAAATGTTAATTTGTAACAACAAATGTCTCTCTCTCTCTCTCTCTCTCTCTCTCTCTCTCTCTCTCTCTCTCTCTCTCTCTCTCTCTCTCTCACACACAC
>JAOYMR010000017.1:7640282-7680280 GCA_025802075.1 Tenebrosternarchus preto
AATTAATTAATACTATAGCATTATATAAATTAATTAATACTATAGCATTATATAAATTAATTTATACTATAGCATTATATAAATTAATGACATATAAGTACAACTCCATCCATACAGGTCCTCAATTTTAGATCTATTTAAGCACTAAATAAAAACACAAAGTGAAAACATCCTCAGGGTATTAAAACTAGACCTTTATTTAAAGCCACACTCTGTACTTTTAAAAGCCATTTTTGTTATATGTGTACAGAAGATTTCGAAGTTTCTTTAGGATACTTTAAAGCTTATAGCCACATTCTTACCCCTTAAGAAGCCTGTATATGGGAGATGTTGATTCTCTTATTTACAAACAAGAACATTTTGATTTGAGATAGCAGAGCATCAAAAGACTATAATTTTTTAATTTGTTTTTGCATCTGTTATGTCAGTGAATAGAGCAGATACATTTACACATTGAACATACATTTAATTCTGTCCTTCAGCTTGATGGCAAAGCCAATCACTTGTTTGTTTGTTTTTTAAGCTCAGAATGTACCTTTAAAATCCTCCCTCACATCCAGCTGCCCTCTGTGAGGCCTGTGTCTCTATTACAGCCTCTTCCTCAGTCAGTCATTCATTCATTCATTTACTTGTACTAGACTTTTTTTTTAATTTGTGTCACTTAAATCAAACCTTTGCCATTGCAATTTTAACCTCATGAAACAAATCTTTATTTGTAGTTGCACTTTGTGTATAATCAAAGTCAATATGATTTTCTAAAAAAATATTTCAGAGTGTACAATTGTGTATTTTAATTTATTTAGTAAAAATTTATTTTTGTATATACTGTAATAGCAGCTCACCGGTTGCAGCCGAGAATGGAAAGGTTAGCATGAATGGACAACAGAATGATATTTTCCTTACAGTTATAAAGAATGCACAAAATGATTATTGCCATCAGATTCCCCCAAAATGTTGATTGGGAATATCTGAACTGGAATGTCAATGCATTTAAGGAATGTTCATAAGGAATGTCTTAAACCTTACTACAAGGTCATTAATAATGCATCAGTGTTCCTCACATCTAGGTCATACAGATATACTTTCAACCTGATTCAGATTGTCTGAATAATATGTTAATGCTATGGTGTGCTCACTAGAATATTAATTATTTTTATTCAATTAACTGTTAATATATTAACTTTAAAATACTGATGGATATTATAAATGTCTCTTTGTCTCTTTGAATCAGGAGAGCTGTTACTTTGGCCAAAGACAAGCTTCTGTAACATGGTGATTTCACTATGGTTATATATGTAAATAAGTTGCATATTTGTTATGCTCTGAGTGTGTTCCATTACTGATTATTGTTGAAACAATAACATACCCCAAATTACCATATTCAACATGGCTGCAATACTGCCTACAGTTAATGATTATCCATTAAAATTATTTTTAAAAAAAAATTAATCTTTAATTACTAAAATTCTAACTAATTTTTTGATATTTGAATACAGCCTACAAAAATTGTATGACCAAGTCAAGTGTTTGGAATGTCCCCAGGCATAGCTGTTGTTCAAACCATCAACACCTGTGTGTGTTTGGCAGGTGTGTGTGAGTGTGTGTGTGTGTGTGTGTGTGTGCGCTTTTGGCCATAATTCTGCTCATACAGTAGAGAAAGGAAGATGGGAAGTGTAGAGTGGTCACCCGGGAGTCCATTACTATAATAGCAAGAGCAAGCAAGGATAGTGAATAACAAGAACATTGTGTTTGTGCTGCTATGGAAACTGGTGTAGTAACACTTGGAACGTGTTTGTTCGGATATACAAAGTCTGCAATGAATAAACAATTATTTGACTTAATCAAATAGCCTAAAATGTGCATAAATGTTGTCTGTGTTTATATGACTTGGTTTTGCATTACAAGAAAATAAAAGCATACAGCAAAAAGTATGAATTGGTTTAAAACCAGTTTCTAGCACTAAGAATGAGTCACGTAAAACTGCCAATCACTCTGAAGAGTCTATGATATACGGATATGTGGCTGAAATCCAGTTTCAGCTGCAAGGAAACATTCTAGTTTTGGCCTTTGCTGAGATCAAGTTTGATTACTTGTGCTATACTCAACCCTGCCAAAAACTCTCATCATTTGGCAAGACACTAGAGATGCAGAGAACGGCCAGGCGCTCCTCTATTATCTTTAGCTAAAACAACCTTAACATACAACTACTGTCTACCTTTTTCTCATGTATTAGGGAGATCTTTGTTAACTGTGGCATGTGTATCTTTAGATTTAGAGTATATCTACTATCTAAGCACAAATTAGTTTATTTTCTTGTTAATAGAAATTACTTCTATCAACAAGAATATTCTATATTATTCTAAAAATAGATTTAAAGTTAAGCATTGCAAGTGAAATATTCAACTGCAGATATCCATGTCTTCGTGTAAATAAATATCTAAAGTATTAATTTCGTATACAATTACACTTAGATTTCTATAAGTCATATCTTTTTGACTTATAGTAGTTTGTTATCTGTCCTTAAATTACCATTCAGCGATCTTTTAAGAGATTGTGAACTGATTCATCTCTGTAACATGGCAGCATGTTTTCTTACGCTGCAGTTTCTGGGAAATAAATGGAAAGAGGAGAGTGTTCAATCCTCTTGAGAGTCTACTTTGTTTCCGTCTTTTTCCACTGACCTCCAGACCAGACCAGAAATACTCCGGTGTGGAATGCCACCCTGTCATGACTATAGCATTCCCCTCTAAACTAATCCAGTGCTGGAGAGAACAAGCTATGCTCTCCTGAGCAGTTACACCCAAACGTCTTGACCCCGGTGTGTACTGCCATGACATTTTAAGCAGATTTTAATGGTATTTCATGCTCACTGGTAAAAATGTCATTCTTATGCACTGTGATATATTAGTGTCAACCAGTTATGTGTCTGCAGATATTTTTTTTCTCAGCATGATCATTCACATTTAGAACCATTTTATCTCAGACATTGGTAGACACTCTCATCCAGACTGTCTTACTGTTGTCAGTAGACAGCATGTGTATTTCCTGGGGATCAAAGCCTTAACCTAGGTGTTATTAGCATCTCTCTGTACCTCCCCCAGCAGGTGGACTGCAGAAGCTGCCTTCAGTTATAACGATGTTGGTCAGTTCAATTGAATGGAATCGATATCATGTGTCAGCAGTGCCACTTTCCTTTAAGCAGCACAGTTTCAAAATCATGAAAATAAAGCTGCTCAGTCAGTAATACTGAACATTAACATGATATTGTAGCACTGGCACAGAACAAACACAAAAAGAAACTCACTAACACTGTAAAATGGAGGGAGGATAACCAAAGAGTAAACACAGTACAAAGACTGTAAACTCTACTAACACACTTGTAAAACTGAATGGACGAGCACAGTTAAACTTTAACCAGTGTACAATTACAAGTACTCTTTGTTGGGGACTTGCAGTTTCAGTAAAAGGTACAACAAGACAAATGTCCAAAACATTCTGAGATCAAATTAAACATTTACATCCAAGTTCAGAAGATAATTACTAGCCATCTGACATTTGTCATTACAGTGCTAATATTAACATTATTATTTAATTCATGCTTTATTTCAAAACTTCAAATCTGCAATGGTTTTCTTTTTTCACCCTAAGCGGCATTATATTGTTGATCTTCTGGTTTACAGAAGTCCTGTATTACACAGCAAGTCTTTCACAAGCTTCCAGGTGCTGAGAGAAGAAGGTGGCACTCTCCTGTGCTGTGCTCAGCTGTTTCTCACACCAAGAAATCAGAAAGTCTCGTATCAGTTGAACACGGGCTCTATGATAACGGCTGATCTAAGACAAACAGAATAAGCACCATCAATAATAATTCATTAATTCTTTCATTATTTAAATAATTATATAACTCTTATATTTTAACTGATAATTTTGTCCATAGTGTGTGTTATTTACAAACTACAAAGGCGTCTCACTGAAATCGGCTTGGTGTAAAAGCTTTGATGGTAGATAGATATGTATCACTGAGCAGATATTCAGATGCATCTATAGCCACTGCTGAACACAAAGCTCAGTAGTGCACATTCAGTGAACACACCACAGATTACACCTTTACACACTGCACAAATAGAACTATTAGCCAACACCAAAGCAACCTGAGAACATATCAAACTTACCTTACCCAGCATTACACTTAACGCTGTACATTTCAACAAACCCAATATATGAAACCCAGTATATCAGCGATGCCACTGCTGTATGACCCTTCGCAATAAACCAGTGAAGACTAAAGAAAGGCAAAACAATCTCTACAAAAAATGAATGCCCTACCTCTAAATGCCCTACCTCTAAATGCCCTACCTCTAAATGCCCTACCTCTAAATGCCCTACCTCTTGTTTGGCCACAGATGAGATAAGGTTGAAGTCTTTTTGTGTCGCTTTCTGAATTTCTTCCATCTGCAATATAGTAAAAATAAAAGTGAGCACTAGGTACACAAAAGTAAAGTGAGCACAATTATGTATGTGTTTATGTGCTTTGTACATAATTATGTATGTGTTTATGTGCTTTGTACATAATTATGTATGTGCGTATGTGCTCGGTACATAATTATGCATGTGTTTATGTGCTTTGTACATAATTATGCATGTGTTTATGTGCTTTGAACATAATTATGTATGCATTTATGTTCTTTGTACATAATTATGTATGTGTTTATGTGCTTTGTACCTAATTATGTATGCATTTATGTGCAGATATGTATATGTGTGCATGGAATATGTATATAACACTTACAACTGCTTTCTTATTGGGTTTAGCTCTGTCTACATTCTTATTGGCATTATCCAGTTCCACTAGTCTACAGGTTCTTCTGAACAGCATATCCTAAAAACCGAACAAAAAGGACCAAACATGATTCAGAACAAGAAATCTCATAAAATAACACCTCATGTTTTTTGTGGCTCACTTTAGAAACTATAAATGGCATGTATTAAACTTCATAGTGGTGTGTAAGTACACCAACATTAGTGTAGCGTGCTGAGACACACCTTCTTTGCCTCTTGGTAGCGAGACTCCAGGTCCAGACCCAAGCCCAAGGTGGACATGTCAATATCAGATACTTTCTCCAAGTTTCTCTGAAGAAAAAAAAAAACATCCAGAGCCAATTGAGACTTTAGAATGTTAAATGCTAAATTATAATAAATAATAATAAAAGTAATAATAATACATTAATTAATCCACTATTAGCATCTACATTTTACTTACTTTCATTGCCTCAGTGATATCAGAGAGCTTCAGGCAAATCCTGACAAAAACAAAATCTACTTTGTAGTCTACGTGAGAAATACAAAACGGGTCTATACTCTCTCATGGCAGACAAAGTTACACTCCCAACATCCACTCATATCAGAAACACACTCTTACTTGGAGAAGGCTACAGCTTCTGCATTTTCCTGGTTAACACAAAGATGTAATGAAGTGGAGAAATGCCCACATGCCAAAGCAAGTTCTGAAACACACACATGCACACAAACACACATCGCATTGTGCTCTTCCTCTGAACATAATGTACTTGTCAACTGACTTACAGAAAATGATTCTTACTTTGCTTTGTCAGCACAACCTCAAGGAATTTCTGTTGGAAATGACATGGCAGTTCTAAATAAGTAAAAGCTGAAGGAAAGTGACTAATGGGATTTAGACTTGAAAACATGTTTTAAAAAAGCAGAAGAGTGAACTACCTCTGTGGCCACTTTAAACTGAACAGAGAGATGTGTGTTTCTGTCTCTCTCGTTCTGAAAGAAATCATCTACATCCTGACGAGATGAAACAAACATTAACAATAGAATTATAATTAAATACATATATATTACTAATAAATTGTTTGCCTGCCTCTCTCTCACACACACATGCACATACATACATCCCTGTGCACACATGCGCACACACACCCACAACAACCCCCGCTACCACACACACAGAAACACACACACCCTCACACACCCACCCACATACTGAAGTGAGCAACCACTAACACCCTAATCCTAACTCTTGTCCTCTCTTCTACACTCCTAGAACTGACCACTCTGACATGAACACCACTGATGAAATGTTGAAAACTGCTGTGTGGTTCCAGCCATAAGAACACACAGAATTCAGCCAGGCACAAGAAGGCAAGAGAGCGACCAGCTACCCCACCCAGGCACCCATATGTGCACAAACCTTATGACCTTCCTTTCTCATCTCTTCCATGGCTTGACTGAGGCGGTTAAAGATGCCCTTTTTGCCACGCTGTTTACCCAGTGACTAGAAAAATACAAGCAACAATACAATACAAGAACAAATATTCTAGAAACACATTCAAGTGAGAGAAAGAGAGAAAATGAGAGAGAGAGAGAGAGAGGGGGGGACAGATGGAGAGAGTACCTCAGAGCTGCTAAGGAAGCTGTGGAGTTCCTTGCTTTTGCTCAGAGTGGGATGTTCTGCCACCTGCTGGAGGAAACACTCTAAAGCTTTGGAATAAATCTGCCATTTATCTCCCAGAGACAGGAAACCTACATACAGGGAAAACATAAAAGTGTATGCGCAGAAACATATTAGTATATTATTAGTATATATTATAAATAAGATAATCTCATACTTCCAGTTTGCAGGTGTATTCTAGAGGAGCTTATCAGTTATATATAGGACTTCTAGCCTTTAATGGATTTGTAATTTGGGTGGATCCAACATACCAAGCTGTTTCAGCACTTTAGCCTGTGTATGTGAGGGAGAAGGCAGGGGTTTGCCTGGCAGAGGAGGAAACTGTGGGTGGATGAAAATGTTGAGCAATGTCTAGTACTGTAAGTCATATCAAAATCATCTGCTAAAAACAAAACCACAGTTTGTGAAGCTTAGGCAGACATCAGCCTTAATGCAGTAAACATTCATTCTACCAACACTCTGGAAAATCCACTCAGAGGTAAGCACTTACTATGATTCCCTGAAGTCCTGGAACATCTTCCTGAGAGAAGAAACTCTGCTGAAGCCAGATGAAATCCTCGTATGTCCTAAAAACACACACTCCTCCACCGCCACTCAGCTAAGAGAGAGTAAGGAGACTGTAGATGTTTAGAGCTCAAGAGAGCCATAAGCTACGTAATATAAAGTTGACAACTCACCTTCTGGGATGTGATGGCAAATGTCAGTGTATCTCCATCTTGACTGACATCGGAGATCTCAATACTGCTGGCATTCACATTCATCTCTGACTCTTTATTTGATCTGTCCTAAAACACCCAGAAAATAACTAAAGCTTAATATAAAAAAAAAAGATTTAAAAAAAGAACTATGCATATTAAACAATATCTATATCTATTTATATTACTAAAACAATAGTAATATACATGGGTTATATAGGCAAATATTTCAAAACCAGCTTGAGCTGCTGTCTTACACCAATGTGCATGTAAAGTACAATTAGAAAAGCAAAAATAAAAATATAGATACAACACAAATACTGAATTCGCCTGAATTCGTTTCCAGTTTTTTCATAATTGTCTTTTTTAGCATTGCCTTGACACTTTGCAGCAGGTGCATTCACATAAAGATCATATGATTATCACTAGTAATAAGTCACTTACCATTCTTTTCTGTCCAACAGTTTTTTGGTGCAAAACTGACTGCCGAAACTCTCGCACAAAGACAAACTAACACATGAAACACTCAAGAATTCCTTCAATTTACTGCTACTCACAAAATGCCAGCACACAGAATTGTGGAAAGCAGGATATCCTGTGAGTCAAAGGTCACAGCAGTCCCGTGATGTGCTTGTGTAAAGTATTGCCTTTGGCTTGTTAACGTTTAGTATGGGTTCAGTTATTTCAATGTGAATCAAGAGAACTAAATAAGACACACATGTTCTACCTTTGTGTTTTTTCACCACTGATTTCTGTATTGCTGTATGAATAATGTTTTTGTTATAATAATGTGAATTTCTCCCTAACTTTAACCTTAACCATGTTTTGGCTCATAAGATAAAGCTGCATTTTTGTTTAAAAACTTATGTTTAACTGTCATGAAGGCGTTTGCATTTGTTGTTTTACAGTGGGATAAATAGCACTGCCCTGCACTGCGCTGCCCCATACATGCACACAACATATATGTTTGTAACTCTTAAAAGGTTTCGAGTTAAATTTGAGTAAAATTGTTGAAGATAATGTGTTTGAAAGAAGAGAATTCAATTTCAAAAGGGTCCAGCATCATCTGATTTAGTCATCATGCACCAACCTTTCAAACTCTACTCATAAATATCAAAAATTACACTTGGCAACAACTTTGAACTTTTTTTCATTGCACAAACTAAAACTGATAGACCGTGATTTCACTTCCTGCAAAACACATCGCCCTCCGCTGTGATATTGCTTGTATACAACAGTTCTACAAGGTTATTTATTAGTCAACAGTGAGCAACAACAGATTAGGATTTGTTTGGGAGGCGGGAACAGCAGCACCTCATCAAGGAGCTGGAGCTGGAACCAACAACAGCTAAGTGGCAGATGAAGACACTCCTTCAGGAACCAGCAGCCTCCTGTTTTAATAGACACCAAGAGAAACTTGCACTGATCAGACCTCAAATACCCATGAATTAAGAGGGAAAGGCACATTTAATTCATTTACATGAGTTCCTTACCTTAAACGTGTAAATAGAATATACATATTTTATTTATTTTGCATAATGTTTGTAATTTTGATTTTTTTGTGTTGGTATAAACAGGATTAGTATACAAGCCTTAAACATTTAAAATTGCTGTTCTCAAAATCACCAGCAGCTGCAGAGTCCACAGACACCAACAATCGTATGTTCAAGTACCGTATATTAGTTAGGGCACCACTGAGAGCCTGCAGAAGAACATCTGCAGTTAGCAGCACTATGAGGACTGGGTACATTTCATACTGACCCGACCTAGACACAAAGATGAGGTAAGGAACAAGCACAGACACAAAGCTATGGGAGATACAGTCCGGCCCAATTCACAGGTGTAATTTAGTGGATCATGATTATGCTCAGGTTGTGCAAGCATTAAAAATCCCTTTCAACAACTGCCATTTCATTTAACACAATGAGAAAGAAACTGAGAAAATGACAAAGAAACTCGTACTTTTTTTATTTTTTTCCTTTTTACATACTTACATGGGACATAATATCATATTGACTTGAAAAAATAAAAAAAATACAACAGTGCTCTGCTCAGTAATATTTCACATATTTTATACAACCTGTTGGTTTTACATCATGCAGAGTCTATGAATTATGAGTTAGTATTCACCTTGTCTCCAAATGGAATAAACTCTTCAAATAACAGCAAATAACAGTCCAATTACATTCAATGGTGTGAATAAATACAACTGGCCAACCTCAGGCATGTATTCATTACATGTTCTGCAAGAATGGAACATTGTGCACCTCGTATGTGGGATCAGCTGGATCAAAAGAGCAATATTACATTAGAGCAATTCATCTGACAGATTTAACGTGAGCTTGATCGCATTTCCTCTGGTTGTGTGGTTCTGGATATAACTAGGATTCCACTGTTGAGGTGTTGAGGTTTATTCTTGTTCCGATAGATCTGTACAAATGTTTGAACCTGGGAAGTTCTGACTTAGCTGCATTTCCTACTACACCTTGAATAGGGAAGCCTCCAAAACTCCAAAAAAAGTGATAAACACCACAACAAGTGGAGAGGAAAGAGATGGACACTTCAGAACTGCAGACCTTTGAGTGGCCTATTTAAAATGGAATAAAGAAAAATGAAGTCCAAGACCTTATCACAAGCAGAATGAAGTTCAAATAGAGTGTTTGTAGAAGGATAAAAGGTCATCAAGACTTTGTGTCTGAGCTGGTGGGGGTTGAGGGCTTTGTTGAGGTTGTGAACATGCTGACTGGTCTGGAAAAGGTTCACGAGCATTCTGTGACTTCTGTGACTCGGACCACTGAAAGGCCACTTTTCTTCTGCTGCGCTCCTCTTCTCCAGACCTGCTACGATGGGCTCTTTTGTCGTCTGTAAAATATGAAGAAGGCGGGGCAAACTCTGTCTCCCGCTCATCTCGACGACGACTTGTCCAATCACCCAAAAAGAATTCTGTAAGTAGAAATTATTTTTAAAAAGTTATAATTATTAGATAACAGTGTACAAGTTTTTTTTTTTCCAGATGTTATGGTCACCCAGAAAATAGAATATAATATTTTTGTGTGTGCGTGCATCATTACCTTTTCCTCTGTCCCACTCTCTGACATGTGGTACTCCTGGTCTGGAGTCCTTTCTCTCTTGAATTACAACCTCCACCTTTGACGAAGATGCAGGGGGTGGAGGCCCAATCAAATCACCAGCCTTGTCCTCTTCCTCATCAACTGCTGCATCAGCAATAGGAACTACAAGAAAACAGAAATTCCAGACTGACATCTACACATACTAAAATACAGGTATTTTCACAAACATAGACTGAATGCATGCATATCCGCAAATCCCTGGCTGTGATGTCTTTAACGAACAGATACAGATACAGATACAGAACAGATACAGATACAGGTACCTTCTTCCTCTTCAGCCCCTGGCTCCAGTTTGCTCTTCTTCATCTTCCTCATCCTCACTTTTGCCAGTCGAGCATCAAGCAGAGATTTCCTCTTCTCTTTCAGCTGCTCTCGTTTACTGCGCTGCACTGTGGTCTACAGAAAGAACATTCACGAGTAAGAGGGAAAAACAGACACATACAAACGGTTTAGCTACAGTACATCCCAGGACTACCTAGGAGGCAGACTGTGCTTGTGAAAGTATTATTGCTAGATCATAATAAAGCAAGTTTGAAGAGCTTACAAATTACATTGTAAGCATTGAGCTCACTGAATAGCTGTATAGCATCTTTTTCCTAATATACCGTCATAGTTGCTAAACCAAAGTTTCTGCCATTATTTTTGAATGCACTTATAATTTAGATTAGTTTTTATATTAGTTAATTTAGTAACATTTATATATCCTGTATCCTGTATTCTATTCGGGAACACTACCAAAACGAGCCAGAAAATTATATTGGCATTATATTAAAACATTATATCAACCCTTTCTGAATATTTTGAACCTTGTAATATTTTGAATAAAATTATTTATGTTTGGATCACTGGAATACAGATTATTCTCAGCATCTAAGATTTGTCACAGCACACAGACAAAACAATTCTGAACTGTTTAGAAGGTTCATTTGTATATTTCAACCTTCACAATATAAGTACTGCAGTGGCCAATATTGCAATAACAAAAAAGCATACATTCTGCAGCCCTACTACTATGTAAAATGATTAACTAATCACACATGTGTGGAAACTACAGTGATAAATGCTAGCAGTACATATATACACAAGCTCATTTTGATCTTTTGATCCTCACCTGGTCTCTCAGCATATCAAGAGTTTGTCTCTGTTTGTGGCGCTGTTCCTCATCCTGAGAAAAAGCAAAGTATCCAACACCCAACTCTCTGGCCTCTGAAACAAGCACAAAAGTCCTATTAACTCCCAACCCATACCTTCATGTAAGACACATATCTGAAATAATACAAGAAAGGATCTGTCAGCATATCCTCTACAGCCCATCTCTCTCACCTTGATCGCGGATGTTTTCATAGTGAATGGGCCCCACAGGCCTCTTCATCTGCTCCTCTTCCTCCCTTTCCCACTGTTCTCTCTGCATTTCTCGCCTCATGTCTTCAGACAACAGAGTCCTGTCAGCTCCAACCACTCTGCAGTGAGACAAAGACACAGTGTTTCTGTAGATGAACATAGCACATATTACAGAATAAATAAACTGGAGAGAGAGAGAGAGATTAAGATATATGGACTTTGTTCCTGTTGTGTACCTCTTGCCCTGTAAATCCTGATCCATTTTTTGAAACTGGTGTAGATCTTTTCTTAAACATTTCCTTGATCTACCTAATGCATCAACATAGTCCACCCTGAGAGTGAGGGGAAGGAGAGAGTGAACGCTTAGGATTTGCATTCTAATTACTTAAGGAAATATAGTAATTATGGGATGTCAGCACGCATACCATTCTTCATCCTCGCTCTGTGGAGGTGGGATAGGGATGTGTGTGTCAGTGTCTTCACCATCTCTGTCTCCTTTTTCAGCCTCTCTGCTGGGTACCCCTCTCTTCTGGTCAATAATCTTCTGGGTAAAGTCAACCAAGTAAAGACTTTCAGTCTCTTCATCTGCACAAGAAAAAGTACCGAAATGTATCAGAGGTTGCCAGCTATTGAAAATCTATTGTAAAATATAACAAATCCCATAAGGACATATTTCCGAAGATCAGCGTCTGCACCTGGGAAATCCCCTTTAGTCATTTGTTCGTACAGTCGTGCTTTCTCCTCCAACTTCTTCCTAATAGAATGTAATCAGAGGACATTTGTATTAAATATGTATGAGAAAAATAAATGTGTGTAAGACCAGTGTGTTGGAGTGGCTGAACTAAGATGTATTATGTCTGTTTTACCTTGATTTGTCTAAGGTATTTTCCTCCTCTGTAGTTTTCTCTACATCCCTCTGAGCACGGGCAGACACCCCTTCATTCTGCTTATTCCAAATACTTGGCTTCTGCACACAAACCAGTACATACAAGCTGAACACAAAAGTATAACGTGGCAGTTATCGTTGTGTGTCATTTCTGATTCAGATTACTTGCCTTTGTTTTGGTGTGTAGTTTAGGTGCAGCTCCTGTGTCCTGAGAAAGTCTTTCCTGTTTGAACGCCTCCTGCTTCCTATAAAGCTCTGCTTTCAAATCGACCAGCTATAAAAACATATTCAGATAAACAAATTCAAACATACAAACAAATGTAAACAAATGCCAAGAAATGTAATGTTTTATTTACACAGTGCAGACAATAAGTACTTAGACAATGGTATGTTTTTGTTTTGAATCAATACATATTGATTGAATTTTTTTTTGGCTAGTGTTTTTGCACCATTAACTTCAGAAAATGCACAAGAGAGCAGACACAAGGTCAGAAATTGGATTTAGATTATTTAGATTCTTTATTCTCTCAACATAGGAGTTGTCAATGTCAGTAAAACTTGCCAGAGGGCTATGAGACTGGAAGACCAATAAATGAATCAGTGACATTACATGGTAATCATCCAGCCAAATGCTTCAAAACCCAGTGACTAACTATTACCTTGCAACAGTACAAAAATCTAGTTTAAAAAAGCAAAACAGACAATAATTTTTCATTTTTATTCTGGGTTATAGTGTCTCCCCAGTTTTTGGCAGAGGATACCTAGTACTTTATCATTTTTATTATAATTTTTTTATATGCAATAAGGGTTGAGACCACAAACATAATGTGCTTCACCATGTAACTGTAGAAGCCCCTCGAATTAAATATTACAGCATGCCAACATTTCTCTCCACCTCAGCTACCTTGCTAGCAAGCTGCGCTGTGCATACTGGCCAGTCGTTTAGCTAGCAAATTAGCTTGGCTTGCTAACTTTGCCTTATTTACGAGGGGTTGACCAACATCAGAACCCTGTAAAATTACTGCTTCTATATGACAAATAATCAAAAAGACGATTATATAGATAAAGACACGGTACGTTTTCATATCACAACTGCTAGCTAGCTATACAGCTAACTACATAAAGGTATTAAAAGAAAATAATTCATACAGTAACCTACTCGTTTGCTACTATGCATGTTTTTATTATATTCACATATATACTGTATTCTTACCGACGAGGCTGTGACGTTATATTGCTTTTTCTTCTTATCCATATTATTTTGTCAACTAGCTAATGGTTACCAAAAAGTTACATACACATCGCCATCTTGAAATCTAAATTGTGAATTAGGGAGAAACGCCCTCTACTGCTGTGGAGTATGACTGCAAGAAATAGGTCAGCCGTGATTTTAAACTGATTAGAAAACAGTTATTTATTTCTCTTCATGTAATAATGAACTACTACAATGTAACAACGATGTAACAACGATGAGATATAATCAGAGAAATTCTTATTTTGTCTTTCTTTTGTTTAAAAATGACTACCACACAATGGCCATTAAAATAAATAAACAAATAAGGTGCAAGCAAATCTTTTTTATTCAATCCTTACAAGTTCACCTTAACAATCACAACCTGCTACTCATTGGTGTAAGTTATATGTAAGTTATATGTAAGTTATATGTAAGTTATATGTAAGTTATAAGCAACTTCATGCAAGTTCTATTCATATAAACAGAATGGCCTGTGGGTCTTCACATTCAAGTGAACATATCAGGTATAAGTCAACTATTACAAAATACTACGCCATTTAGGCACAGTTCTGACCGTCAGTAAATGCACTAAGTGTGTTTGTTTAAGATCTGTTATCGGCAAAATGTTTTCACTCAAACAAAAGGTGTCATTTAAATAGCATTTAAATAGCACAACGGTCCAGGTAGAAAGTCTCTTCCATTCACCTCTCCACTCAATTCACAACCTTGTAGCTATTGCATACTTAGAACAGCCAGTATATTAAAAAAAAAAAAAAAAACATATATACACATTCAAATATTTAATCAGACTACTGTAGTGTCAAAAATATTCACCACATTAATGGACAGGGACATTCCACTGTTTGTTTGTTTTTTCAAAGTTATCTCTGTTAACACTCTTGACTCTGAGCTGATATATAGCTTGTTAAGGCTGAAGACCCCAGTGCAGAGTGAAAGCTTGAACTGAAAGAACGATCAACAAGGTACTCAACCAGGTAAGACATATAAATTCATATACAAACTTCCTGTTGACAGTTGTTTTGTTGTTTTTCTTTCCAGCTGCATTTTTGAGGCTTGTATTTCAAATTTGTAGCATTCATGCAGACTGCTGTCCCAGCACTGAAAGGACACTCCAGCTGTGTATTCATAGCCTGATGTCATCACACTGAAGTTGTATGTTAATCTTTTCCTGTTTCATATCTGGTGGTTTAACCACTTTGTGTTGCACAGCAAGAGATACCCAGTGACTTCTTAGAATGCCGTGCCGTGCCAGTCATGTGGTCTTGCTCCTCTGTGCACTCTCCTTGTGGGCAAAATCTGTTCTATCTGGTACCAGCTTCCTCAGCCCAACCCAGAAACCACAGGTACAGTTTAAGGCGTATTAGCACCTGTTGTAGTGTCTCTGGTGTTGGGTGTACCCACCTAACTGTTGGTTGTGTGTGGGCTTGTGTTTTTAGGGTCATGGAGTCCGAAAGCAACCTCGAGTGGGACGGAGGGCTGGGTCAGAGGTTCCTCTGCTGCCAGAGGATAATCACATCATGGTATGAATAGAAATGTCCACTGATGACATCCTGATGACATCTGTCCTTTGGTCAGAACCAAGTATTTAATGAAAAAGGCCAATAAAGGTTATTAAATTCAGGTTAGTTCTCAGGTATGCATGGCTAAGGATTTATTCTCTAGCTATTTATGTTGCTCAAAGGTTAAAAAAATAGAATACAGAGCGTATAGGAGAGTACACCTTATGTAAGCTTTACACAACATAACAACTGATTGTAGAAGGGAACAAATTCTTTTACTGGACTTGGCAAATGTTCATAGGAAACATTTTTTATGTTGTATTCTCAGAAGAGCATCAGAAACCCAATCAGAAATTTTTTTTTACATTTTTGAATCCATTTAGTTTTTTCCCTTTTCGTCCTGTATCTCATCCCGCTCTCGACTAGCTGAGCACACCTTTTCAAGTGGACATATCTTTGACTGAGGAAGAATATGAGAAGTATGGCTTAGTGCTACAGCAGATCCTGATGGATGTCTTGGATGATGTGTCCCCTTTAGGTGGGTTGTGATATCATACAGGCTCTCTGAAACACTTAATACTGTAACAGCAGTCAAATGTTTGTTTCCATTTGTTTCAGAATGACCAAGATGACCGAATTGGAAAGGATCAAGATTCTTGCAACTCACTATTGCACAAATGATTATAGGACCTAATGCAAATAATTGTAAAACAAATAAAATTCCCTCTAAGCATCTCGACTGTTGGCCTAAAATGTTCTGAGTTGCGAGGGAAGGACAGCCAGATGTTTTTCTGCAACATCATTAACTGATGGCAAATACCATTAGGCATAACATTAAGTCTGACAAGCTGTGGATGCCACATATCTCTCACAAAAGGCACGTGCTAACCTTTAACACCTGGAGGTGTTCGCTCTTAAAGGAATTAGCTCTAAATAAGATGTAAGGAGGTCTAAAAACTCAGTTATAGCATCGATGTGTATGAACGTTCCAGTTCCCTCCAAGTGGCTCAAGTGTGTGGTGACAAACGAAACTGAAGTCCCACATTTAAAAAATAATCATAAAACTTTAATGAAGAAAGGGGGTGGGGGGTGGAATGCCTCATCAGATAAAAGTATTTCTGTAATTATTCTTAGACCTTAGAAGACATTACAGACACTGGAAGCTTCCATATTTACCCAGAGATCACAGTCACCTTCACACACATAAAATGTCACGTCTTATAACTTTACAACTGCATATGTAAAGAAAATGGCAAAATCTCCTCTCACTCAAAGGTTTAAAAGGTTCAAAGAATCATAAATCTTTAATTGTTATGGCTATACCCAAATAAATATAAATAATAAAAAAAAACATGAACATTACCTTCTGGGGTATTTTATTGAAAAAGAAATCTGATATTGTATACCTTTTTATGAACACCCTTACACAACTACTATACACTGAGCACAACTATACAATAGGATCCACAGAGCAATTCAACAGAACCAATTTAAAGTCGACTAAAACACACAAAACCTGAAAATAAAACTACAACAGACCGTCTTTCATATAATGAGAAAACATGGCATAGCAATCACACACAGATATCTGTTAATAACAGACTCTTGCCATCGATCAACAAACATATCAAAAGCAGAAAATAAACATGGTTATTTATTAATAGGTCTGGTTAGCATGTCAACTGAAGGACAGAGATTACTGCAGATCCAAAACATACATGCAGTAGGTCACCATGGAAACCTGCTGTTGTCGTGGTTTGCTGTGGTCACAAGCCATAGATGTTTGTGGTGTTCTGGCGGACTGCTTGGAGCACAGTGGAGAGCAGCTCTCCTTTGAGCAGGCTGATCTCACGTAAGGTGTGTATGCCCATGCCAGGGTGAGCAAACCTACACACTGCCTTAGGCACCTAGAGGGACAACATTCAATTTCACCACACCTCACTTCATCTGAATTGAAACCAAACAGCAGGACCATAACGATTTTTAAAAAATTATACATATTCCAGCCATTCTATTTGCATAATCCACTGGAGTTACCATTTAACTCACCAAGAATTCTTGATAATAAGTCTAGTCAGTATATAAATTAACCATTAACCATTACAGCCAATCTGGTCATCCTCTAGGGTAGGCCAGTACAGCTATCAGGTAGCAGTCTCCAATATTCCTAGAAACTCAATAACTTTGTACAACCAACCATCATACCACATACCTTGAAGGAAAGCAGGTGCTAGCTTTAAACATCTAAATAACCAAAAGCCAAAACACCCCCACCTGTCTGGGCAAGAAGTATGGTGCATCAGTTTCCAGCAGAATGCGACTGAGTGGGATTCTCCTCACTGCATCTCGAGCCTCTACAGCATGGGGATATGTCACCAAGGCCGTGAAACCCACACACAAGTTGGAGAATTCACTCAGGAAAGGTTCAATCACAGAGTAACTGTTGGTAAAACAGTGTCTATCTTGCACACACGCGCGCACACACACACACACACACATACCAAGCATTGAACTTTTTAAAAGGACTTTTGTAAATCATATTAATTTGTACAAGGAAGGCTTTATAAAAACAAACCTATGTATCTTGTAGTCTCTGGGAACGCACTTCTTCATGATTTTCAGCAAATCATCATCAGCATCACGACAATGTATGACCAGAGGTTTTCCCAGAGAAACAGCCAAACGCAACTGTCGCTCAAACACCTACACACAAATGCAAGAGTGTGAAAGAATATCAAATTTGCTCAATAAACACACAAATTGTGAGAAGGGTAATAGAGCATAAAAACACAGTGTTACAAGACAAATGCCATCAACACCAGCTCTTTAAAACCCCAAAGCTGTTCAGAATCACATTTTCACAGCCCAAATCACCACTATACCTCTTTCTGTCTCCCAGAATCAGTAGAATTCTTATGTGAATAGTCCAGGCCAATTTCTCCAAACGCAATGGTCTTGGGGTGGCGCATGGCTTCCATGATACTTTGCTCATTGGCAGCGCTATATTCCTTGGCGAAATGTGGATGGCATCCAAAGGCGCCCCAGACTAACTCCTCCCCCAGCAGATCCTCCCAGATAGCCTCCTTCTGCGTAATCCTTGGGTTGCAGAAATCAGCGATGCAGCCACTAAATTCCACAGGGAAACTGTTAGCATATGCGTTACGAAAGCTCTGGAAACTCCCTTGGAAACCCAGCTTCCCATAAAGCATATCCAGATGACAGTGGGTATCAACAAATCCAAAGGAATTTGATTTCAAAGGGTCAGAGTCTGACATCCAAAGGGGTTCTGATCCTGCTGATGTCCTACGGGTGACACGGCCTTCGGTACGATTCGTCCTTGAGCTAGAGAGCACGTGTGCATCTGAGAACCTGCGCCCCACTATTGAAGAGTACTCACACAGACCCGTGGGATGTGGGGCAGAATGTGTGGTTCTGGCAGTCATGATGGGCGGGGCATATGGATCAAAAGGCACAGGTTTGCTGATTTGCTGCTGTAATCGGACACCCCGCCCCAATGCTATGGCTGAACTGCTAGAGCCAGACGTTGTCCTGGAGAACGAGGAGTCAGAAGTTATGATGTGGGGTTCTTTTGATGAAATAAACACCTCCCCCCAAGACACTGAGGGTAGGTCTATGTTACCTGTACTCATAAGAGGTGAGGTGGTGTATGAGGGAATCATATTAGCCACTGGCATTCTGCATGTGGGCGGTTTGAAGTTTGGGAGCAGCATGAATGCTGGAGGTGGATTAGGCACATATTCTAAAGGAGGTGGGGCTTCATCATCTTCAGTGTCAAGATGCTCTATTGTTTCCTTGGTATGGTGCATCGGAAACTCATCCTGTGAGAAGTTCTCCACTTCGACAGGGTCCTCAACATCTGACCAATCAGGAGACTCACTCTGTGAATGGAGATGAACCAATCACAATGTTCTGTCATAATTTACGTTGCCCTGTCCACCTTGACATATACAGTGGTGAACCACAGAGAAATGCTAATTAGCATCAACATACTAATATTACATACTACATAAAACTGTAGTATCATCAAATATAATGACACAATGCACCCATCAGAAATCTACAAAAGTAGCTGTTTCATTATCCTTTTCCCCTCCTTACCCTAGTCTCTGCTATCTCTGCTTCCTTCTCTTCTCCTGTGTCCAGAAAGGTGAGTGGCGATGACAAATGGTATGTCTCGTGTTTCTTCAGGTCCATCGTTAAAGCAGATGAGTCTATGACACACTTCATTGCAGATGGATTCCTGGCACTGTCTTCAGTACTAGGCAACTTCCTGTCTTCACCCCTGACAGCAGCACTGAGGGGTCTAAGGTAGACTGCCATTGACCTATCCTGAGGTGTTCTGTCCTTTTGCTTCACACCAGCAGGGGGCAACACTGATGCAGGGGTGGGTAGGTGAACAGACAGAGACTGCAGTTCTGACTGTGGGGTTTGCTGGACACACACACACACAAATTATGATTTAAACAAAACAAATATGGTCTGCACAAGCAGTCGATAATCCAAAATGCTCCTCTAAGCACATTTTGTGCTTTGACTCCAGCTGAAATAAGTGGTGTACACAAAAAGAGACCTACACAATGCAACATATATGAATGACTTACTTCAGAAGTTACAGCTTGTTCCTGAAACAATCTGCATGCTCTCCTGGATAAAGAGCGTGCTTTTGTAGTACCCTCTATCCTTGAAGGTGTTGCCTGACTTCTGTGAGGTGTACTGAGGCTTGAATGATGTACTTCGCCTAGTTCAGTTGACCCAATAGACATGTTTATGCCAGAAGGATCCTCATTTGATTCTTCGTGCTGGGTACCCTCCCAGCGTGTGGGTTGAGCTAGGCCTATATTATTCTTCTGAAACTTTGTAGGTGACCTGAATGCTGTACGTAGCCATCCAAACTTGACCTTTTGACGTTTATTATTATTCATTACGCTGAGGTTAAAAAAATAAGAAAAATGTCTGCATAATGTCTCAAAGTACAGTGGCTTTACATAAGTTGAAACATAAAAGGTTTGTAACAGCTAAGAGACTCAAATATTAACCATAGGCCCTATTAAGATTAAACTATAATTACACAGAAAGCCAAGTGACAAATCAAATATAGGTCATCTTTAATGATCCACTCCCTTGTAGGTTCAGTGTTTGGTAACACTCATGAGTCGTTCTTTAAATAAATTAAGTATACACGACATATGTAGTTAGCTAGAAGTAAAAGACAATACTTAAGTTATTTCCAATTAATTACTCAATTAAATTAATTACAGAATTCTGCAACAAAATTAAACTGATTTAGCTTATCGAGCTAATCTACAACGTTAGCGTGTTGGCTAGCACATTGGCTGATGTCAATTTACAGGCAGCTAAATATTATTTATCGTTAGTTATAGCAATCCTCGTCATATAATTAAATTAGTCAGCTAGTTATATCTACGCAGTACGTTGTATCTAAAGTCTGGTGTGTATATTGTTCACTGTATTTGGTATTTAAGCAACACTACACAAAGTTCTGGTTTGTTTGCTAGGTACTTTAGTCACCTTGAAGCATCTCACCTCACACGCTAGAGCTGCGTGGTCACTTCGTTCACTGTCCTATAATGATTAATTACGCTTCACATATTTCACTTAGTTTACACATTTGAAATAATCTGGAAGTGGTTCGGTCGTATCTACATCATAGTTTGATCATGCCGGTAAAATACCCTTACCTTTCGGTAGACAAAGATTTTCATATCGGGTGGACTGCCAGAGACCATGTGCGAGCGATGAAGTTCATGTCCCAAGAAACCACTGAAAACCGAATGAGTTTTGGGGTTTTTACAAATTCATTTGGATAGTCTGCCCATTATTTTGTCCAAAAATGCCCTAAATTGACAATGAATTTAGTTTTAATTAATTACATTAATAAACGATAATGTCTCACATAAATAAATGAAAAAGAAGAAACTGTCGTATTTGTGATATCATCTACAGCTTCACCTTCAGATCAGCTATGCTTCAGATCGTTTTATTCACTTATGTCAGTCCTGCAATTTTTAAAATACGTAAAACGAACATTTTGGATCATTACACAAAAACAAAGTTACACAGTCTCTCGCCCTATATTTAAATGCAACACATTCAAACAAAATGTGTCATTTGATGTGACCTATATACATACTTTTCAGCCAGTTATGCCATGTTTGTCGCACTTGTAATTAAAAAAGTGCTTCAAAAGTTAGCTAGTTCGATAAAGTAGCGTGTTCATAAGCAGTGACGTGTTTCCTAATGTACAGGACATTTGGTTGACCGACATTACAGAACACTTCAAAATATAGTAGGGACACGCAGTCATATTAAAAAGCAGTTTTTAATAGCTCCAGTCTGACACCAATGCGTAGTATAGCACCCAATAATATTTAAAGTAGACTAGGTGGACAGGTATTTTTGATGCATCATTTTAAATACAATTTTTGCTAGCCTTTCCTTGCACGGTTAAATGGGCCTACCTGCACACAGCTGGATCTGAGATACATGAGATTAAAGGCCAGTACAACTTAACAAATCTTATTTTAATGTGTGCCAAATAAATGCACAAAGTCATTAAACATAAGACAAAATATTTTCTTCTGAGATCTGTTGATTTGATTTCTTATTAATGCATTTCACATACATTTTACACAAGTTGAGAAAACTCAGTGTCATTCATTGTCGTTTCACTTTTTTAAAAAAACTTTGACAGCTTGTCAAACATGTCCAAACCCACTGGAAATTGGCTACCTATCTTGACAGGTAAAGACAGTCATCAAAAAGTACAAGATAAATGTTTTTTCAGTTTACAGTCTATTCAACTGGACTTAACAGGTAAATACTATCTTAGTTTCTAAGATATTAAAAACAACATTAGAAATGTGCATTGCTTACTTTGTTAATATAGTATCCTCTATTAAAACAAACAAATGTTTATGCTGGTGACCTTATCAATTTGAATCTGCTGAACATATATTGGCTGAATAGTTGTGTGTCTGAAAATGTGTACAACTGTAGCTTAGTCATGGATTCTTTATAGTTATATTCATAATAAACAGTAACATACAACAGTAGGATCTACATAGCCAAGCTAAATTTGTATTAAAAATTGTCCTCTTCTGGGGCCACATATCTGTTGAACACCCCTAAAACCACAGTAACAAAAGTCTCTATCACTAATAAACAAAAATTCAACTGGTTTGCGCCTCTCTGTTCTGCAGTAGTCTTTGCTCCACTCTCTGGCTGATTCGCTGCAAGTCAGCATGAATGCTGGGTTTCTGAGCAAGGTCTTCTTGAAGACACCGAGCAATTTCTAAGCGAGGGAAATCTTCACTACGCACCAGTTGCCTCACCACCTGCAGACAGCGCTCCCGCAGAGAAAACACTGAAACACAAAGATAAGAAAATATGGAAATAATAGCAACATCACATAGAATATTTGTACAATTTAGTACATACAGTTTTACATTTACTTTAGCTAAATAACCAAAGCCCACAGCCATAAATTCACACAGATTCTCTGATTTAAGGTAGTGTACCTGGTAGAGTGATATTTGCCATTGACACCTGACCACTTTCCAAGGCACTGGGCAAGTACATTTCCTTACTGTTCACCAACATTGGATCATCAGACTTGGCATCACGAAACATCCATGGATGCCCTATCAGAAATAAACACACATGAAAGACATTAATCCATCACCCTCCGTCGGACTTGTGCTCATATACCTTCAGAATTCTGTCTCTTTTGATGCAGTAACCCAAATAACATATCACATGACTACATTGTACACAATGCATGACGATACCTAGCAGTGGAGGAGAGTATTATTTTCATTCCGATCATACAGTTAAAAAAAAAACAAAGATTACCAACTAGCCGAAATTACCTGAATATAGGTGAAAGACATCATTAGAACCTCAGGGTTATAATAACATTATGCCACGGATATTTGGCACTTGCTCTTGGTTATCTTAAATTATATTTTGCTCCATTATTGCTGTACAGCGATGTGGCAACTTTTTGTCGGCCAATACAGTATCACACGGCTAGCTAGTAATGCTCGCCGTCAAGCTGTATGGGTTGTGCAGTATGGAAACGCATCTAAAGCAGTGAGATAGGTATCTAGCTAGATCCACTAACGCTACTTACCCACGTAAGTAACTACTCTCTTTCCAGTTAGTGGCTGTAGCTCTCCGTAAGACTGCGGTTCTCCGCGAAAATCGATCCAGATTAGTTTAACAATGCGAGGACTACGGTTACAGAAGACCACATGAGCCTGGATCCGACTAATTAACGACCGAACTAGCCGAAGTGGCTGCTGCCCCTCAGCCTCCTGAGGCTGAGGCATGGTCAACAACAAAACCGATGGAACAGCAGTCCAGCTAAAAGCTAGCTAACCAGACGCTACGACTAGCCAGCTTGCTAGCTAGTTACTAAACTAATATCACACAATGCCTCCTACAGCTAATTAGGATTGTGCACTGCCGAATTAAACTAAAAGAGTCGTTTCTTTCTATAGACAAATAACAAAACGAGGTAATATCCACAATTCACAAAAGCAGCTATGTAAAAGAAATTACTCTAGCTAGCTGTCCTGACTGAAGTTTGTTTTGATTACATCGTCAGCTCACGAAGAAGTACGTCACGATTGATCAACATCGCCCTCTAGTGGCAACTTCCGTTATGAAAATGCTTTTATACCGTGCATACTCTTTCCAAGAATTGTTTAAATCTAATAATAAAATGTGATATATAATTAGTGAGGGAGTCAGTTTAAATACAACAGCAACATTGACATTGTGGAGGATGTTGCAATGGCAAGACTATCAGACAGAGCAGTTTTTATTAAAATTAGCTAGTGTCATTACTGCTAGTTTATATTAGCTAGTGTCACTACTGGATTGAGAGGTCTGCTACCCAAATATGTCTTACCAACAGCATTCCTGTGATCGGAAAATGGCCGTTAAAGAAGAGCTGGATGATGGGTAATTAAAAGCGTAAATAAACTTTGACAAGAGGCTATAGTCTCTAATTATAAATCTACATTGGATTTCTATAGTGTGTGATGAGTTGCAGACACACTGATTATCTAATAATTATCTAAGTTTTTACCCATTTCCAAACTGCATAGTATGCTTTCAATATATCTCAAATTGTAGGTATTCTTAATACAAATAAAATAATTGTATTATGTAGGAGAACTTGAATCATAAAAATATTTTTTCCCAGATATGCTTGTTGGTGGCCTGTAGATTGCATTTGACTTATTTAATGTAACCATCATGTGAGGATCCTGAAATATACACAGGATGTTTTGGATTTATGTTAGGTGTGTTTATTTGTATTCCATTTTGCAGCAACGCGAGATTTGTCTTTATAGCTGAAGCTTCCCAATCTGATCTACAACCTAACACACCTTTTAAGAAAAACCTTTCAGTGTATAACACATACATTCTTTCTCATTCTTATTGTCCGAAATGAGATGGGGGAAAAAGGGCCAAAATATAATAATTTTTTAAATACAAAAATACAGTAAACAGAGTTATGCCCCTGATAGCATTAACATCAGCAGTTACTGTGGCATCCAGTACCACACATGGCACACCTAACTGTATAGAAGGACCTCTTGCTTTTCAGTAACCTTAATAAAATCACCTTTCTTTGGCCAGTAAGGGCCAAAGCCCATCCCTTTTACAAAACATCTATTCATAACATATTCCTGAAAAACCATCTGATGGCTGTTTGATAATACTCATACATAAACATGAGAACTTTTACTTTGCAAGGTGGTAGGGGTGGAGGGGTTTGCTGTGGACATCTAAGTCAAAGTGTATGCCACTATATACTCTTAAGTCTACTTAACAGAGTGCAGCAATTACTACAGCAAAAACAATGAGTAAAATGTCAGATTGTAAAAGACATTTAAATCTGATAAGATGCACTGTGTCTAAAGGTGCCCATCTGATTTGATTCTGTAAGGGAAGATTATTTACAAACCAGTTTGTTCTCGTTCTCGTTCTCGTTCTCTCTCTCTCTCTCTCACACTCACTCACTCACTCACTCAATTCACACACCATTTCCCCCTTCCTGTCTCCTGTATGTCCTTAATAAACCCCCAGCTGTCTTCTTTTCAGGTTGTAGTGTGATGTTTCAGGGGGTGGTGGAGGATGACTGAAGCAGTGGCCATCTGTGTTCTTGGGTACTGCAGGTTGACATGTCATGAGCCATGCTGAGGTCACAGGCAGAGCAGGCGTGACCCCTCCACCCCCTCTTCGCCTTGAGGGATTGTGGGTAAAAGGGCAGAGCGAGTCAGACCCCAGAAGCGTGGAGGACTCAGATCTTTCTTCACTGCTGAGAACTTCCAACCCATGTGAGATCCACAGGTTCGGCACTGAGCAATGGTCCATGCATACCTAAACACACAATTCAGCACTTTCAACTGGATCTACACTACAGAAAAAAGTCAAACTTTATAATCAGGCATATTGTTTTAAACTAAAATAAGTGATCAAATATTTATATACTGTATAATTTCATCATATGTTCATTTTACAATATTTAAGATAATTGTGCTTCTGCATTGACCAAGTAAAATGGCAAATTTTTATTTTTGCCCTTTAAAATTACACATACTTAAGATTCTGAAAGATACATGTAGTAAGACTAGTGCAGAGAAATAGCAAGCATTCATTAACCACACACACCCATCATCTCACACACTCAATAATTCTCAAACACACTCACAGACACACTTGCACACACACGCAGACACACAAATACTCACCCAGGGAACCAACTATGAAGTGTAGAGGGCCTTCCAATCAGATTGAGGTTGCTAGCCTTGTAGACTGTCAGTGTCTCATGGACATACCCATGAGGATTAACATAGGCCGCCATTGGTCCATACAGAGACAGACTACAGACAGAAATAAACAGAGAGAACAAACAACGTAGTATGTAGTTGAATTAACTGAAACCAGGATAATGTTGGTTAGTGTCAAGAGCAAAATAGGCACAAGAGTAAAAACTTAGAAAGTTCTTTATAATCTATGAACACATACAAGACTATTTACCATTAAACTAACTCTCTCACTGCTTATCAATACAAAAATCTGCATTTTAATTCAAAATGTATTTTTTTTTTTATTATTGTTTGTTTCTGACATGAGGGTCTCACCTAAATATTTCGTTCTTGGTTGTGATCTCTGTGTCCTGGCACTGTTTGCAGCACAGCGAGGTGCACTGTAATCAAAGGCGACACGCAACAGCATCTAACTACTCAAACAACAGTGTCAAACTACTCAAACAACAGTGTCAAACTACTCAAACAACTACTCAAACAACAGCGTCAAACTACTCAAACAACTACTGAAACGACAGCGTCAAACTACTCAAAAAGCAAGTTAAAGTTTGTCAGCTCCAGTGCCAGTAGAGCAAAACTCACAACCTCCCAAAGTACTCATGTGCACCCTGGCTCCTTGGTCTCTCACTCCTTCCTGCACAAGCGCACACACACTCACCCTGTCCATTATGTCCAGTTCACAGCGTAGCCTCTGAATAGCGCTGCCAATCCTCAGCAGCTGAAGTCGAAGAGCATCATCTATTGGTAAGCAGGCAGCCACCCTGTAGGAGAAGTCTTTGGAGAAAGATATGCACGCACAGACAGGCTTTAACCATACAACAAAGATTTCACAAAACAAATGGCTAAATATTTAGAAACTGCAATGTTTTATATAATACAACAAGTCAGTGTGTCACTATTTATCATCAGTAATGACAGACCAGATTCTTTCCTACTTAATTATTATGACTGCTCGACTTCAAAAGCTCAGAAAAAGGTCCTTTGTTCAAAATGTGATGGAGACACCAGATTTCAGAATATAAAAAGGGGATACCTATAGCATTTGTAGGCAGAGATTCATCTTTGAGGTTCTCATCCCATTCATGAAGTTGCCTCTTTACTCTGGTCATCAGAGTCTCCTATAACATGTGCACAATTGTAACGAACATAAAACTTCCAAGAAATGTCTGCAGTGATACGAAAAATGTTCATAAAAGATATATGAAGTATATATGTGTATATAATTCCATATTCGTATGTGTATCACTGTTTGTATGAGGGAAGGAATATGAATGTGTACACTCACTGAATCATACAGGGCATATACCCAGGGAGGCCATGGGGTCATACAAGCAGGATACAACTTTCTCTGGGAGAGGGAGACAGAGAGAGAGAAGACTTTTGTGCTTGTTTGTTGTGTTTATATCAATATTTGGGGTCAGTCAGTCTCTATGTCCACACACACACACACACACACACACAGAGAAAAAGAGTTACCCGTTTGTAGGTTTTGCGGCGCTGTGCTTGGCTTTGCGATTGTGTGGGTTTGATGGGTGGACTGTGAGTGTGTAAGTGGGGTAAGACTTGCAATGCACTTAGAGGGTCTAACAGAATCCTCTCAGGCAAAATTTGCACTCTTGCCTGACGAATCCTTAAAAAAAGAAAAGAAAAAATATCATTATACATCTTCTAAACTACATAAGCATCAATTTGATCACAGTGTATTGCACTGTGATGTGCTTTGTGAAGGTTGTATATTATATTAGCATTTCTGTGCAGTGTGAAGATCTCACCCATCTGCTTGTGTGCGAACGTCATGCACTCTGAAGCGCTGACGTCCAACAGCTTTGATTTTCACCGTTTCAATTCCATACTCCTGCTCCTCACGAAAGGCATATATCTCAGCAGTTGTCCCAAACTCTGCCTTGACCTCCCCGCCACTGGTGTCAGGGCTGCAGGGAAAGTCTCATTTCAGAAGTTGTCTTTTTATGTCCAAGTGTTTTACCAACAGAGCTGCACCGACCTTACTTTTAAATGTATTAAAAGATCACATAAATCAGAAACAGCAAGTTCTCCACATCAAAACAATTTTATAAACATTCAGTGTCTTTTAATCAAATTTATATTACTTTGCAAAATTGTGCTAAATACCCTTTTACATTCAATTCCCCTTATGTGATCCATCACAGCAATCTATCTAATCCAGCACTTTTTTTCAAGGAAAATATTTTAAATTTACAACAAAGTATGTCACAACACGTTGCCAGCAGGAATATTATATGATGCGACATTAAACGAGCAAATCCAAAGTACTTCAGAATTCTATGGTTAAAATGCTTTGAGGTATCATACTGGGGTATAATAAAGCAATAAGCCATGAGAGGCCATGCTTTACAGAAATCTGATCATGAGTAAGAGCATTTCAGGCATGATGCAAAGCAATGTAGCAGTTAAACTGATTAGCAGGCCTGTGATACCAAACCTGAGCAGTGACTTTTAACTTATTTGAGTAGGTGCAGCTACATATTTTTCTTGCCTTATGGAAAGAATCCACCAAATACAAATCCCAATCTGAGCAGTTCTGTGTGAAGTGCATTAAACTAAAGCCTGGCACTTTTGTGGCACTGAGCATCACTAACATGACTTGGAAATCACTTTGCTGTGATGTGACTGTGCAACACGTCGGACCAGGGTGGTGATGTGACTGTAAGCACTTCTGGGGTTAACTGTCGTCATGGTTACCTGTGTGCAAGCACAGCAAACGTGCGGTCCTGGCTGACCAGGTTGCGGAACATGCTGACCTCCTGTGGTCGGAAGAGCTGCAGGGGCAGCGTCTGACCTGGGATCAGTATGAGTGCAGCATGAGGGAGAACAGGCAGGTTTTGAACACTTTCCTCATCATGAAGAGTGCGACCATGGAACTCCTCCATGTCTGAGCCCAGATACTAAAACACACAACATACACATTCTTATATTCTTATAACCAGAATATTCCTATATAAATAATAAATCAGTGATAATACAAAAGCCCAAGTGTAGAATTTGATGTAGTTGGTCAGTTGGAAATGGGTCCAATGATATACTTTTCTATGTAGCTAGTTGTTATAAACGCCAACTGAAATGTCACTCACAGCATGTGAAGTTGGCAGGCTGGGGTCAAAGGTGATGATGCTTGGCTTTTCTGCATCCTCACCATCACGATCTTCTGTTTCCATTTCATCTTCCTCTTCCTCATGTTCTAGAGAAAGTTTTAGTTTATTATAGATATAACCATCTACAGCAGAGATCACATGCCTCATGGTTTGCCCATGTTAATGCTGATTTCTTAATAATTAAAAAAAGATTAAGTCAAATTTATTTATAAAGCACTTTTTACAGCGAATGTTGTCACAAAGCAGCTTAACAAATGCATGGGTCCAAATCCATTTAATCGTAACTTCTCAAATTCTAAGGTTGCCCACTGAACTAGTTATAAAACATATTCAAACTGTATCCATATATTCTCAGCAGCCCCTTTTAAAAACTAGCTAGTTAACAAAACATTACAGTTCAGACATGCTTCTTTCCGAATAGTAAATTGTCATTTATAATTATCCTGGTATAAAGATTATTACGATTAGAGACACAGAGGAACTTTGACTTTCTTTATCACATTTCCACAGTGTTGGCATCAGGTTTCAGGTTTTGCACTTTAATCATTTAACTAGCTAACAGAAGGGCTTGGTTCTTGAACATGAGCTGCTTGACAGGCACATATTCGGTTAGGTGTTTTTTGTTCTAGTCAAAACTTGGCAAATGTCATGTCTGAGTGCCAAGTGGCCGGTGTTGTGCCAAATTCCAACTCCCCGGCAGAATCCTATTCCCCTTAAACCCACACACAGCCTACACATCAAGTCACCAGAATAAGTTTGATATGAATCAGACCTAGCAACTCAGATATAACCTACACACCAAGTTACCAGAATAGGTTTGATATGAATCAGACTTTGTAACCTAGAGATAAGGGAGTATCATTTCAGCAGGTTTTATATACTCCTGAATGTAAAGTCTGCTGACATTACAGCCAAAATTAATCTTAATCTGTTTGTGCAGTTCTGTGATTATACCTTTGTTTACTAGATTTGTCATTATTAGACGATTACAGATAATTAGGGTATATTTGTTAAACTTAACATCTCCAGTATCTCGTTAAAGGGAAAATGAAAGTCAGGTTGTCCAATAATGACGAGGAAAAAAGTAATTGTGCAACGTCACGCGAGACGAACTTGGTTAAGGCAAGTATGTTATTGCACCAGACCTGAGAACTAAAACTGTATGTACGGTGTTTTCGTACGACGTGTCATAACTGAAAGGCGTTCAGTCCCCCTGGGCGCTACGATAACAACCAAAGTCTTTGGTTCGTTACATTTAATTAATAACATTTAATTCCCTTGCACCACTTTTAGTCTCTGCGTTTGGTTTTAGATCCTGCTGCGCTTTTGGCTGTGAAGGATAATTAAAGATTATTAGCCGTTATTTATACATGAAAACAACGATCCTGTCATCTGTAGGGTCTGTATGCCTGCGTGACGCGCGCGCACGCGAAAGGGAGTAGGATTCTGCCGGGGAGTCGGAAATCGACACAGCATCGTGGCCTTAACACTGTCCGTTAAATGCAAAAACATACTGCATGATTGATCATAGCCCTTGAGCAGACATGTTTGGACACGGCTACATTTAAGAAGTAGCAACGTTTTTAGTATACACACCTGGTAGTAGTTGCAGCTGGTTACCCATTTCGTCGTTGTTGTTATTGCCTCCACCCCCTTCGGCAGCCATTGCCGTCTGTTTACACTCGTCGCAACCAAACAAGGTGGCCTGGAGTTGGACGCGACTGCTAGGAAATAATTTTGAGAAATTGAGTAGGCCATCTAGCGACTGGAGGTCGGTGTTGACCTACGTATGTTTTCAAAGGTAAACTGTCGCCTTAATTGGTGAAATTGAGAGATATAGGAGAGATAGAGGATAGGCTTTCTCGTCTAGGTAGCATAGTTGTTCATTTTCTGCAAACTGTTTATTAACAGATTTGTATTTTATACAGCAGGAGGTACACATTGTTTTTTGTTCTTAACTGTGGATGTCTGCCAAGTTAAACAACGTTGTACAATTTGTCGGTAAGGACTACATTTCATTCCATTAAACAACCCTTTTAGTGTGTGGTTGGTGGCCTGAGTACGTGATTTGAGCTAAACATTTCCACAAAATGCACTGAACATTTCCACAAAATTGTTTAATATAACCAGTAATTCTTTTGTTTATGAAAGTGCTGCTCAAAGTTAATCACTGCTTGATTGTTTAATTGATCTGTGTGTGTGTGTGACTTCTTTTTCAGATAGATTATGGAAGTGGCAGAATATGTGCATGTCATACTGTTATTCTGTGTGTGTGGTGATTGCATGAGTGATTATTACTCAGTGTTAGGAATTCCTCAATCTGCTTCAGAGAGAGAGATAAAGAAAGCCTTCCACCAGCTTGCCCTCAGACTCCACCCTGACAAGAACCACAGCCCGAATGCACAACAGATCTTCACACACCTTGTTCAAGGCGAGTACACTCACATGTAGTCCACACATACATGCAGTCCACAGATACAGTCATACTCAAGTCTTCATTACTATTTTCACATGACATCATTTAACATTTATGTATGTGACGTGTCTCTCCATCTTTCTTCAGCCTATGAGGTGTTATCCAGTCAGGAGAAGAGAAGACTGTACGACCAAGAGCACAGTTTAAACCAGTGCAGCAAGGAGGAGGGAAAGCAAGATTTGATGTGCAGTCTTCCAACATACAAAGATGGTTTATATAGTAACAATGACTTCCTGACCTTTAGTCTAGAAGACCTTGAGATGCTACATATGGAGGAAGATGTATTCATGGCAGAAGAGTGGAGTTTGACCTCGTGGGGTGAGGGTTACGACGAGGAGGATACCCTCGATATGTTTGGTTTGCTTTAAGGTCCTGGGCAAAGTTGAGTATTATTTTGTGTGCAGCATTGAATTATTTATTTAGTTTAATCTTGTTTATTTGGTGGTACTTATTGTTGTTGTTTACATTTTATTAAAGTAAATTTTAGAAACGTTGTGTTTCATGGTTTTACTTGGTTTCCTAAAGATCCTAAAATGTTTAAAACTAGATGTTAACTATCAATGTGCTCAGTGTTGGGTTCACCAGAGTAAAAGTTTAAAGGCCAAACTTTGGCTGTACAGCTTCACAGTGCACAATGATTGCAAAATGTCAGCATTCCATATGATTTATCTACTATCTGAATTTCAATGAAGGTAAATTAAGAAAGACATAAACTCAACTCACACAGGAATATAAAGACCAAAAAGGTCCACAGCCTTATCTTGCCTTTATTTTCTAAGATGATTCTGGAAATCCAAGAAGAGAGTATGATTGGTCATAGAAAGTGTTTTGTGCTTCCAAGTTTTATAAGAAAAAGTACTTTAACTGCTGTAAGGTTCATGTACATCCATATATGGGCAAAAAGTACTTTAAATTCTGTAAGGTACATGTACTTCCATTTATGAGTAAAAAAAGTACATATGTCCACTGTGAGTCTTGATTTGTGGGTCAATATTTTTCTCAGTTTTCCATATCCTGACTGTTCTGACTGCACTACAATGTTTGTTTTTTGTATTGTATTTTTAGCAGCTTGACATTATTTATTTGGTTATGTCCTTTCTGGTGGATACAGTTTCTATGAAAAGTAATTTCAGTAAAAACATTTTAGAAAAACTGAAATGTTGTACATAATGTTGTACATAACTGAAATAAAGTACATAATAGAAAGGATATCTCCACCCAGCCTGAATTGCTTTTTTAATATTTCATCTTTGAAGTAGAAATAGGTGCTTTTACATCAGATTTGGTTTATTATAAAGCTTTCTGAAATGTATATAATTGTTTTATATGGACTACATACTGCACCTATGTGCAGCCGTACAGTGATGTAATGGTTTAATATAGTTTCCCAGGAGTAACGTTAGTGTTTGGACAGTGAAATGTATAATTATAAAAGAGTCTTGTTGGGTGGAAGAAATAAAGATGGAGAATTGAAACATTCAGTTTAGTGTCCAGCAGAGTGCATACTTACCATAATATTAAGAACATTGCAAAAACCTGCTCTTCACATGAAATACATGTATGCCATCTTTAAGTAATATGCACTACACTAGTGCTTAATTGAAAGTCTGTTCATAAGCATCTCTATGAGAACCTCTGTTTACTTGAACAATTTTTTTAGTGAATAATTCCAAAGTTCTAAAATAGAACCTTGATGATGATGATGATGCTGATATTTACATACAGAACTCATTTCCAGTGTCATAATGGCTAGAATTTGTATCAGTGTACCATTCACAGTGTACCATACACGAGCCAAAGGGTGCTAAGGCCTTTTTTAAAAACAAGATCCACCTAATTTTACTTTTGGACCAATCCTGCCTCAGTGTTTGTGTCTCCATCTGTCTGCCCCCCCGCCCCATATCTCTATCTCTCTGTCTGTCTTCTTCTTGCTCTCTCTCTCTGTAGTCAATGGACCTGACGTTTTTCCAGCAATATGAGCTGAAGGCTCCAGCTATACTGAATGCCATCGCGTCTCTGCTGGATGAATGTGCTAAGCAAGAGTTGCTTCTGCCAGCTGGGATACGGAATATCTGCGCTGTGTCTTGGGAGGACCTCACAGCTCTGCCCCCTGATGCCAGACCTCTTCACCAAGCACAAGGCCAAGGGCATTTGCCATGCCCACCACCCAGTCACTCACTGCTGCCGGATACACGTCGCAGGATGTCAGCTGTCCCAAGCAACAGCCTCCTCCCTGCTGGGTCCGCCCTGTCTGTGCTCCAGCTTGTCACCCGACCTAGCATGCTCAGGATTAAAAAGCGTCTGCCTACAGAGCGTGACGTGAATGGTACTGTGGTCTATCAGTTTTCGACGCTAGTTTTTTCAGACATAATACTATCAGACATGCAACATTAATTTATTATTGCAAGTTTTTGCAAGTATTGTGTCATTTGCCTAAATGTGGATTTGTGTGTTTAGTTACTTGCATTTCTGTGACATCAACAATTCGTCTTTATGTGGAGGAGAATTGTTCACACCTGTCATTCTCTCTCATGTATAAAGGTGACATACATACACATTCATGAACAAAAACTCCTTTGCCTCTCTTAAAAGAGAATTTGTTATTTCTAAGCTAAAGCATATGTCATTATCCTTTCTTGCTACTAATCTGTCTGTGTTACTGATCATATCCTCATTTTTTGCCATATAGTTAAACTTTTTCTGTCCCTCTAGAGATTAGTGAACCCACTATCCCACACTTGCACAAGAAAACTCTGGATGTTTGTCTTTGGGCTGTACAAAAGTTCCACCCCATCTTGGAGCAGCAGTAAGTTACACTTAAATGCATTCTTAAGTGTAGTTGTATTTGGCTTTAGTTCAGTTCATAATGTGTGTGTGTGTGTGTGTGTGTGTGTGCGCGTGTGTGTGCGCGTGTACAGAGATGCAGAGCACTCTGTGTCAGAGGTGGTTACACTGCACTACAAAGACCATAAGCCTCGCCTACTTCAGCCTACCAGCACATATACCTCAGATTTCCTGTTTCCCACAATCCCTAACACCAAAAGCCTCAATTACAGAATGTCTTTCAAACTCCACTACGGCTTGCCAGACAAGACCAGCCTTGTTTAGTATCCTTCAACATAATCATGCACACACCCATGACTGCAAGAAATGAAGAGCCTTATTTTGGTACTGTTTGAATGAAAAGTTTAGACACGCCTGATTTCTGACATGTTTTTCATAATCTTAGTTTCTGTGTTCTTTTTAAATTTACAATAGTTTTAATAGCCGCTCAACAAGTAGTTTTCACAAGAGTCTCTCAGCCATCAATTGCTCAGCACATGTGGTAACTTCCTCAAAGGTGGCTACCTCATGAAGCTGGCTGGGAGAATGCCAAAAGTGTCATCAATGCAAAGAGTGGCTATTTTGAACAAATAAAATTGTTGACCATTTTGACTTTTGTTTTGAAGAAGACTTGTTTTGATTATTGCATAATTTATATGTATTTATACGATATGTACTGTCATTCAAAAATGGTAGGTCTGACCAGACTCTTGACTGGTACCATAGTTTGTTCTTTCCACTGGTTCTATTTGTAATTCTGTGTGTAATTTCTTAGTGAGTATGTGTATCAGTTATCCATCTGGAGCAGTTGCAGTATGTCAGGTGCCCTGTGCAGATGGAGGGGGTGGAGTCTACACCAATGTGTTCAGTGACAGTTCCCATGGCAACCTTTTGGCTTCATTCCTACCTGATGGGCATGGCTTCATCTATCATCATAGGAAACAGAGGTAGGACCAAGATGTTTCAAAGCAAATACACATCCAGTACTGTTGCACTACTGTGTGATATTTTACTGGTATAGATTTACCAAACAAATGTTATTCATTTATTTTGGGGCTGTAAATGTGTTCCAGATCTAGTGGGTTAGCACTTTTAGTTGGTCCAGGAGGAGGTCAAGAATGGAGCAGAGAGGGACGTCTGACCAAAAAATGGGCATTCAGTCTCATAAAGCAGCATGAAGTCCAGCATAAATACAAGGTGTACTAGCCAACCTTTACCTAACCATCAATGTTCAGTTCTGACCACAAGAAAAATATTTACTACATATTACTTTTGTGAAGTGACATTTTCAGTGCAGCAGTGACCATAATATGGTAGTGGTTGTTTCTCCAAAGTGTCACTGCAGGATTGACAGTAGTCTGCTTCTGAAAATTATCATGAGAACAGAACTCTTGAATTTAGAAAATGGCTGTTGATGAAGCATTATAGCATATCTAACAAAAAAACTGGCAACAGACTGGTCATAGTTCTAGCTGTACAAGTGTGTGTGTGTGGACTTTTTCAGGTGAACGAACACATCTCAACAACCATCACTAATCATATGGATATGAGCATCAACTTCAGTGCCCTGAAAGAGAGCATCACTCTTATTATAAGAGAGACAGACATGGTATAACACACACACACACACACACACACACACACACACACATACGCACAAAGGAAGACAATCTAACTATAGAATATTTGTTTGAAAGCAGCAAGTGAGTAACAAAGTCATGTGTCATGATGAGATCAACACTTATATGGCAACTCTACAGTCTATTAAGAAGCGGGCAAAAAAAGCTTCACTTTGCTGGCTCAACCACTACCTTACTGCTGCAGGTATGTGTGCTTGCAAGCGTACATGTGTCTGTGTGTGTGTTTCATGCAAATACAGCCCTACTAATGTTCTTAGTTTAATTAAACCTTTAACACAGACTATAAGAAAATTAGACAGCATAACTATCATTATGGCATTTCCCAGGTTTGGCTGATAAGCTTTCAGTATCTGATGGCAACACTAGACGAGTTAAACAGAAGGAAGTCTTGAATATATCTTCACAAGTACAGGAGGCTCCACAAACATATGTCAGACCAAAGCCTCTTAAGAAGAAGGTTTACTGTCCATCATCCTTCTCCCCACCAGTGAAGAGAAGCTCCGCTGCCTCAAGCCCTGCCTTCCACAAGTAATGGCAAAAGATACACTTTAATTCCACTTTAAAAATGGAAATCATAGAACTAAATAGAATGGAAATAATGAATAACTAATAATGTACATTTTTAATTTCATCAGTTCAGGTGTCTTGATGTCAATTTAGAATGAGGCAAATATTCTAAATTGTCTCTATAAAGAATATAATAAGCAACAGTTATTTTCTTCTTTCCTGTTAGGACTGGATCTACACATTTACCTAGTGGCCATTACTCACTATCTCCAACTCTTCGTAAAGCTCCAACTTCACCATGCCCTGCAGCGCTACGATTGGTTGCTCTTAATATGTGGGAGGAGCAAAGCTGCCACTGTTCCACGCGTTTGCCATTGGTTACAGATCTTGAGCTAGATGTGTTCCTTCAGAGTTCAAAGACTGCCCAAAATCAAACCCTTGTCCTCTATGTCACTTCCTCCCTCCATCCAAACACAACACAACAAAGAGTTGAAGCGGAGCTTCAGAGATTGCACCATCAACAGGTCCACCAATCATCAAATCCCTGCATCAAGGTTATATCAATAATCTTGTAATCCTACAAATCATGATTATGACCTCACAATGTATTTACATTTAAGAAATTAGAGGTATAATTAATAACAGTAACTACTGAAATAAGAAAACATCAATTGTGCCAACATCAATTATGTAAGATAAATTCAATATCATAGAACTTTGGAATATATGATCTTAAAAATAATTACATAATTGTCTGGTAAAGAAAGAAAGAAAGAAAAAAAGTCTTTCTTCCAGCTCTGTTACTTGTTACTGTTGTTAACCAGATTGATACTTGATACTTAAATGTGAACATCTAAGTCACTTTTTTTATTATTTATTGATGTCTATTTTGTAATTCAGTTATTTTTGCTTAAAAAGCGGTTCCATGTATTCACTCTTGCTCCACCACTTTTTCCAGGTAATGGATGAGTGCCTTTACGTCTAAATCAACATTAAAGTAGAAAATAAGCCGTATTTACCACCAAAAAGTAGCAAATTATGAAAATGATTATTTTTACATTTTTCTATAAAGTGCTCCTCACACAAAATAAAGAATCAAATTCTTTTTGTAGCCCTCAAATTAACCAGTTTGTGCTTCATAGAGCCAAAGCCCAACATGTAGGCAGCCATGATTAAAATTGATTTAGTACAGTCTCTGAAACATCCAGACCACTAGGTGTCAGCCTAATGGCTGTTTCATAATATGAAGAAAACTCATTGGAAAAATGACTTTACTCCTTTAAAGTCAAAGAGCAGTGCCAACCTTTTATTTAGGTGGAATTTGTAGAAATATTATAACCTGTGGTAACCTAGCAATTCCTATAATTCCTCTCACACTTGATAGTTTTATTATGGGATCCAGGACTAAATGCTATTTTTTATAGTACATTATTTGTTCCAGTTCTTATACTCACAAAAACATTTTTATTATACTACATTAGAAAACAAACAAAAAAATGTCCACCACACACTAAGAAAGAAGATCGGTGGAGATACAGTAGGCTTATAATAGAATGTATTGTGTGACGATAACAGTCAGGGGGAGGTGCAAATGTTTCAGTTGTTCACTATCTTCAGTACACACTGAGTGATCCATGCTGAACTGCTCATTTATAAAAACCCAAATTGGCTACACCTGTACAGGTTAGAGTTTCTTAAAGAGACAGTACACCATAAGTTTGAAATAAATAAAACAACAAATTAATTTAAAAAAATGTATAGAAATGTATTACAGGCTATGAAAAATATAACAAAATATATAACAAAATCAGACATTGACTAATAGTTTATAAATTGTGGAGAATTTGTGTTTCAGAGCTCCAAAGATCTATTTCGTCTTGTGAAGTATGACATTGACACAGCTACGAGACACACACACAAACAGCAACCACTGCTGGTGCTAAGACATAATGTTGGACCAGGGACTGTGCTGGTACACACACACACACACACTCTAACACACTAACTGTAGATACAAATAAAGCAGGATTATATACGCTATTATAGACAATAGTAGTGCGTAATTCATTTTGCTTTTAAATCCCCAGCACACACATGTACAGATGACACACATGCTGCACATTTCCTGTGCTGTAAAGGGTGGGGTGTCCAGCCTAGGGTGGTTTTTCCCTTCTTTGTTCTTACTAACTGTGCCTGTGTGTGCATGTGCACACGCGCGTGCATGTTGGGCTGAATGCTGTATTCCTGTGTCACACATGCCTGTGCATATGCATTTTAGATGTACATGGGAGGAAAGTTGGTGTATGGGTGCTGTATGCTGAATGGATATGGCATCAGTGAAGCCAATCTCCTAAAGCACATCTCAAAAGCACAGAGTGACTTTGCTAAAGGCATCACCCTCCCTGACAACTACAAACTGGGGTGAGTCAGCATAGTTTATACTTAAATACAGAGACACAGACTCCTTCCTACTCCGTCTTTTTTTTTCTGAGATAATGGATGAGTGCCTTTAAGAGCTATTAAGACTGCATCCAGTGGATGAAACACAATCTCCAAGTAAATCCAGATTATGCTGATTTAATGTAGAGTTGCAAATCACGTGTGGGGATCACAGGATGATTCTCAAAGCCCTGTGCATATGGACAAGCACCCAGGCAGCAGGGAGAAGAGATCGACTGACTGTTAGTCTGAGGAAAAACAGAAGGAATCTAAAAAGGTACATTTGTACATACAGAACCCTCCCAGATGCACAGGATAATGCACAATTTTAGTACCTATTATGCACAAAGGGCCAATGAACAAATCTATTTTATATGCACAATATGTATATGGGTCAACTCACTTAGCGGACAAGTTGATTCCCATTTCTAACATAGACTCCTGTGATGTTTTGACAGGTTGGGTGATTTATCAGCATTGGAATTTGTTGGAATTTGTCATTTTCATTATGTCAGACAGGACAGCCATTTTAGCAATATAAAACAATAAGGGTGTGCTCATTCAAGAACAGAAACGTGCTGATTTATTCAAATCCTGTTATAATAAAGATCTATCTATCGATCTATCTGTCTATCTATCTATCTATCTATCTATCTATCTATCTATCTATCTATCTAGCTATCTGTCTGTCTGTCTGTCTGTCTGTCTATCTATCTATCTATCTATACACACACACTCACACACACACACACACACACACACACACACATACACACACACACACACACACACACACACACACACACACACACAC
>JAOYMR010000017.1:7704898-7715429 GCA_025802075.1 Tenebrosternarchus preto
TCTGTATCACACCCTAACCCTAACCCAGCAGATAGTAATCTCTGTATCACACCCTAACCCTAACCCAGCAGATAGTATCACACCCTAACCCAGCAGATAGTAATCTCTGTATCACACCCTAACCCTAACCCAGCAGATAGTAATCTCTGTATCACACCCTAACCCTAACCCAGCAGATAGTATCACACCCTAACCCAGCAGATCGTAACCTCTGTATCACAAGACAAGGGCGTCACTGTTGCTTTGCACTGCTTCACATCATTTGTGCATCATTGTACTGGAAATATTTGATGTCACTTTAATTGATTTTCTTATTTATGATGAGTGGCTAATTTTGCATTAATGTTGACAAGCCATTAGTTGCCCATCGTTAAAACTCTACTTCAGATATCATTCTTGGCACAGCTGCCTGTAAGGGAATAACAGGCACTGATCTCTCCCTGCTGAGGAGAGCAGCTTTAGGAGGTCTCTCTTTCAGATCACACACATAGAACATGGGGCAGTTAGTGCTCTGCCCACACACCTTCACCTGTGCTACAGTGCTGCATGAGCTGTGGGTGGCATGCATTTTCTTCTTTTAACTTCTCAGTATTTCTAGTTTTCTGTCTTTTCACTACTTGTGTCTTGTTGGTTTCTCCCTTTCTCTCTTCTTCCTGCTGTTCTTTCTCAGAGACTCGTCAGTCGGTTCCAGAGGAGGAAGCTCCCACTCTGAATCGTCGTCGTGGGGCCATAAAACAGGCCAAGATCCACTTTATCAAAAATCACGAGTTCATTGCCACTTTTTTTAGACAGCCCACCTTCTGCTCCGTCTGCAGAGACTTTGTCTGGTGAGCTGTGTGGTCATATCGTAAGGGTCATATTGGAGCTCAGCCTAAAACATCAATGGATTCATTTTGTAATGAATTTATAGTCAAATAATCAATAAATTAGACAATACTTAATAAATATAGAATTAATTCGTAAGCAGGTTTTCATTATTGTTTTTTTTTTTTTACTTTTCAGGGGGCTCAACAAACAAGGATACAAGTGCAGACGTGAGTATCGTTTGTGCACACACAGCTTTCTTTTGATGCATCTCCAAATTATTAACATGTGAAATGTTTTTGGCTTCACAGAATGTAATGCGGCCATCCATAAGAAGTGCATTGATAAAATCATTGGCAGATGCACAGGCACAGCGGCTAACAGCCGCGACACGGTGGTACGTGCAGCGTCCTGAAGGCCTTTACGTCGTTCATCTCCGTAGCATCGCCTTGGTTGCTCTAACACACCTGTGTGTGTGCGTGTCTCTGCATGCAGTTTCAGAAGGAGCGCTTTAAAATTGATATGCCACATCGCTTTAAGACTTACAACTACATGAGCCCCACCTTTTGTGACCACTGTGGGAGCCTGCTATGGGGGCTCGTCAAACAGGGATTGAAGTGTGAGGGTGAGTGAGAGACTATGTGCACGTGTGAGTTAGAATGTCTGTATCCTGTGTATATTGTGGTGCTGATTGTCAATGTTTTCAGACTGTGGCATGAATGTTCATCACAAGTGCCAGACTAAAGTGGCTAATCTGTGTGGCATCAACCAGAAACTGCTGGCTGAAGCACTCACTCAAGTCAGCCAGGTGAGTCTGGATGTATGTGAGTTTAATGTTTAAAGAAAAAAAAATAATTCAAGAAATGCTTATTTAATTTTTAGAAACATTGTTTTAAAAATCCTTTATGTATATTCTGTAATTTTCTCTGCATAGAAGTCCACAAAACGGCCTGACTCAAACACGAATTCAAACACGCAGGAAATTGGAGTTTATCAGGACTACAATAAAAGTCCAGGAACTGAAACCAGTGGTCAGTGTATGTGACACATCTATTCATAAATGGTGATTGTGACAAATATAGTGGTGGTGATGTCAAAGGCATCTGTCTGTAGATGCGTCTCCGTATGGTCGTGTGTGGGAGAGTTCGAGTCCTCGACCTCCGTCTCGGATCACACACCAGACGCACATCACAGCTGAACACTTCACCTTTCACAAGGTGCTGGGCAAGGGGAGCTTTGGCAAGGTAGCGTTCCCCTTCTAACAGCTCTCCTGTTCTCCACAGACACTGAAGCCGCATCCCCCTCACTCCTTCCGACTATTCACTTTTCATTTTATACAAGACTGTCCTTTTTCCCTTCTGTTATTAAATATTACCTCCCCAGGAACAGACTGAACTAGCACTGTTCCATCAACTGTTATTTCAAATCTCTCTTTGTTTGTGCGTGATGATGTATTGGGGGGGTGGAGGGAGGGGGTCTTTCTTTTGCTCTGGTCTGTTTATCTCCCTCTTCTTCGTTCTCTCTCCTTCTACACCTTCCCAGGTTTTTCTGGCAGAACTTAAGAGCAGTGAGGAGTGGTTTGCTGTTAAAGCCTTGAAGAAAGATGTTGTGCTGATGGATGATGATGTTGAGTGCACCATGGTGGAGAAGCGGGTGCTGGCTCTAGCCTGGGACAATCCATTTCTTACACATCTCTACTCTACCTTTCAGACCAAGGTAGTAAAGAACTTTATGACGTGACTCATACATGATGCATATTATACCGTCAAGGGCGAAGAACATGCAGACAAAAAAAAAAAGAATGGGAAGCTCCACACAGGTCTCCTGAAATGTTTAATGAACGTAACAAACGTAATCCTCAGGTGGCAGCTAAATGATGAATAATACCCACCACCTGAGGAAGGCATGGACAACATAACAGAATGGAAGTAAACAAAAACAAACTGTCTGTCGCTGCCACTACCGGAGAACACCAGTGGGGGGGGGTCTTTGCACTGTGACTTATACAGTATACAGTAATTCTTCCACTTATCAGAGCTGACCATTAAGAGTAGGCAGTCCAGAAAGACCCCTGAGTATAGGCAGTACTTTGTGACAAATATTTTGAGTGTAACTTAATGGAATTACCATTGTACTTAAATGATTGTTTTGTTAGTTGTTTCTTGTTTTTTCTTCCGTGATGTTGATTGTATGTTGTCTTGTGTTAGGAACACTTGTTCTTTGTGATGGAATATCTGAATGGAGGTGACCTAATGTTCCATATACAGGAAAAAGGTCGCTTTGACCTCTACAGAGCCACGTGAGACACATACACGCACACACGTGTGCATACACACACTAAGTGACATGTTGTTTTTTTGTTGTTTATCTTAAAGTTAGAATTTTATACCTTGTTTGTACTGGTCTAATGGGTTCTGATTTGTTTCTTTCCTCCAGATTCTATGCAGCTGAAATTGTGTGTGGACTGCAGTTTCTCCATGGAAAAGGCATCATCTACAGGTTACAAAAACTAAACGCACATACTGTTTTCCTGTTCTTGTCCATTATACCACATGTTTTTATTTTGTTGTTTTTCTCTACCTTCACTAGGGATCTCAAACTGGATAATGTGATGCTAGATGGAGATGGTCATATAAAGATAGCTGATTTTGGCATGTGTAAAGAGAATGTTTTTGGAGACAATCTTGCTACAACCTTTTGTGGGACACCAGACTACATTGCCCCTGAGGTATGAAATAGCATCATCTGAAACTGACATTGACTTAAATGTTCTCACCTGCAACAATGTCATCTTAATTCAGTATGCCCTTTTGGAGATTATTAAGGTGTGTGTGTGTGTGTGTGTGCGCGCGTGCGTGCGTGCGTGTGTGTTTGTAGATACTGCTAGGTCAGCAGTATTCATTTTCTGTGGACTGGTGGTCATTTGGTGTGCTTGTGTATGAGATGCTGATTGGTCAGTCACCATTCCACGGTGATGATGAAGATGAGCTTTTTGAGTCCATCCGTATGGACGCACCTCACTACCCTCGTTGGATCACCGTGGACACCAGAGACATGCTGGAGCGGGTAAACATGCACGTGAAACATTAAGAAGAATGAAGAAACATTAACAATACTTAACCACCAAAACATCTTCTGCTAAAGCTTAAAAGTGAGACACCTTGACATCTTGGTATTGTAATTAATGTTTTTGCTTTTGATTTTCTTTCATGAACATAAGCTATTTGAGCGGGACCCTTCTCATCGACTGGGTGTTGTGGGTAATATCCGAGGTCACTCATTCTTCAAGACTGTTAACTGGTCTGCTTTGGAGAGGAGAGAAATCGAACCCCCTTATAAACCAAAAGTGGTATGAGCTCTCCCCCTGTCTCTATTGTTCTCAATTATACTTTTTCTTTTTGTCACATTCTTGTTTATTTTTTCAGTTTTAAAATGTGCTGTTTATCAAGTGATTAACTTCCATTTTCCTCCAACTGCAGAAAGCACCCAACGATTGTAGCAACTTTGACCAGGAGTTTTTAAGTGAGAAGCCCCGCCTCTCTCAGTGTGAGAAAAGCTTGGTTGACTCAATGGACCAGAGCGCCTTTGCTGGTTTTTCTTTTATCAATCAGAGAATGGAGCATCTCCTGCAGAAGTGATGGGCGACCTGCTCCACCTCTTAACATGGGAGGAAGGAATGCAGTACAAATGTATGTTCAGACTGTACAGCCAGTATTTTTCTGTCCACTAGCTATCTTCCTTCTCAAAGTAAGACTTTTTTTGGCCATGGATTTTAGACGGCATCCAAGATCAGCAGTGTTTCACATTTGCTAGGCAACCTATGAGTGAGCACCTAGCGAGGGTCTGGGAAAGAACTGGATGGACGTTTAAACACTGAAGCCATTAGATTTCTTCGGTATGTCAGCTGGACATAACTGACCCTTCAGATTATGTATTTTATTTTAGGATATCCCTGTCACTGTTCAATATTTGGCACACCCTTGCAAAGTCCATGTAGATTTTTTTTTTGTTACAGTAACCATTAATTATTGTAATCAGCAAGGTTAGAAAATTAATCTATCATTAATTGTGTCCATTCACACCATTGATTACACCTTGTAGAGTAGGTGGAAATGCAGAGTAAGGGTGATTGGCCAAATTTGTACCAAATTTGTAGACATTGCTCAGTGTAGAAAAAAGTTAGAGATTATGTACAGGTACAGCTGGTCAGAACGTGCATGTTAAAGTCTCTTGCTTTATATTGTTAGTTTGCAAGAGTGATATATGCATATGTGCATATGGTGTATGCAGAGTTTCATTTTTGTGTGCATATTAAAGTTTAGAACGAAAATAAATACAATGCCTTTTAAAATGTATATTAACCATGCGTATTTGCACAAGTGATTAACATTTAAATAGGTGTAATATCTTTTTGTCTTATACTGTATATGTGTATGGTGTATAGTGAAAACATAGAATTGGTATAGGCTCTCTTGGCTTTGTGTGGTATGTATGTGCACTATATGAAAATATGTGCTTTTAAGCTATTTTTATTACTTGCCAATTAAACATGAGCATATGATCAAAGTGTATGATGTCTGGATTCAATTCTCTGGATATATCCATGCTCAGAATCCACTTTATTAGAAACACGTTGTGTGTAATTATAGAATATAGCTCATTATTCAGCTATATGCACACTGTCAGTTCTCCACCAGTTCTTTTTAATGGTCAGCTCTTTTGACTGGGCAATTTTGGATGGTTGCTCCAGCAGCGATTGATGTGTACAAACATTTCAACTATACTGCTTGTCATATCACTATACTACATCATTGCTGTCACTTTTATAAATATATAGAACGGTTGTTATAGTGTAGTGAGTAACAAATGGCTGTACTGTGGGGGACTACTAGGGTTCATTCCACCTCTATGCTATAACAAAAACTGGGCAAAACTCCTAACACTACACTATCCTACCTCTGTAATATGATTTAAAATTCTAAGTCGGTCTTGATAAGAACGCCTGCAAAATGCGTAAAATGTTGTTCTCTAAGAGCGACTGGCCACAGTGGTGTACTAGAAAGCAAAAAGAGAATAACTCAAGTTAACTAATGTTTTGTTAGCATAACGCCAAGTAGCGGTATTTTACCAAATGAAGCTTGAAGATACGGACATATTTGTACGGACATTTTGATAGTGAGTTCCAGTCTTCTTATCCACAGGATTTGTTTTATTTGAAATACCTAATCGTGCACCTTCAATACTGAATCTTTGTTAGAAGACTAGTTTAGTTAAACCATTGCGCCTTCTTGTGGATGGTTTTTAAATGATCTCGAATTCGAAATCAAACGCTAAGAAACAACAAAGATACCTTTAATTGAGGAGCCTCAACAATGTTATTGTGACTTTAATACGTATTGTATGTATTTTATATGTGTTATGTGCATTAATCAAGTGTTAAAATGAAAGTGAAAATAATATATACCAATATTAGTTATTAATTAATTACATAATAACACATAGTGAATTACTCTTTTGAGCAGGCAATCACACACCGACGGACTTCACAGTAAAACACAGCTGTCTTTTTAAGTCTTTTGCAGTTTTTGAATGTTTAATGTAAGAAGCAATGTGTAGTATTTTGCATAAGTGTGCTGGATAATTGCATTCAAAGTACAAAATGGAAAATGTGTTTGTATTTATGGTTCCTTTGTTTAACGCATAGCTACACAAGTTAAAAGGGTTTGATGCTTTGTCTATATCTTTACTTGCAATCTGTAAGCAATCAGCAAAACATATTCATATATCGCAATTCAGATTCTAATTTAAACGTGAGTTGAAGGCTTATATTCTAGCGTTTAGTGACTTGTATTATGAACATAGTTGTACTAATTCTAGCTTCACATTCCTGAAGGTGAACACTGCAACTGCGCAGCTGCAGAGATCTACATATCATACACACGAGCACAGTGCCATATAAAATTATCTGGGGATCAGCGACTTTCCGAAAACCTGAACGCAGAAATGCGCTACATGAAGGAACCCCGTTAGTCAGTTTCTGGTATTTACATCGAAAGGAAGTGGAGGACCAGTGTTCTAGAAGACCTGTTTTCAGTGTTTATTAAATTTGTATTTTAATTGTGTCCATGTCCACTAGGTGCTTTATTATAAGATAATTAAACAGTTCGGAACCCATAAGACGCTCTCTTGTAAACCGCTAAAAAGCAAACGCTAGCTACTAAAGGAAAGGGAAGCGGTGCTGCTGTACACTGTAACAGGGCTCTAGTGACTCCAAGCGCAATGTTGTTGACCGTCTTTTGCGCACTAAGTGACCGATCGGAGACAACTTTTGCCCTGGACGTCTCCCCGGAGCTTGAACTCAGGGATTTTTTAGCTCTTTGTGAACTAGAATCAGGAATACCCGCGGGGGAGATTCAGGTAAACCATGTCAAAAAGTACTGCAACAAACGATAACAAGCTAACTAGCTAACTTTTTTACTAGCGGTTATCTGTGCACATAGGGTAACCGGCATGTCATACTATTAATAGCGTGCTAAGTAGCTAACTAACGGAACGTTAAATAACTATCCCAGATAAATATATATACAATGATATCTTAATATTTTGCAATCGTGACGTTGTTGTTTCGTTCAGTTTATGTCGATTTAGCTGGCTAGCTAGTTAGCGATTCCACTAGCACTGTAGCTAGCCGACCAGCTTGCTCGCTCCCTGGTTAGCCTGATTGGGTTAGCGAGTTAATAGTTAGTGCCGTCGGCGTGGTTGTTTACATACAAAATGTGAACAGCTAGCTAGAGGGTCAGCTAACGACATAAGTTACTTGTTTCATCCAACGGTTCCTGAACTTTGCATTGCACATGACGCGCTATCTAAAGCTTGCTGTCAAACTGAAAGAGAAACTTCCATGATAGATAGGTATATGTCAAGCTTAAACTCCATTGGGATTTATTTTCCTTTCGATTCGACTTTGCTGACTGAGTTAGGTAGCTATGTCTAGCTAGATGAGGAAACAAGGTTTGAAGCCGTTGCCGTTGATCAAGTTAATCAAATAACCTTCTTCAAATCATTGAAAGTCTTGGTTGTTGGTAGATCTCTTATGCAGAGCAACCGCTGAGAGACCTCACGCGACCCTTGGGGAATTATGGGCTAAAAGATGGAGATGTGGTAGTGTTAAGACAAGCAGAAAGACGGCAAGCTGCACAGCCCCCCGCCTTCCCAGGTAAAATGCCTATTTGGATTTCGTTTTTGAAAATGGAATACCTTGAGGTTCATACTCGGAGTTTACAGCCAAATCGTTTGCACTAATCCAACTGATAGAAGTATGGCTTGAAACAAGATTTTAGGCCAAGTACAGTTTATATTGGGGTTTTATAATTGTCATTCTTCTTCTGTTATTTCCTAGGATTACCCCGCATTGATTTTAGCTCCATCTCAGTTCCCGGCACCTCCTCCTCGAACCAACACTCCAGCAGAAATGCTCCGCCTCCCAGTGTTGCTCAGAGCCCCCCTGTCATCTCCCCGGCCTCCTCTCCTCAGGGGTTGGACAACCCTTCTTTGTTACGTGATATGTTGCTTGCCAATCCACATGAACTTTCCTTACTGAAGGAGCGCAATCCACCTTTGGCTGAGGCCCTGTTGAGTGGTGACCTTGGTGAGTGGACAGCCTTACAGAGAATTGCATGATGGCTTTAATCACTGTGATCACTGAGTGTTCCCACCTTTGTGTTATTGCATGAGTAATTAAACAAGTTGGCCTCTCTCAGAGCGCTTCACAAAAGTGCTGCTGGACCAGCAGCAGGACCGAGCCCGAAGGGAACAGGAGCGAATCAGGCTTCTTACAGCTGATCCTTTTGATCTGGAGGCTCAGGCCAAGATCGAGGAGGACATCAGGTACAGCACAGGGTTTGAATCTGAATGCTGCAAACCAGAAGGTTTAACATATTGTAAAACCTAGTCTCCAAAAAAAGACTTGACCGCATTTAAAAGCATGCTAATGTTTTATTCTTATGTACACAATTTAGTTTTTTTTTCCTTGCATATAAATACAGGTGCCTATAAATGTAAATATTGTATTATAAAGAAGAAAGTTTCAGACTAGGTTCTTAGCGCAACTGAATTCAACTAGCAAGTTGAATTCAGTCCAACCTGCAGCATAATGTATGCAGCACTATCAGTCCTCATCTGGAAAATAGGTTCTATAGTGATGATTCCAGAGGGCTCCAGTATCAACTACATTAATTAGGATAACTTGCAGAATGATCCTTAATACTTGGGAGTTTTCTCTGCAGTCTCCATCCTCTGATGAAACCCTCACATTCTTGGCTGTACACTTTCTTTCGCAGCTAGCGAGTGTGTTGGTGTGATGGCTTCATGAGTACATTCAGTCATGCTGGTGTCTGTCGCTATTCTGCTATGTGATTAGTGAGACTGTTTGAGACAAAAGCACATCCCAGTGCGAAATCCATTCTCTGTTCCAAGATTATCTCCAGGCAGACTTGTAGGCAACGCATCCTATACACTTTTCAGGGAAAAAAGGGTTGTAGTATTTTGGTCTTGGGTGGAATAAGAGTGGTTTTTGTTTTGTGGGTTTTCAGTTATGTTTCAAAAGACGCAAAATTATGCAAGAGTTTGTATTTGATTTATAGAATATTTTGTAGACATTGTCAGGGAGCCTAAGAAATATATTTTTGATGTAAATTACATATTGTGGGTTTCCCCCCCAGGCAGCATAATATTGAAGAAAACATGACTATAGCCATGGAAGAGGCACCTGAGAGTTTTGGCCAGGTGGTCATGCTCTACATCAACTGCAGAGTCAATGGGCATCCTGTGAAGGCCTTTGTTGACTCAGGTACACTAGTATTGATTTAGTCATACTGCACTACACTTTCTGATAACTGCTGTCTTTTACTGCCTTGTGCCCAGTGTCTCATTAGCCTTTTGAACACTATGTGCATTTTATCAGTGGTAGGCATTTTAGACTTTATGCCATGAAGCAGTTCTCTACTGGCATAAATAGTTTTTAATAAATAGACTGTGCCAACCATTCGACTTGAAAATAAAGATACATATTACATTTCTTACACACCTACATGAATACTAACCACTCTGTTATTGCAAGAACATTACTGTCTTAACTAAAACCCTCTTCTGGGTTCAGGAGCACAGATGACTATTATGAGTCAAGCCTGCGCAGAGCGATGTAACATCATGCGTCTCGTAGACCGTCGCTGGGCAGGGATCGCTAAAGGAGTGGGCACCCAGAAGATCATTGGCAGAGTGCATTTGGGTACGTCTAAGAGAAGGCCTGTTATTATCAGATATTTTTAGAAGTTTGGGCTCCAACCAGATTATTTAGTGGAGATGTTCATGCTTCTCTACATGATACTTTTCTGTTAATCCCCCCCCCCATGATATTTATTTTGATGATCAGCTTTGGGACTTCAGAGCTATAGTGCAAACATGAAAGGTGCCAAAGGCTTGTAATTCAGAACTCTAAAGTATAGTCAAATATCGGTATGATATAGTATTGAAAAATATGACTCCAAATGATACTGGAGGTATTGTTAGATGCCAGCATTGTTTAACAAAGTATTTTAACAATGGTTGTCATTCAGATTTGCCTATTTTCTTTAGATAATGTTTTGGTGTGGGTGTGGGTGTGGGTGTGTGTGTGTGTGTGTGTGTGTGTGTGTGTGTGTGTGTGTGTGTGTGTGTGTGTGTGTGTGTG
>JAOYMR010000017.1:7715529-7799502 GCA_025802075.1 Tenebrosternarchus preto
TTTATATATTTTTTTTGTGGGGTTGTGGTTGTGGGTTTGTGTGGGTGTGTGTGTGTGTGTGGGTGGGGGTGTGTGGGTGGGGGTGTGTGTGTGTGTGTGTGTGTGTGTGTGTGTGTGTGTGTGTGTGTGTGTGTGTGTTTGCTTTATTATGGACATTGGTGGTCTGTGTGCTCCAGCTCAGGTGCAGATAGAAGGAGACTTTCTACCATGCTCGTTCTCCATTCTGGAAGATCAGCCCATGGATATGCTACTAGGCCTTGACATGCTGAAAAGACATCAGGTGTGCATTTGAAATGGAGGCCCGAGCTTCTGTGTTGGATGAATAGATCCTCTCTTTGTATCCAATACAGTATTTTACGTATCTTTAGCTTATATGAAATGATGATCTCTGAATTGTCCCCACTCATGTCCACTGTTATCAATGGGACCCATAAGTTATGTGTTCTGTGGTGGTCCCATAGTTGTGACCCATGTGTTCTATGGTGATCTTGGTGTTGACTGACCTCAGTGCTGGTTGTTCATTTTAAAGTGCTCCATTGACCTTAAGAGAAGCGTACTCCTGATTGGGACGACAGGGTCTGAGACGCGCTTTTTGCCAGAGGCAGAGTTACCTGACTGTGCCAGGTTGGCATACGGGCCAGAGGCTCGAGAGGACGCGCGCCCTGAGGAGATCGCAGACCAAGAGCTAGCAGAAGCACTACACAGATCCATACAGGACAGCGGTGAGCTGCATGGTTAACGATACAGGCTACGGCTCTCTAGATAAACGTAATCGTAATGTTCTAGATGTGGACAGGGTGAAAAGTGAACATTGTTAAGATTTTATGTCTGTATTTTTTTGCACTTTACCATCATGTGATTTTATTTGTTTAATGCATGGAGATATTTAGCTTTCAACAGTTCATTTACACTGAGTAGTGATTTATTGTAAGTTTATCCAGCTGCAGAGAAAGTTATGACCATGAGAAGTTATAGCCGTAAAAGCGTGAGTAACACTGCACTCTAGGTCCAGTTAAGATTATATTTAGCCCAAAAAGGCCTTTGGTAATATGAAGGTAAGAGGATTAATGACAGAGATCTAGTAGAATAATCATAATGGTTTACCTTGTGATAGGATTGTGGTAGTTTGCTCTGTTTGCTGTGCAGCCCTTTGTAACATTACCCAACTCACCAAGTGTAGTACAGTATGAGAAAATGGTTTTTCCTTTAGCATCTGACTAAAACATGAATCCAAGACTGACATGCGCTAAAAGTCTATTGCTTGTAAGAGTTAAAAAGTGTAACTTAATACAGAGTTAAGAAATTAAAAATTATTTGTATTAACTCCAATACTGAAGTGATATTCTGCTATTTTTGAGGGTTTTCAGCCTATATATATATATATATGGCATGAATCTCACTTTGAACAATCACTTAATTGCCCGCAACAGAAGTGGCAACACTTACAAGAAGAGAAATGAAGTGAGCGTGTATTTCTAACTGCTTAATCTGATACGTGGTGATTGTATTAAATGTCACCATCTTATGAGCCATTACGTGATCACCTGGAAGGTTAGTGACCAAAGCCATTTGGACCCATGCTGTACACCTTGTGAGATCTTACAGAACATTCTCTCTCTCCATCTCTCCTCTCCTCTCTTCTCTCTCTCTCTTCTCTCTTGTTTTCTCTCTGAATGCGAGTGTTTCCTTAATTTATGCATCCTGTTGCATGCCTTGTGTGGTGTGTGTACCCTAACCATGTGCAGGACAGCACTGATGAATATGGACAGACAGCTGGAGAGGGCCCTGCCTATCAGGTACAGCAGTCACACATGGGCACTGGAAAGGTTCTGTTCCATCATTCAAATATTTCAGACAGTTTTTTGTAAACATCCCACGATGGTCTTTAAAAGAATCACCATTTAAAGTATCCGTAGTGCTCCACAAAAAGTATTCAAAAACGAATTATTGTTTGTGTAGTCAGTTAAGACAGCAAATATGAGGCAAACTGCTGAATACAATTGTATTTGTTTGTTTGTTTTTTATGGGCACATGTGTTTTGTCTTCGGTTCCTCTATTTATGCAAGCATTTGAGTATTTACACACATTAACTACGAGTAATCGGTAACATGAATGTTACTATTTGGCATACCTTGCACCTAATTTAATAGAAATAAATATGCTGTACATAAGTGTTTATATACAATATATTTATAGATCACCCTACTAGTGACTAGTCACTTCTGTGTTAGCCAGAGTCATAAAAAAACTAAATACTGTTTTGTTGCCATGTAACTGTGGAATGTTTGGACTTTTGTGATGTTTTCCCCCTTTTCTCCACATCCTTACATTCCCATTCCACTGGGATGTATTTATCCATAAAAAATATGAATAGAGACCAATGGGAAGAGCTTGGTTGGAGGCTTAATGAAGCTGTGTGCAAGAGTTATGCAGCCAAAAGCAGCATCTGCAGTGTTTTCATTTGTTTAAGGCTCTGTTTTGGAAATATGGGGTGTCTAAATGTGTAGTGAAATCCAAGCACAAGAATCCTGAAATACTTTTGCTACGTATTTGTATTCTTTACATAGTTCCTTACATATTTGTGAAAAAAAAATACTCTGTGAGACTAAGATTTAAGGCATTTACTAACAGTATATCTGTTTGTCTGCTAAAATATTAACAAATGTGTAATGCGTGATGACGACTTTTCTTGATAGCGTGATGTATAGAGCTAGAACATTGGTGCTTTTCAGCAATTTTAAAACCAGAAATCTTCATACTTGAATACATTATTAACTTAAAAAAAAAAGTTTAAACCCCCCAAATTAACATTTTCTGTTGTTTTGAAGAAAAAGACGGAGACAAAAATGTGATCTTAAATTCCATAAAATCTCGGTAAATTCCATAAAATCTGTTAATAGTATTTCTCTCTGTAATAATCTTTAGTGAGTGTCAGTAAACATTTTTGCCCTTTTTTGTTGTACAAGTTCCCCTCACCCACAACTTAAATGATTGGATAAACTCTAAATCTGTCTGAAATGACCCAAATAAGTAAATTACTGCAGCAAAGCATGAACTTGAGTAGTGCATGTAGTGTATTATTAATGCGTCATGAATGCATTTACGTTTAGCCTTTGCTTGTTTATGATATCGTGCTTAATTTGCAATGCTTGTGATTGTATTGCATGATTTTAGATGTTATAAATGCATTAAATGCATGTAGCAACAGACACAGATACTCATTGTTTTACTTTCCTTCATAGACACTGCAGATGGAAAAACTACCTCACCACAACCCCCACCACTCTCCCTTTGCAAACCTTTTAACACAGCCACTTCCTCATCTGCCACTAGTCATAATCGGAGTTTCACACTGGACCGCTCCAAGTCTGCTCCAGCCTCCATACACCGTAGCCTGTCACCAGAGGCATCGTTCGGTCCACCTCAAACCCAGGGAGAAACCAAAACAAATCCATCTGACACCCAGGGCGAGACTGAACATTATCCGCTTCATGCAGAGGAAGTACCTGCATCATCTCCACTTCAACCAGAGTCCTGTCAGAATCCTACCCATGGACAGGCTGATACCTTCACACCTCAGTCACAGCCTGAGACTGGTTCCATATCTCCTGCCAACCAGGCAACAGAAGCTCTTATTCCATCTGTTCTCCCTGCTCAGGAACCACTCTCTAGTACTGTGTCAAAGGACAATGAAGTGACTAACCTTGTAACTTGTGATGAGTCTTTGAATCAGTTCGATTCAGATGCATGGGAAGACATTGCCTTAGAAGAGAGAAATGAAACCTTTACCAACATAAACACAAGGCCCCTTAATGGAGCCTTGCTAGAAGAAGTGGACATGACAGAATCTGCTGATGCAAAAATGATGGGTTCTGACATTCCTGATCAGCTCCAGGAAAAAGAACGAGAGAGCGTTGTGAATAATGCTGATAACAATCAAGCAGATCAGCTTACCCCTATTTCAGAGCTGACCTTTTACCACAACCTTGCAGGCTCAGCCACTTCTCTTGAGCAGTCCTTTGTCCACTCGGATTTTGAGGAGAATTTGGATGCTGGGACTGCCTCAAAAAAAGCTACACCTTCAGAGAGGGATGAGCCAGAGTTGGACAGCATTCCTTCTTTGGCTCAGGCCCTGAAAGAGCTTCATGAGCTTCTGATGTCCAATGCTCATGCTCAGGCGTGTGGAGGGAGCCCTCCATCTGCCTCTCATACCACTACAATAGGACACGACACTGAGGGATTGAATCAAGAACCCATCACAGAGGATTATGCCAGTCTCGACCCAACTGCTGATTTATCATCTCACACTGCCACTACCAATGAAACAAATTTTGCCAAATCTGAACAAGCTGCTGTAGCAGAGGACGGTACTATAGAGGTAAAAATAAGCCCTCAAGGGCAGGGAGAAAATCAGACTAATGGAGTGGCGAATATCAGTGTTGAACAAGTCATGATGCAGTCTCCACTTATCCCTGAAGGACATCGGGTGGCTGTGGATGAGGGAGGCGGTGTGTCTCAGGCAGGGGAAGCTTCTCCATCACAGGATTTTTTTGAGCTCAGCGAGGCTTCCGAAAATCAGCAAGGAAGAGGATATTCATATGGGAGGACCTCAGGCTCTGACCCCCCAAGTTTCGCTGAAGGGTCTCAGCAGCGCCCCCTGTCTGTAGCGGTTGACTCCTCAGCAAACAGTTCCAGCCTTGTGCCTGTCGCTTCCTCTCACCCGTCAACACAAGCCGCCAGGTTGGCTCCTCTCCTCTTTGCAGACTCCATCCAGCCTTCCGCACTGACCTCAACGGGACAGTATCCTGCAGAGCACATCCAGAGGATACAAGCGGCGGGGTTCTCGTCTCATGAGGCAGCTGAAGCACTTGATCGGGCCGAAGGCAGTGTGGAACTCGCCCTACTGGTGCTGCTGGCCAGGAAGATCACTGTGCCCACTTAGACCTAATTACAATCAAGTAATGACAGCATGAGTTGGTTACTGAGCCTTTCTTTTTGATGCAATTTCCCTTTTTTTTTCTTAGTAATGTTGCTGAATTTATATTTCATCTGTTAATTTTTCTTTTCACCCTAAATCTGTCCATTTTTAAGACACTCTCTAGGCTATGTTCCCTTGCCTTGTGATAAGAACAGTGATGTCCTAACTCTTTTTTTTTTTTTCCCCCTTTAAATCTTGCATGCTCTTGGTGAGGTTCTTACAGGTTGTTGGTTTTAATTGGTTGGTGTAAGTGGGATTTTTTGATGGGCATTTATGTATCACGTGCCCTTTTGACATGCATTTACTGCTAAGATTATTTGACACATGAAGATTGCTTTACCCACACAGGTAAGTAAAACTGTGGATTGCTGACTGGAAGTTTTAAGATGAACCAAATTTTTTTTTAAGTGTGCAAAGAGGCACTAATTATAATGATCTTGATGCTCTGTTGTGAAATGATGAGAGATTTTTTTCAGTATGTTTTATTTCTCTTCCTGCACCATTAATCCTTAACTAATATGGAGTCCACCTTTCGTCCTGTCTTTTTATGAACACACAGCTTATGCACAGAACATTGGGTGGTTCCTGGGTATGTATAAGCAAAAACACTTTGACTATATCATGGCATTTATTAAATGTAAGGCAACTTCTTTTTTTTTGTGTGTGTCAGGATTTTTGCCTTTCATAACTGGTCAGATGTGCCTGATGTATCAAAGATGCATACTTCTGTGTTGCATCATGAAAAAATTGAGTGCCAGTTTCCCCAGAGTGAGGTTAGCCCTAGTCTCAGAAGGACTTTCAAAGGTAAATCACTGCAGGTATTGCAGTTTAGATAATACCTAGGCTTAATTAATATCTGGGAAATCACCCTGAGTACTTAGAAGTACATCTGCTACCATAAATTTCCCCTTTGCTGAATTTGCAATAATAAATACTACTGTTTGATGATGCTTCTTTTTGGCATATGTGGCATGGTCATTTTATTTTTGCCAATTCTGCATAACTTAAGCATTTTATTTTTCCAGGTTTTAATTAGTTGTCTTTATAAATAATTTAACAGTAGATTTGTAAAATCTGGTTTAATAAAATATATACCCCTTATGTTTCCATGTGAATGTTGAAAAACACATTCATAATGTTTTCATCCGTTATCATGGACCCGTCTGTAATGATGGAAATGGAAAATTGTGAAAAGAAGAATAACATCACCAAGTCATGAAGCTGTTGGGCTTCTATTGTCTTTATTTCAGGGATTTTTTTGGTAGTCTTCATTTATTTTTTTCAAAATATGAAATTGGTTCATAGCACAGTTTTGAGACGAATATTCATTTGTTGAAGTACAATTAAAGGGTGAAACCTGTTTGGAATTTTGTATTGTTTTTGGTTGTATCTGTCTTCATAACATCTTTCTTTAAAAGGGTTTTGGTTATTTGTCATGATTCTCTTGATGCAAAATCCTTTTCCAGATTTAAATATTTGAACGTTGATTGAAAGTTCTGCAAGCCCTGTCTAGCTGTCTTGTCATGTCTACCCTTTGTAATTTTTTTTTTTTTTTTTTTTTTTTTTTTTACATTGTAGTCTCTGGGTCATGTATCAGCTGTGTTTAAACTTTTAATTATTTAGGTTAATCTTGTATACAGTTTAAAAAAAAACGAATAAAGGAAGTGGTTCTTTATAATTCGAAATAAAAGTGTTTCATTGTGTAACTGAAAAACGTAAACTCATTCTTATTAAGTATGTGAGTATATAGAGATTACATTCACTATTTTTTAACACACACACTTTTTTATTTTGAGTGTAAAAGAATAGCCAACTTAAATAATCCATATGACATTTTGTTTAGAGACTGCTGACGTGCTTTGCTTAATCAATTAGCCACGCCTGAGAACAGTTCAATACTTCACTAGAATCCAGAATATGCTCCTGAGTACTGGATAGGTCAATGGTCTGATTTGCCTTCTTTAAGAGCTCACAAAATACAAATGGTAAGTCTTACAATACAGCAAATAAGGGAAATCTATGTACATTGTGTATGTCTGTGAATGCTAAATTGTATCCTTAACCTAAGCCATTAATTGGTACAGAATAGTACGCGACGTAACGTGATTGCTGATAAAACAAATAAAAAAAAAAAAAAGTTGTGAACGTAACAAACCTATTGAGGCATTTTAAGACACTTTGATGATAACACCGTGATTATATTCGCTAGAGGACGATGAGTTTCCGGTAGCTAAACTTCGAAATTTCTCCTAGGCCTACAACGATCCTTCAGTTTGTGACTCTGCACGACCCACGATGGATGAATCGCATCTGGATAATGTTGATATTAGCCAGACGCCAGAAGGGATTTTAGGGTAAACTGTGTAAATAGTATGACCTGCATAGTTTAATGGTTTAAATAATATAACTTACATAGCCTGTAAGATATTTACTGCAAATAACAAAGTCAAAAACTCGTGTTTGAAGTGAACTTTGAACTGGACCTTCGTCACCTTATCTCATTTTAGCGCTTTTGGTGGAATTGCTGATGCTCTTAGAGCAATTGCAAACGCAGAGTCGTGGAGTTTTCAAGACGTTTTTTTCCAGACCTCATCGGTCTTTTCTGAAGAAAGCCAGAAGTGTTTACCCGGTCAACCAGATTCTCCTGCGCAGGACTGTGAACAAGATATGGACAAACGGTAGTGTGGGTGATGGTTTAACATCTCTGAGGACAACCTTAGTCAGGCATGGCTATAATTAAACTCCCCAACAAAACTGTTTATCCTGGTTGAAGGAATATAGGTTAACTATCGATTTCAGGTGATCCTTATAACCTTTAAGTGCTCAGGAAAACATTAAGAACTTACTAAGTTATTAACATTTACTGCTCTGTCTGGGGTCAGAAAAATGGTTGAGGAAAAATAGTTAAGTTTGATTTAAAACTGAAGTGTCACAATGAGATCAAGCTTATTTGTTCTTTTGCTCAAGTTTACAGAACAAGAGTAGGTTAAAACTTCTCAACACGAGTAACGGATGTTGAGATTTGTTTTAAAAGCCACACAAATTTGATTTTAACTTATGCCTGTTTTTTTCTTTAAGTGGGTTTTCTGTTTTTCATTGTGAATTACAAATGCATGCAAGCAGGACGAGCAAAATATGACTACAAGGGCAAATTCATCTTTGGTCAATAAAATGAGAAAAAACATGTTTTTAATGCAAGTATTAACACGTTTGAATTTACACTGAAACTGTTTGACTACCCTTTCTTTTTAAAAAAAAAAAAAAAAAAAAGATGCACAGATCATCCACAAGAAGAAACAGACCAAGAAGAAACATTTGAAGTGAAGCTTAAATCAAAGTATATTGATAGTTGTAAGTTTAACTCCATATTCTAGGTTTTTTTTTTTATTTATAAATATTTTGCATCATTTGTTGAATTGCCCAGCCACATCTGCTCTTATTTCACTTATGTAGCAGTGCCTCTGTATCAGGAGTACTGGCTGAAATGTGTGAAATCAGACCTACACAAGGTGAAACAAAAAAAGCTGGCAGACCGTGCGGTGGCGCAGCGGCTGGCTGGCATGCCTTTGCCCTCTGCCTCCAGCTCAGCTTCTGTGCACAGCCCTCCAGGGCAGCGGGTGACACCATATGCCCTGTGGCAGGAGCTGCCAGAAGTTAAGCGGCAGAACTTGGTAAACACACTTGCGGCCAAAGAAATTCGGCTGCAAGAGGTGGGCTTTATGTAGTCAGTTAATGGATATTTCTTTCAAACCTCATATGTATATTAAGGGAGTGCATTAAAATGGTTGTGTACTTATTTCTTGCATAGGCCACGTTTGAACTGATTGTATCAGAAGCCTCATATCAGAAGAGTTTGCTTGTAGCAGTTGGTTGGTTCCAGTGCTCTTCAGAGCTGAAGCGCACAATATCCCCAGTCCAGATTCATGTTCTGTTTTCCAATTTAAAGGAGGTCTGCCAAGTCAGCGAGGGGTAAGGACCATGTGTACATTAAATTAGAGACCGTCATAACAGTTTTCTCTGAAACAGCTGATTTTGGATCATTTTTGTCTGTCAGATTTCTTCTAGACCTAGAGACCCGATTTGGGCAGAATGTGGTGATGTCCAAGGTCGGTGATGTTGTGCTGAGTCACCGATCAGCGTTTCGTAAAGTCTATGTGCCTTATGTCACCAACATGATGTACCAGGAGGCCCTTATTGCTAAGCTTTTGTTAGTTCTGCTTGTTCTCATTTATTTTGTGAATTCCATTTCATTGAAATATTCGTCAACAATCATTTCTTGTGTGAAATTGCAATTTCTGTTCAGACAGGAAAACAAGAAATTTGCAGTGACCATGAAGAAGCTGGAGAAAGATCCTCTTTGTCAGAGACAGACACTGAAGTCTTTCCTGGTGCTTCCCTTCCAAAGGATCACAAGATTAAGGCTTATTCTAGAGGTGAGCTTTCCCAAATGCAAAAGCTAAGAATTTTTAAACCACTTACAAAATCTTCATAGAAAAGCACAGGTACACATGTTAAAGTACCCATAATTTGTTTCTATTTATGTTCTTTGTTACTGGTTCAGAACATCCTTAAGAAAACTGATGATTCCACAGATGTCGCCAACCTACAGGAAGCAATTGAAGCTGTGCGAGAGGTAAGCTTGGGGTCCTTCAGTAAGATGTCATTTTTCATTTGCACATACAACCCTCTGTACATTAAAAAACCTGAAAATTGTTAAATACTTCACCAAAACTCAATGCTCTAGGAATTCTGCTCTCTGGTACATCCTAGAGCATTGAGAAAGGATAATGCATATAAGACATGGGTGTACGATATCTTACCACTGACACTGTTTGGAAATCTATGCCAGAATTGTAGTCATTTGAATCAAAGAAATGACTTCTGAATGAATTCCTACTGTGTGCAACATAGATAGTAGTAGAATGTGACTGCAACGTCCAACGAATGAAACAGACAGAAGAACTGGTTTGCCTGGAGAAGCTAGTGGATTTCAGCAATGTCAAGGTCTGAACACTTGTTTGAATTTATTTTCTCTAAAGAATGTTTTTTCCCCCCAGTGGTTAATGTCTGCTCTTTCTATTGTTTATAGTCAATACCTTTAGTAATAAGCGGGCGACATCTAATTCGAGCCGGACCCTTGAAAAAGTTGACAGTCAAGAGTAATTCCACTTCAGGCTCCATGGTCTCACGGACGGACATCTATCTGCACCTCTTCAATGACCTGCTACTCTTCTCCATCAAGAGGCATGAATGTTTTACACCAAGTATTCAAATGGCTTTTTTGGTTATGGATATCCGGTACTTATAATCCTATGAAATTCTGAACATTTTTTAACATGGAACCTCAGATGAAATTTGGTATGTCTTCCCATGTATACCTCAGTGGACACAGGTTCAGTGTAGAGGACCATGCAATGTTTCCAGCTCATGTTCGTGTAGAGGAACTGAATACTAAAATGTTGGGTCTGCCTCGAGATGCCTTCCTCCTTCATCTCACCCAGAACAACTCGAGATCTGCCACTGCTTTTTTACTGGCTGCACAGACACGGTAACTAGTCTGATTTATGCTTGACTCCTACTGTAAATGTCTTGGATGTAACATAGGCTTGATCTACGTTTCAGTGGTCAAAAGAATTTTATGTTTGATTTAGCTCAATGTTTGTCATCAGGGTGGAAAAAGAGACCTGGGTCCAACTTTTATCTTCACAGAAAGTCACAGGTAATGCAATCACCATGATTTACTTAACATTGTTTCAGAGATCAAAATGGAAGTACAGGAATATTTTATTGTTGTACATAACTTGTGTATCCCCTTCTTCTAGGTGTGTGACTAAGGATGTTTTGAATAGTCTTGTTCCAGGATGAATGTCATTGTGTAATCTTTAAATGTATTATCTAAATAAAGACACTTTAAAAAGTCAGTTTCAATGTAATAAAAACAAGTCTGCAACAAAACGGAGCTTTTACAATCTTCTATTAGCTGTTCATCCAAATGTGTTCACTGGTTCATTTCAGTCTCTTTCTTGAAGCTCCATTCTTTTTCAGAAGACATATCTCCTCCTCCTCCTCCTGCAGTTAATATATACAGAATTTGTAGAAGTTAGAATAAGAAACTTGTAATACCAAAAAATAAAGATATGTAACTTTTGTGCAGTGATTGGACATTTTTTTTTACTGTGCAAATGCAAATTGAATTTTCAGGGCTCCATGAGCCATTCAAAACATGGTCTTTATGAGGAAATATAAAAACTGCACACACTAATGATTCATTAACATGGCTAGTACCAAGTTCCAACTTTAGGCATTGACTGCGATTTCATGTGTGACTAATCTAGATTTTAGTTCTTTCTTACCTGTAAAACCCTATCAGCATCAGTAATGGTTGAAACTACGTGACTGGTTGAGGAGACATCAGGTCAAAGTCTGACAGGTTCCTTGCTACCCAAACTCCTGCAGCAAACAGACCTAGATTCACGAGAAGATTCCTGGGACAAAAGGTTTACACAAAGATTAATGGCAAGGTTAATAATATTCAACCCGGTAGAATGATTGTTAATGGTTCTTGCCGTTTGTTTGGCATCAGAAAATTCTAACAGTCATGGCTGAAACTGACCTGATAGAGGTTGTATAACGTGCAGCGCGTAAAAACGTATTATCTATAGACCGAGAGAAACTGCCCAAATCAAACTAGCTAGGTTCGGTACATATGGCCACCAAAGCTATCAGAGGCTGGTTGGCTGACTGACTAGTAATCTCGTTTAAATGGGCTGGATTCATTAATCACAAACGTTAACTGCAGTAACTAGCTAGCTGTGTTGCGGATTTAGTTGGGATAAATAAAGCAGAAACCCAGTGAAACATAGTTTAGACTGTTATTGTAAAATAGCCACTTAATTGGCTAGCAAGTGAACGATGCTAGTTAACTAACGTTAACTGACCTTCTGAAATCATTCCTGTCCGTTGCGAATCGATAAGCGGTGCTAATCCACCCTACAATGCCAGGTCTACCTTCATTTTTCTTCCCAGCAGCGGTCATATTTTTAATTGTCTTTTGCTACAGTTACAACAAATCTTAAAACAGTATAATAGCTTGAACTGTACACGAGAGTATGAGATAGCTGTGTCGCTAAACCGTAAGTGATCTAACTACGACAAACCACGAGGCTAAGGAAACCCGTTTGGGACTTCAGCGTTTTGCAGTTTCATCGTTCATGTCAATGATAGAAACGCCGTTCAGTTTGACCCTACACGGCACCCTGACTTTAACCCTTCGTTTTCTGACAATCCAAAGATGTCTGTCACTAGATATCGCCGATTCCTCAAGTTATGTGAGGAATGGCCAAGAGACGAGTCAAAAAAAGGTCGAGATTTGGGCACATTCTTAAGGCAAAAGGTGGCGAGTGCATTCCGAGAGGGCGAAAATACCCAGGTGACATTATCTATCTACCTAGCACTTCTAAGACAAGCAATGGCGAACACCAGCGTTATATCTGTTAGCTAGGTTAGCTGATAATATATACCTAATATTCATGTAAATATCTGAAATGCATGACAGGAAGCTGACATTTACACCTCTGTTTTTAGAAAAAACTTTCGTTAGTTAATATGACGTACCTTCCTAAGCGGGAACTTGCTATAAGCAACCAGTAAACTACATTATCTGGTCGTAAGTAATGATTGCACTGTGTCCTTAGGTGTCCTGTTGTAGTATAGATTGCCCTTTAAAACTACTGAAGAGTTGCTGATGCGAGGTTGCTAGGTTAGCTAGGCTGTGTTAGCAGAGGTCAGAGTAATTAGATATAGGTTGTGAAACCTCTTGATAACCAAACTGTATGATCCACTGAAGGATTCTGTAATCCAAAGTTTTATAACTAACAAGCAGTAATATACAAAAACGTTAATGGTTAAATTTAGCCTTGAATTTTAAAGCTGGAGTTTAAACCTTTACCCATTTGTGTATTACTTCACATGGGGTCTGATTTGTGTGAATATTTTTGTATTTTGTATTTTTTTTTTTTTAAAAAGACACGTGCATAAGTGACCATATATAAGATCTTTATTCAGCAGAAGGTACTGCTTGTATTCCAGAAAAATCCAGTTTAAGGTGTACGCCTTGCAATGCACAAGTTAGCATGCTTTTGGGTTATTTTAAAAATTACTCAATCTTAAAATATTTTATTCTTATAGATCTCTGACTCTGAAAAATGTGATCAGATGTATGACAGTCTGGCCCGTATCAATAGCAACATTTACAAAGAGAAGGTGAGAAGTGAACATCAATGTTGCAGTTTTATTGAACCTTTCATGTGTGTAAGGTGATGTTTTATTAAAAAAATGGAACATATTTCTTTTTCAGTTTCCACGCACAAAAGACACAAGTTTTACAGGTGTGACGGTAGAAGAGTGTCGGATGATGTTAGCAACAGGTGAGACATCTACAGATATTGAAGTAACTAAAGTAAAAACAAATTACGTTTAACTGTGTGGTTTTTAAAGGTGTTGTCAATTTGAACATCATTTAAACATTGTCATTTGAACAACAACAACTGAACAGCCAGTTAATCAGGTTCCCTTCTTTGTCAGAGTAATTAGTGAAGTCAGACGTGCATATTTGAAATAAACACACTAGCTTTTTTATTTATTTATTTATTTTTAAACTATTGTCCTAAAATGCCCCCCCCTTTGTGGTTGCCCACTTTCATTTCATTCAGATTTTCTCTTGTAGGAAATATGCAACAGATGGATGAAGAAAAAAAGGGATTGTGGAAGTCTCTGATAGGTCGATTCTCATCTAAACCAGAAGACGGATTGCCTGAGAAGCCTGAAAAGTAGTCACTTTTTTTCCAATTCAAAATTTCACATTTTTATTAATAGTCACTTCTGTGTGCTTAATATCCCCTGTATTCTTGTATGATGTTTAATGTAATTCTGTGTTCATGCCTTGGAAACAAAACTACATTGTACTGAAAATGCCAAAATTACTGACAAAAAAAAATCTGAAAATAAACCATGATTAAAACAAACCAAGATTTAATCTGTTTAATATTAATGTCTTAAACACATTACACAATCCTAAAATGACCCATGATCAGTAATTAATAATTTGGAAAATACAATATGCAAATGACAGATGCACTGTTTCTTATACACTCAAAATATGACATTTTTTCAGACATTTTTTTATTGTACAAACCTATATAAATGTCAGAATATTTTGTTGATAAATGATCAGTGGTGCTTGTTGCTTGACAGATTACGTTTCACAAGTAAAAATCTTTAGCTGTATGAAAACAAATCACAAATTGTGTACATTAGGTTAAAGGCAGATTACTTTTAAATGCTATGCAAGTTATAATTCGCCATCTGTGTACATTAGTGCAGACTGCCCTCTAGTCTTTTTTGGTCTCAGGGTTGTCCCTCCAGATGCAGTAGTTGAGGGAGGTGGCCACGCAGAGCCAGCCCAGATATGGAGCCATGAGGAGGGTAGCAGTGCGGCTCACAGGGTACCAAGACACCATGGTGGCTGCCACTGTACCTGTGAGCATGACGAGCTCTAGGAGTGCCTTTAAGTAGAGTAGTTGAGAATTATCAAGTCGATTAATAAATCATTATCTAGCTTCTTGAAAATCAGTGGTGCAATTTTTTTGCAATGTCATTTAAATATTTCCTAATAGAGTGCAAAAAAATAGTTACTCATAACAGTACAATATATATTAAACAGCATGCAACCTCAATATTATATGCTGACTAAATATCACTTGCACAAAGGCATATCTTAATTTTTGCCAAGAAAATAATAATCTCACCAGTTTGATCTTATGTGCCCCAAAAAAGATGGGGGTCCAGGCCCAGTTCAGAGCCAGCTGCAGGCCATAGAGACCCAGTGGGACCACTGCATCCTCTGTGAAGCCTCCCAGTTCTTTCCACACTAGGTATGAACCATACCTAAAACAATGTTTTGGAAAATAAAATGTGTGGCATGAAATATTGTTGTGTTTGATTTGTTTCATGTAACTATCAAGTTGCCTGGTAATGATGCTGCATGCAACTCAAAACACAAGTAGTTCCATTGTCTTAACCATCATATACTGACCCCATGCCAGTGTAGAGAGTCGTCCACACCACTGGAAAAGCACCATTGGGAGGTCTCCATGATGGCTTGTTAAGAGTCGTGTACCAGGTCTTTACCTCCTTTCTTGTGATGTAGCCTCCATAAAACCCACCCACATGTGGTAGGGCAGTCAGACCCAACATTGGAATCCACATGTCTGTAACGGAGAACCAGAAATAGATATACAAGAGTAATACATTATTTTGTATTAGATATAAAAGAGTAATACATTATTTTGTATCCATTAGCCTTTGTTCTGTTTTAATGTTCTTGAGAGGTGGTCTTTTTTTAGTATAAGGTCATGAAGTTGTATATCAAAATATTAGTACAAATACACTTGTTCTGTAACACCATTAAACAAGCAACATTAAATCCAAGGAGCTCTCCAGACAGGTCAGAGACAAAGTTGTGGAGTACAAAGTACAAATGAGCACCGAGTTCTTAAAAAAAATAAAATAAAATAAAATCCTAGATCAGTGTTTCTCAGCTCAGTCCTCAGGGTCCACCAGACAGTTTCATGTTTTTGTTCTAATGTGTTGGGAATCTGGGCAGAGCAAAAATGTGGAACTGTACAGTGGCCCCAGAGGACTGTGCTGGGAAACACCATCCTAGATTTTTAATATCCCTTGGAACATCATTAAGTTTGCCCACATTCCCACAATGAGGCATGGTGGTTACAGCATCATGCTGTGAGAATGGTTTTATTGGCAAGGGCTAGAAAACTGGATGGCACCAACTATTGTCAATTCTTGAGGACAAAATGAATTGTCTATCTGCCAACACTGGGGCAGATGTCCTTGCAGCAGGACAATGACCCACACATACTAAAGCTACACTGACATACTTGATAGGGAAATGTTTTAAATGTGTTGGAATGGCCTAGTCGAAGCCCGGACCTCAGTCTAATTAAAAATGTGTTATCTTGAGGAGTTGGAGCAGTTTTGCCTTGAAGAACAGGCAAACTAGTAGAACCATACCCCAATAGACTTTTAGCTGTAATGCAGCAGACAGACGATGGCCCTATACAGAGTAATGACTTTGGGGTGTGAAAAGCTGTGCACAGCAAAGGTGTTTTTGTCTCGTCACAAATATTTTATATAAATCTTCAAAGGTGGTAGGCATGTTGTGCAAATCAAATGGTGTACAGGCCATCCCCCACCCCCAAATACACTTTAATTCCAAGTTGTAATGGTATAACATCAAGGGGTAAGGGTGAATATTTTCGCAAAGCACTTAAAGTTGACTAAGCAATAGTTACAATTTATACAATTTAACGGCCTTTAGCAAACTCTGCTAGCCCAACCTAAACGCTTATCTAGGTCTTAAATATGGGCAACGGTTTGTGATTGGCCCAGAGACAAAAGTGTCGTTGGAGAATATTAACGCTCAGGCCAAGAAAACGTTAAGAAAACGTTAAGAAAACGTCGAATCTGTTTTATAGTTTATATACCATTTAAAGATCGGCTTGAACACGTCGCAAGTCTCACTCAAAAGTGTAAAATATCGTTCGAACTGCACAGCACACGGCGCTATAGAAAAAGAACGGAATATTAGAAAATTAATGTGCAAGAACGCATGAAGTCTCTATGCACCCCACCTGACAAACTTGCTGGAACTGCAAGCGAAGTGGATTTGAAAAGAAAAAAAGTATATATACATACATACATACATGCACACACACAACTCCTGATGAGCCACAATCATCAAACCACAAGTTACATTCTCGTTTACCGTTTGAGCTTCCAACTCTATAACTAGTGTCATCAAGAAAACAGTGCGCCCGTAAAAACAGTCCGAGTTGAATATTCGTTAGCTGGGTTATCTATGTGCGTTATATAACGAGCTATGTACCTTTTATTCCCCAATACGTTCGTGTTTGCATTTTATTGTCTTACCTTTAAATGACAAGTCTGAATGTTATGCAATGCGTAACGAAAGTTTCGTGCGAACATACTAAAACAATGACGCCCTTCACTTTTAGATAACAGTCCTGTAGGCGTGTTGTATTTTACGAAACGAGACGCCAGGCCCGCCGAGTTTCATAACCAAGTGAACGACAATATTTCTCCTGTGATGTGCCATTATGGTGTTTCTGACGCTTTAACATTTAGCTGCGCTCGTTGTTGCTATCTGTAATATAGCAATTACTCTGACGTCGTCTACAGTTTGTCCTCTCGTGCCTGCTAATCGAAAAAGTACAGATATGTCTGATTCACACAGCTCCGCGAAGCTTCCGCAACGAGAATTATACCCCTAAAGTCCGAGAGGTGGAGTCAGATCTGATCGCGCTGTTCCTACGTCCCATTTCAACTGAAAGACCTGCCCTGCACCTACGCTCAGTGGTCACTTTTTAAGGCACACTTATACATAGTTACAGATTGTGACCAGTGTGTTTCCATGCATATTTTTTCAGCTACTTCTACCTTGTTCATCACTAGTTTGTTACACAACTACGGAACCACTTCTTACTGGCTTTTGAATATGTGACAGTTAATTTTCAGCAAATCAGTGACACTAGTTTTTATACGTATAATACAGTATCATTGCTGGGTTAAGAGTAGTCTAGCTACTCAAACATATCAAGCTAGCACAGGTCGTATGGTGACAAACTGACACTTGATGAAAAATGTAAGGATGGATAATACAAATTGTGCACAGACAACTTGAAACAGCTTAAATCTTAATTTTAATATAGAAAAAATGAAATGTCAGAGACAGTCATACATTTTGAATAATACTTGTATTAACCTTTACCATTTTTCTCTGCATTCGATGGAAGATATTTTTCTTTGAAAGACATATTAAATTAGCAGTGGCTTGTTCCTATTTTAACAGAAACCTTATTTTCCATTGTCTTTATATACATGTATAATCTTAATTGCCATGTTTAATAAAGTGGCTGATTTCTTCTTTGTTGTTCTGAATTATTTAAAACATTAAGAGGTTTGTTTGGAATAATGCAGAAAAACGTTTTTGTTACTCAGATAGTCTTCTTGCTCTTCAATTAGACAATTCTTATATAAATATCATTCTTGTTTAATTTTAACATTCATCACTGCAAATAACACAGGGCCACAAAATATTATAATATTTTAATATATAATAATAATTCAATATATATAATATTATAGTATTCATAAGAATAAAAACGTTCCATTATTATAAAAGTTTTAATAATAAAAGCTTCCCATTCTAAAATATGTTATGTGGCAAAGGGTCAAAGGCACATCCAGGCCCCAGAGCTAGAACCCAGGTCCGGCAGGTGAGAAACTTGTGCTCGGACCACCTGAACCAAAGAGCAGCTCACTGGTATTGCAGCCAGAGCACCAATTTCACCTGACCAAGTGACAGCCTGATCAAACCTCCCTCTCCTTCAGGAGGTGGTGGCCTCTGTCACATGTTGACCTTGCATTACATCTCATGCTAATTTTGAATGTTTTTAGAATTTTTCTATCACATATTGTTTTTGTGTGTTTAAAAGTTACATGCATTATTTATTACTTATTCATGAATAAGAATGTTATTACATTTAAATTGTTCATTAACATACTTCTAAAATGTACAAAGTTAGGGCTCAGTAACATCCTTTGTCAGTGTCCAGTAGCAGCCAACACAGAGGTGATCCAGACTCCCATATACCACTTTTCCATACTATTCATAATGACATGAGTATCCAGGAACAACAACAACAAAAACTTAGTGGTAGAGAAATTCTTAAAGGATATTTGGATTCAGCATGCAAAAATACACAACATGTATTTTTGCAGACAGCAAAATCACTGTTGTAATTTTACACTGTTGTGTAATTCTAGTCATTCTAGTAATTCTAGTCTAAACACTTGTACAACAGTCAATATAATTTTTATAGAAGTGAATGAGAAGTAATTTTGTTTGTGAATCTCTGAACAGGTCTCCCTGAAATCATGTTTCCAACTATTGTTTCTGTGATGCCTTTGTTCAAGAAATTTACAAATTCCAAACCAAAACAGATTAGGAACGAATCAAACTACATTGCTCTAGGACTACCACATTATTTGGAAACTTTGATTTTCACTCAGCTTTTGTTATTTCGCTGCATTTATATCCAGTATAGGGAGATCCAGAATTTTTTGATAAAAAAAACACCTGTTTGGGAACATACAGTGTCAGAAAAGTGTTCTATATTTGATTTGTCTATTTTGAGTCACAGTAAGGTGGCTACACAGATCGAGAGCTGTTGCCAACACGTCATCGTCTGATGCTAAAACACATTCACACCTCATCTGGTCCTCCAGCGTTTTCTACCTTCTTGTCGCTCCACCAGCCCTCGTTGTCTGCCTGAACTCTCACCCTGGTGGTCGGGAAATGTCAAAGAGAGGCCCGTGCCGCAGCAAGGGGGCGTAAAGGAAAAAACAATTGCCTTTATTGTTTTCTTTCTACCCAGTTTAAAAATATGTCACTGAAAGCGTTATCATAACCAGCGAAAACGAACAACGCTCGTCAGCTTTCTTCCTGCAACAGCCGCTGTGGACTTCAATTTGCATCCTTGATCGGTCTCGTTTCGTATTGCAATCTTTGCCAAACATGTGAGTAGCAACCGCAGCCGAAGTGTTCTGCAGCAACCCTAGCCTAAACATGTATTGATGCTCGCGGGACAGCGCGAACTCTATTGCATCCTTGCTTCTATTCATTCCCTGTTAGTTTGTAGCCTGTCATTGCACTGGATTTCCGACACGATTGTTACTAGCATCCAGCTGTACGTTCGTGTACAGTTACTACAGCGTTTCTAGCAAGCCGCTTGTATCGAGCTTTCTCTTTGAATGCCGCAAGTTATTTCATGATTGCTGGTACAATCGCATTTTTGTAAATGTTGTAATAATGTCGTTTGTATGGGTTACTAAACGACAGAGTCAAATTTTGAAGCCATATTCTGTTTTGACGAATTCCTGCTTTACAAAACGTTCATGTTTTCTTTCATTTGATTAAAAAAACGGCTTTGCCTTTGCTGCCACAGAACCTGTGCCAGACCCGGTAGTGAGATGCGAGACTGCTAATTAATAGGTCTTTTATTGCGTAACCTTGAGCTCCGAGGTCCGATTTTCTATTCGCCAATGGATTTGATCTCGTTCGAAACAGGAGAACCTGCTGCAGGTGTTAGTGAGCGTCTTCAGCTATACATGGGACCAAACGTAGATGAGTGCAGCATGCATACAGCTTTTCGAAGCCACCTAGATATCAGAAATCAGCATCGTTTTTGGGGGTTTGATGTTTAGAAATGTGATGGTCGCACCGGACACTCAACTCCAGTCCACCACCACCGGAGGATATTTCCACCAAATTTTACTCGAACGCTAAGCACTGTGACTAAATAACACAAACGGAGCTGGAAGGCGTGATTGAAGTCGACTGGAGTACATTCAGAGACTTGTATGCACGCTTTCTGGTCTGCTCGGTGATCTTAGTCTGGGAGATATGATCACAGGTTTTGCCTTTTAACTGATCGGAGGTAAAAGAATTGCAGGGATAAAAACAGTTGAAGACATCACGTCTCTGGGTAATTCTGAACAATTATTGTAGCATATTTAGCATATAACATGTTTAACATTCTAACCTTTATCTTGACAGTTAGCTAATATTCTGTGTATAGTGCGTAGCTGATGTTAAGCCTAACTTTTCTGGACTGTTTATATGCTGTTCAGGACTTGGTCAGTTGTGGTGGAAAGTTAAAAAAGAACAATAAAATTGTCCCAAAATTAAAATAGTCATAAGATTAGACAATATGCATTCTATTATTTATCGAGGTTTTGTAATAAGATAGGAAAAACGTTGTAGTGTTGGAGAATATTGCTGTATTGTTCTTGTTCTGTGTCATCTGAAAGCCAATATGGGTTTTTTCTTTTTTGATTTTATTTTAGAAGCAGACATTCCACTCACACAACAAATACACTATAAACTGATTTTTTTTTTTCGAGAGTCAAGCATTTCCTTTAATAATGGATACAAGAATTCGAAATGTTGTGGCAAGGACATGTTGATTCTCTAATATGTTTTATTCTCCACTCACTGATTTTCTTAATTACCTAAATTATTATAACAGATTTCTATAACAGTTCTTGTTATTACTCTGCTGGAAAAGCTTAAAGCTAGAGATGCTAAAGGGCTTTGTAAGCTGTAAACGCTCCTTCTCTTAGTTACCTGAAATCCTTTTTATTACCTCTATAGAGCTCTTTTTACCCTATAGGGGCAATTACGGCATTAGAGCATAAACTACACAGATCTTCAGTTGTTTTGGTTTTTATTTGTTATTTGTCTTTAAAGTATCATGTTGACTGATTGAATGTATGAGTACGATTTTGGGTGATGAGTCCAAACTGCTTTTTTTGTTTGTATCTGTATAACTGGGTGATGCAGGCATGTTGGGTGTAACCACGCTGTAGCCAAAACTGTGGTGCACAAATATTCTTAGGTTAAGGCTCAAAGTTCTGCACTACAGAATTTTGGGGCATTGGCAATTGCATAAATAGGTGTCGTTTGCATATTTAAAGAAAACAGTGAGTCAGTATGTGCAAAGATCAATACAGATGTTATTTTAGATTGTATGACTGAAAATAAAAACCTAGTTATGAAAGGATCCAAATATGTATTTTTAGAACAGCAGGGACTTTTTGACGTCATTTACTTTTCTTATTTATTCTGCGAGTACTTTTAATAGAAAATGTAATGGTACCTGTTAGAGTTTGTTTTGGGTTTTATAGTGTCCGAGATCAAATATTTGTGGAAGAATCATGTAACATTTTTAATCAACAGAAACCAGTGCAATGTTGTACCTCTTTTCTGCATCACGATAAATAATATAGTGTGTATTAATTATGCATAGTGAGGATCAGTGTCTTTTTGTTTGTTTGTTTTTACATTATAAGACCAGTATCATCTACTAGTTACAATTGACAAGCGTGTAGCATAAACACTGGCCTCCTTCTTACTGCCCTTTAAAAGAGAAGGTCTTTTACAAACAAAATGTGTGGAGCTCCATGCTTTCACATTGGACTGAAGTTTGATGCTAAGCCCTCTCAGAAAAACCTTTTCTAAGAGTTTGTCCATCACAACAGCAGTGAAATTTCAGCTACAGAAACTTTCAAGGAACTCATAGTCCTGGACTACCAATAGATTGTGGCCCATAGATGTCCTGACAGCTGGATGTCAAACGAGGCACTAAGCGCTTGGTTATATTTCTGCTCCACTAGCCAGAGCTTCAGCCTGTGCACCTTTGAGAGACAGAAATGTCATGTAAAGTAATTACACTTCAGATCCAGTGGGAGCCTGGGGAGGCACTGCAGATTGACTTCAATTTCTCTATCTTAATCACAGCACATAACCTTATGGATAACTCCTCTACAAAAGAAGCCAGTGTGCTTACAGGACACTCTTTTCTTTGCTTGTCAGGACATGTGAAATGTTTCTGCACTGGGAGTTACTGCTCTTACCAGCACAAACCTCTTCTGTCATGATACCCAGTAGAGGATTCTGGGATTGACGTTAGTATCACTCCCACTGATGGCCTGGAACAGGTAGTTTTTTTTTTTTACTTTGTGTATATTATTGACCTTTTCTAACTAAATGTTCACTAGTGAACTGAACACTAACTGCATGTTGTATCAGTTTTTTGAACATTGTCTCATTAATGTTCAAGCTGTAACCTTTTCATGCTACAGGTTTCAGCTAACCTGTTGAAGCTATGGGGAGCTGTTGGAGCTGTCTGTACAGAGACTCCATCCAAGACACCCACCCCACCAAATTTAAGGTGCACATTTATAAACACCATTTTTGAAATTACAAGTAAATTTTACAAGATTGTCCTAAAAAATAATGGCTCTGTTAACCAGAAAATGCCGTGCGCTGAGGAGTTGGTGGTATTTCAGTCTGTAAATGACTGAAGTTTGTTACTTGCAGGTAACGAATGTGGATGATGAAGGGAATGAGCTTGGATCAGGGACGATGGAGCTCACCCAGACAGAGCTCATCCTGCACACACGCAAACGCGATGCCATCCGGTGGCCATACCTCTGCCTGCGTCGCTATGGATACGACTCCAACCTTTTCTCCTTCGAGAGCGGCCGACGCTGCCAGACAGGACAGGGTGAGCGCGGTTCTATTTAGATACCATCATCCTGGGTGGACAACTCTCGTTTGTGTACTGGATTGATATTTGGGTTTGTTGTCATCAGAGAATAAACTTTGCGTTCAGAATCACCACTGATTATTTAAATGTCCTAGGAATTCTCTGGGTTTCACAGTGCTTTATTACATTGTGTATGTTTGATTCTCCTTCTTGGACTACACAGAATCTTGGGGAAGTGATATGTCACATTTTTTGAAAGCAAATTATGTTTAGACATTTTTTTATATTTTATATATTTTTACATTTTATGTATTTTTTATTATCCACACAGTTTTTGATATCCAATACTTTTTTATAGTTTATGCCAACTGATTGGATCAGCTCACATCAAAAGGCAGTAGCCCTTGGTCTTCAACTGTGAGAGGGTGAAAAGACTACTATATGATGTATTGTAGCATACTGCCTCCTAGCGGCAAGATGAGTGATAAACAATGAAAAATTAGTGTTTTGAAATTTGGTATTTAAGTGTAGAACACAAAGAAAACACCGTTGCTCTTAGCAAAGCTAGATCCTTTTGCCCGTTTGTGGGATATTTGTATTGGATGTTTAATTTCAACATGCATGTGTTTTTTTCTCCTCAGTTTTGTTATTTATTCTCATGTTGTTTGTATGTAGTGAAAGCTGGAGTTAAAGTGTTCTGTCCTGTCCTTGCAGGGATCTTTGCATTTAAATGCTCTCGTGCAGAGGAGATCTTTAACCTCCTGCAGGAGCTGATGCAGTGCAACAGCATTAATGTGGTAGAGGAGCCCATGATCATGAGGCGGTCGAGCCACGCACCGGAGATGGACCTCCCTCGAACCCCGCAAACACCCAACAGTAAGACACACACACACACACACCCACACAAACACGCTGTCATGTCTCTTCAACACCATGTTAGTCTTTAAGATAACAATTCAATCTTAACTCAGAATTTAGGAACCTTTGTGAACACTCTGTACACTAACAAACAAGACCACTGCAAAGTAGTTCTTAGAGAAGTTATTTTCTGTAAACATTTGTAAACTGTAAATTGTCCAGAAAAATGTAAATGTGTAAATTGTATTCCTAATATATAAAACTTTAATTGTACCAGTGTAAATGCATGAACACCACCAGCGGTATGTACTGCAGCACAGAATACACCAGACTAGGTAGCACTAAAGCCTTTTATTCCTGTAGAATATATGAGAAATTGATATAAACAGTAACGGTAGAAATACATTTAGAATTTGATAGTGGTCCAGTATCTGTTGTGTATGTTCACACAACAGTTTTGCTGTATGCACTGCCATGTGAATACAATGGTTTGTTATATGTTATATCTGATGTAATAACACTCTATTTATTACTAAAGCTGTTAGGAAACCCTTAGAACAACACAGAAACTTGCATTTAGTTACATTAATGTACACTGAAAGAAAAATATGTGTTTATCACCTTAACTATGTGTGAATGGGTGAATTAACTTCATGTCTTTATTGTGCAGCTCCTGGATTTCCAATGCAGGCTTTCCCTAATGGATACCCTGGGTACCCTACGAGTGCAGACTCATCACAGCCCTCCCTCTCTGAAGACCACAGGCACACCCTCATGGGGATGGACGACCAGGTGAGGCAGATGCTCACACTCTCCAGTGTTTGCACACATGCACACTGAGCCTCAGAGCAATGTGGGGAAAGGAAGGCTTCTAAAAAAGACAATCATACCTGAGCAAACTATATCTTACTATTGCATTCTGCATGTGAACTATGTAAGCCTACACAGATCTTGAATCATGTGCACTAAACCCATGCCTGTTTCACCTGTGTCTGTAGACACACACCTATGTGAACACAGTGAGCATGGAGAGTGACCTGTCCAACCGCCACTGTGTGCACTCCTTACCTGAAGTGAGGCCCCCCACCTTTGCCGAGGCCTCCGCCGCTTCAGTCGTCCGTGGAGGCCAACCCAGCATGCACTGCTGCCCCATGGACGACCCTCACAAAGACCCTCAGGTCTTCCTCCAGCCCGGAGCTCAGGAGGTGAAGTTCATGCTGGGCCCCACCCCAGCACAGCGCCACCTGCTGGAACGAGACCGGCACGCGCCTCGGCCGCTCCGCGCGCCTGACGGCGGCTCCGAGACCGAGGGTGAGGACGCGCCGCCCATGCACATGTGCAACACGCACTCCTACCACCATTACCACCATCACCTCCACCGCCACCCCAGCATGGAGCCATGCCCGGGCAGCCAGCTGACGTACGAGAACATCAACGGGCTGCGAGGTGGCCGCAGGCAGCGGCTGAGCCCCAGCAGCGTGTCCCAGTCGCAGTCCGTGGGCTCGAGCAGCAGCAGCAGCACGGCCGGGGAGAGCCACCCCCACACACACCCGCACTCGCTGCCGCTGGCGCACGCGCACGCCGCCCCGCTGCCACCCCAGGCCTACGGCTGCGAGAGGGGGCCGGGCGCCGGCGGGCACCGCCGCTCCGCGCTGCTCAACTACGAGAACCTCCCGTCACTGCCGCCCGTCTGGGAGTACCGCGCCCTTCAGCGCGAGGAGGAAGAGGAGCAGGATGAAGACGAGGAAGATGACGAGTATGAGGAAGAAGAAGAGGAGGACTTTGATGATTATGAATATTCTGAGGGGCCTGGAACCCCAAATGGTTATCACCAGGAAGGTGGAGGCACCGGTGGGATTCATCGTGATGCTCTACAGAACTACGTCAACACAGAGCAGGTGGGAAAACTCACACGAAGACACACATCTATTCCTGCCATAGATCTAGCCGGTAGACCCCAGCAGTCTTCTGTTGTCTGAAAGATACAAATACATGCGCGCACACACATTGCTTTTACCATGTCTTATTTCCATTATACAGATACAGCCTCACACACGTCTCCGTCACGCATGTCCTCCCCACCCTCACCCTCCTGAGAGGGGGGGTCGAGTTTTCAGCTTTGATTTCCGCCGGCAGCGGGCAGGACGTGGAGCGGTCGCCAGTGCCGCCTACGAGCAACATGGCCGCCATCCGCCCCCTCCCCCCTCTCGCCAGCTCAACTACATCCAGGTGGACCTGGAGGCTGGGGCCTCAAGTTGCCCGGGACACGGAGGAGGGGGCGGGGCCCAAGTGCCGCAGAGACCGCCTCCCCTTAAGCGCGGCATGGCCGCTGCCGCGGCAGCCCCGGTATCCCGTCGTGGAGAGTGCTATGCCGTGATCGACTTGCAGAAGACAGCAGCCATGTCCAACCTTCAGAAAGCTCTCCCTCGCGATGATGGCACCTCACGAAAAACTCGCCACAACAGTACTGACCTGCCTCTGTGAGAAGGACACTAGAGGAATAACAGGAGAGAAAGAGTAGAATTATGGGTAAGGCAAGAGCAGAAAGGTAGAAGGATGGAGATCTGGTGGAATTATTAACCTTCTCAGCATTAAGTTAGATTCTTTGTCCCCACTCTCATATTTTTAACACTCAAATCAATTACTTATTGTTGATACAGTCAGGTGTGAGTAAGTATATTTGGCTAAATTTATATGAGTGAATGCAATTTTTAAAGAGGGTCCATAATTGTTTTTGGTACCAGATGACCTGGTTCTATTTTGGTACGTGTTTTGGTACAAACTGTAATGAAACCACCACTTAATAACTGGAGGCTTACAACTGTTGCAATGTTAAAGATTTACATGATAAAATAAGGTATTTTAAAGTAACAACCTCATAGAAAATGCATCTAGCTGTAGTCCCAAGCTGCTCTGTAATGGGCTAGCTGTAGTCCCAAGCTGCTCTGTAATGGGCTAGCTGTAGTCCCAAGCTGCTCTGTAACGGGCTAGCTGTAGTCCCAAGCTGCTCTGTAACGGGCTAGCTGCATTTTTTTCAGCTAGAAAAAGTCAAGATGAGCTCAAGTCAGAGTGTTTTGTGTCTAAAAGCTTGTTCATACACAGTCATTTTGCTCATGACCCATCTAGAGGTCATATTGTATATTTTGATCTTTATAACAAGTTTTTTTGCCTAGAGGACAAAATCCTATAAATTTGATTATGGAAGTCTATTCTTTCATTTAGAAAAGATCTTTCAAAAAGTCTCTTAGACTAAGATGTAGGCAGGAAAAGTTTGAGTAAGATGGGTAGCCTGTCGGTTCCCACTCCCCTAAAGGAAATAATGATCTGGGAGTGATTTATGTTCAACTATTACTGAAGTGCAAATCTGAGAGTGTGTGCTTATGTAAATCTATGATTTTGAATTGTGTAAACATCATAGACATACACATGCAGAGAGAAAGACATTCATTATTTTTTTATAACTGAAGAAAAATGTCATTCCATAAGCCTTAAGTAGGCAAATTATATTTATTTATTTTATGGGTATTTATGTATTTATTGATTTGTTCAATTTTGGTATTTAACACTTATATTTGAGGTACTGCAGGCGATGAGTGAAACCACAGAATCCAGCTTGCCATTGCTACTCTCTTAAGAATTGCAATTACATGCTAAATAATTATATTATAGTAACATATTGTGCCAAACAGCTGAATACTGAATAATGTGCCATTGGTGAATGTGGGATTTGAGGGCTAACTACAACAACAACTGAAAATAAAATGCAGCTGTACTCTACAACTACACAAAGATTATTATAAGCTATCCAGGGATATGACCTTGATGATTTCAACATGTTTACCTATTCCTTAAGAAATCCCATTTCTACATCCCAGTGAGGGACAGTTCAGGAATTTTGGTTTTACTGCATATTTGTTGAGTGACCTGGAAGTTCCAAAACCAGTCAGAATTCCAGGCAATGTTTGTCTGTTTCACCTACACTAAGAGGCAATCTGTATGTGTTAGCCTGAAGATATATCGTGAAATAGACTAATATGGATGCTGATTAGAATTCTGTAACTGACAGTTAATTATATGATGGATGGGGTGTTATTAATGGAAAGTTTTCTGCACAGAGAGTTTGCAGAATTTTAGTCCATGGCTAGAGTTAATCTAGGGTGTTTGGGTTAAGACAAGGGTGATGGGAAAAGACCCTAAATCCTTTGCTTGTCTTAAACAAGTCATTGGTTTCCATTTCATATAGCCTATTATGGACTTTCCACCAATTTTTCAAAATTTCAACATTGTGTAAATATACTTTAATATCAATGGGGAAATGTTCTGTTTCTCATATAACTCATATAATCATGATATTTATTACCGGTATTTTAATATTTTAAGTTTATGATTGCAAATACAGCCCCAACAGTCTATGTACTTACAGAAGCGTTGAGGTTGTCCATCTTGGAAATTTTGGAAAATTGGTGGAAAGTAATAGTGTTTTGCTGTTCAGGTGGGCAGCAATGAAGATCCAGGTTATCACACAGCAAGGAGCAGCCATACTGGACTGAATGAAAGGCCGTACTTAATTACAGTCACTTGGGATTTGACTTTGTCAAAAAGTACTGTTTTTAAATTATATCTGTAGGACCAGCATGAGAAAGAAGGTCTGGTCCTTCATCCTTTTTTGGGTTATATTAGACATTTGAGATCCTGTGTTTTCACTGTCACAAGGTATGCCAATTTTTAAATCCAAAAAGAACAAGGGTTTTTAGAAAGGTCACGTGTAAAACAAAATGAAATATAAGTTGAATAGATTTATACATTTATTAATTATATAAACCTGATATACATGCCCAGTACTTTGTTATTAGATAACTATTTAATAGGGCCTTGCATCTCACTGCAGTAAAGCTGTAAGAGGGTTAAACCAAACGAAATTAACCTGTAACACATACACTCATACAAGTACATTACAGTTTTTGTAATGAACTCTTAATAATGCGATGATACCCTATTTGGACACTTTTCAACACTTTTGAGAGAATCAATCTAGTTTTAACATCTATATTTTTGGTAAAATGGTGTGAAAAACATTTTGCAATAACAGCTATTGGAGTCATATCAACGTTTGTCTAAGTTGAAAGATGTTCTGTGGTAAGAACCATAGACTTGATTACCTTTCAAAGAGGTCTTGATCAGCACTAGGTTTGCTGTCTTTCTCAGGCCTTGTCTTGATACATGTGTGCTGTGGGAACTTAAATCAGGCTCTGGGCTAAGGGAAATTATATTTGTTTTAACTGTGAGAAGTGAGATCATAGATAACTTAATTGTGCCATAGGTGATTTTTGCCAATCAATCGTTGAAATGTATTGTTATTGGATTGCAGGAAAGTTAAGGTACAGTAGCACATATCCTGTTTTCGCTATTTGTGTGAGAACCTCTTTGTATTGTGAATCTTTTTTTTTCAGGGGTTTTTCCATGTTTATCATGATTTTTATTCCATTATCAGGGTAAATCTGAAGTAGCTCTTCGCTGTGAATCTCATGTCTCGGGTTGTGCACAGTGCACATGCTTTGGACCCAGACTAGTTGCACTGAAAAATATGAACAGGCCAGCAGTGATCCTACACTATTGTAAATCCCACTATAAACATATGAGTTTTCAAAATTTACAAAAAATGTTCAAGGTTTACTTAGCAATTACAAGTAATTAGAGACTTATCTGCAATCTTTGTTTCAGACTTTCCTGAATTTCAGTTTCCATCAAAACAACTATGTACCTCTCCTTTGATGCAATTTCATACTTGGTAACTGCATTCATGAAGTGCATTCATTGAGTGGAAGTTCTGTTTTCATCCCAAACCTGAGATGAATTTTCAACTGAAGAGGGTCTTGAAGGAAACCTAACTGAAAACTGAATGGCTTACTGGCAGTTGGGCTTCATATATTGTCTTAATAAGGCTTAGACAGAGCTCAATGACTGTGACGTACTGTACATTAATGTGACTGTGTGCCAAACGTGTCTGAGTAAGAGTGAAAGAGAGCAGTTCATGCGTGGACTCATTTAGAGCCTGCTGTTATGGAAGCTCTATGAACAGTCTTACTCTCTGTATGAATGTAACACAGAGACAAGCTTGTAAACCGTCCACATCAGGCGATTTACACTTGATGTTTCTATCCCCCCAGTGACGAAAAAAAGTGTTACTGTTTTGTCTTGGAATTTAAAAATTGGTTTTTTCCAGTTGGTTTCTTTGTATACAGTATTGACATTTTCTTGTAAGTATGTATCTCTGTGTGTGTACATAACATATATATGGGTATGCAGTGGCAGTCAGCTTCTCCTGTGTTCGTCGATGCAACACACACTACTTTTGCCACAGCAGTCAAATTGTAGGATAAAGAGTCCGTGCATTGAAATTCATTTCATTAGGTGGACAATGCATTGCCATCTCTGTACAAAGAGATGGGAACTCCAGTAGTGTGTTGTAGTTGCAGTCCTCTCCTTTCCCTCTTCCTCACAATGCAAAAGCAGGCATGCCCCATATTGAATGTTATTTTCAGTCATATAAACCTTTGAAGAGAAAGGCTTGTACAATAAAAATGAATGTGATTAAATGTAATGTCAATATTAAAAATGGAACTGTAAAGAAATATTTGTACTCACATGTAATTTTAAATGTCACATTCGGAAAGTGCCAAATATAGAAAACTAGAACATTAAAGGGTACATATTGTATGCACTATCCTGTTTAATTAGTTATAAAATTCTCATACAAACTATATTAAGACCTGGGCATATTTGAAAAGTATGTGGAGTGATCCACTACAAGAATATTTACATTTTCTCTCCTCTGTAACGATAGCAGTGCATCTGGAAACCTGTGTTATTTGTTTTGAACACAAATATTTCTTATTCCACCAAAACATCACATGTACCTCACATATAGATGTCATTTTAAGAATTGCTGACACTGAATAGGTCATCAAGGCTTTTCTATATAGTGGAATGACAGATGTCTAATTGTTTTGAGATCTTTTTAAATCCCTTCCCAGACTTATCTACAGCTTTCTTTATGAAGAAGAGAGTTCTCTCAGAGAGTTCTTTGGCTCTTACCATGGTGATACCAGTCATTTTAACAATCAAGAGTAAACCACACTAATTTCTGAGGTTTAAATAAGCCAGACTCCTCCACATTTTTCCACAACCATGGTATAATTATTTGGAGCTGATGTGGTGCACCTGCTTCTAATTTTAGGGTTTACGTAGTAATAAATGTGGGGGTATCCTAACTTTTTTCCTCACAAGAAAATTGCATTTTTAATAATTACATTTACCAAATTATTTTAAGACATTTGTTCGGTTTTATTTGTTTAGTTAGATTACCTCTATGTCAGAATTGTTAAAATGAAGATAAAATGTCCACATTTAAATACGTTAAAAAAGACAAAGCTTTTCATGGAGTGTCCTAATTTTTTCACATGTACATACACTCACCAGTCACTTTATTAGGTGTTGAACATGTTAATGCAAATATTTCATCAGCCAATCACACTGCAGCAATTCAATGCATTTAGACATGTAGACATGGTCAAAACAACCTACTGAAGTTCAGAGTATCAGAATGCGGAAAAAAATGACTTTGAACGTGATATAGTTGTTGGTCCTAGAAATGCTGCTCTGAGTATTTCAGAAACTTGGATTTTCATGCACAACCATCTCAAAGATTTACAGAGGATGGTCTGAAAAAGGTCAAATATTCTCTGGGCACAGCTTAGCACATTCATCATTACTGGCTGGCATTTTTACTCTCATCTTTTTATTTGCATACTGTTATAGGATTTGCCAATGTTATAACATGTTAATTATACATGTACATTAGTATGAATACATAGAATGCAAAGACTTTTCCCCGTCTTTTTGTGGACCATTGATCTGATAGTATCAACATAATCACTCACGCTGAAATCCAATGTTCCTTGGTTTTAGTTAATATACAGTGTAATGTCTAAATGTACTGTCCTTTATTCCCATCACCTGTAAACGTGTAAGTATAGATACTGATCAACATAAAATTCTATTGGTCATTATAAAAGCACGGAGGAAGGGGAGAGAAGACATTGAATCCATGTTGCATTTTAAACCTGTGCTATTTAAACAGTTTCACATGAACAAGATTGGCCAACTGTGTTAAATATACTCGGCCTCAAAAGCTGACATTCCATATATATATGTGTGTAATAAGATGGTTTATATATAATTTTTAAATGATCACACATTATAATAGTATGTAAAAGCAATGATGTCATTTACCTCAAAGTAAACTTAGAATAAAATCTGACCACTAAAAAAAAGGTGTTCAGCCACACATTACAAATCATGAGTTTTTATTTATTTAAAAAACTGTACAAAATTGTAAGACATAAAGAGGAACAGTCAAATATTTCAGTTAGGTAGAGTCACCCTGAGGATCTTTATGTCATCAACTGGGCGATCTTGACTGCTGGTCTCCACCATCCCAATTCGATTAAGGACACTCATGCCCTGGCAAACTCGACCAAATATACTGTGTTTGCCGTCAAGCCACTGAGTGGGAGCTAGGGTCAGAAAAAACTGACTCCCGTTTGTGTCTGGGCCTGCGTTAGCCATCGCCAGAATTCCAGCACCTAGACAACAATAAGGACAACAGTGATCATTTTACTCCACATAGTCTGCAAAATGATAAACAGCTCCTCATCACTTAGATGTTTATTGAGAGACATTGGCTATGGTAAATGCCACCTGTGAATTTCAGTTCTGGGTGAAGTTCGTCTTCAAACTGTTTTCCATATATAGATGCACCGCCACGGCCTGATGGGTCAGAAATAAACAAAAGTTATAATGTATACAGAGTGAGGAAAATCCACTAGAATAATATAGTTACAGAAACAAAGCTATTTGAATTCAATGTCCACACAATTTGACATGGCTTACCAGTTCCTGTTGGGTCACCCCCCTGAACCATGAAGTCTTTGATGATACGATGGAACTTGGTACTGCTATAATAACCTCTTCTGCCAAGTTCAGCGAAGTTCTTGCAGGTTTTAGGAGCGTGCTTCCAATATAACTCCAACACGATTGTTCCCATACTAAAAACAATCAAAACAACATTAAACATAACCTTTTATCTAGCTACACCTATTCGTTGAGTCGTATGAAGTGTTACGCCGTAGTACAGAGATCTCACCAATTCTTACGCAGCACCAATTTAGCGAAATAGACGTGTTTAAGTAACTCTATGAGTAATTGATAGATTACGCACGCCACATCAATATTAGAGCGAATATCCGTATAGCTGCAAAGAAATTATTCAAAAGGGTTTGTCAGACGTGGCTAACATTTCCATGAAATCTATCGCCAGTCGCACAGCGAGTCAACTAACTAATTAACTCCGATAGCTATCGATGTACTGGAAATTGAACCCTCCCACTCATTCATTCTGAAATAATGTAGTTATAGCTAACGTGTTTGGACTTACGTGGTCTCAAGCGAAACCGTAGAAGGCTGCCATGAATCGGGTGGTATTCCTGCCATTGCTGGTTATAAAGTGAAGAGTGAGTGAGTAATAAAACTAGTTCGTTAGCTAGCTAAACCCACATGAAAAATGTTGGTCTTGATAAGGAAGTGATTGGTGTGTTGTTGCAAAGAAAAGCACAATATCTTCATGTACTACCATCTAGTGGAGTGGAGGAGGATGAGCTCTCTTCACTGAGGGGTCATGTTGTATGTAAATGTAAGGTAGCACATGAAGGTATTCTTCTCTTTGCACATCACGCGAATCACTTCCTTTTACAACTTTGTAAACATTAGTTAATATACGTTTAATATAACCTTTGAATACAAATGAATGATTTTTACATATTTGTAACATTTAACCACTTGCCCAGTCACTCGCTCACCCTTCATGTGTTTTACAACCTGTAATGTCAGGAATGCCACCAGAAGGAAAAGGAAAAAACCAAGAATGTTGCCTTTTTCAGTGTTCATCCCCCCAGTATTTGAAAATAGCTTGAGGCAAAACTGTCTTCAGGTGTAAAGTAAATACATAGCAAGATGACAGACTAAAGGGGACATCAGTTGTTAGCATCATGACTTACAAAGCAAATTAAAGGGGAAAAGGACTCGAGGTTTGATTGACAACAGATAGTTGTAGTATATGACTGCTTTAAATTTAGGTTAGCTAATCATTGGATTTCCCCAGTCAAATGTTGTGCCTTGGCTTATTCACTGTTCTTTGTTTTTTTTTTTTTAAAAAAAAAGTCTAATGTGATTTCAAGTAACATATGAAAGATTATGCCTTTCCTTTCACAGGAAGCCACCCAGATTCTTGTGCAGACTCTTGTCATCTCTAAGCTCGACTACTGCAACTTGTAACTTGGTGGTCTTGCTGGTGATGGGGAAAAATGTGCTTTTTTTCCATCACCCTTATCACTGTTGTAATGTAATTTGTATATGTTAGGTCACTTACCATTGGGTTCTTCAGTCTTCCTTTGACTTAACCTCAGTCACCATAGAAACCTCAGACCAATCAAAACTGTTGTCAAATGTGTAAACACACTACAAATAGTTTTCATGTGTGTTTCTAAAAAAAGAATGTAGAAGGACCAACCATAACTGGGACATCTTGTCTGATGGTCCAGTGCAGATAATATCACCCTAATCCATTTCAGTTTAAATCATGAGAGTGGCTGGACAGTGGAAAATGACAAAATGCAGCCGCTGAGATGACAATAATGAATTTGGCTAATTAAAAAAAAAAAAAAAAATCATGGGCCCCCATTGAACTGCTAATTGTACATTCAAATAACTGCATTTACACTGTTAAAAGGTAAAAAATAATGACTATTAATTAAAGGATTCTAATGAGTTATTAGTGATGTTGTGTAACATGCTGTAAAAGCATATATTTATTGAATGCTTAATTAGCAATTGATTTTAAATACACTTTGATCTAATCCAATGAGACTAAATGTATGTGCTCAAAATAATACATGTGTTTCAAAATAATACACAGTGAGTATTACCAGACAAACACATTTATCAGACAAACATATTTTTATTATTTTTAAGTTTATTATGAATAAAATTAGAATTACACATTAAAAGCATACTTTTAAATATGTTAATACACATAATTCAGTAATGGCTTTACAAATTCAAGATTCCGATTGCACCAAATTAAATGTGTAATCACTCTATTAAAATGTCATGATATTAAAAAGGATCGCATTCCGATGTGTGTAAAAATGTCCTGGATTGACTTGAGGGTAGCAAGGATGTCAGAATGATGATAATCTTCCTTGATTGGCGGCATTACCAGGCAGTATTAGAGAGAGTAAAAACGTCTAAACTTGCCTGGTAAGACGCAAATCAGAGGATTTTGTACAGGCAGAGTGAAGGAGTCTGAGAGGAATCATACTCTGTGGCAACACTGCACGAAAACAGAAAGTGGGAGAGAAAAAGAATTAGATGTGAAAAATTGCGTTTTAGTACAGCCAGTGTGCAGTGTGATGAGCAATAGAAGAGGATTATGGGAGGTTTATGGAAATCAATAGAACAGTACACATGCTGCTGTTGGTGGGGGGTAGGGACAAAGTAAAGAAAGGTTTGGTTACACTAGACTTTAAGAGCAGGCCCTTGGCAAACATTACCTTGAACATGACATGGTTGTTAAATGTTGTTTTGTGTAATACCCAGCCCATGAAGACTGGACATACAGTGTGCAGCATTATCTGGGTATACATAATTTTGGTCAAATGTTCTATATTATGAATGAAAAATAGTTAGAATGTGTATCAGTGAGACATGTATTATCAAATCAGGCATATTGGCTCTACTACTAATATAAAATAACTCTTAACTCCCCTCGTGTAACCCTACTTTATTTATGGTACTATTAAGCTTTTCAGTGTCAGCAATAACTTCCTCTCACTTCACCATACAGAGTAAAAAACTGGACTTTTTCCCCTCACACAGATCTCAGGTGTCACCCACACAATAAGCAATGCGGGTAGGGCTGGTTGGACCAATCACTGGTTGACAGAGTACACTATTAGGGTTTTTTGTGTGTTTGTCTGTGTTGGGGGAGGTGGGAGGGGGACTCTGACACCAGGTAGTCATAGTATAAGTAACAGGTAACAGGTGCAATATAACAGGGTGGGGTGGAAAAACTAATGGGTGAATTTGAATCTCACGACAATAGCAGGATGTAAGGGGTGGGTGGTCTGTAGTCCAACCAGCCTCAGCACATTTTATTATATAATTTTCTTCTTTTTGTGTTCATAATTTCAGTTAGAAAAAGTATTTGTGTTATTTTTACCTACTTTATGAGATGGAACTTGTACTGTGGAACTTTAGTTTTAACTAAAGGCAACAACTTTGCCTTTTTAATACTGTTTTAGTTATAGGCAATTACACATGACACAGGTCCCATCTTAGGATTGTTTCTGATGACTTGTTGAGTTCCATTCTGAGAATGACACAATGCAGGTGTTTGTGTACCAAATGATTCAAATCTTCACATCATGACTTGTCTTTGCTCGTCGCTCCCAGTGCTCCCAGTGTGCATCATTACCAGACAGTGTTAGAACGCCAGTGATCAGCCCAACACTGCCGGGTAAGATGTGCCCTGAGAGCAGAGAAGTAACATCACCTCATAATTCCACCTCATTTGTTTCCACTTATCAGCTTACAGCGAATTACTTAAGACTTAAGAGGACGCTTTGGTCTTCAGAAAATGGAATGACTTAGGAATTACAGTTGTGTTCCATTAGTGCTGTATGTGTGTGTGGGTACATGTGTATATATTTAGTGATGTCCCGTAGATGACCAACTGCATCATTACCAGGCAGTATTAGAGAATAGTATAACATCCAAAACTACCTCGTAAGATGGAGATGACCATCCTCGTAATCCTGTTTGTTGATCTCACCTTCATAAGAAGTTATAACGTCTGCTATGCATTTTTCAAAACTCAAATCACCATGCTGTGCACACTAAAATGTGTAAATGAAGGAAAAATAGTCGTTTTAAGTGATTGTTAATTATCTGCTTGTTTGTTAATTATCTAGTTATTTTCATATGTTCCTGCACATCTATTCATAAGAAATATATGTTTACACCTTTGATGGAACAATTCATGTCCAGCTTTGTCTTCCTCTCTTGTGTTCTTCTCTTTTGAAATATAGATATGATACATTTTAAAATGCATACATTTAACATATATAACACATTTGTGATATCTGAAAGTGTTGTTAACCAACAATAAATAGACATCTTAAAAAGACAACAAATCATTGTTAAGTGCTTTTAAACTATCTTATGTCATTTAATACACTTTAATGAAATACAATGTATGATTAATTATATATTAAAAAAATTAAAACCTTAACTGAAATCATGCAGAGCCTCCCGTTGTCTGCATTTATTCAATATAACTTGTAGCATTTGGAAAGTCACACCTACCAAGTCATAGCACAAATGTACCTAGACTAATTAACACCCCAACTCCTGTTTCTCAGGTAACCATTACCTTAGAGTGATCACCAGGAAAGTCTAAGCCCAGGAGAGTTAAACTAGTTGGCTGCATCTTCATCAAAACAAAACTGTCTAGAGCATGTGACACACCATTTGAACAGGCCATCGCAGTGCCAACGAAAGTGCTTAGTCATGCTTATCAAAATGGCACCCTTGTCACATACACCTGAGCCTGCACCTGACTGACCTCTCACCTGTATTGCATACATTGACGTACGTCAGATAAGTTATTCGCTACTGAAACCAAACCCATACAAAGGAATCCTAATATAAATCTGTCCATGTTTCACTTTCCTTACATGTCTGCTAGAATGATTTCTCATAATTAATTAAAAAATTATTAATCTCTCTGCTTCTCTTGCTCTCCGTCTCACTCTCTCTACCTAATCTGCATCAGTAAGATGGTGGCAAGTTTTATTTAGGCCCCTCACTAATTATAACAATAAAATGTAATTGAGCGCTCCTATGTAGTGGTGTAGAAGCTGTTTTAAAGAAGATTAATAAAAATATCAAGTCTTTTGTAGTTGTAATAATCAGCACTAAACGTAAAAAGACAATATAGTTATTGAATTATCAGAGGTTTAAAATTTCAGTACATTATAACCTAAATGCATTAAAATTCTGCTTCAGGTACACACAGTGCATCTTCTCTGTTTAGTATTCAAACATATAACTTATAGTTTTCTTTCTGTTTGTTTTGAACTGACCCAACAGGTTTGTCAGGTCATGGAAGGTATAGTTAATCTGTTAAACAGATATATTTCCTTGTACTAATGTACAAATCTAAATATTATAAAATTTTCACATACACCAGGTTTTATACCAATTTGTAGTAGTTGCAGTAATGTTTCTGGATATTTCATTTTAAAAGTTGAGTTTTTATAAAAACTCATGTAACCAATCCTAAAAGTGACAATATTACAAATAAAGAAGGAAAGAAGAAAATTGTTATAGATAAGTTACCCTATTGATTCTTGCTGTGGTCATTCAGTACGCAGTGGTGAACAAGAGATGCCATTGTGCCGTCGTGTTGTGTTGCTTTAGCCAAAGAAGTTCACTTCCTGCTCCTTCCATTTGTTGAAGGACCAACTCTTCCTTCCACGTTGGCTGAAAGTTCACAAACCAGTTTCAGTAGAGCTGCTGATGTTATGGAGACATAAAAACAGCAGAACAATAGAAGTGGAATCTCAAGCACTACAAGAAACACAATCTCCTTAAGCTCCTGAAGCGAAGAAACTGCTCCTACAAAAAGATCTGGGTTTTCAGGTACACCTTGGAGCCCTGCCCAGGTATCATTTTCGTGTGGTGGCCAATCCTTGTGCTCCATGCATACTCAGGTGTGTCTCATGCCCTATGATTGGTTAGGTGACCAGAGAAGTCCACCAGAATTCATGAGGTAAGTTTTTAAGAAACCACACCCCTTACACACTCTTTCTCTAGCTCAACATATTTCAGCAACACGTGAAGAATCAGATTCCTGTATTTCAGGATAAGCACATTTAGAGCAAAGAAAAAAGAGCATTTCTGTATCTACATCGTTTCAAGAAAACTCCCTAGCACTGACTTCAAGTCAGTGTATATAACAAGAATAACTACGAGTGAAGATTGATAAAAGATTGCGTATCTTACATAACTTTGTCCCTCTAGCACAGTTTTATTTTTTAGTTTTCTAAATGAATCTCACTCCTCTGCCTGTTTAAAAGTATTGCAAAAAATGTGAATATCAAAAATACCTGGTGTTTCATTACTACATGATATTTTAGATTTAAGGAAACAAATATAATAATAAAAAATAAAATATTTTTAGTGATTAATTTTGCTTATCATGACAGGGAATTGAACCGAACATTCATGCGTAACTTTTATACTGGTTGTTTGTGCTTTAATATATACACTTAGCATGCCTGTTGAATTTATGCATTATCTTTATATAAAGAATTGTATGTTAATAATATGTAATGTGACAAGCTTGCTAATACAGACGTTAACAAGATATTAATTAAAATCACCCTGGAGAGATTTGTGAAACTTTTCTTTTGTGGGTATATTTGTATATAATATACAAACTTTACCCAAATTAAAATGTGTTCTGTTAATATGTTTTAGAGGTATTTTCTTGAATTTCTTGTTTTTTAAATTGGACAGAAGGTCTGACTTTCCACTGGTATGGATTATACCCTGGGACACTGTTCAGAATTGTAACCCAGGTGACAGTTCACCGCTGTACCTTCTTCTACCAGTGCAGCCTGCTAATGAGCTCCCAGATGTGGGTTTATGTGTGGCAGGGTGGTGGTGCAGTGGAACACTGGGATCAGCTGGCTATTATAGCAGCCCCCAGGGAACACGTGCAACCCAGGCTCACAACAAAACAATCCCCACTACCATTCCCGCCAGCGCTGAGCCCACTCATGCAGAAAAAGAGAAAGGGACAGAGAGTGTGTTTCTGTCCAGGGGGACACTTGACCTGAGGGATTACTAAGGAGTCCACAGGAGTTGTCAGGGCTCTCCTGCTCACAAACACTCCTTTGTCCCTTGGTTTATTTCATAACTTTCTCCTCTGGGTAGGAGTATGGAAAAAATGTTTGTGGGATCAACTGTAAAAAAAATACAGTAAACGTGATATTTGTTGTTGATCTAACTCACTGCATGAATATTATGCAAAATGACTGTAGATGGTAGATACAGTAAGGCCCTATGCGGCATGAGAACAATTTTGCTACTTTTATTACTTTTCATGAGTGTGAATTCCGGAATGAACATAGCTTAACATCTGTAAGATGAGCTATTTGATTTTTAAACAAAATAAAGCCCACTAACCTGCACACTGCAATGTCAGTGCACTGACAGTAATAATTAAAGACTTTGTCATTAAACTTGAGGAATATTTGTGCGCTTACACTCAACAAACAATTTTAAGGGTTCACAGATTTTCCAGTCACTTTCCTTGATACAGTGGATCATGCTGTGTGGAATTCTAACCTTCACCTCCACTCTTAATGAGGGTTGGGAAAGACTTGTGTTGGTCAGGGTCTAGGCCTGCCAGCTGGGTTATTAATCATGGAAAAATGAACACAACCCACTGATTACTGAATTTTAATTAGTTCATAAGAAAATGACAAACACACAAGAGAATGACTGAAAAGAATGAATTATCCTAAAAAACTGTGGCCTTATGCTTATAAATAAGCATAATCATATCACTATTTAGTCTCATAGGATACTTATTGAATCGGGCTTATATAAAAGCTCCATTACTTTTACTATCTTTTCGTACTATGGACTACTTTTTAGAATACCTTTACTTTTTCCAATTCACCTCCAAAGAAGAAATATTTGTAATACAGCCAAAAGAATAAATGCAGTAGAACGAATAATACTGCAGGTGGCGATACGTGGCGATATGATAGATGGTGCATATTCCCGAAGAACTTCAGCTGGAAATCTCCTTCACATTCAGCTGGAAATCTCCTTGCAGTCCTTCCTTCACCGCTAACTGCTTTCTCTTCTCCAAGGTATAAGTATGGTATATTGCATATATGATTGTGTATGTTTATTATTGCATAGCCTAAAGCAAATGTCCAGAGATTAAATTCTTTGCGTAGCGGTTTCTCAATACAATCTAGAGGAGGTTTGCTAGACAGTTTAGCTTCCTAGCTAATAATTTGCCTGCTATGAACCTGCAAGATAGCCCTAGCATAGGCTAGCTTTCAAGGTTATGCGGGATTGATTTTGTGAAGTAGGTAGCTAGCAAACTACCGACATTTAAGATATCTAATCATATACGTTCTGGCATCCTGGTCTTACAGAGCCATAGAAACGACTCCGTTACGTATTAAACATAAACCTACCAAGGGGAGTCTGAGACTCCATGGGTCGCTCTTATTTTTTATCAGTCATTATTTGTCTGCAAGAGAGAAATTTGATCGTTTGCCTCTAGAATTAATCAACGTTAGCTGCTCTCCATAAAAGGAGAAGTCTTAGTTTAATCCTAAAACAGTGTTATAAACCGAGGAATACACATTTGTAAACGTGTAACTAGTTTATTTTTTAATTATCTATCTAATTAGTTAGGCTGCATACTGTTTGCTGCATGGTTCAGATGCGAGATCATACACGTTAGAGCAGACATGACGCAAAAGCCTTCAGAAGCCTTTCCAGAGAGGCTGTCTGTAATGATTGATGAGTGACATTGGTTAATCTAATTAGTGGTTAGCCCTAAGCACTTGTTTCAGGTGCAAAGCTGCTAATTTCATGTAATAAACGTCATAAATAAAATTTACTATGTTTTAATGAAAATATATGAAATATAATGAAATATAAATATGTGTCGATTTGTGGCGCGTTAGCGGATTTAAATATGCTGACAAATAGAACAGGCGCTCAATCTTCCGGGTGAGTATTTAATGAATGAAGTATACGCTGACATGGTGAAATGCATCAACAGGACATTTGTAGTAGTTCATATACTGAGAATCAGGACATGTAATTTTTAGTTTCTAAAACAATGGATACCAAACTCTAGTTCCTTGTTTGATCCTTTTCAGCAACATGTCAATCTTAAGGATCCTTGCACGTGAGATTTTTGACTCGAGAGGAAACCCTACCGTTGAAGTGGACCTTTACACGGACAAAGGTGATTCTCCGCGTCCATGGTTTTTTTTAGGGAGATTTGTATATTCTCAGACTAATATTGATCTAATGTTAAGGTCTTATTGACCTCTTTTAGGACTTGCATCTGTTTGTTTTGGTCTTTACAGGGCTGTTTCGAGCTGCTGTTCCTAGTGGAGCATCCACTGGCATCTATGAGGCGTTGGAGCTGAGAGACAATGATAAATCCAAGTACCTGGGCAAAGGTGTGTGACATTACACAGTCATATTTGCACCAATGGCATCATAATTAGTTTGGGTGGGTGGGTGGGTGTGTATATTTTTTTACTGAAAAACTTAATTCTATTGAGATAATGAAGTTCTATTACCACAAAAGCAAAACATTTATTTCTAGATTGTATTCTATGATTTGTTTTGTTTTGTTTATGGAACATTTTTTTGGGATTACACACTGTGTGCTTTCTGTCTTTTTACCCTCTTCTCCAATGCAGCCTTTTCTTTTTCTCTATTAGATATGACATAGAGACCCTTTAGATGTACTGATTTTTTTATGGGCCCATCTTTTTATTGCCAGGTAATTTTAACACAAGGTCATTGAAATTTAGCATGAGGAATGAAAAAAAATGGTACCGTTTCAGGTAGATCAAATTACAGTTACAGTTGAGCAGCAAAGCCATGCATGCCTGGTGATCTGAAATCTGGATGAGCATGAAACATCTAGAACTATTTTATTATACAACAAATCAAATTGGATTGATAGGATTTTGCATTGAGTTAATCACCATAAAAGGTGTAGGGTGGGATGATATTCAGTAGATTGCAATTGATGTGTGTCTTTTCTAACCAATATCTGGAAATTACTAACTTGGCTATTAAAGAACCTGAGTTTTGCCATTGTATGTGATCATCCAGTGCATGCAAGAGAAGGTTGTTGATGCTGGGATGTGCTTCTGACTCCATGCACTTTACACTTACATATGTCATTGTTGATACTCATGCTACATCTGGTTTTCTATGACAAAAAGCACAGATTATATTATTTTTCAGATTGTATGTATTAATACTTTTATATTATTATGGGATTTTATGTGCTCCAGGTGTCTCAAAGGCTGTTGAGCATGTCAATCAAACTATTGCACCTGCACTCATTGCACAGGTAACAGAACTTTTTGAATCATGTGACAAGACATGTTTTTATTTATGATTGTGGTCTTGTGCTGGATGGTATGTCAATACTTTGTTTTTTCCTTTCTATATTAGGGAATCCCTGTAGTTGAGCAAGAGAACATTGATCAGTTCATGCTAGAATTGGATGGAACTGATAACAAGTGTAAGCTCTGCACAAGGTTACACAACATACACCTAAATGTTTGCATTGCAAGTGTGCCACTGATCATAAGGTCTTAGGAATGCTCGACTTAAATGTAACTCTTATCTCTGTGTTCTTCCATTTCACATCTCAGCTAAATTTGGTGCTAATGCCATCCTGGGCGTATCGCTGGCTGTGTGCAAGGCAGGTGCTGCAGAGAAAGGCGTCCCTCTGTATCGACATATTGCTGACCTTGCAGGAAAGCCAGAGGTCATCCTGCCAGTGCCGGTGAGAAAGGCCGAGATATGACAACGCTTAGTCTAGCTGAAAACATGCACTTGCCTGTCCTTTTAAAATTAATTTTAGCAGGTGCGCATGTGGTTTCATTTTAATTTAGTTAATTTATGTGTATTAATGAATACAGATATTGAGGGGAAATGGCTTGCAGCACCACAGTAGGGTAAACCTACCCTTTCTCTCGATGGTTTAATCCCAGCTCACATTCCCCATTATTGGGTGAAAAAATCCAACACTTAGGGAATTCTGCTTTGATAAGAATTGTTACAGTCCTTAAATATTTGCCTTGCCTGCACTCTCCCTCAAGGCCTTTAACGTGATAAATGGTGGCTCCCATGCGGGCAACAAACTGGCCATGCAGGAGTTCATGATCCTGCCAGTGGGAGCCAGCAGCTTTAAGGAGGCCATGCGCATTGGTGCAGAGGTCTACCACAACCTGAAGAATGTCATCAAGGAGAAGTATGGCAAGGATGCCACTAATGTCGGGGATGAGGGTGGATTTGCCCCAAACATCCTGGAGAATAAGGAAGGTAGTGGAGATACTGTTATTGCATCTGTGATACTGAAGTAACACTGTTTGAAAGCTAACTGTGGTACTTGTGTTCAAAGCCCTGGAGCTGCTTAAGGATGCCATTGGCAAAGCAGGCTACACAGATGAGATCGTGATCGGCATGGATGTAGCAGCCTCAGAGTTCTACCGCGATGGAAAGTATGATCTTGACTTCAAGTCACCTGATGATCCCAGCCGTTACATTACTTCTGATGAGCTTGCAGAACTTTACAAGAGCTTTGTGCAGGAATACCCAGGTAACCACTGCTGGATTTTAATATGTGATTTGTGATGTGTGATACATTTTTAATATGTGATGCATCCCCCCCCCCCCCCCCAAGTGGTGTCCATCGAAGATCCATTTGACCAGGATGACTGGGAGGCCTGGGCCAATTTTACTGGAAGTACGGACATCCAGGTTGTAGGTGATGACTTGACTGTGACCAACCCCAAACGCATTTCAAAAGCAGTGGATCAGAAGGCCTGTAACTGCCTTCTACTCAAAGTGAACCAGATTGGCACTGTGACCGAGTCCTTGAAAGCGTGAGTTTCCGATCTCTAATGGGGCATAGTGTAGTGAATGATTTTGGATAAAGGTTTCCTAAAATAACACAAGCGTGTATGAGCTGTACGAGTATAAGATGAATGGCAGGCTGTCATCATGCTGTATTACGCCCTGTAGCTGCACCATGGCCCAGTCCAGTGGGTGGGGTGTGATGGTGAGTCATCGCTCAGGAGAGACAGAGGACACCTTCATTGCTGACCTGGTGGTGGGTCTGTGTACAGGACAGGTATGTAGTATTATAACTCTTATTTCCTCCTAGCTGGAATTTAAATGTAGGTACAACATGCCTTTTTCAAGATTTACAATATATTTACAATCTGTTCACAAGATTACTTGGCATAACTCATCTTAACAACTAGCTTTTTTGAATCACCAATGCAATTAAATGCATTTTTATAATCATTTGCAGTAACTATCGTTTGCTTTTTTTTTCTCTCCTCCTTATTCAGATTAAAACAGGAGCACCCTGTCGTTCCGAACGCCTGGCCAAATACAACCAGATCCTCAGGTGTCGTTCTTCATCATCTTAACGCGATCCACATGTGAACATGTTGGATGTAGATATAGCGTGTTGATCTTTGTTCATATCCTGTTAAAATATGGAACTATTGGGGAAATTCTATGATCGTTAAGAAATTTAATTATTGGGATATTTTCCATCTGTCCAAGCACCTTGAACAAATGGTCCCCACATGGACATCCTGGTCAAATCTGAGGGTATCTGAGCTGCTTTAGTATTACCTCTAAGCAAATCCACAGCTCCCCATTTAACCTCTGCGCTACTCTGTCCTCATTGTACATGTGACGAAGCCTAGATGATGCCATGCATCACGATGCCCCAAACACAGCTTTACTTGATGCTTATATATTCTGTTAAATGTGATTTTCTACAATTTTGTGGTGTTGAAACCTTTTTCTGTCATTTTTCATTCATTACAAATGTAATACTCTTGCTCTCATTATTGATGGATAGATTGGATGCGGTCGTATTAGTTGAAAGATTACAGGTGTAGTACTACAAATGTGTGGCTTTGGCAGAGTGACTAAAGACATGATCTGACCTTTGCATTCTATATAATTGACACAGTTGTTTACTGAGTCTTTTCCCATTCTGTGTGCACAGGATTGAAGAGGAACTGGGAGATAAAGCTCGCTTTGCAGGGAAGAGCTTCAGAAACCCACTGAACTGAGGCTGAACCACTGAATACAGTTCAGACCAGTTATAGCAGTATATGAGAACTTGCTAGGAAACTAGTAAAATAGAAAGCACCTATAGGTGCTGTATGTTTGACAGTGTTGTAAGATTCGGTTGATCTGCAAAGCTACTTGAATAAGATGTAATATTAATATTTATGAAACGTGGTCTGAAGGTTAGTGTTGTGAAATAATACTTTACTGATGAGTGCAATTATATAGATCTAATTGTGCAATGAAGAAACTTGTGGAGTTTAATAAAAGTATATCTAAGAAACACATTTCAGCATGTAATGATTAAGTGAAACCAACTGAGAAAAAAAAACAAAATGTGTGTGTGTGTGTGTGTGTTTTATTCATTTAGATGCTGGATAGGTAAGAATTGTTAAAGTGTAATGGAAATTTAGTTAGCTCTTTGCATGCATTGTGAGGGAAATAATCCAGTGCTGTTCTGATAGCCTCCTTATTTTCTGTTTGTGTGTGTGCGTGCGTGCGTACGTATGCATGTATATACAAATATACACAATGTTTACATGTACACACATGATTTCTTTCATACGCACAGTACGACAATTACGTTAGAATTAATAAACAGATTAAATGAATGTTTAATAACAAATATATAGTATTTGCTTTACTTGGCTATGAGTGGAAGTTATCCGTGCATGGGTAAAGAACGTTAGCTACATACCTACCGTAACGGAAGTTGAATAAATGTGGCGTAGATGCTTTGGGTTCAACACGGGGGGGAGGGGAACGGCAATACACCTTTATTCGGTTGTTTTAATAAGTGTGCAGTTGGGTGCATTTTGAACTGTGCACGATAATACCGTTAAGGTCGATACTGCTCTGAAAGGCCCCGATCACAAGGTTAGGTAGCTAGTTTACTATTTTTCGTTTTACAGTTTACAATCTACGCCCCCGTCGACAGTTGAATCGGATTGTCTACATTCCGGGCAGTCTTGATTTTCTCGTTCATTTCTTAACGGATAGACCGGACACGGAGATGATTCCATTACCGATGGTCGCGACGGCACATGCTCAGTTATGCTTATGGAAGGGGATCTCGGTAGGCTGTGCGTGAAGACTGAGGTCATCGCCTGAGCTCGGAAAAAATACTCGGCGTAGCCTCCATTTTGAGTAGTATGAAATAGGGGAATAGCATAGTTTTGAGCCGACGCAGAACCAAACAATCTGTAAACACAACCGAAAGAGCCTCCGCCATGGACGACTTATTCAGTCCGCGAAGGTTTGTTGGGTTTCTTTCCATTACCGATGCCTTGTGTTTGTCTACCCTTGCATTTTGCCAGACACCGCAAATACTTTTGCATTCTACTGCAAATGTAGCTTAGATGGTTATGAACTTGACAGCTTGCTTCGCTCGGCTACACACAGAAGCGAAGCGAATGCTAGCTAGCAATCTTGACAAGAAGGAAAATGGGACAGATGCTGATTATCAACCATGGCGGATGGTCATTTAATTTCGTGCTGCATTTTATAGCCAATGCTGTGTTTACAAGTTACTTATGTTTCCCTACTTATTAGTCTTAATTATTCTCGAGGAAGGAATTCTCTGTGCATTGGTTATTTTTTTGTGGCGTTAGCGAAAACCGATAAAATGGCATAATAAATTCGTGCATTTATTTTTAAAGATGTAAAATGTAAATACTTGTTTACACAGCTATAAGTTATATGATTCTGTACTCTCGTTTGCAAAATTACTCATTTCCAATAAGTATATGTTTAAGCCCTGTTTATATAACCTTTGGAGGGAACGATGCCGACGGGCGTAGATTGGCTAGTAGAGATAAATGGGTGGGATTTAGATTGATAATCCTGACTGCTGATAGGCAAATGACGTGTTGTGATTAACACTGAAAATGAGGCGATTTAAAAGGGTGGAAACATCAAAGAAGTACCCGCCATGACGCAGCTCAAACTTTTCCAAGTGCATCTGAATGGAATAAAAAGGGTGGAACTTGTGGATATCGTTGTTTTGATGTGTAACTTCACAAAGAGCGTTTTCCTACATATTTAGGATCACGGATATTGTGTAGCAGTTATTGAACTGTCCTGATTTTTTTTGACGATCTTTTATTATTATTTTTATTCCCGTTTTTAAAATTTGTCTGTTTTGGTGGGATTGTCTTCCCCTGTTGACTTTTTATGATTTGTGATTTGTTGATTCGTCAGCTTGACTTGATTTACAAATATTACTAGTATATTACTGGCATTAGATATGTTGTCTTCTTTCTGGATAAACCATGCTTTAAGGGAAGCAACATGCAGATATCTGTGCTGCATGTTTTCAAGACTAATAAGGCTTTTGTGTTTCAGGCAGCTGAACAGCACACAAGGAGAGATTCGAGTGGGTCCGAGTCATCAGGTAGATGAAAACCGTACCCATTAGATCCTACTGGAACAAGTACTAAAGGAATAAAAAAACAATAATAAAAAAAAAAACCCAACTAATAATAGATGCTTACTTTTGAATGTATTACCCTGTAGTATTCATTTATGACCATAGTATTAATGTAGAACAAGATGCTAATTGTGATTGCCAAAGTCCATGCATGTGATATTGGCGTTGTTTGTACCTGTGCAGGCCAAACTCCCTGAGCTGCAACCTCTGCCTGCTCCCAGTACACACTCAGTCACAGAGAAAGAGGAGCTTGTCTGGACACCGGGGGTCAATGACTGTGACCTCCTCATGTACCTGCGGGCTGCCAGGTGAATGGTCCTTGCTGATGTGCCACATGTTGCTCCTTCAAAATCTGAATGACTACAAGTGGGAAAAGGGCCTTTTGGCAAGTGTTTATAAATTGCCTTATCTCTGAGTGTTTTGTTTATTTGTTCTTCCTGTATTTAGAAGCATGGCAGCATTTGCAGGGATGTGTGATGGAGGGTCAACAGAGGACGGCTGTCTTGCAGCCTCCCGCGATGATACAACACTGAACGCTTTAAACACGGTTAGTTGTTCGGACTTCCGAACTCAGCCGAGGCCTATCCATGTGTTCCCACTCCTGTAGACGTCTAATAACAGTGTAATACACATGTGAGAAACTGTAATGTATAACCAAGTATTGCACTATTGTACTCTACTGTGGTGTTGGAATAACCCACTGCAATAAGTGGCTGACTTTCGTAGAGATTTGTTAATATTTCACAACAGTAAATATTTCACACAAAGGTGTCTCATAAAACTGGAGAAGGTTTTATGAGGAAGGTTTTTTTATTTTTTAGCTCCATGAAAGCCAGTATGATGCAGCCAAAGCTCTGCAGGGCCTGGTGAAGAAGCCAGTTCCTAAACTGATTGAGAAATGCTGGTCAGAGGATGAAGTGGTGAGGCGTGACATTTTAATGTTATTGTCCTAGTTTCTAAGATAGACTGTGATAGAAGCTCTTTCAGCAAAAATAACTGTTTGGATAATGTGTTATTATCCCTTAATTATAGAAGCGGTTCATCAAAGGTCTCAGACAGTACGGCAAAAACTTTTTCAGGATCCGCAAAGAGCTGCTGCCTAGTAAAAAAACGGTAAGAAGAGGTTGAATCCACCGATGTACTAAAATTCTGGCACTTCAGGGGTATTGGGCTCATTTTACCTTGTACCTCCACATTCAGGGTGAGTTGATAACATTTTACTACTACTGGAAGAAAACTCCTGAAGCGGTGGGGTCACGACCTCATCGCCAGCACCGCCGGCAGCCTGCGTCTCGCAAGGTCAAGACTCGCAACACCGCAGCTGCTGCCAATACTACCTCTCGCACCTCCTCCAGTGAGTTGTGCCCTGCGGGGGCGTCTACGTGACCTCTGGGTGCATGCCGTGTGTTGAGAGTGAGCGGCATCATAATCTTGGGCTCCTCTGATACCTCTGTGCTGGTCTCTCTCTCTCCCTCTTTCTCTCTCTGACTCACTCTGCAGTGGAGCTCAGCTCAGCCAGCGAGGACGATCTGGACAGTGAGGATAGTGAGCAGGGGGTCAAAGGTCAAGCTTGCAGCCACTGTTTAACCACCAGTAAGTACATGTTACCCGTCCCCACTGCAGGCCCGTGTTTAGCCTGATCCCTGCTGGTGGGCTTAACAGGTGTACTCTGTTGCTTTCACTCGAGGCAAATATCAATTCTTGTTAATTCCAGTTCTCGTTAAATTCTAGTATTGATGTACAGTCATTTGAAAAGAATATTGACATTTATGTTGTGTTGTACATTTTTCTTTTATCAGCAGCACAATGGATTATCTAATGTATTGTTATTTAAGGAACTAATATTTTAACTGTTGTATTATCTTTGTAAGGAAAACATGCATTGTGCCATTTTATTACTCTGAATGTCTGAATCTAACACTTATTTCTTTTCATATAAATAATCTTTGGATGCTAATGAATGGTCTTCTTTAGCACAGCGTTTCATGGTAGTTCTTCTATTATGAAGTATTGTTTAGTCCTAAATGGATGACATCACAAGGTTTTCATGTGGTTCTGTGATCCTCAAACATTTAAATGGCAGCTTCCAAAACGTATTATGCTGCCCTGAGTACTTTTTAAAAATGAAAATTTGGAAATAAAATGGATGGTTCTAAGTACTGTCCAAAGTAAATCCTGTCACTTTTGACTCCTTTTATACAATCGTGTGTGAGGTTTTTATAGGTTGTAATGTCTCCGTCAGGCTCTAAGGACTGGCATCATGGAGGCCGTGACAACATCCTGCTGTGCTCCAATTGCCACGCCCACCTCAGCAAACACAGGCGCCTCCCGCCTGCGCCCAAACCAACCGACCCGCCCTACCTGTTCAAACCCGTCCGAGAGGAGGAGGAAGGGCTCGGTGCCCGGCATGGCATGAAGACGCGCCGGAGCAGGGCGCCAGTGAGTACGGCTCAACAGGTTTAAATGCTCTCTCAGCCTTTGAAAGCCTCCTGCAGTTGAAATAACTGCATCCTCTTTTCTTCTAGATGTCGTCCCTCAGAAGTGGGCGGAACAGACTGACAGGAAGCCCCGATAGGGGCCTCTCCCCCTCCCACGACGATGTCCGAACCAGCGGCCACGCCCCCAGAAGTACCTCCACTGCTATGGCAACCAGGGCATCCAGTTCTGATACCAAACCTGGAGTGGCAGGGAAGGGCAGCAAGGTAATTGCTTTTGTTTTCAGCTTTCCTTGTGCATCGGTGAGTGGTAGGTTCTGCTTTGTAATGATTAATTCATGCTTTAACTGTCATTAACCTTTACCTTTGGAATGGGTTTGCCTCCGGGTTTCAGAAGATGAAAGTGGATGCATCTTTAGTAAAGGGTGTGAAGAGACCGAGAGAGACTGGTGCCCCAGATACAGATGAACCACAAAGAAAAAACACAAAAAGGCCTAAGAATCAGGTAAGAGGAACAAAGCCAGGTCCATTTAACCCAGCACTGTTCACATGACAGAAATGGTTCCAGACAACATTATTCCTGGTTTTCTAACATTCTGTGATGGTTTTACTTTCATCTGTGAACCCTGATAGCTGCACAAAACGATGAGGTTGTAATTTGATAGACAAAAAGGTTTAATCTGTTTGCCTTGTTCAGGAGGGTCCGGACTCCCAGTCGGAAGGCGAAGGTGAAGGGGAGAGCTCAGATAGCCGCAGTGCTAACGACGACGGCAGCAGTGACACTAAAGACATAGACCAAGACAACCGCAGCTCCTCCCCCAGCCTGGCCAGCCCCCTGCAGGCTAACGAGAGCGATTCCGACTCCCCCGTCCCTGCACCTCCGCCTGGGCCTCCACCCCAAGCGCAGCAGGCCGCTGTTCCAGCCGCTACCCCTGCCCCATGTCAGACACCATCCCCTATGCCGTCTCAGCCGTCACCCGCGAGCGCACCTTCCCCTGGAGTTTCGACCATCACCATGGCCACCACCGCCTCGAGGGTGGTCGTGCCCGTGGATGCTCCCCCAGACGATCCAGTGGTGATGGCTCAGAGGAGGGGTCAGAGGCCCCTGGAGGCTCCTCCGGTGTCACAGCCTCATTCTGGGCCCTCGTCTTTCCAGGGCCCAGGGCCAGGGCAGGGCCAGGCCTTTCCAATGCCTCCTCAGTATCACCACCACACCAGCCATCCTCCTGCAGCCCATCATCACGCTCATAGCTTTGCTCCTAAGCCTCTTCACCTTCAGAGAGAGAGCCTCCTTCCTCCAGTGCCACCGGTGTCCACATCGCAGATCAAGCCCCCACCGACCACACCCATCCCTTCTTCTCACAAGCAGCCTTCCCACCTACCCACTGCCCCTCCCTTCCTGCAGATTCACCCCAACCTGCCTCCACCTCCAGCCCTGAAGCCCCTGGCCTCTCTGCCCGCTCAGCACCCCCCCTGCTCTCAGCCTCCACCTCTCCACATCATGCCCCAGTCACATCCACCTCAGCCCCCTCTGCTCACCCAGTCGCAGGGCCATCAAGGCAAGTGTCACCTGGCTGCGCTTCCTCCAGCTGCTGCCTGCCCCCACCCTTTGCTCTCGCAGACACGCCCCGCACCTGAGCCCGCCGCGGCGTTTTCCCTGGCCTCGTCCTCGTCCTCGTCCTCTGCTCCCGGCCCCGGCCCTGGCCCCGGCCCTGGCCCCGCCCCCCAGGCCCAGGCTTCCACCTCCTCTACAGCCAGCGGCCCCAGTGGCCCCGCAACCGTGGCCATCAAAGAGGAGCCAGTGGATGAGGACGAAAACTGTGATAGCCCTCCTCCTCCCCGCAGGAGCCCCTCCCCAGAACCCACAGTGGTCAACATACCCAGCCACGCCAGCCAGTCGGCCAGGTAAAAGCAAATGAGTTTTAACGGAGATTTAACGGCTCCTTGCGTCGTTGGTTATGACTTGTTTGCTGACATTTGTTTTGTGTGAACGGCAGGTTCATCAAACACCTGAACAGAGGATACAACTCGTGCTCTCGCACAGACCTGTACTTCACCCCGCTCGCCTCCTCCAAACTGGCCAAGAAGCGGGAGGAAGCGGCTGAACGCCTGCGGAGAGAGGCAGAGCAGTGCGCTCGGCAGGGCCGTGAGAGGGAACGGGAGCGTGAGCGAGAGCGAGAGAGAGAGAGGGAGAGAGAGAGGGAACGGGAGAGGGAGAGAGATTCAGACAAAGCTTCTGTAAGTCTTTGCTCAACCTGATTATCTTGGACAACTTTCCGCAGTTTTGTTCATTCTGAAATACGATGTTCATAAATCCAGCTTCAGAATGTTTTTTTGTAGACAGGCGACATGGAGAGATTTGCTGATTATGAAAAATGTGTTCTTGTTTTTCTTAATTCACAGCGTGCCTCCAGCTCCTCCCATGATGGTCGTCTAGGAGACCACCCCCTCGCTGCGCATGCACAACAGGCCCGGCCCTCGTTTGAGCCCCCTCCCCCGACCACAGTGGCTGCCGTCCCACCGTACCTCGGGCCAGACACTCCGGCCCTGCGCACGCTCAGCGAGTACGCCCGGCCTCACGTCATGTCGCCCAGTAACCGCAACCACCCTTTCTTTATGCCCCTCGGCCCGGGCGACCACCTGCTGGCCTATCACATGCAGGGTCTCTATGCAGCTGATCCCGCCCTCCGTGAGCGAGAGCTTCGTGAGCTTCGAGAGAGGGAGATCCGGGAGAGGATGAAGCCAGGCTTCGAAGTCAAACCGCCAGAGCTGGAGTCCCCGCTCCACCCGTCAGCCAACCCCATGGAGCATTTTGCCCGTCACGGGGCCCTGCCCCTCCCCCACGTGGCCGGGCCACACCCCTTCGCCCCCTTCCACCCCGTCATGGAGCGGAACATGGGCGCGCCGCCGCGGCCTGAGCTGACGTACGCCGAGAGGCTGACGGCGGAGCGGCTGCATGCGGAGAGGATGGCGGCGACCGTCGTCGCCAGCGACCCTGTTGCCAGGCTTCAGATGCTCAACGTGACGCCTCACCATCACCAGCACTCACACATTCACTCCCACCTTCATCTGCATCAGCAGGACCCGCTCAACCAGGGTGAATCCCAGCGCTCATTACTCATAGTCGCATGCATGAAATATGAAGCTTCTGTTACAAATAGGAAAGGAAAGTAACATGTATGTTTTGAGAAGAGTAGCGGTGGTAGCCTGCCGACTGATGCAGATCCCTGTGATGTTTCCCTGTGTCAGGCTCAGGCCCTCATCCTCTGGTGGACCCGCTGGCAGCAGGGCCGCCCCTGGCCCGATTTCCCTATCCGCCAGGTGCCATCCCCAACCCTCTGCTGGCCGAGCTGCCCCATGAGCACGACATGCTGCGGCACCCTCTCTTTGGTGAGTCACCTGGACCGTGGCACTTTTCTGCATGCATGACCGTCATGTTCTGTAAAATCACCGTTTGACACTGCTCTGCACCTCCCCCCTCCGGCGTGGTGATTCCAGGGGCAGCATTCCCTAGAGAACTGCCCGGCCCGCTGGGTCCCATGTCGGCGGCGCACCAGCTGCAGGCCATGCAGGCGCAGTCGGCCGAGCTGCAGAGGCTGGCGCTGGAGCAGCAGTGGCTGCACGGCCACGCCCACCTACACAGCGCCCCTCTCCCCAGCCAGGAGGACTACTACAGGTGAGCGGCTAGCGAGAAGCTGGCACAGAGTCATTAAGTCATAACGATCAGAAGATTTTGGTTGGTGCTCATTTTGCGCTGTTATCTGCTCAACAGCCGTCTGAAGAAAGAGGGAGACAAGCCATCTTGAAACGACTGACATACACTGTGGACTGTGGAGTGAATTCTGTATTCAGGGTATTAACTCTGTTTTTAACTGTTTATTTTCTTTAGATAACCCTGTACAGGATCTGTTTCTTCCTCTTTTCTGCACTTAAGAGGCTTCCCTGTTGTATTGTATCAAATAACTAGCCTTTTCCAAGCACACTGACATTTGTTTTCCTTGCATGAATATTACTTAGCAGTCTTTACTGTTAAAAAAGGAAATCTAATGAAACTTTGTTACAGTGCTAAAGCACTAGATTTATTTAGTATTTGCAAGGTGCTGTCCAGTACCCTTAATATACACAATATAGCAAAAAGTTTCAAAATGTATTGAATCCTACTCTCTATAAGATTGTAAATAGTATATGTATCAAATAATATATTACATTATTTGTAAATTAAAATGTTGCAATGGTAGATTTGGACTTAAGTAACCTGTGTGCAGAAAGTGCATGTTTTACATACAGTATCTTACTCTTTCTTTAACATCCTCTTTTCAGGCATATCTTAGAGCGGACACTCTTATTAGTGTACAACACTGTAGTAGTAATTCTTTACTGGCTTATATGTCAACTGTATTCCACTGTCTTATCCCTTTTAACGTTTGTTTATATAACATAGACAAAAGAAAGAGAGAGAATAGTTTTTGGACTGTTTATTGCAATACAAGTGAAACTGTATTAATAGCAAATAACTAATTCCTTGACATCATGTCATATATCTCTGGATATGGTATTATGTCTAAGTAACAATATAAAAGTAGCTGTGACAATAAAGCAGTGTCTTTCGTCTTGTGTGCTTGAATCAACATAAATTAGAACTATTAACAATGTTCTTCAAAACCTACTGATGGCACAATTTTACACAACTGCCAACAAATCAGCATTTTCTACAATAAACCAATACTGAAATCACCTCCTGATGAAGCACATAGTATGTATCTTATTTGATAGTTTACATGTTTATATGCATACTGTACTTTTAATAATACAGCTGTACGTTTGCTCCATTTTTACTGATTAATAACTTGGATATAATTTCACTTTACAATTGATTGTAAAGTGAAATAAATGCGTTAATACTTTTGTTTACACTTGCATGCAGTTTGCTAATGCCACATTCAGTCTGTTGCAACATTGTTGGTTGAATTCTGTTTAAAGTTATTTTTATATATATATATATATGAAATACAAATCTCCAGAGGTAAAAGTTACAGTAAACTTATGTTGTCTTGACACATGGTCAATAGTAAATGTTAGATTAAAACTATCCATCTTTCTGAAAGATTATTGTAGCAGGCTTATTTGTTAAAAAGTAAAATCCATAATTCCATGTGACTACAGCAGTACCATCTTGTCCTATCATACTATACAAAGGCTTGACTACCTCTCTCACTGAAATACTTTTAGGACTAAAACTCTTTCAGGTTTGTTAAAAAAACAAAAATAAAATCACTGAATTTGCTATGCAAAGCACCTTTAATACGTTTTTAGAAAATGTTTGCTTCAAATGTAAACTGGTCTAGCAAGGAGCTGCTCCATGGTTTCATGACCTCAGTTGCCATAACAAAAAGACATGTCATGAAAGTATTGCCCTGTACAATTAAACTAAACTAAAACAAAGCATAATAATAATTCTTATGTTGTTATAAAATATAAACTGTATTATTGTAGATTTCAACTAAGAATCTATCGTTTGTTTTCCCTTCGCAACAAGCTATCGGTGTGAAGCACATCTTCAGTTGTGCACACTGACACAAATCATTCTAGTGCCCTCTCCTGGTCCAAATGAACCCAATATCTAAGGCAATACCTGTACTCAACGTTAGAACAGAATGAACGTTAGCCTAATAACATTACAGTGAATAAGAAGAAATCATTTCTTCTATGCATTCGATGACATTTTTAAGTAAAAACTACTGACCCACTTCTGAAAGTCTCCTGGAAAGTTCTAAGAGTCCGTGGATCATGGATCATAATTAGTTCTTTCCCTTTTCACATACTGCCGCAAGTACTGGATAGCAGATACTGCACTCACATTTGCCAGCAGAGCTAAGAACAAATTGAATAGGGAAACGTGTTAACTTTATGTGATTCTATTATCTAAGTAAAATCCAAAATGTAAAATACTGAAATATGGTTGTAGTAATATATCAGTTGGCCATAAATGATTCATGCCTTTACACACCTGCTTTCCACATGTCTGCTGTCTGTGGATTAGATGATTTCAGTACCCAGGAAGCAAAGGCAATACAAACAAGGCACAAATCTGCGTGCCCAATACAAAAGAGGCTTTCCTCTCTTTCTGTAAGAGAAATATTAGAATATTGGACCCTATTTTTATATACATACTGTGTAATGTAAAACATATATACTCTCATGGGACATAAACAGGCAATGTAACCTCAGTTTGGTATTATACACCTATAAAAGGTTTAAACTTACTCGAAATTGATACAGCATTTTGAAGATGTTCCTGATGCTCTACAAACATTGCAAGGGCTTTGCCCTCCAGGGGAAGCAGAGGTGACATTGGCTGGACTTTTGAGACGTATGATGTTTCCTTTTTTGCTTCTTGTGGGAAAATCCAAGAGCTTATTTTTTGGCACCAGGTACTTCCTGTCCCTATTAATCTGATTCTTCTCAGAGAGAAAAAGCTTCTCCAGTTTCTCCTCTGGTTTGTGAAAAAGTAAAAGTTTGGCGAGTGACTTGTGGACCTTTCTGGCTGGCTGCTGAAGCGAGTCATAACCTGTATTTTGGAATTCTCATCTTCAGTATCTGACTCACTCAGTTCCTCCACCTCAGGCAATACCACATCTCTCACCACAGAATGTAGGGATGAGAAAATGGGAATGGTTTTATCTTGTACTGAAGGAAAGAAAAGATTTGCGATCTCAAAGTCTAAAAAGAAATCATCATAAGTCTCAGACACAGAAAGGTTTTTTGAGTAAGGAAATGAGATGACTGAGCTGTGTCCATTTGGGCTTCTTGTTTCAAGTTCTTCAATGTCTTTAGCAAAAATCTCAGATAAAGTTAACAGGCATTGCTCATCTAGAGTATCGACTACTGATAAAACTGGGGAAGGTGCTTTCCTGAAGGTTTCCCATTCAAAAGGACTTCCATTGCTGTCCTGATCAGATGCAAGAACTGAGCTTTGAGCCTCTGCAGCTGATCGCGGGTAAAAAGGTGTTCCAACCAGAGAGCATAGCATTGTATCGTCTTCTGTTTCAGTTTTATTGTTTAGCATTATCTCAAGTTCCTGTTCTAGTAAGAGCTCTTGTATGTTGGTGGAGTCTTTGACATTCTGATGCTCAGAGCTAGGATTTGCACTTGCATTAAATATTTGTAAATATTCTTCATCAAAATCAGAGAAAGCTGAAAGTTCACAGCTCGAGCAATCTGGTTTAGAGTCATCGAAATGTGTGAAATAGTCTGAATCTGTAGTGTCATCTGTCACACTCCCATCTTTAGAATTCACCAGACATCTGTCTTGGATGTCACTCTCCTCAGGATTAACCCTCTTCTCAGGATGAACATTTTCTTTCAGTGGAAATTTGTTTTTATCTTCTCTAACATGTAAGATGTCATTTATTGTTAACTTTTCCATTTCATCCCAGAAGGATGAAAGGGCGTATATTGGATGAGATGGATTTACAGACGTCTCCAGACTTTCATTAGTTGATTCCTGATTCAATGAGAGAAAAGTGTGTTTCTCTTTTTTATCAAAGTGTGTTAAATGCTCTTTCTCCTGATATGTCTTATCTAAAGGTACAGTTACTGAAGAGGTGAGGGTGAATCCTGATCTACTTTCTCCTGTGTCATCGTGAACATGACATAACACGTTGGTCACTGGTCGATTATGAGTGGTGATATCAGTGTTACTGTCACGTTGGTTGGCTGTGCTTTGGTCATATGAAAGTTGTGAACCATTTAGGACACCGATTTGTAATTGTAAACTATGTGCAAGAATATGTGGAGTTGGAGAATTTAAATACATAGAATAATAATTTTCTGGCTTTTCTGTAGGACCATCTCCATAATTTAAGTTTCTAACTTTAGCAGCAAATGGATGTACAGCTAAATTACAGTTAATGCTTGTAACAAAGGACTTTTCACAATCGTCCACTTCAGGTTCTTTTAAGGGAGATAAAACTACTTTTTGCATAATGGATGAATCTGAAATGACCTCTATATTTCCATCACCAGGTAATCTACTGAAGTTTAGATATTCTGAACATCTTTGAAGAGGTTGTTGTGATTTATCCTGGCCTTCTCCTCCTGCATTCATTTCCTCTTGTCCTGCGTCTTTTCCATCATCTGTCACTCTGCTTTGTCCAGCTATCTTCCTAGAACGTTTTTTTTTTTTTTTTTTTTTTTGGCCTGGAGTTCTGTGGTGAACCGGACTGTCATTTACTGTGACAAACCACCGTTCTTTCTCCTTTTTTGGTGGTGCTGAGTCGACCCCCATCACCACTGTGACTTCCGGACTACCAGCATTCCCAGTGTGGATGCTTGGAGCTGAGCGGGGGACTAGCTCCCGTGTAGCTTGCCTGAAATGACCCTCTCTGAGACACTGACTGTGGTGTTTAACACTCTCTGTGTCTGAGGTGTTGTGTTGATGGTCAGAAGCAGCCATAGCACTGCCACTAATGCTGAAGTCCGCATGTGTGGCGGTGTTATTGCTCAGACGGCTCTGTGCACTTTGCTCAGCAAGGCATCCTCTGTCTGTCTCACAGCTAAAGCATTCAGAATCCTCAGATTCTGGGGCTCTCACATCGCAGTCCACAGCTTTGTCCTGGGTTTGTGCTGCTGCACCTTGTTTCTCACTGGGCTTGTCAAGGTTGGTCTGAAGAGGGAGAACAGGTCCTTTGGTGGAACCTTTATCGTCATCGGTGTCACTGAGGCCTGAGTCATCCAGGCCAGCAAGCAGAGCCTGTTGAATAGAGCATTCTTCACTCTCTTCACAGAAACACTTCCAGTCTTGCTCTGCTATAAGAACACTGTAATCCAAGTCATCCATGAGTGCTAAATTGACTTAGCGTGATCCAGTACCTGAAAAGAGTAAAATGCTACATTATTTTTTTTTTCCCTCAGTTCTGTATTTTTCTAGTCAGTGAACACACTGTCAGTGAGATACTTTAGAATTTGGGCCAGGAAACAGGAAAACGAACAGTGTTGTAAAGGTTGGAGTAAAAGGAGTGTCCTTAAAAATCACCTACACAACAGTTCACAACAATACACAGCAGTATTTATAGAACCATCTGTTCAAAAATCATTTTAATACTAGACGTGTTAAGTTAGTGCGATTAGTAAAGGTCTGCTTTTGGAAGACTGGGTTAAATATATGGCAACAAAAGCTAATCTTTTATGATAAGAAAAACACAACATACCTTTGCCTGTAAACAAGAGCTATTATAGTGAGTTGAAAGAACCATGCTCATGAACACCTTATATCCCAAGGTTCATATTCATTCCATATTTAAAACAGTAGCTACTGGGTGTTTCCTCTGTTTTTGGAACCGGTCCTTCTCAGACTGTAAGATGACTCCAGAGCAAGCTGTACCCACTAGAAGTATGCACATCAGTCTGGTGGGAGATCAGTGTGGGGCAGGAAGCAGAGCCACCATCCAAACAAATAACAAAATCTCAGAATATCTCAGCAATGCCACAGCTACAGGAAAACAAGTCGTGTGTTTGAATACTGTGAAGACAAATGTGAATATATATATATATATATATTAGTTGGGTTATTTTAATAGGACAAGGACACTAGTAGTAATTAATCATTTCTCAGACCTTTTGGAAAACATTACTGTGCAACAGCTATAGAAGATTTGTGTGCACCTTGCCTACTGTTTTTTGTAATTCAAGTCATAAGGAATTAAATCTGTCATCATTTTTTATTTTACGATAATGAATTCATGAACTACTTGCATTAGTGGGAAAAGGCATTGCTTTGAAAATTGTTTACTATTTTCCTCACCTGAGCAACTGGTTTATTGGCAACAGTATTTCCCTGAGGACACATGCCATTTCATGCCCATGTAAGATTCCTCGTTGGGGCTATACAACCCTGACTGCTCTCTCCTAATCACTGTGTGCTCTGAGCCTTTTATTTTCCTGTAGAAAACTTTGAAGCTGTGCTGTAAGCTCCACAGGTGGAGCTAGAGGGAGAGGTTTACAAGTGGAAAAAAGTTTCTATCTAAAGATTTATATGTGCAAACTTACATATTTAGATGCCAGCTACATGGTAATGGTCCGTGCTATTGCTATAATGATTATACATGTTGCAACAAAGACCAGAAGTGAGTCATGTATAAATGCAGAACAGGTATGGTATTGTATGAATTAGTACAATAAATCTCTTTGGCAGACCTTGTGTAATGTGTTAATAAGACTTGTCTTGTGTCAGTAAGGTTTCCCTGTTACTTCAGACATAAATATCTGAGCTCTTTAGCTAAATTGTACTCATCTTGATTTGGTTCTTGGCAATTAAAATATACAAGTATTTATTAGTTTTTTATGTATATTAGATTTAAATAAATTCCTTTAAGGGCTCCCTTTGCTGAATTATTTTACGTACATTTTCTCAAGGACTAAATTTGTTAGAACAGCACCACTGGCACGTCATTTGCAATAATTTCTAACCAAAACAACTAAATAAACATAAAAACCTCAAAGGCTCTGCACACAGTATAAAGTTCCACATGATCTTCTTGTTTGTTGGTTACTGAGTTTTTTATTTTCCCTTGTGTTTGTCTTACCTTAATGCGGAAATTACACTTCTCGAATTCTTGAGCACTGGCCCAGGGTCGGCATGGCGATGTCCCCAATGTTCCCATTGCCCTTGTGTGAGCCAGTGTGGAGACCAAGTCCTGCTCTGTTATAAATAGAGCCATGTGCCTGGTCACATGAAGAGCTGCATATGTGCTACTGGTCCATGACAAGCATTCTGTTACACACCCTAAAATAGGACCTATAAGGAAAGCTGATCCATGGCTGATAATGATCGATTAACCACAAGTATTCAATATTCCAACCTCCAGGTTTTACCTTATTGGTATGTTGTTTATAATTTACTTCACTGTGGTTCCCACAGTCTTCCCACTAGCCTCCTACATCAACTGCTGAGAGCTAAGTTATGCATTAGAATAGCCAGCATAATGCAGTGAGATAGCTTGAGTGGCTATGAACAACCTTTAATCACTGACTTAGTCATGTCAGTCTTAACTGTACTGGCACATTCATGAGGCATGTTATAATAATAATAATAGCACATGTTATAATAATAGCACACATTATAATAATAGCACATGACTTAAGGAGGAACATTCCTTGAAAAAATGCTGGGATCTGGTAAAACTGTATGATCAGACCAGCATTTGCTTGGTTTTAATGTATCATTATTTTCTCTCAGATTTAGCAAATCCCAAGCATTTACAAAGCAACACGTCAACACAAAAATACACATTTCTGTTGCTAAATTAAAGAGGTTTTAACAGTTTTGTAGGTACCAGTGCGTAGTAAATCTACTAGTAGTGATTACCTTAAACCTTTAATGAATGATTAGCTACGTCACAAGATCAAACCCAAACATTAAAATTCAACAGATTAAATCTTCTGCACAGTCTTACTTAAAGCCAAAGCTTTAGGACAGGTACTGAGAGGCTGTGCTTGCTACCTTAAGAGGAACTGTACAGGCCAAAAAATAATACAGAACATTATGATTAACACCACGATAAACATCATCAGTCTCTTCCAGTTGCCATAAAACCCCAGGAAACGCAGTAGTTTCCTTCCACAGCTTTCCCTTTCTACCAGTACGTTTTCATTATCTTGCTTTCCTCCACCAATATCAATACAGATGGAATTGGTTGTAATTGGATTTGAATAGCACAGCCTCTTTCCGTCAATCCACACATGTTCTTCTTGCTGCTGGTGATCAGGAAGTTGGTCCAGGACATCCTGGCTAGTGGTCAGAGCTGGTGGTCCACTCTCAGGTACAGACGTTGGCTGTCGGCAAAGAGGGCAGGTGATCCGAGTTCCTTCCTGTTCTGGTGAAATGGCGATGAAGCGAGACAGGCACTCCAAACAGAATGTGTGGGTACATTCCAGAACCTTAGGTGTCTTGAAGGCATTGTCATATGAAGTGAAACAGATGGAACATTCAGGAGCAGCACCCCAGGCATGGTCATCTTCGTCACTAGGGGGCGCTGTTTCTGGCTGATGTGACATTGCTTTGGAAGGCGTGGTTGCTGTGTGGTTGCGCTCTTCTGCTCTACAAGGAACCTAAAATATTGATTTTCTGTTGATCAGGGGAGTGGCTTCAAGACAACTTGAAAATAAAGTAACTATAGAACATATGGTTTTAGAATAAATCCTGAATTTCTTAAAAGAACAGCTTGCTAGCAGTAGACTTCCATTCATGCTAAGGTGAGCTAAGACTTCAAAGTCTTCAAACTGTATGCAGAGAGAAATCCAATACAGGTTAAGATAGGTTACACCAACATGGAGTACGGAGAAAAGTAAAATAAATGGTAAAAATAACTTTAAACATTTCATATAAATTTTAATCTATCTTTGAATATTTTTGCTGAACCTCTTTACCAAAAAAAGGTAACACTTTTCAGTATTGTAAAGTATACCTGATTCTTCATAAAACTAAAAAAAAAGTACTATAGTCGATATTAACAGAGGCACAGTTTACTTCGAACCCACATAATTAAAAAAAAAAAAATTTTATTGTTATATTTTAAGTGCAAGAACAGCTGTTCTTGGTTATATGTCATTTAATACTGAATTGTTTATATACGACTTTCATGTTTTCTGGCAATTACTAAAACACTGCCTACACAGGAGTACATGCACAGAAATCTTTGTTTTAAATCAAAACTTACATAAACAATTCTTACTGTATTGCTCACCATTATCACCTTCTACAACATTACTGGTTATTACATATTCTGATTATTACATATTATTACATATTATTACATATTATTACATATTAATACATATTATTACATATTATTACATATTATGACATATTCTTACCCTTAGATTAGAAGAGGCTGTGTAATTCTCTGTGAAACTCCATGGAATAAATAACACCACAACAAAACTTCTACAGACTGAGCAATTATACTTTCTGAAAATGTCTTGCTCTGTCTCATTCTCCAAAATCACCAGTTGATCTCAGTCTCTCATTCCACTGCTGTACTATACCTTAGCTACTCTGTGTACAACCGGATTTGCTTTCTCATTTGAGCTGTTATTTTGCCTTCCTTTCTGTTAAAAGCAAATATACTGCCACCCTCCCTCCTCAGTCTCTATCAGAACCAGTGTGCAAGGTGGGCCAAACAGGTCAACAAAGAGAGAAGGAAGAAGGAAGTGCTTAAAGATTATTGCATTCACAGCACACACACACACACACACACACACACAGACACACACACACACACATTCAAATACCCAGAAAAAGAATGACAAAGCATTTGTTGGACAATACATTTTTATTATACATAAAGGCAGTGGATGCTTGGATAAATAAAACATTACACCACATCTGATTTTTTTTTTCTTTTTATGCATACAATACTTGAATATGTAATATTTGAACACATTATTGTTAACTGTATCAATCTAACAAATATTCCACACACTCCCAGTTATGGATTAAGCCTAGTCTTAATGCCTATCCTGGTGATTCTGATGATTCAGTCCAGAACATTGCCTTAAAATGTATTCTGTTACTTCACGCTGTCCGTGTTCAAATGTTAGTGTTTTGATTTGAAATGACATAGATGCTTTATGGCATGGCTTCTTCTGGCATAGGTGAGTAAAGATATGCCCTGTGTTTTTAAGAATATGTGCTTCTAATAATTTCCTTTAAACTGTAGGTTTAAAGTCTTTCCTTTGGGTTGTGGAGGAACCTTAATGTTTCTAAGATATCCATTAACAGAGCACTGTTTTATATCAGTAATTTATTGTATTCCTATCACTTCCTAAAAGAGAAAGAGCTTCATGCACTTTCTTGCTCCTTCCTATTTATGCTAAGAGTTGTCCCTTTTCCATCAGCACACTGCCCAGAAAATGTGTCTGTAAACATATTGTTTTAGGGTGGAAAAAATCTGTGATCTGACTATGAACAACAATTTCCCAGCATAACAGGGCTGAACACATTTCCTGGAATTCACATAAGCACTACACACCTCCCAGACGTCAGTTTACTCCAGATTTAGAAGTCTGCGGAGATTGACCACTAGGCATGAATGGGAAATAAGTTACTTTAATTCTTATACATTTATAATGTGGGTGGATTCATACATGCCTGAGTATATTTAATTCTTGTACTCTTAACAGACTGGTGAAGAAAGTAATATACTCATTTCCATACTGCCTTTAAGAAAAGTATTTTTTTTTATATTCACTTCATTGTCCCAGACTGAGACACACACTTTAAAAAATTCTTAAAACAGTTACTTTAGACAGTTTCACAGTAAATACTATTTGTTATTGGATTATTGCAACAATGTCGATAAAGACCATACTCTTAAGAGAATGGAGTTTTAGACTCAACCCACTTCTGCTGAAAAGGGTCCTCACTTGTGGCAAAGCATTGGCATGTGTAATCAATTACTGAAAAATGGATGAAAAGTCACAGTAAACAGGAAGTTTGTGTGATGAGAGCCATATTCAGGAGTATTTTATGGACTTTTCTAGTAACTTTAAAGGAAGTCTGCGCTGATCAAAAGTCTGAGCAAAGTCCCTCAGTCTCTTTCTTTCTATCTTTGTTTACTAAGGGCGGGATCAAAAGTGTGATCAAAAGTAAACTAGCTTATTATGCAGTTGGTGAAAAAAAAGAGCATTCATGTCCACTTGCATCTTACTATACTTAAATCTTATTATATTTATATTCATAAAATGTTTGAGAAAATAATACTAATAATAAAACTGCTTGTCAATTTATAGGCTGCACACTCTGTTAATTAAACTCTACTATAACAAGGCAAGGCAAGTTTATTTATATAACACCTTTCGTACACAGTGGCAATTCAAAGTGGTTTACACATGAATAGACAGAAGCTTATTACAACCTGCAATCTATCACCCCAGGAAGGTCTTTGCCAAGAAATAACAATACAAAAATTACAGAATTAGAAAAGAATTAAATACTTGTTTACAGAAATTATTTTTTAATAAAATGAAAGATTAAGAGAAAATAAAATAAGAATACATTAAAAAATGTAGAAATGAGAAAGAAAATAAATTAGAAATAATGGAGAAAAAGAAAACCTCAATCAGAGGCACATGAATAGTTTTTAACCACCATTTAAAAGTTTCTACATTTGGATCAAATCTAAGGTCATCTGGCAGTTTATTCCAGCTATATGCAGTAAAACAGCTAAATACTGCTTCACTATGCTTAGTGTGTGGTCTAAGCTTGACAAGCTGGCCTGAGTACAAGGATTTAAATGATCTGCTTGTTTTATATTCTGTAAACGTCTGAGATATATTCTGGGCCGAACCCATTTCGTGATTTATAAACTACAAACAGCACTTCAAACACTGTTCTGTAACTAACCGGGAGCCGGTGTAAAGATTTTAGAACTGGCATAATATGCTCTACTCTCTTAGTCTTAGTTAAAAGTCTAGCAGTGACATTCTGAATGATCTGTAACTGTTTAATGATCTTTTTACTAGGAAGCCTAGTTAAAAGACCACAATAGTCCACCATACTGGATCAGCTTCTTTAAATCTTCCTGTGACACCAGACCATTAATGTGTCACATTTGGTCAGATATAGAACATTTTCTAAACCATACAAGATATTTGTACTGCCCATAAGCTTTCTATAGTTCTATTTTAGTATGAGAATGTGTACAGTAAACAAACTAAATCATAAATATACCATATTTGTGCAGTGTATAATAATCAGGAAATGGGAACCTGATTATTTGTGCCTGAGGAAGGTTTAGGAAGGCTACTGATTCTGCTATATGTAAATGAAAGCTTTATTTTTGTAAACATCAAACTCAGATTTTTCTTATTATTACAATTTATTTACCAACATACAAACAATACAGCATCATAAATCTATAATCCATCAATATATAAAAGCAATTTGTACATGTTTCCAAGATGCTGCACAACAGCTAATAAAATGGCACTGAGAACTCTAAGATTTACAATCAGTGGTTATAACCAAGTTACTACATTGTTCCACAAACTCACATTTTGTCCACTGCCTTAAATATACTTCTGTTCAGCACATACAGGGAAATCGTTCCACTATATAACTTCATGCAATCAAAGAGTATACCAAAAATTAAAGCCAATGCTGAAATTCAGGAGAAGCACAAGAAAAAAGGATAAAAGTAAAAAATATAGACAGAAAGCGGAATGTTGTGGTATACTGCATGAATCATCAAAATACTACATTCTAATGTCTACAAAATGCAATAATTCAAATAGACTTTTCTAGCCCTTGTGTACAAAGACACCACAGTGTGCATCATCATTTTGGCACTTCAATGGTATTGACTGTGCGATATCAATAATCTATACAACAAATTAGCAGCCCCTTTTCACACTCATACTCGTTCTTCCACTGTTTCTATGACATAAACTAAACATGGCAAATGCAAAATAAATTGGCCAGGTCTGATTTACAGCAAGATCCTTTAAATAATAGTGCAATTGGAAGTGCATACTGAGCAAACACTCTTGTCACAAGCTTGTTATTTGGCTGAAATCTAGTTTTTTTTTATTTATTGAGTATCTGGTAAACCATTTGAGGACTCATTGAGCATTAGGTTACAAGTTGGCACCCCACCCCAAAGACATGCAGAGTGTACAGCCACTATCTGCAAGAGTGCTGGTAGAATCATTTAAGCAATGTATATTTTTAAAAGATTTTTAGGATTAAGAGCTTTTTGAACAATGTGCTTTCTGACCTACATACAGAAATATGACCACCTACACTGTAATACAGTATTATTTATGGGGCATTGTTGTATGGCTAACATTATCCTGCAAAATCAGACCCACAAAATGGCTGGTGTGTGTTGTTTAGTAGTAGGTCTAAATGTATTCTCTATCTGTGTTTACAAAACACTAATTCTAAAAGGAGTGTTTTTTTTAATTATGTAAACCATAAAAGCTGGTGACTGTACAAAAATCGGGTGGAAAAAAAAATCTATCATGTGCAAATACCACTGTTTATAGGTACCACTGTCAACCACATTGTCAAAAGTATCATGTGAAAATATTGGTAATAAATATATAAGATAAAAGAATAAAACAACTCGATGTTTAACCTCCAAAATAACAAAACACAATAAGCTTATAGTGCATCAATAACCGATCTTTTAGAAAAGTGAACAGCAGCAAAAGAATTTTCCTATTCAGAAAAAAGATGGGTGTACAGATGTGTACACTTTGTGATTTTACTATAGATTTTGAATGTTTAAATAACAACAAAAATAAACAACAATAAAACCCCCATAAATCTTTGAGAGAAGTAAACACAATACTGTTCCTTTTTCTTTCAGAAATTAGATCCTACTGGATGGTCACATTATACACCTTTGTTGCTGACCCAGTTGCCATGGTAGCACCTCTGTCTGCTGAGGTTGCCGAGGGCCTCTCCCTTCTGACGTACCTTGGTTTGCGCACTGCAGATTGAATTGGTTGAGCAAATCTGAACAGCCAACCTTTGCAAAAACACCACTTAACGGAGTCTTTTAAATGAAACCAGCTCAATATAGTCTGAAAATAAGGACTCAGCTATTGACAAAAGGAGTATAGAGTGTCAAGAACACAATTAAAGTTTAATGGTTCAGTAAACAAAGAATAGGTCTTCTCACCAGATGTTGTTTCAGCAGGTATCATGACGGCCTTAAAATGAAATAAAATGATTGCCTTTTTAAATTATAAGTTTAATATACATCAAATAAATGATCTTAGAATGGGCAAAAATAATTAAAAAAAATCTACATATGATTTTTTTGTGAAATTCAAGTATGTGCTTACCGTCTCACTGGGTTGAAATATGAACGCTAATAGAAAGGAAAGGCATATTTAAGTACTTAAATAAACATTTTATTATTTATTCAAGCAGTAAAAGTTTAACCAAGCAGTTTTAGAAGAAAATGAGCCCAACTAAAAGATTCACATGTGTCTTTACCATCTTATTTTAGATGGGGCTGTGGGCTATGCAGTTGCATTCAGTTCATTTAACTTCCATTACCTTTGTTGCGCCTATAGAAGACATCGGGGAGACGGTTGGAGCGTTTGAGGTAGAAGAAGGAGGCAACAGAGAGAATGAGGAACAGACTGATCAGCAGAGTCCCCAGAAGGACACAGGCTGCTACACCTGGACCACCTTTGGTTGTACATGAAACACAAAACAAGTTAACGACTGCACTGGCAAACACAGTTTCAACTTCACAAATCCACTGTGTTTCAGGGAACCTCACACAATCATGTTGTATAAGAAGATGGTCTGCAAAATTTGAAAAAGCTTGTTAAGTGGTGTTGATGTAACAACAACAGCGAGACGGCTGATAAAACTGTCTAACCGGAGAGTTGTTTGTGTGAGAAATAAACGTTATTTACGGATAACAATTTATGAAGGACGACCTGTGATCTTACCGATCTTAATGATCATGAACACTGGTGTGTGATCCTTGGTACCTGCTGAGAAATAGAAATGGTGTAAATGGAGGGGGGTGGTGGAGAAAAAGAAATCCAACAGTTCAATGTATTCATTAGCCATGTATAATTATTTATAAATAGTCATAATATATTTCAGTGAAATGCTTTCCATGTCTGTTGGTATTTATATAACAAAAGCTTTGTTATGGGCCATATTATGACATCATATAAGGCATATTTTATCACAACAAACAAGCTGGCCTACCTGGCTTATGCAGCTTACTTGAACCAACGGTTTATATATATATATGCAATACTTACTATAGTTGCAAAGTGTTATGTTTTCCATCTCTGAAGCCACTTCACATGATAGACAGACAACTGTGTTGTTCTTCAAAACATGGAGGCACCCTAATGGAAAAAATGCATTACCATTAAGTCAAAACTTCACAGCAACAGAGTTAAAATAAACAACCATATTTCTCCACTGAGCTCTGTCTTATATTTGTTTAATAGCAGGACGTTCTGAGACATCTACTGGTATATATATATATACACTCAAGATATATTTTTAAAAATGATATCCAGAAAGAGCAATTTTCATGAGTGTAAGAATACTATTACTTGGAAATTAAATTACACAATTGAAACTTTTCTTCTTCATTTTACAGTCATGCCAATGGTTACTACATAAAACTAGAATTTTCTGGGTTCTAGCCCTTCAATTCTTCTGATCACTGCCAAGGCTTATCATCCACAGGTCAGGGAAAGACACTGAGATCCCAGGTTGCGGTTATTTCCAAGCCAGACCAGAAGATTTTTATTTCCTTAACAAGTTTTGTTTTGTGTATAGCAGTCATCATTGTAAGAATCTGTGATCAGTTTAAAATAATAATAAATACAAATCAGTGCTCTAAATCATCCTTGAAATAGAACATAAGAAATGTTCTGTGATATTCTGCCTTTCTTAAAAATTTGTGATTGATTGACTGTTGATGTTCAGGACGCTGGTTATAAACAGGTTATGTAGTTGGCACTGGCTCCAAAATGCAGAATGTCAACTTTAATTTTAAAGTGCCTTGACCTGACTTGACCTGACCTGACACTGAAAGAAGCCTGTAGTTTTAACTGCAAACTAGACAGAAAATCTTACTAAAGGTAGATATTTACATATTATTTTAAAAGCTTCCAAATATCACATTTCCATTTATAAACACACTGCCCTTTTACTGCAACTGTGCCACTGAAAATTCTTAATGTGACGCAGAGGCAAAGAACACTACACACTGCTGTTTAATTAACTTTTGGAGCTCTCCATGCATTCCAGATTTGTGAACTATCCTGATCACTGTATGTACCGTGTATGTACTGTATACAAAGATTTATTCATCAAACGTGGTCATTATGTGTGAATGACCACATAAAATGGGCACTATACCAGAATCACAGTGTGTGCTGTTTACACAGGTTTCATTCATTTTCTGTATTCTCCGACAGCAATCATTTGTGTTTTCTAGCAGCACCTACAGGACATACACACAGACACACATACACACACACCTTGTTTTAATGTGTAGAACAAATGAAAATATTCATATTGATTTTTTTGTTTGTTTTTTGCCATTTTAATCATCTAGGGAAATAAAGAGTATACACAATGGTAAAAGCCTTCACATGTACAGTGATATATAACACACACACACACACACACACACACACACACATATATATCTATATAACATTTTTTCTTCTCAGTAGACAAAGGAAGTAAAAAGATGTTACCTGCATTACATGAATTTCTAACACAAGAAGTGCCACTGTAATGATGTAGTAGACTCTGATCATAATGAAGCCAGTCCTGTGGATTATATCGAACTGAGGACTGCTCTATGATAAACATACGTGTAGCATTTATTCACAAAACAAATTATAAAAATGGATCTCATCACTCCTACATCTATCAGTAACGTCACAGTATCGCAAACAATCAAATACCTTTAAAATACAAATGCACCCTAAGGAAGAATTCCAATTCAGTGCACTGTTCAACGAGCCAACTGACATTTTGATAAATATATTATCCAGTAATGGTTAGGTATCTAGTAAACTTCAGCATTTAGTTAGCTAACTAGCTAGAAGGTACGCAGGTCATTTACACTAGCCAACGCTAGCTTGAGAGCTAATGTTAGCGTACTATCTGTTTTGAATCTCCAACACACTTTAACTATCTAATAAAAAAGATATAACTGAGGAATAAATCTATCGCATTTAAGCGCTATCGTTAAGTAGACATATAAGGACAAAAACAAACAGAGACTTACCTTATCAACTTCTCAATCAAGTTTCTTAATATGACAGCTTGTAAAATTCGTGTTCACAGTAGTACACTTCCTGTTTATTAAATTTCTGGCCAAAATAAAAGTGCTTTGTTATTATCATGTTGCTTATTTTTCCATACTAATTGTTAATTTAATACATGAAGCAGTATTTTTCTCTGCTTTCAAATTTTGCATGAATTTACATGAGTTTGAAGTAAGTGTTTAAGGAACAAGAACTAACACAGATCATCCAAAAATTAACCAAAAATTAGTAGTTCCAGAGTGCAACTCCCCTTTGAGAAGCTCATAATGATTAGCCGATTATGTAAATAAGGGATGTTAGAGCAACGAAAGTAATGCTCAGCACAGGAACCATTCCTGGAACTGAATATACTAGAGATTTGCATTTCATTGTAATATTTTTTTTCTATTCAAAACCCCCTTGGCGCCTTGCAACTTTTATTCTGAAGGAAGTGCAGGAACTTGTGGTAAATATGTAAGTCTTGTCTGCCAGATGCCATAAATTTAAATACTAAATAAATTCATGGATCATGAATTCATGAACATCATGTGTGATGCCTGAAACAAGGCTTTTTTTTTACAGACTCTGGATAAACTGCATTTGTGTGTCAAGATGAAAAAATAAAAAAAACCCAGTTTTCTTTGTGTAACAGCTTTGAGAGAAGTGCTTGTAAACTTGCTTGTAAACATGGTCTTGAGTATACATATGCTTGTGTATGACAAACAAATGATTTAGCCATTCATCTTTTATACTACTTTAACTTAAACTGTAGGATTTAGGCATTTTTCTAGTTTCCATGAGTGAGGTTATTTTGTTCAGCAAGATTGGAACTGATCTTTTCCAGAGGCAGATCCTGTGGCTGGAAGGAAGGTGACTCTGTTTGCTTGGAATATACCAGTTGATATTGGTATGAGAGAATCATCTTTAAAGGCAGTGAATCAGATCATTTTGGTTGGATCTTTTTATTAGCTTCTTGCCAGTATTTTCCATATAGCTAGGAGACATGGTGGTACTCCCTGGATGGCTCCTCTTTTAGAGAGGCATGTGCAAAGACTCAAATTGACAGTACAGCTCATCCTCCCCTTTCACAGGGGTTAGAAACGCAGGACTCCCACTGAAGTGGAAAAACATTTCTCCAGGCATCATAAAACCTTAGCTTTAATACTGTTAACTTAAACATTAAAATTGTTGACCATATTTAACACAAAGACAAAGTATGTCGTGTCCATTTTATAATAAATGTGCATGTATTGCATATAATTTTTCATTTGTATAAATTTGTATGTAGCTAATTTGCTCTGCCACGTGCAGCTAGCTGTGTCGCGCCTACTTGCTTCGACAAACTTCGCAGTAACCGTCGATGGCCATCACTACAGACAACTTCAAATGCTGTCATTAAATATTTTGTTTTAGGTATATTTGTTTTTGAGTGAATTTCAGAAGAAATCTCATAGTTTTGTGTGGTCAAATACTGGCTCATCAGCTCTATTTGGGCTGTGACTAAACAGCTTGCTAGCTAGGCTAACTAGTAACCAAAATGAAATACGTAACGGACACTAACGGCTTTTATCTAGATTAGCTAGTATCCGTGTTAGGTTACTTGCTAGGTATGTTAGCTAACTAATTGGGTCTGTTTAGTATTTTATCTAGGCTAAATAGTTAGCTTTCATGACTTATTACTTATGCCACTGATCCGGAAATAAAGTGTAATAATGTTCTGTTTAGTTGCTTAATTTTCTCGGTGTGTATGTTCTGTTTCAGCATAAAAAAGGAGTTCTAGTCTGGAGTCTATAGTTTGGCATAGGTTAGTCAGCTAGCTTGTTAGCTAACGTTTTTCTGTTAAGACTGAAATCATCGCAAATGAAGCCTAATGTTTGGAACATAAGGGATGTATTGAATATCCCACCAAGCTCCATGTAAGTCTTCAACAGAGCGTTACACCTTGTTCTTGCATTTATCATAATCAGAATTATGACTTTACACAAACTTTCTAAATGCACTGCACGTTAATGGTTATCTGTTTGTTAGGTTTACTCGTGGAAGGCGTACTGTAATAACGTTCTTTTATACAAACTAATGCGTGTTTTAGCAGTATGATTTCCCATTTCATTAGGGGAGCAAAAGCTGGCAAAGGTGCCTGCAGTGACTACTCCAGTCTGACTGACTCCCAGTTTTTGTTTGGATCTCAGTTTTGTCTTGAGAATTCTCAAAGTTTTTCCCAGGACATAAGGGGGCCATCCAGAAGTTCTCAACAGGCCTCACAGGAGGTATACTTTAACATATTGTAGTTTGTAAGTTAATAGTTGCCCTTCCTGCATTTAAAACCCATTTCCTTATCTGCCTTTGGTTGTAACTTGATGTATGGATGTATGGAACCTGTCTTCAGTCTGTGTTTATTTCATTTTTGGTTTATGATGCTTGCCTAGGCTTGTAGGCTTGTCATAGAGTCAGTATGTTACAAACAAAACGGATGTACTAACTTATTCACATTACTAAATTTTGGATTGCTATTGTGTTTTTTGTAGGTAACTCTAAAAAAAAACAGTAGGGTGTGGCTGCCTTTGTACTGTTGCACCGAGAAGTGACACTTGCACACAAATTAAGATAAATCTAATGTCTTTTCAGGTCTTAAATATTTTCAGATTCTCCAGACACTTTTAATCAATTTACTAAAAGATATTCTGAATTAGAGCAGTGGCAATATGACTAAATGTAAGGTGTAAATATTAAGCCTTTTGTGGAGATTTTCCTATTCAAATGCTGTGCAGCATTTTGGTTTCATGATAGCTTAACGTTGACAGGCAAATGAAATGAAGGTCTCAGCCAGGTACAACTCCAAAGCTTTGCTGTTTGGAGATGGCAAAGCAACACACAGCATTGATGGGAAAGCTATGGGCAATCTAGACAGGTTTGAAGAGGAAAAACAAAGAGCTAAGGAGAGGTAAGAACATTGTTTTAGGTAATTAGCATAGTGGTTTACAATTGTGTAATACACTTTTTGAAAAACGTGTTTTGAAAAGGCTTTCAGGTTTCAGTATGCATAATAATATGAAATATGATTAACGGCCTACTTCTTTGAATTTTGTGATTAGGAAATGTAAATATTTAGCAGTGCTGTAACCCACCATGGTGAAGCATATAATTTCTTTATTCAGTGAAATTGTCACTCAGGGCATCCGACAGTTGCATGAAAGTCTGGAAAATGTAAGTGATGTAGACAGAAGGTACTGGGTGTCATTTTGCTGAAATTTCGTTTTATGTATTCAAGTCATCTGAAGGAGGCTTCTGGTCTTTGTTTCAGATCAAAAGGATGTTTTTAAACTGCTTTGATGGAAACTGTGACGTTACCCGAAAAACTATAGCTGAAGGAGTGGATGATTTAAGAAAAACAAGTAAATATTTTCAGTTAGTATGTTGTGTTTTTTTCTAGCTCTCTACCATAGATGTAGGTCCAGCTTTTTAAAATATATTCTATATAACATGTAGCTTTTGTCCAGCAGAGAGTTCTAATGTTCAGATATAAGCAGAATGGTAGAAAGGTGCTGATTTTTCTCCTTGTTCATGTTTACAGTTCAGGATGATTTAGAGAGAATAAGAGAGAGCATATTAAGTCGGACTGAAATTCTGATGAATGTGCAGAGTAAGACCCATACAGAGATGAAGGACATTGAGACTAAGGTGAGACCTGGCGAGACATAAGGCTGAATTATAATACTAGTGTCTTTGGATGGCTTTAAAAAACGTGTTCCAGGGCTTCACAATGTGATGGACAAAAAAAAAGGTTTTTGGTATTGCAGTTACTTAATTCTAAAAGGTCATCATTAATGCATTCCATTTGATCATATAGCGGTTGCGTCCAATTCAGGTAACTTGATGAATTACAGAAATTTCAGCACTGACATTTTGGCAAAATAAATAATGCAATAAGTCAATAAATTCATTAAGACATGGAAAGGAAAACAAAGTCTTTAGAAGGTGTATGTGGTAAGTTATAATGCCTAGGAAAAGGGAACCTACTGATACATAATTACTTTCTAGTGGAAATATGAATCTTTATGTCAAAATGTCATGTTGAAAGTATGACATTCCTATACACAATCCACTATTAGCACGATCGACATGAGAATGTAAGGGTTTCGCATGTTTTTCTACACTGCCTACAATGTGATCAGGCAGCTCAGCATATTGACAGAAGGTACAGCACAATTTTGTTTACTTGTACTGTCATGGAGAGAGCAACCTTGTTTGTATTCACTGAGCACTGCCAGTTGTTTTTTTATAGATCACTTGGCCACAGATGGTAAGAACTTGAGTATCAGTCTCGGTGATAGAGCCCAACTCTGCACTCACAGAATGAATTCTTAAACCAGCATAAAAAAAAAACTTGTCGAATAATAGTGTTAAAAAATCTTTCTCCTGTATGTGATGAGATTATTCGATTATTTGCCAAAATGTCAGTGATGTCTTTTTAAAAATTAGTTTAGGTAACAACTGAAGTATCAGAGAAATAAATCCTGAAACTTCTCTCTCCTGTTTCTATTTGGCAGTACGGTTTTCATTATAATTTTTGTCCTAATCATGGAGCTATATGACAATTTACAAAAACATAGGCAATGGAAAACATGAAATATAAAAAAAAATAGATAAATATTTTTATACTATGTTAGCACACTGAGGGAGGTTTCTTTGATTTCTCATTACTCAGGCCACATTGGCTATAACAGATTTGAGCACAATTGTGTATAGTCTCCAGCGGGATATGGACTCTCTGAGAGTAGAACAGAGCAAGGAGCAGAATATGCTTGGAGAGATATTGTCAATGCTGAACACAAAAATGACCAAACATTTCAGTGATGCTCATACTAGCCATGTCAGAATGATGGACAACACTGTTCAAACATCACCTGGTCTTTTGGAGAGGTTCTATATTTCAGGGGAGAAGTGTTATTATGAAAAGACGAGTGTGTGCAATGGTGACATTACCCACCCACAAGAAAGAGTAGACAAGAGTGTGGGCACTCCTAAAACAAATTGTCCAGATAAGCTCAACACTGGAGGATCTTTGCGGATCTTAAACCCTCTGCCTATTGAGAAGCCGCAGCCAGTTAATCACACGGCAGTGACGATGTCTGAGCGTAGTACGTGGCAGAAAACTTTCTGCACACGCTCAGTTATGACCAGTGCTATAAGTCCAGTAGCTACTACTGCTGTGTCTGCTGTTATTCAGGCTCCTAGAAGAAGTAACATGGTTGGAACCTCTGTACATATTGAACCTTTGAAATGTTTGAGTAATATGGATGAGAACAGCTCAACAAACTGGACTGAAATATCCAGGCAGAAAAAAGTGCCCAAGAGAGGACAGAGAACCCAGCCTTTTAGGAAGAAGAAGAGAGCCTTGATTCTGCCACAGAGGAGGTCTACAAACAAGATGGCTTTGGTTAATGTATTTGAGGACAGCCAGCGTGATGAAGAGCAAGAAAACAGGGTCCCTCTACCAAAAGCCAGTGTCTACCAGAAAACAAACAAGGATATTTCAGAGAACCTTCTATCTCAGCAGCAATGCACAACTGGATTGATAGATGAGAGTGAATCTGAACAGCTCCTGAATCCTTGGTTGTGGTCCCAAAGTAGCAACAGCTCCCAGATAATGATGGAATACCAGAAAGCTAAATGGGAAACAGCTAAGCTTGAAGACAACACTGATAGCTTAAACAATCAGAGAGGCATCTGGCAGCTCTTTGACTTCATCAGTGACTCCGACTGAAGTAATGCTCCTCAGTGGGAGTTAAGTGTTTTTAAACACTTCAAACATTCTATTTTCAGGACTTGTTTAGTGTTATTAAGTGTTTCTTTGAGACTTTGAGAAGATAAGTTCCAGTTGGTATGGTTCTACAACTTTTCATGCTTCCAGTAGACACCACTTCTTTGTATAAGAGCAAATGTTTACATTACATTAGTTTTGTTATAAAGAAACAAATTTGTCACTTTTAAATGTGTGTGAGTGCTTTTGAAACATGCATTCACAAAATATGTTTTTGTAGTTCTGTTCTACTACTGTTTTCATCTAAGGTCATGTTTATCAGGTCTTTGAGGTATACTACTATACCCAACCTTTAATAGATTTTTTTTTGTTTTTTCAGAATACAGTACAACCATATTGACTAGTTTTAGAAAAAATACACAGATGTACAGTATAGTTTTTTAAGTACACAAACTGTAAACAATGTATTTGTAATGCGTTAAATACTCAATAATTAATATTGCATAATATCTCAAGAGTGTACCTTCTTTTCTTCATGCACCAGTACATGCTGGTTTTCTCTAATCTTTTACATTCATGTCATAAAATAGCTTTAAACGCAGTATACCATAGCAAGTATAACAGAGATTGCCAACTGCTTGAAAATGCAATTCATAGTCAGATGACTGGTTAAAATGTAGGAACCACTCAACATTAACAATTTACTAACATTTTTTTTTTACATTCAGTTCTAAGTGAATAAAACTAACAAAAAAATATATATATATACATCTGAGATGTCTACTTATCTGCTCAAAGGTCAAACTATGACAGCAGTTGTTTTTTGTTTTGTTTTTTTTATATGTAAATACAGTTGTTATTCATCAACTAAGTCAGCAGGAGGGGGCATGAGTCCTCGAGGGTTAAGATTTGCCACTAGACATACATCATAGCTGTCATGCATAACAGCCTGCTTTACCATCACGGTCCATTCATTTTCCCATGGATCCAACTGCAGAATGTCCTTGGTGATAATGTCATGCCGATCTAAAGACAATTTCATGATATGTAAATATCCACATTTATAGTGACATTTCAAAATGTGAATTTCAGCTGGTTTCTTAGTGCTATTTTTAGGGAAATTAGAGCAGTAGCAGGTGCAGAAGATTAGATGCGTGTTTTCAAATGCCAGGATCAGTTTAATTTCATGCTTCTCAATGAAACGCATTAGTGTACTGGAAATTTACCTGCTCCTTTGTAGTATCCACAGACATATAGTTTTCCATCCACCACACCAGCATTTGGTGCGTTACTTCTCAGTGAAAGAAGAGGCCAGGGTAAAGGTGGGCCATCTCTCCAGAAATCTCCATCAGGGTTATAGATCTCCACTGCATCAAGACAACGACGTGACTGCCCCCGATCTACGTCCTCACATCCAATACCACCTACAGGATCAGAGAGGAGTGATAGCAGTACATAAGATCATAAACCTAATGCACTTACTGTTTAAGAGGTTGTGTGGTACCCTTACATTTGACAGCTGTGAAGTGAATAGGTAAACCAAAACAATGTAATAATAATCATTTTTAAAAAAGCAATTTTGACATGTTCAGGTGGGTACTATTTTAACTTGGTGATGCTAGGTGATTTTGCCAGGTGATGCTGTCCAAGTGCAATGTCTTTACCATTCAGTCACGTTGCCTCTCACCTAGAACGTAGATTTCCCCATTGAGTGCAACTGCACAGCAGCGATATTTGGAGTATTTCATAGGACAGAGCTCATTCCACTTGTTGGTGTCTGGGTCATACTCAAGCAGGCGGTTACTCATGCGGTCAGGCTCCTCATCGGCACGGTATGTCTGTCAGTCATGAGACAAGTCCCAGCAGGTGCAGTTAAGGAGAGCAAGAAAGGCAAAGAGGCAAACAGTATGTTTACATACATCTCATTTGGATTTTCATTCCATTTTGCCCATTATAGAAGTTATGGTTTTATATAATGCAATGTTGATAATTCTGTTCTACTGCAGTACACAATTTTCCACACTCACACCTGTTTGTAAGATAATTAAGGGCACTTTAACCAGCTGTTCAGCATTGGATGAGAAAAAACAAGGTGTGGTGAAGAGGTACCGCAGGACCAGGTAGACATAATTCTGAGTCAAATGTTCAACTCATTTAATTTGATAACTACCTGTGGGGTCCGTCCTCCAAGCACATAAAGGCGACTTTTCATCCTAACGACACTGTGATAAGCCAAGGGCATTGGCAGAGGTGCAGCACTGCGCCATGGTCCACCTTGCAGTGACCAGCGGTCAACACTGTTGGTGATGAGGTACTGGTTCTTCAGCTTCATCTGACCTCCGATCAGGTACAAGCTATCACCCAGGGAGCTCAGTGCATATGAATCACGGTACTCTGCTGAGCTCAGGTGCTTCCAGCTACCCTGAGCATCCTGGTTATACCTATAATTTTTTAGTATTTAAAAATAAATAAACTGATCATTTGGGTGACAGTCGGTGGCTTGAAGAAGATAAACTTCTAAAGGTGTAGTGGCATTATGAGAGCTTCATGGTGACATAACAGCATGTATTTGTATGATTTGAACTCACTTGAATATCTCAACATTCCTGTCTTTATGTCTTGCCATCCTTCGTGCTCCTAACTCTCCTGCCACAATGATATCATTCCCTTCAGTGACAATCCCAGCACAGACATATCCAAGAGCATCGCCATAGCGAGGGGACGTGATGAAAAATGTGCGACCAGTGCTGGGGGCATAGCAGAAGCAACGCTCTGAGTAGCTACTGTAGCGTGATCGAATCCCTCCAGTGTCATTGCCGATGCACAGGAGTAAGTCAGTGGTTTCCATGCCATAGCGTAGTTTCAGACGACGGGGAGGAGCATGTGGATGCATTCCTGCCGCTTCCACCGCCTCCTCCATCATCTGCAAGCATTCCGCGTCAGCCAGTAGTGCTGTGTTCCGCCGCAGGGTCTCCTTCAGGTAGTCTGCACTCACCAGAGGAAGTCGTACTTTCTTCAAGAGTTCAGGTAGATGATTGGCACGGTATTGTTCTTCCAGGCCTGCACGAACCAAACCATGGTTCACCCATCGTAGCACCACATCAAGAATGGTCTCCTCCCGAGTCACATTAAGGTCGTCTGAGGCCAGCAGTGCTCCTAGCTGATGGGCTTCCAGTTCCAGCACTTCTTCACTCAGACACACCTCAGTGAAGTGCTGCCGGAGGTATCGCTGGGCCTGGTCAGCCAGATCCTCAGCCCCTAGGTCCCGAGCATAGTAATAAATGCCCAAGCAGTTTGAGGCGTCCATGTTGGCTGTCATGTAGATTTGACAGCGCCCAAAAACATCATCCATCTGCAGTAGAAAGGCAGCGACAGAGATGCCCTGCACGTTTTCAGGAGACAGTGGGAGTTTGGAGCTGTACATGTAGTCCAGCAGGAGGGCTAAACTCTGAGCCGGCATGTCCCTGAGTAAGACCTGCCGGTGGGTGCTCTCACGCAGGCCGCAGGTAAACATAACACGAAAGTAGGGACTGAACGCAGCAAGGACAGCACGGTGACATGGGAAACTGATGCCTTCAGCAACAAGCACCACATCTGTGAGTTGCTCAGCCTCTCGCATGTGATTGAGCTGCTCCAGCAGCGCCAAACCATGTTTAGCTCTCAGATCCATTCTGGTCTGTTATCAGGATTCTCTTCTTTAAAATATCTCAAAACTTAAACAAAGGTTCCCATCAGCTCAAGGACTTTTATGTGGTAATTATTTTAAAAATGGTAATGTTTCTCTAATGAGCGAACACAGAAAAAAAGTTATATGAGAAGGTGCAATAATCCAACTATGTTAGAGCATGTTGTTTATATGTCAAAGTGCAGAGTCTGGCTCTTTATGTAACAAAGTTTTTTATAATCTTAATTCATGCATTATCATATACTGTATTTGTAATCAACACAAATCCTACCAAAAGAAACCAGTCAATACCAAATTAGCCTCACAGGTAAAAATGCGTCACAATTACTTTTTCAGTTACATTGTTGACAACTAAGAGAGATACCAGTTCTACTGGACATTAACACATACATTTATAAGTCGTACCAGATCTCTGGCCTCCTGTGGTCTTTGCCCTCAGGATACAATGCGTCCATTATCCATGCTTTGCGCACACAAACACACACACACTAACAGACACACTTTGCACGAACACACTGCCTCTGACAGTACGAGGAGGAGTAGAGACTGTGACTGAAATCCGTTTGCTCAACCCTCTGTGCCCCTCTGTACTAAGCAACAAAGCTAATAATAGACCCTGATGTGTCAAATATCCAATGGGGGTAAACAGACACAGAGACATTTTCTGAGCACTTGAAAGCAATTGCTATAAGTTACAGACGGTCTATAAACGTTTTGGTTTTACTTTTAATGCATACTAAGGTGTACAGATTTGCTTTATTTACAGTTTGTTTTATGTCGTCACATGTGAATGTGTGGACTTGCCTGCTGGGTCACAAGGCATTCAGAGTCAGATTTCACCCCACCATGCTGTTAAAATGACTTCAGGAGCTGTACTTGGACCTTCAGTACTTAAAGGAATGTTCCATGTAAAATCCAAGAAATGTTCCATGTATATTTAATGCACAAATGTGCATGTTTTAGTATTTTTCCTTACAGTTTTACATCCCCTATAATCTTAATGATGGAATGTGGGCCTATGGGATAAGACCTGGCCTCTAATTTGAGGTCTTCAGTTATTGAAATGCATAGTTAAGGCCTAAAATATGCTAAAAATAAAAATATAGAGTACAAATATGCTAAAAATATAAAATATAGAGATAAATATGCTAAAAATAAAAATATAGAATACAAAGAGTAATCAGCACTTTACAGAGGTTTGTATAAATTAGTTCCCTTACTGTGGAGGCTAACCTTTAAACAGTCAGCCCAATTATTAATGAAAATATTAACCATGGCAAACTTTCACTTGGAAAATGTTTGATGCAACATCCGGACAGTGAAACAACCTGTACTTGACAAATGAACCTTTTCAGTCATGAGAATTTATGAATGTGCTATAGTTATTGGGATACAATTGCTGTTGGAATTCAGTATTGAAATCTCAAAATTTTGTCAGGGTATGTCATCTGGAGAACATAGTACATATTGATACTCATCTGGAGAACATAGTACATATTGATACTCATCTGGAGAACATAGTACATATTGATACTCATCTGGAGGACACATAGATGCTTGTTGCAAGGAATAATGAAAAACTAATGGTAAAATAATGTTTCCTGTGATGAGTTTATTAATTCTTACATGACTTACCCAACATCCGCATAGAATCCATTTCTGGTACAGAAAATGTTTGCAGTGCACTTGTTCTAGAATGAACAAACCAGTGGAAACTAATAAGAGAAAAGGCTGAGTCAGCATACACATGGATATAAGAACACTGTGTAAAAGAATACTTTTTTAAGCTCATTACAGGAAGTATAATTGTTTTTTTATTATTGTTTTAATTTTATTATTGTGGAAGAATCTTATTATACCATTACTATATTTTATAAATATGGGTTTTAGATAATTCCCTCAATTAATCATTAGACAAAAGGACATCCTCTTTTATGACAAGCCACCACCATCCCATCTTAAGTATCTCTGTGTTCCATGAGTGCAAACCAATTTGTGAATGGCAGAGATCAGGGTTGTTAGATAATTAAAATCATAGTAATTATACAGTATAGCTACAGAAAAAAAACGCAATAAATATATGAGTTGAAATATTACAGATACAGACAATAGAAAGGTAAAGGTAAAGAAGACCTTTAACTTAGATCTGAACTATATTTTGGTACAAGTATGGTTACTGGGAAAACGTGTACCATGTACTGTGTGGAGAGGGAGATCCTGGATGAACAGCGTCTGGAGGAGCTGTCTCGAAGGCTGGACTCCTCACAAACTCAACCTCTTTTCTTGCATCGCCTGAAAAACTCACTCAGGTGAGAATCATTGCAGAGAGAGAGAGTGAGAAACAGAGACGGCACTTAACAGTATGTCAAGATTATGTAGTGTTTCAGTCAAAGCTGATATGATTTATCCACATCGTTTATCAGTGAAGTGAGAGTCTTTTGTTTTCTCTCTTTTTTCTTTTGCATATCTCTCACTTCCTATCACAGGTGTTCTATTCCCAAACTGAAACATGCAGTGGTAGGATTTTTGCCTGTGCTTTATTGGTTACCACGTTATTCTGTTTGGGACTATGGCATGCCTGACCTCATCTCTGGAATCAGTGTGGGCATTATGCACTTGCCACAGGGTATGCATGCACTTCACCTCAGCTTGATAGTTATGGGCTAGAACATGTTTTTTTTTTTTTGAGTGTCTGCGCATGTTCACACAGTGAAAGTGGTCTTATAAGAAC